>OY992893.1:77201948-77880333 GCA_963921405.1 Cepaea hortensis
AGGAAGCTTAACGCAAAAACAAAAGTCCTTGTCTATCAAGCCTATGTCCTTGGTACTCTTCTTTATGGCAGTGAAACCTGGACAACTTACTCATACCAAGAGAAACATTTAAACAGCTTTCATATGCAGTGTCTGCGAAGAATTCTTGGTATTAAGTGGCAAGACAAAATCACAAATACTGAAGTATTGGAAAGATCAGGTTGTGTGACGGTTTATTCCATGCTCAGTCTTCGTAGACTTAGATGGATAGGACATCTTAGATGATGGATAATGGTAGAATACCACAGGACATCTTTTTTGGTGAATTATAGATGGGTAAGAGATCTCAGGGTCGGCCTCTACTACGATACAAAGATGTGTGTAAGCGGGACATGATTGATACAGGCATTGATAATGCACATTGGGATCATGTCGCCACTGAACGTGTTGCATGGAGGGCAAACATCAGAAATGGAATAAAGAAAACGGAGAAAATTATTGAAGATAAGTCACACACCGAGCGTTTGAGACGTAAGATGGTGCATGATGTTGGAAATGACCATGTGTTCACATGCACCCACTGTGAACGGACATTTACAGCGCAAATTGGCCTTATCAGTCATATTCGCTACCGCCATAGGTAAAAGTTAATATGCCTTTAAAGCACAAACTATCGTCTGTCAAGACGGCAAGGTGCCAATGATGATTATGATGTTTGTCTTCCTGCATAGTGTTGTTGTCTGCCACACCTCTTTTAACTTTTCTTTTCTCGTAGTCTGATCATGATTGCAGATTCACAGTCATCGCTTAGTTCTCGCAAAAGCCTTACTTCTCACGGAATATTCAGTATGTCAGACTGGTCCATGGCTCGTCCGCCCTCCACAGTAGCCTTACTCGCAAGCTCATTTCCTTGTACACCCGCATGCTTTTGCAAGAAATTGATACTAATCTTTGCCAGCCGTGACCGCCCCAGAGACCAACCACTGTCTACGGATCCAACCAATCTTAATCTTCCTGAGCTTACTCATTGAGTCACTATGGAAGCATGCCCGAGTGAAGGCCTGTGTCTCGAGCCCATGTTATTGCTTTACTTACTGCCATGACCTCCATAGTCAGACTACTTATGGTCAAGGCAAAGTCATCAGAATCTTCCTTCACAATTCTCCCTCCAGCCTGAGCCGTAAAATCCCACGAACTTTTCACACGTCGAACGACCGAACCATCTGTGTAAATTACAGCATCGCCTTCTAAAGAGTTCTCGAAAATCAAAGCCTGTACTTCCACCTCCACAGCAGCCGCATTTTCTTGTATGATTTTCTGTCCAGTTGAATGCAAACTGACAAGGACGTTCATAACTTTTTTGGCACTTGTATCTACTCCTCGCCAGGTTCTAAGTCCTCAAGTGAACACACCTGTTGAAGAATGTCTTCGGCTTGAACCATCCACGACTTTCTTCTTTTTTAATAGCACCGTCCTTTGCCTTCTTAATTTCACTGTGCAGTGGATGTTGTGTGGTTGCATTGACTCTGATGTAGGCACCTGCCCGGCAAATTTTTATTCTGTTCCCCATGGTTGGAAAATCAAGAAGGTAGCGCATCACCCTGCATAATTTATCTCTTATACACCCAAGTATAATACGCTTGGCTTCTTTCTGTATCCTCCCCATAATTTCCATCTGCTTATGGCCGAGTCATGATCACCATCGCATATTCAAATACAGAAAGGACCAGACCCTCTTATAGAAGACATAGATGGCGCTACTCACAGTTTGCGAAGTCATCACCCTCATCGCAGCCAAACTCCGCTTGGCCTTTGTTATCACAATATCTGTGCGCTCAGTATAAGCAAGGCTTCGATCAAATCGTATTCCCGGGGATTTCATTGCCTGTGTTCTTTCCAAAATCTCTGCGCACAGAGTTGCAGTTGGTGTTGGAGTGTTGACAATATGGTTATTCAAAGAGAACCATGTCGCTGCTGCCTTCGTTGGGTTGACCATTACACCAGCTTCACCACACCAAGTGCTTAATCGATTGAGTTATGTTTGTAGTTCCACAGTAACCTGATCTCTATCCTTGCCATGGCGATACACAAACACATCGTCGGCATACGACAATGTCCTCCCCCGTCCTGTGATCTGCTCACCGGTGATTCTCACAGTGTAGGCACCGGGGATAATGGTGATCCATTTGGCGGGCCAGGATGTATCAATGTTTTTTTCATAAGTCCAACTGCCACATCTAAAAACTACTTTCCATTGGAAGAGGGCGGCAGACATCCAATTAAGAAGGAATGGACTTATTTTGCGTTCAAGAACTGAACGATTAATAAATCAAACGGTGCTATGTTGTGCGCATCCTCAAAATCAATTGTTGCATCGCATGTTAGAATGTCTGAGTGGAAGCCTTTATACACATCATGGGTACATTCTGCTGCGTTGGTCCAGGTTTCTCTGTTTTGAAGGTACACCCCCCCCCCCCCCCCAATCCCAGGTAGATGGGAAAAGACATTGCCTCTCTAACCGGCTTGATATTTTTCTCGCAATTAACTTCTCCAGCAGCTTGCCTATTGTATTTAGCATGGTGATTACCCGATAACCCTGAATGCATCGTGTGGTCTTTGCCAGCCTTCGGCAAGTTAATCAGATAGCTGTATAACCACTCCTCACTGATGCTATTACTTGATATGCTGCTACTGTGCACATCTGGTAGCTCCTCCAACTCGTTTTCGGTACACATATTAATGTCATCATTCCGTATACAATCTGGCCCTTTTGCGCTGTTCTTTGTTCGTCGAAGCACAGCCCTTATCTCTTTCACTGCCACTGTCTCTTCTTCTGAAATTTTCTGGGATTTACACCTATCTGAGGTACCCGTCTTGGTAAATGCTCGTCTTCTCATGTCTTTCTCGTTGCTCTGCTCTAGGTAGTGTTCTAAAAGGACCTTGACCATATCCTCATCAGTCCTCTGCCAGATGAGATCAGCACCCTGGAAGTCAGGAATACTCTTATCCTTGACCACACAATTCATACTTTTATGTAGTCGCCAAAACAATCTCAGTGACTTGTGTTTGCTTATTCTTTGACACAACTCTGTCCATTTCTCACTCCATGTGAAATGTACCCATGACAGCGTCATATGTGGCCTTTTTGTTTTCAATTTCCAACCATTGAGAGACTCTAACGTTGTCAAATGACATTACCTTTGTTTTTGTCAATGTCCAGCCGTTGAGAGACTTTAACTTTGTTACATGACATTTGGAAGACGTTCTCATTGACATGAGCTCCTAAGTGTACACTGCCTAAATAGGTACCAGAAAATGTATGGAGTGCAAAGATGGTCGTTGTGATACTGACTACGTCACCAGTATATTGGTTTAAAAACATGAACCTTGCACCAAATACCCACAACGCATCAAATGGTGAAAATAGATCCTTTGCTAATAAATAAACGACACACGGGACATCCTATTTTTTGACCTTGTCTGAACAGACTAGGCTAGTCATCCACTGCCCAGATATCAAATTTTTGTTAAATCAAATATCTGAAGCAGAACCTGCTGTGAGTCTGATGTGATAGGACCATCCCAGTTTGTAAGCTTGGATGGCAAGAAGGAATAGATAGCCAGTTTCTTCCTCAGTTGGCGGACAACGATCTCATGCTTCGAAGCCCCGCACAACAGCGTTCATGACATTATCTGCGCAGCCCCCTATCAGCTACACTAACCTGCCCACGTTCAGACGTACCTTTTTTCGTAACGTTCACTGAAATCGTTCCTACCAACTCTAGGTTACCAATGCCAAACCTGGACAATGACAGAAAAAGAGAAAAGAAAAATTACAACCACATAAATGAGATTCCTGAGAAGAATACTCAATGTATAGGGTGTATTTGTAATGACTGTGCAGTGTTTGAAAATATTGCTGGTCCAAGTTTTGTATTCACCCTCTGCACTGTTCATGCAACATAATAGGTAAATACTAAACTTGGACCGGCAATATTTTCAAACACTGCTCAGTAACTAAAAATGCACCCTATATAAAGAAGAGAGAAAATCAGAAATGAAGATATCAGGACTAAAGTGAGGGTTATAGCAGTGCTAGAGTTTATTAGAAATCAGCAAATCAAAATGTTTGGCATATAACTATGTTACCAACTAACAATATACAACAACAACCAATGATATACAGACCCAATGAAAGCAGAAGTAGAGGCTGACCGTGTAAACGATGGACAGAGGGAATAGCAGAGTCCACAGGAATCTCGATACTACATGAAGCCCGTGAACGGGCACTCTCCCGCTGTTTATGCTTCACCTTGACACCTCAAGGTTGCGGGTGAAATAGGAACAAGATGAGATGATAAGACTGAAACCGTATTCAGTTAACACTTCTCAAGTTGAAAGTGTACATCTTATCCCCTATAGTTCCGTACATTAATTAATAAATCAGGTCAGCCGGCAACGTTTACTTAATCTCTTCCTGCTGTTATATTTACGCACCAGGAAATCCGCAGTAGCCTAAAAAGAAGAAACAGCCTTCTTGTAAAATTACTCTGGTTATTTTTTCCCTTCCGCTTGCGGCATTACCAGATGTCAAGCTGCCTTGGTAGCACACACGTCTTAATTCGACTGCAACTGAAATCGTGTGTGACTTTAACTTCGCGAACAATTTAACGAAATGAGGAAGTATAAAACTAAATAGATAGCGAATAATATTAACCAGTAAGTAATTTTTTTTTAAATCAAAGCATAGAATTATCTCTTACATAACTCATGTTAAATTCCTAGAAGATTTACATTGTCTGTTCACGCTATTCTTTTCACGGCTGTTCCTCATTATTTATTTGGTTTTAGTTCTCTTTGCCGTGTATTTGTGGAATTTTGTATTGTCTCTGCAAACATACATACCAATAAAAATATTATAACTGCAACGAGAAGAAGAGTGTTATGGTGCTACGTAGAACTTTTGTATGGATGTGAGACGTGGACAATGAGCATACAAGATAACAAACATCTGATGGCTGTGGAAATGTGGTTTCTGAGGAAAAATGCAAGGAATACCACCGACAGTCATAAAAACCAATGAGCAAGTCCTACAAGAAGCACATGATAACCGTAAACTGATTAAAGAAATTAGACGTAGACAGTCAAAGTTTTTTTTTTCCACACGTTAATGGAAGAAATAAACTAGAGAACTTGGTGACAACTGGCAAGATCTGGGAGTAAAGAACTCGCAAGGCAGAAACGTTAATATCTGGATGGCAAGGCCACGTGGCATCGTCGATACAAGAACACGGAGCTGATCCACGACTCTGGTGATCGTGTAAGATGGCGAAACATGACCTCCTGCGTTTATTGGCATGACACATGATGACGATGTATGACCCGGGAGCTAGTTTAGCGCGGCGGTTAGCGAGATTGTCTACAGACCAGGGGATCGTGTATTCAAATCCCAATTCAAGCGCGGTCTTTTTGTAAAATTACACTTAACTAATTATATGGATTGTTTGCCCAGGCCATGTGGGAGTGCGGGGGAATGAACAGGCTGATAGGCTGGGAGGAATTGTACCTCTTGCTGGTAGATTACTTATGGACAAGGGGGGGGGGGGGTGGTCGTGCGCCTGTGGGACCAGGTGGGGAATGTGGGGAAACAGATTGAGAATCCGTATGTGGAAAGAATGAGATTGCGGGGGATCGGCAGGGGTTCTGGGAAAATCTCAAAACTGAGAGGGAAGACCAGGAGAACTTTCAACCGTATAACGGTAGTAACGATTAATAGTGTGACTCTTCTCTGGCCGTTGAACGAGGGAACGGAAGAAGAAGAAGAAGAAGAAGAAGAAGAAGAAGAAGAAGAAGAAGAAGAAGAAGAAGAAGAAGAAGAAGAAGAAGAAGAAGAAGAAGAAGAAGAAGAAGAAGAAGAAGAAGAAGAAAGAAGAAGAAGAAGAAGAAGAAGAAGAAAAGAAGAAGAAGTCAGGCTACCTAGGAATACATCTATCGTAGCCTCTCATCCTAAAGCTTGGATGGTTACGCTTTTGTTACAACTGTAAATTGTTTTCATTTATCTCGTGGCCACACTTCTTCTACCGCTAGAAACTAAACATTCGCAAGATATTCCCTCAAAACTAGCCGAAACAACTTGGAGTGCGAATGTGTGTGGGCATTTTATACAACAGATCTCAGAAGTCTATTCCTTTGTGTGTGTGTCTGTGTATGCGTGCGTGGGTGCGTGGGTGTGTGCGCGCGCTCGCATGTGCGTGCGTGTGTGTGTGTGTGTGTGTGTGTGTGGTGTGTGTCTGTGTGAGTTGTGTGTGTACTTCACGATGTTTTCCAATGCTGCTCTTCTCATAATGTTAAATGATGATAATTTTTATTTTTATCTCTTGCTTATAGTTGTCCATGATGTTCTACTGTCATTTGCATCTTCCTGGAAATCGTATTCCCTGACCGTTCAAAATATTGGCACTAATCGTCTGGGAAATAACCACTCTGCTGCCTCCAAGCTTATCATGATTAGCGTCTGTCTGTGTATATCTGTTTGTGAGAGACAGACAGACAGACAGACAGACAGACAGACAGACAGAGAAAGAGAGAGAGAGAGAGAGAGAGAGAGAGAGAGAGAGAGAGAGAGAGAGAGAGAGAGAGAGACTTACGTTAGTACTCCGATGTATGTATGGGTATCTTCCAGATGTTTACACAGATGGCAACCACGCGCAGGACCACATCACACCAACCAGTCACCACGTCAGAGGTAACACTAAACAGGTACATTTGTACACGCTTTAGTTCTCCGTGGCTATGTGGTTACGCCGCCTGCCTAAAGCTCCGAAGCTCTTGGGTTCGATTCGAGCTACTTCGTTCGGTTCAAGAGTGCAATACCCTCAGAGACTCCTGGTGGGCGTCGCTGGAGCTACGGAAATCGTGCTTCGTGCGACGCTTTCGGCAGACCGCCCTGCGGAAAGGGACAGAGCCCTATGGGATAAAACCCGTTACATTAAAGTCGACCTCTTGCCTTTAAACCTTTTGTTTAAACGTATACACGCTGACACAGTGCCGCATTGCTCGACAACGTGAAACTGACAGATAATGGGCATCGGCATTACACCAGATTACAGAACGAACGTCCTTCCTCTCAAGTGTCACATAAACTTCTCGGCTTTAAACGTCAACGGACATTTCAAACTCCGCAGTCAGACTATATAGGAACACATCTATCGCAGCCTCTCGTTGAATCCAATACAATCACCAAGATTGGATGGTTGCACTTTTGTTACAACTGTAAATTGTTACGATTTATCTTGTGGCCACACTTCTGTCAATCCTAGATACTGAACATGAGCATCATGTTCCCTCATAAATAGTCCAGACAACTTGGACCGTTGCGACAGGACTAAACTGGTTGTACAGGAGCATCAGAAGTTTATTCCGTTGTCACACACACACACACACACACACACACACACACACACTGATGCCTTCGCAGCGCACACACGTGCACACACACAGAAACACTCACACGCCCACACACACACACACACACACACACACACACCGAGAGAGAAGATACTAGACATTTTGACTTCATAACATGGGGGAACATCGATATAAGAAATTATTGGTAGTACACAAGATAGAAGGTTTGCTGACAGAAATGACCACCAACGACACACGGCATTGACAATGAAAAGAATAACTACGAATAAATTGTATCCTTCAGTGATACTGTGTATGATACGTTGACAATGTCATGCTCTTACAGTGTTTATTTAAAGACTTATAACTGTTCTCTCAAGACTGGAGTAAATGCGCAGGTTGATAGACTGGCAGTTGTCACATCTTTGAGCAGTCGCTAAATTATGGCAAGGCATATGCGGTGAAGGCGACACAATTACCAACACAATTTTCCGTCTTCCCGTGAGAAATAAGACATCGTGGATGCACCCTCGCTCAAAACACTGGCACCTCATTGACTATGTCATCGTCAGGAAGCGTGACAGACAAGACGTTCCGGTGACAAAATCCATGTGTGGTGCCGAATATTGGACAGACCATCGTCTCATTATCTCGAAAAAAAACATACACATCAAACCACCATGGCGTCCTCAAGGGTTAAAAGTGAAAAAAAAAATGTCACCCGTCTAACCAGCAAAGAAAAAATTCAGCTGTTTGAAAATATGCTGGAAGACCGCCTCAAACCAAATGCTGCAGCTAAACAGGGTGCGGAGACGGAGTGGGGAGCTCTAAAGGACATAATTTACAACACTGCTGTGGAAATCCTGGGTCCAGCCAGCCAGCCAGACACCCCACCCCGCTCCTACCCTCTACACCCCCCCCCCCCCCCCCGCCGAAAGCATAAGAACTGGTTTGATGAAAATTCCGAAGACATCAACCAATTGCTGGCCGAGAAATATCTTCTCTACAAGGCATATTTGAATGACCCAAAGTCAACATTTAAAAAACAAAGATGCCTTCAATAACATCCGGACAGTAGTGCAGCAGAAATTTCTGCACAAGGCTGAGCAACAAAGCTGATTAAATTCAAGGCTTTGCTGACAGACATGATATGAAAAACTTCTACGACTCACTGAAAGCGGTCTATGGTCCTACATCACCAGGCATAGTTCCCCTCCTCAGTGTAGATGGGGGAACATTGGTCACCGATAAGAAAAAAATCCTTCAACGCTAGGCAGAGCATTTCAGCAACATCTTACATACAACCTCCTCTTTCGATGATAAAACCATCATCTGCCTTCCTCAAGTCCCAACCATTGATACTCTTAATGACCTGCCAACCATAGTGGAAGTAAACAAAGCCATTCAGCAACTTTCCAACGGTATGGCGCATGGTCCTGACTCCATCAAAGCAGAGATATACAAGCCAGGTGGGCCTGTTCTAATAAGCAGCTTTACCAAGTCTTTACAAACATATGGGTGAACGAGACCATGCCACAAGATTTCAAGGACGCTTCAATAGTCCACCTTTACAAACGCAAAGGAAGCCGCCAATCCTGTGACAACCACCGAGGCATCTCTTTGCTTTCAATTGCAGGGAAGATACTCGCCAGAATTCTTTTCAATCGCCTCATAACCCATCTAACTAATGGTAACTAATACCTAACTGCGGTTCGCAACCGCCGATTTTTTACTATATAAAAAGTCTACAACCGCAAGCGTAACGTCACAAAAGCGGACAGCAAGTGACATTTGACCTGATAAGGAATGTAACTCACCAATAAATAATCGAATACCTCCCCTGTTACTGTTACACTGTTACCTCCCTTTTTTGTTGAGAATTTTATTTTAAATTTAATAATTGCTGTTATTATTAGTTGAGGTGGGCGGGGTTTAAACACTATCATCATACGATTAATGCTGTTAAGGTACAGTGCTCCTCTTCCTCGGTTTCTTCCTCTTTATTTTTGTCTTCATTCTTTATCTGTATTAGGCTGGGCGTAAACACTATCATCATTTCATTGGTGGTATGTAAGGGATGGGGCTACAGGGCATTTTCTCGAGGTGGCCTAGGGACTTAGCGGATGTTGGGATGGGGGTGCAGGGGTGGACCATGGGGTCTAGTCGTGTGGGGTAGGCCTAGAAGGTTCTAACCTCGAGCCGCGGCGGGTGTCATATGAAAACCGTAATAGGTAAGCATGTAAATATGGCAGTTATATTATCTGCAGAAGGATGTAGTGGCCTATACATCGGGTTACAGAGCTTCAAATGAAAACCTAAAAAAGTAAAAATGGCCGATATTATTGATTGCAGTGGGTATGGCTTAGTGAAATTCGTTGGTAAGAGATAGGTGAGTGGAGTAGTAGCTAGATAAGTGCTTCTAAACACTATCATCATACGGTTTCAGAGCTTCAAATGAAAACCTTAAAAAGGTAAAGATAGTCGGTACTATCGGTTGTAGTGGCTATGGCTTAGTGAAATTTGTTGGTAATGGGTGGGAGAGTGGGGGAATATCTAGATAAGTGCTTACGAACACTATCATCATACGGTTTTCAGAGCTTCAAATGAAAACCTCACAAAGTAAAGATGGCCGGCATTATCGACTGTAGTGGGTATGGCTTTGTGAAATTCGTTAGTAAGGGGTGGATGAGTGGTCGCGTAGGTAGATAATTGCTTCTTAACACTATCATCACACGTTTTCAGAGCTTCAACTGAAAACCTTAAAAAGTACAGATGGCCGGCATTATCGACTGTAGCGGGAATAGCTTAATGAAATTCGTTGGTAAGGTGTGGGTGAGTGAAGGAGTAGCTAGATATGCCCTTCTGATCGTTATTAAAGCGTTTCCTCTGGCCGCCCTGGGAGCGTTTACCATAAAGCAGATCGCCGTACAAAATTCGTGTTGGAAGCGTGTGATCTGGCATGCGAGTCAAGTGACCAGCCCAACGAATCTGATTCTTCATTAGTAGAGTGTGGATACTGGGCATGGACGTTATTTCCAGGACTTCAGTGTCTGAGATCTTTTTTTGCCATTTAATCTTCAATAGCTTCCTAATCGGACTGTGTGGAAATGGTTTAATTTCTTAGCGTGTCGCTGATAAACAGTCCAGCTTTCACAACCATATAGAAGTGTGGATAATTCGACTGCTTAGTAGATTTTCAGTTTTGTTTACAGGCTTATTCCATTTCTGTCCCACACATTCTTTTACAGTCTGCTAAAGGCCTTGGAGATTCTTGAATTCACTTCGTCATCAGTTGTGGCAGCTTGTGACATAGTGCTGCCAAGATAGGTGAATTTGTCCACAACACGTCTATGGCCATTCATCTTGATATTCGGCATGGTGTGATTATTCCCTGGAGCTGGCTGGTACATAACTACAGTCTTCTCCAAGTTGATATTGAGCCCAAAGTTGGCACAGGTATATGAGAAAGCTGAAACATTGTGTTGCATGTCTGCATCTGAGTTGGCATATAGAGTGCAATCATCAGCAAACAGGAGTTCTCAAACGGTGTCGCTGTTAGTTTTGGTTTCAGCTTTCAGCCTTCTGAGATTTATTAACTTTCCATCCTCCGCCGACATAGCCCCGTGATGAGTCACCCAGGCGGTCACCCTCAGATCAGCCAACTATGAGTTCATTCTTTAGACCTTATTATGAGACTTACCCTCCGGCTCTTATCAAGGAACGGACGTATTTATGTAGCCACGCCGCCACGCCGCCACTCTACCACCCCTTAACAAAGATCAGAAGCACTTATCTAGCCGTTTCTCCACTCACCCATCCTTTAATAACAACCGAGAGTCTTTATCTAGCACCTCCTCCGGCTCTTAACATGAACCGGACGTATTTATCTAGCCACCCTAAAACTCGCTCACCTCTTAAAGACACTCTGAAAATCTCACTGAAAGTTTTTGGAATTCATCTTGACACTTGGGAGACTGCTGCTAAAGACCGACATTCCTGGCGTACATCATTACGCAAGGATGCAGTCACTTGTGAAGCAACCAGGACTGCAATAGCTGTGAAGAAAAGGCTGGACAGAACAAACACTGCAGGAAATCCTCCTCCTCCTCGTGGAACGTCTAGCATGCTTTGCCCACATTATCAACGAACATTTCGAGCTAAAATAGGCCTTATCAGCCATCTTAGAAGTCACGGCTATATACTTTTAACCTCACTGGATGAAATGAATGGTCACCATCATTTTTGATGGACAAACAAGATTTATTGCAGACAATGAGAATGATCTGCAACACTTGGTAGATGCGGTTGTTGGGGACAGTGAACAACTAGGGTTAGAATTCAATTGTAAAAAGACACAGACTTTGGTCGCCACTAAGAAGAAGGAAATACCACAATGTAAGATACAAGTAAATGAGAACATTCTTAAACATGTGAATCGGTACAATTATCTCGGAACAGTCCTAACATCTGATGGAAGATACCAGATCTCATGAAGTGATCAGAACAAGAATCGTCATGGTAAAGGTAGCCATTCGCAAGATGGAAAACATACTGACCAATAAGAAGGTGTCATATGGAACGAGACAAATAGTGTTGAAGTGCTTAAACAAGTCGCTTTAATGTCGACAGGGTCGACTTCATTGCACCGGGGTTTACCCCATATGGCTTGGTCTCCGCAACGTGGAAAGCGTCACACAAGCACGAACTCCATAGCTCTAGTGACGACCCACAGGAGTCTCCGAAAAATTTGACCCGTGAACAGAAGGACACGGCCCGGAATCGAACCCACAACCTTCGAAGTCCGAGTCAAACGGCTTGACCACTCCGCCATGAAGACTCCCTGTGTTGAAGTGCTACATATAGCCTGTACTTTTTAATGGATGTGAAGCGTGGACAATGAGCAGACAAGCTGAAAAACATCTGATGGCTGTGGAAATGTGGTTTGTGAAGAAAATGAACAGAATATTATGGACGGACAGAAAAACCAACGATCAAGTCCTACAAGAAACAAATGAAATGCGTAAACTGATTATAGAAACATTAGACGTAGACAGTCGCACATTTTTGCACACATTATAAGAAGAAATAAATTTGAGAACTTGGTGACTACTGGCAAAATTGAGAGGAAGAGAACAATAGAAGGGCAGAGAAGTAAACACTTGGATGGCTTAGCCACGTAGTATGGTCGAGAAAAGAACACTGAACTGATCCACGACTCTGGTGATCATGTGAGATTGCAAAACATGACCGCCCAAGCTTATCGGCATGCCATATGATGATGATGTGGTGAAGACTTTCGAACTATGGTTCCGTCATCCTGCTATTGAGTTGAGTGAGTGGCGCGACACTGTGAGCTGTGAATTTCGTTTGGAATGTTTTTACATCAGTCCGCCGTAGTTATAGCGTGAACTGCATGTTCGGAACGATGGCGGTCGGCCTGTCGCTTGGAATAGAATGACTGGATTGTCTTTTCGGTTCACGAGTGCATTTCTCTTGGAGACCCCGTAGTCGTCGCTGGAGCTATTGTGTTCGTTGTAACATCGCAGGCGATCTACATAAAGACGGATCATATAAGTGGTAGTAACTCACAGGACCGCATTCTCCACATCAACAACGCAAGCCGGTGTTAATAAAAGGTTCAGGTTTATTCTGTAAAAGGCATATCCGCATTTCATAAAAGGTACTCGGTTCTATTTGATAACACATATTTCTCATGGAGACTTCATTTACTTTCAACCTCATCAGCTGGCGGTCAAGCCCTCACTGTTTTTGTTGTCATCTAACAACACCTATGGCTACCCTTAGCTATGGTGCTCAAGCGTGCATTATTAGTTAATGCATCTTTAGATCTTTAGCTTGCGCACCACCCCCAAAACCAACCTTATAACAGGAACTCTGTTATATCGTTCTTCGTGCGATGATTTCAGCGGGACGTCCAGCCGAAAGGGACTGAGCTATATAGGATAAATCCCTGGGCAATGAGGTCGATCCTCTCGGCATTTAATGCAGTAATGTGTGGCTGCTGGTTTTATGGTGACTGCTGCTTCAATCGACGATGAACTGTATTTTCAGTGGAGGACTATTGTGTTGGCATTCTGACGGCGGAATTATGCACAATGTACCTGTGCGAGCTGTTGGCTTGTCAAGACTCCTGTCTTTTCCACTTTTCACATAGGGCATTGATGAGAATTTTGTGTGATATTCACTGGCACATGAATGGAGCATAATGGGGACGACCCGTTCCTGTGAAGTTGGAACCGGGACTAATTAACTAACTACTTAGACTCTGGGAATGAGTTGAATGTGCAGCAAAAGAAACAAAGGACGCGAGTCTGGAAAGGCGGATTCAGCATGGGCGGGGTCAGTCTAGACAACACTCATGGCGTGGAGCAACACACAGGTGGACCTTCAGTCAGACTGCCACTGGTACCATCAGCAAGAGACCTCTTCGTTTGCTACTGAAGGAGGGGTCTGAGCACGTGAAGGAATCTCCCGAGAGCATCGATGTTGGTTCTTGATTTCATGCTTCATTTCCTCAAGGCCAATTTTATTTTCTACTATTCTCAGATTTTGCTTCTTTCCATAGCTTTTATGGGAGCCAATAAACTTCTGAATTGGTCTCATGTTATTTCAATGATATTAAATGTTCTTCAGCAATTGCCTGGTATCATGTATCTTACATTTGCTGAACACGTTTAACGCTTTCAATAGTTTACATTGTTGTTTTTTACCCCGCATATTTAATTTTTACGGTAAACAGTGGAGGATGGACCATCTTAGCAGAATGGATGATGGTAGAATACCAAAGGACATTTTTTTTTTTGGTGAATTACAGATGAGTAAGTGATCTCTACTACGATACAGTGATGTGTGTAAGCGGGACATGATTAATACAGGCATTGATAAAGTACATTGGGAGCAAGTCGCTGCTGAACGTGTTGCATGGAGGGCAAATATCAGAAATGGAATAAAGACAAAGGAAAACATAATTGCAGATAAGTCACACACCGAGCGTATGAGACGTAAGATGGTGCATGATGGTGGAAATGACCATATGTTCATGTGGCGAAAGCCTGGCTGCACCCTCTCCTCTTGCTTATTATTCAGTGTATGATAAAGAATAATTAGAAATGTTATATAAATGTTACGATCACATTATATTTACGGTTTATAGAGTAATTTAGTTTGGCTGACTTATCCTGGCCAACTTCAAACCAACTGACAACTGGCCCGGAAACGACCACTTGCGTATCCTAGTTCCATATCCGGTCTCACTCTTCTGCTAGCATTTGCAGACAGCGGTCGGGGCCCATTTGTGGTGTTCAAAAAGCAACGTTTTTTTAATAGTAAATTACTTAAATAAGTAATAAGAAAGAGAAAATTTTATATTGAACAAAGGGCCCCGATCCGTAGTGAGAATCTGATTCTGGAACTAGGTAAGATCAAACGATTATTATTCCTATATATAATTTTTATGTTCATAACAGTTTTGCAATGAATGTGAGTTTACGACATGATGGCCAGCCAATTCCACTAACGGCATGGTTGCCCATAGAATATATATTAATTAATAGAAAATTCAATTTACAACTGAGTTCAGTTGTACAAACTCGTTCTTAATAGAACGAAACACGTCACGTTCTACAATATTCGTATAAATCCGGCGTCTAAATCTTGGATAAATTCAGAGAATATTATCGCTGGCAGACAAAGGAGAACAATTTCCTTACTTTACAACACACCCTTGTGTCTCTTGTACACTTAGGAGCATCAGTTGTGATTGTTAGGTTTGTGATCCATGTCTTTTCCTATCACATCATCAGTACTTGTCTTGAATATTTCTTTTCGCTGAAGGGAATTGGATCCATTCACTCATATATATATATATATATATATATATAATTCAGGATCAGACTGTACTCTCCTCATGAATAGAGATAGGCACTGTCACGTACGTGGTTAAATCCATCCTTTCCTTTCAACCTTGTCAGTATGTCCAGTCAGAATAACAGTTAGGAATATGTCCTAATAATTACAGCTGCCTTTGCCTTATGAGAAGACTATAGCTATAGCAGAATGGTTGAATAAAGATGGAAGAGTGATTCCAGACCATAGCTTACCAGATGTCCTGTTTGACTTTATTTGCAGAGTTGTTGTGGTGCACCCTCAAGCGGCACCCTCATCATCAACCAGCCTCAGCGAGTTCCCCCAGAACTATTTGTTGCCTGAGTCAAAGTAGTACAGTTCCCTTTGCTGTCATCATCAAGTGAGAACTGATGGACCGGAGAGGAAAGCTGCAGACAACTATCGTGGGAGCAATGGATATGAGCTGAGTCACAAACCATCAATCTGACTTCAACCCACCACCGAATGCTTTGCTGTGCTTCTATGATTTAAGAGCACATGAAACAGCTTTGTTTGCTGTATTAGCCAGAAACTAACATTAATCCATTTTACTTTTATCTCCCGAGTGGAGACATTTTTTTTCTTCTTTTCTTTCATTTATAATTAAACTGTGCGGTCTGATTTGTAGACCATCACACAAAACTTTACCTACTGCCTTTTTCACCTCATAATAATTAATAGTAGTGTAGTGTGTAAGGATAGAAGTTGAGTGAACTAGTTGTGTCTCTCCTGTATGTTATACTTGAGGGCATTGGGGGCTTTTCTTCATCACAGGGTAGCGTGTCACTGCTAAATAAGTCAGCTATCATCTATCGGTGTATAGTGTCCAACTTTACTTGCATTTCCCTGTGCCACTGATAGGAAGGTAGACTCATCTGGGACCAGGATTCATACTATCTAGACCCAATACGAGCCTTTTTGTCTTCTTCTCCTACAGTGGACTGACCTAACCAAGGGTCAGCTTTTCTATCTACATCCTTACCCGTAGGGTTTTCTTATACGGCTGTAGAATACGCGACAGATTGGTGTCTCGTCTCCGGGATTTAATTTTAACCCAATCCTACAGATTGAGCTGCTCGTCTGAGAGATAAAAAAAATTTTCAGTTCACGGTCAACTTTCTAAATTGCCTGTAACACTATAGGTCTACTAGATGATTGTGTAGGTCGGTAGGATTTCCTTTCCACGTAATTCACACACTAAGACTAGACGGTTCTAGTATTAGTTGCCTGCGAGTAAATATTTCAATTTTTATACACAAATAAGAAAAAATACAGCAAAAGCAAAGTGGGTTGGTGACAGATTGGTAAGTGTGTTTGTTTGTCCTAATTGATTGCTATACATACTATATTAGGGCATTTAATTAAGTTGATTGATAGATAGGGGGTGAGCATTGCTTAAAAGTTTTTTCAGGTATCTCATCTAGGTGCTCAATTATCATGTCATTTGACAAGCAACCCACTACCCAGGAGTTGACGGAGAAAAGGACATTGATGGGATATGAGGGTGATGAGTTGAGGAAGTATATCAGAGAGGCTGAAAGAGAATGGAGGCAAGAACAAAGGGAAGAAAGAATCCGGATGGCGGAAATAGAATCCGAAAAACATATGAAACAGGCTAAACTGGCGAAGGACAAGGAGTTAAAACTAGCCGAAAAGGCGAGACAGCAGGAGATAGAATTAAGAAGACTGGAATTACAACACCCAGATGCTTCAAGATTCAGTAGTGCGAGTTCTCCAGTCTATAGTATAGATACTCCCCCAGCACAGAATGGTTCTCTGGGATCCATGAGTTTTCCTCTGCTGCCATTTGATGAAAAGACTGAGCAGATGGACAACTGGATTGACAAATTTGTTTTGATGGCCGAAGCATATAGCCTGCCCAAGGACAAATGGAATTTAAAAATTTCACAAGGACTCCGCGGCGCAGCGTATGAAATATTCTCTAAACTACCTCCTAGACAGGAACGGGATTTCGACTCTCTGAAAAGTGCTCTTCTCAAGAGGTATGAGTTGACTTCATCTGCCTACCGAATGAAGTTCCGAAACGCCAAGCGGTTGCAGGGAGAATCGTATTCCCAGTTTGCCTCACGGTTACATACTTATGTCACCAAGTGGGTGGGACTGAGTGAATACGAGGCAACCTACGCAGGGCTAGAGGAGATGATTTTGGCAGAGCAGATGAGGGAGACAATGCCAAAGCCGATGCAGACTTTTGTGGCAGAAAATGGGGGGACTCGGTTAGCGGAGATAACCTCTCTGGCGGAAAGATACCTAATGGCCCATGGCGAAGCAAATACCACAAAAGCTGGGAGTAGTTCTCATGTTGAAAAACCACAACTCTCTAAGAATTCAAATAACTCTGGTAAGGACAGCAGAGGACAATTTGGGAAAAATGTGGGTCCTCATCAACATCATGGGTTTCAACAATCAGCACAAAACCCACCCACAAACCATAGCGGATGGGGCAAACCTTATTGCAAGAACTGCAAAAAGCATGACCATCACACACGGTTCTGCAAGAATAAACCCCAAACCCACTATGCGGCGTGCCTAGCTACGGGAACCGGAGACCACCCCAACAAGAAATCTGGGAGCAATGTTAGACCTCCTGTGGTTGAAACTATTATGGTAAATGGGAGTCAGGTGCGATGTCTATATGATACGGGACTCCAGTATGATTCAGTTATCGCAAAATACCTAGTCAAACCCGGCCAGCTAATAGAACAGACCGTTACAATAACGGGGGTCACCATGAGCTCTGAGACAATAGAGGTGCAGATTGCAAAGGTAGATGTGGAATCTAAATATGTCACTGGGACGATTTCTGCAGCAGTGATGGAGGATCCAGTGTACCCATTCATGTTAGGATGTCGGTATGTCTACTTGGGCGAACCAAAATCACCTATAATTGTTGCAGCAGTGCAGACCAGAAGTCAGACAGCAGTGTCGAGTGAGCCTGATCTTCGTCTTAACAATCCACTACCTCGAGAAATTCGGGTTGCCCAGGCAGAAGACCCAACACTGAAACCCTGCTTTGGTAAACTACCTAAAGCACGGAATCCGCCTAAAGGGGGCGATTTTTATATGAAAGAGAAGCTTTTGTACCGGCGGGCGGGAACCAAGGATCACGACCACGGGCAACTTGTTGTTCCATATAAATTCCGGAATCAGATATTACATATGGGTCACACCATATCTTTCAGTGGACATATGGGAGTGGGTGCCACTATTCAGCGTATTACATGCCACTATTTTTGGCCAGGAATGTCCGCCGATATTCAAAGGTATGTCAAGTCCTGTCCAGAATTCCAACGGGTCTCACCTAAACATTGGACCGCCCCAGTAACTTTGGGCGAAATGCCAATTTTGAGTATTCCGTTTGAGCGTGTTGCAGTGGACATTGTTGGTCCTCTGCCACGCTCCAAGAGGAAGAATGCATTTATTCTAACTCTAGTTGATACATGCACTATGTGGTCAGAAGCCATAGCTCTACCTGGAATAGATTCCAAACGAGTAGCGGATGCCCTAGTGACTATCTTCACCAGATTAGGTTTTCCTAATCAGATTTTGACAGACAATGGTTCGCAGTTCCGGGGGAAGTTAATGGAGGAAGTCTTCAATACCTTTCGGACTCGCCATATCCATACAAGTCCCTACCACCCTCAAGCTAATGGGACGGTGGAACGCTTCAGTGGAACTCTCATGTCGATCCTACGTAAGCTAGCACAGGAGAAGCCAGAATGTTGGGATGAGTACCTGCCTGCGGCATTATTTGCATACAGGGAAGTACCACATGCCTCGACAGGACTTCCACCTGCTACACTATTATTGGGTCGACCTATAAAAGGACCGCTGGAGGCCTTAATGAGGACTTGGACTGAGGAGGGAGCTGATGAAACTGTCATCACTGCTTCCCAGTATGTTGAGGAGTTGAAGCAAAAATTGGAGACAGGCTGGAAATTGGCAAATTCCAACCTGCGCCGTGCCAGAAAGAAACATGCCTCATCCTATAATAAGAAAGCCAAGGACCGTTCTCTGGAGGTAGGAGACAAGGTCTTATTACTTTTACCCCAAGGGAGTAATAAGCTTGAAATTGGATGGCAGGGACCTTTTCCCATCATAGAAAAAGTATCCCATACAAACTACAAGATTGCTATTCGAGGAAAACAGAAAGTATTCCACATCAACTTACTTAGAAAGTATGCTGAGAGGGTAGCAGATCCACCGGTGCATCTTATGGCATTATCGATGGCAACTGAGGTAGAAGGTGGAGAAGACTCAGGTGTAGAGTATCCGCTAAAACCCCAGGAGACCATGAAGGATGTCGTCATCAACCCTGACTTGGAGACGTCTGAGTTGGAGAAGATGAGGCGAATTCTAGTGTCTCACGCCCCGGTGCTAACGGATAGGCCAGGTCGGACTAAGCTCGTAGAGTTTGACATGAAATTAACGAACGCAGATCCAGTCCGCCAAAAGTATTACCCTGTTCCCTATGCAAAACAGGAGGCTTTACAAGCCGAAATAAATTACCTTTTAAAAGAAGGAATAATTTCACCCCCGGAGTCACCCTATAGTGCAAGTGTGGTGCTTTTGAGAAAACCCAGCGGCGAGCATCGATTGTGCATCGACTATCGTCAGCTAAACGGAGTCACAGAATTTCAAGCGGAACCTTTACCGGATCAAGGATTACTGTTCGCAAAACTGAGTAAAGCGAAGTATTTTTCCAAGATAGACCTCAGTAAGGGGTACTACCAGATTCCAGTAAAGAAAGAAGTCCGACCGTATTTGGCTTTCAGCACAGCTGACGGCCATTACGAATTCAACGTGCTCCCATTCGGGCTGAGCAACGCTCCTGGTGTGTTCACCCGAATGATGAGATTGTTATTAGATCCATTAAAGGACCCGAGTATCAGTAACTTTATGGATGACATCCTCATCGCCTCGGACACTTACGAAGAACACCTGCAGTCCATCGACAGACTGTTAAGGAGGCTGGCAGAGACAGGGCTCACCGCCAGACCAGCAAAATGCCAGCTCGCTTTCCGGCAGCTGGAATTTTTGGGGCATACAGTGGTTCAAAGACACATGCGCCCAGAACAAAAGAACGTAGATAAACTACTCAAGGCTACCAGGCCCAGGACCAAGAAAGATGTCAGATCCTTCGTATCCCTCTGTGGATTTTATCAGAAGTTTATCAAAAACTTCAATGTTCTAGCTGAGCCATTAACAGATGCCACCAGGAAAGGAGCACCTGAGCAAGTTAAGTGGACGCCAGCGTGTGAAGAGGCTTATACTACGCTGAAGGACAGACTAACAGCGAAGCCTATTTTACAATTACCCGACTTGTCGTGCCCATTCACCTTAAGGACGGACGCGAGCAATGTGGGAATTGGAGCAACTCTTTTACAAAAGGGTCGAGATGATGGAGAGATGCTGTTTCCAGTAGCTTACGCTAGCCGCAAGTTAAATACAGCGGAAAAGAACTACTCCACGATCGAGAAAGAATGTTTGGCTCTGGTATGGGCTATACAGAAGTTCCAACCGTACCTATATGGAACCAAGTTTATTGTACAAAGTGACCACCAGCCTTTGATGTTCTTAGCCTCATCCAAACAATTAAACACAAGATTTATGAGGTGGTCACTATTACTGCAACCTTATACCTTCACCGTGGAATATATTCCCGGCAAATATAATGTTGGAGCAGATTTCCTAAGTAGACACTGCTCTACAGAAGACGAGGTTGTGGCTACTCAGTGTTCCCATACACTAGCGTGAAAGCTAGCAAATGAGAGGGCTTAGCCAGAGTGTAAAAGTCCGTCTCACGTACTTTTTTTCCAATGGGGGACATCTGTGGCGAAAGCCTGGCTGCACCCTCTCCTCTTGCTTATTATTCAGTGTATGATAAAGAATAATTAGAAATGTTATATAAATGTTACGATCACATTATATTTACGGTTTATATAGTAATTTAGTTTGGCTGACTTATCCTGGCCAACTTCAAACCAACTGACAACTGGCCCGGAAACGACCACTTGCGTATCCTAGTTCCATATCCGGTCTCACTCTTCTGCTAGCATTTGCAGACAGCGGTCGGGGCCCATTTGTGGTGTTCAAAAAGCAACGTTTTTTTTTAATAGTAAATTACTTAAATAAGTAATAAGAAAGAGAAAATTTTATATTGAACAAAGGGCCCCGATCCGTAGTGAGAATCTGATTCTGGAACTAGGTAAGATCAAACGATTATTATTCCTATATATAATTTTTATGTTCATAACAGTTTTGCAATGAATGTGAGTTTACGACATGATGGCCAGCCAATTCCACTAACGGCATGGTTGCCCATAGAATATATATTAATTAATAGAAAATTCAATTTACAACTGAGTTCAGTTGTACAAACTCGTTCTTAATAGAACGAAACACGTCACGTTCTACAATATTCGTATAAATCCGGCGTCTAAATCTTGGATAAATTCAGAGAATATTATCGCTGGCAGACAAAGGAGACACTGCAATGTAGTACAAAACCACGCTAGTTTTAAAGTAAACTCGGGTTGAGATACTTTGTTAATATATTAAAATAAGGTTAATATTACTGTTACTGCTAAGACTAGAATATACAGTACTGAATGGAATGGTTTAAATCAAAGAGTAGGTATTTCATCAAAATGGCCTCGCTATATCTAAAACCAGCCCCACGCCATGGCATGACCTAGTTATCATGCCCACGCCGCTTGGGCGCCCATACTGTTCTTTTCTAGATTAGCTCAGTTCTTAAGTATGGATAGGATCTCGTCTCTAGTAATACCTTCTCAAGAGGAAGACTCTTCTTTATATATATAGATGGATACGTGGATGACTATCACCAACCTAGGCAGTATTCATTGGAGACTATTGTCAGGCCTCTCGGAATGAATATCAGTGGAGAGCATATTCAGACACCTTAGTATCTGGAACAATTTCCTTACTTTACAACACACCCTTGTGTCTCTTGCACACTTAGGAGCATCAGTTGTGATTGTTAGGTTTGTGATCCATGTCTTTTCCTATCACATCATCAGTACTTGTCTTGAATATTTCTTTTCGCTGAAGGGAATTGGATCCATTCACTCATATATATATATATATATATATATATATATATATATATATATATATATATATATATATATATATATATATATATATATATATATATAATTCAGGATCAGACTGTACTCTCCTCATGAATAGAGATAGGCACTGTCACGTACGAGGTTAAATCCATCCTTTCCTTTCAACCTTGTCAGTATGTCCAGTCAGAATAACAGTTAGGAATATGTCCTAATAATTACAGCTGCCTTTGCCTTATGAGAAGACTATAGCTATAGCAGAATGGTTGAATAAAGATGGAAGAGTGATTCCAGACCATAGCTTACCAGATGTCCTGTTTGACTTTATTTGCAGAGTTGTTGTGGTGCACCCTCAAGCGGCACCCTCATCATCAACCAGCCTCAGCGAGTTCACCCAGAACTATTTGTTGCCTGAGTCAAAGTAGTACAGTTCCCTTTGCTGTCATCATCAAGTGAGAACTGATGGACCGGAGAGGAAAGCTGCAGACAACTATCGTGGGAGCAATGGATATGAGCTGAGTCACAAACCATCAATCTGACTTCAACCCACCACCGAATGCTTTGCTGTGCTTCTATGATTTAAGAGCACATGAAACAGCTTTGTTTGCTGTATTAGCCAGAAACTAACATTAATCCATTTTACTTTTATCTCCCGAGTGGAGACATTTTTTTTCTTCTTTTCTTTCATTTATAATTAAACTGTGCGGTCTGATTTGTAGACCATCACACAAAACTTTACCTACTGCCTTTTTCACCTCATAATAATTAATAGTAGTGCAGTGTGTAAGGATAGAAGTTGAGTGAACTAGTTGTGTCTCTCCTGTATGTTATACTTGAGGGCACTGGGGGCTTTTCTTCATCACAGGGTAGCGTGTCACTGCTAACTAAGTCAGCTATCATCTATCGGTGTATAGTGTCCAACTTTACTTGCATTTCCCTGTGCCACTGATAGGAAGGTAGACTCATCTGGGACCAGGATTCATACTATCTAGACCCAATACTAGCCTTTTTGTCTTCTTCTCCTACAGTGGACTGACCTAACCAAGGGTCAGCTTTTCTATCTACATCCTTACCCGTAGGGTATTCTTATACGGCTGTAGAATACGCGACAGTTCACATGCATCCACTGTGGACACACATTTACAGCGCGAATTGGCCGTATCAGTCACATTCGCTACCACCATGGGTAGTAGTTATTATGTCTTTTTAAAGCAAAACCTAACGTCTGTCAAGACGGAAAGGGGCCATTGATGAAACAGTGGAGTAGTCTTTTACCCTTAGAATCAGGGTTCTGTGGCACCATGACATCACATGGTTGACTGAGGCTAAGAGCAGCCGACAAGTAGTTGTTTGTCATGGTTTCAAGTTCGCGGCGGTGAACAAGGATCACTATATAGCTACAATAGCTACGGACATCCAAGTTTGAGACGGAAGAAAGTAGATCCCTTTATAGCGGAAATGGCTACGGTCGCCGACTAGTATGGTCACTTTCAAAAACAATGGTAGATCATCTCTTTCACCGATGTCTAGGAAGCAGTAGAACACGGCGTAGTTGTATTTAAGATATGATAGCTAATTTACACATGCCAGCAACATAGACAGGGTATATGGATTATGATTGAGAGGAATTTTGAAAGACTTATGTATAATAATGAGGTAGTGGCTGGTTACGCTAATCACCTCCTTTGCTACCCTTTCATTTCCTGGGGAATACTGGAAGTTGTCTACTACGTGTCGTAGCCTAATACAATATGTATTGATTTGCTCTCATAGAAGTAGAAGAAAGATATGCTTTGTCAAATGTGTAATTATGTTACAATGTCTGTCATAAGGGTGTAATTGTGACTGTCTCATACGCGCACTTGTTGACTACACGCTTAAATCATCATCCCTTTCTTCACAGTAGAGTTATTGAGATAACTACAGACAGTTTGCACAGACGTGGAAACTTTCGACAAATGTTGGCAGAGCAGATTTAATAGATGTTGACAGAACATATTTAATAGATGTTGACAGAGCAGATTTAACAGATGCTGACAGAATATATATAATAGATGTTGACAGAACAGATTTAATAGATGTTGATATAATAGATTCGACAGATATTGACATAACAGATTTAACAGATGTTGATAGAACAGATGTTGCCAGAACATATTTTAACAAAACAGTTTGAACAGATGTTGACAGAACATACTTAACAGATGTTAACAGAACAGATGTTGACAGAACAGATTTAACAAATGTTGACAGAATAGATGTAACAAATGTTGACAGAACATATTTAACAGATGTTTGCAGATGAAATTTAACAGATGTTGAAAGAACATATTTAACAGACGTTGACAAAACAGATTTAATAGATGTTGCGAGAACAGATTTAACAGATGTTGAGAGAACAGATTTAACAGATGTTGACATAACGGATGTAACAGATGTTGACAGATGAGATGTTGACAGAACTGATTTAACAGATGTTGACCGAACAGATTTAACAGATGTTGACATAACAGATTTAACAGATGTTGCCAGAACAGATTTAACAGATGTTGACGTAACAGATGTAACAGATGTTGACAGATTAGATGTTGACAGAACAGATTTAACAGCTGTTGACAGAACAGATTTAACAGATTTTGACTGAACAGATTTAAAATATTTTGACAGAACATATGTAACAGATGGTGAACTGATGTTGACATTACAGATTTAATAGATAATGACAGAACAGGTGTTGACATAACAAATTTAACACATGTTGGCAGAATAAATTTAACAGATGTTGACAAAACAGATGTTGATAGAACAGATTTAACAGATGTTGATAGAACTGGTTTAACAGATGTTGACAGAACACAAATAAAAGATGTTGATAGAACAGAGTTAACATATGTTGACAGAACATATTTAATAGATGTTGACAGAACATATTTAGCAGATGTTGACAGATCAGATTTGACTGACGTTGACAGAATATATTTACAAGATTTTGACAGAATAAATTTAACATATGTTGACATAACAGATGTAACATATATTGACAGAACAGATTTAACATTTGTTGACAGAACTGATTTAACACATGTTGACAGAGCTGATTTAACTGATGTTGACAGAACAGATGTAACTGATGTTGACAGAAAAGATTTAACTGATGTTGACAGAACTGATTTAACAGATGTTGGCAGAACTGTTTTAAATGATGTTGACAGAACATAAATAATAGATCTTGACAGAACTTAGTTAATAGATTTTGACAGAACAGATGTAACAGATGTTGACAGAACAGATTTAACATATGTTGACAGAACAGATTTAACATTTGTTGACATAACAGATTTAACTCATGTTGTCAGAGCTGATTTAACGATTAATTAATAATAACAAAATAGAAATTGTTAACAAATATAAAACAATTAGTAACACTATGCTCTCAAATGAAATGTTAAGATGCTTAAATATATCAAGTCAAAACTTCGAACATGGAGTAAATAAATAAAACATGTTTCATATTCTTTGCAAGATCAGCCCCAACACCGGAGTGATTTATTGAGCAATTTTACTGTTAGTAGTTTGCCATTGCTTTCCGATCAAAACGTCAATGTTGAAGTCCAACTAATCGATGTAGGGAATGAATTCGCAACCCAAACATCAGCGCACCGGAAATTTAAGTGCACAAGCATAAAAATCCGTAGTCACTAGGACTTTACTAAGTAAAAATAAATTATTTGCATATCCTTTACAGGACGTAAAAGTCAACTCTGGCATTGTTTAGCTGTTTGTAATTCCTGGTCAAGTTTACGTTCAGTAGTTTTCCAAGTTAATCCGCAACAACAATAAAATATCTGAAACAAACCTAACAAACCCTTGGCACCAGAAAACACAACGTGCCAACTGCTTCTGTAGACTTATAAACTCTCAGTCAACACGCTTTACCAGCAAAGACATTAAGTTTTAAGAACCCTACGCCTAAGCTACAATAAAGGTTCTAAGATACACCAACCTTAAAATAAACACCCAGTTTAGACCCCTGCTGGCTTCTGAAAAGGAACAAGCAATACCTGTTTAGGATGGCAGAGACAACATTATAAAAACAACTGCCATGGCACATTGTTTTAGACTAATGCCCTAAACCAACCCATATAAAAAATTAACCAATGTGTATTATCCCCCACCCCCTTTTTCCCTATGTAAAGTCAGGTTTCAGTCAGATATGACAGGGCAGCCGTCTACTATAACAGTAGTCGGTACTGTCTGCTTTCTGTTAATTCCGAATGTGGGGCGGCGCTCGCCAAACCCGACAACCCATATTGTACCACCGACTTCGGGCGGAGGAGCGCAATTGGAAAGGTAAGCCTTAACTGGTGCGAGGAAATGCAACCTAAAGACTAAATGTCGTGGCAGGGAAGACCAGGCACTAAGACATGGTCGGCATTTGGTCTAGGATCGATGCTCTGACAGGTGAACAGTTAGAAAGCATTGCTTTGCTGATCCAGCAGCTTCTGCAGATTGCCTTGTTCCAGATGTATTGGTGTTACATTTTCTCTGGAGTAAACTAGGCAGGCCGAGAGAGGGATCATGCTGCATGGGCCTCACATGGTCTCTACAATTCAGCCCAGGCTTTGTGCTATGGAGAGGTCACAGTCTCCATGGGTTGTAGTTATTTTGTTTTTTTTTAGGACAATGTAACAAACTATCATCTGTCTAGACAGCAAGGTGTCAGTCAGTCATCATCCACCTCCACCCCACCTCCACAAACCCACGTTCTCCTACGTCTACATCATGACTTCCTTGTCTCTTGCAGCCATTCTATCTTCATCTTTGATGGGTCTGAAATCTAGATAAGGCCAGATCTTGATAGTCATGAATCTGTCTCATCAGGCATTTCTCTTGTATAATTAATACAGAGACAAGTCATTAAAATTAACTCCGCTGTGACATCATGGGAACTGATCTATCTTTCATGTTTCTATCTGATCTTATCTCATCTTGTTACTCTTGTGGTGTCGAGGTGAAGCATAAACAGCGGTAGAGTGCCCGTTTATGGGCTTCTTATATATCGAGATTCCCGTGGACTCTGTTATTCCCTCTGTCCATCTTTTACATGGTCGGTCTCTCCTTCCTGTTCCATTTTTCTATATAAGTACCAAAAGAACTATGCAGCAAAACGCTTCAATATAATAACAAGGTAGTAGTAACATATGCTAATAGACACCATCACCGAAGGTAATATGCCTAGCAGCAGTCAACTCATCTATAAAATGTATCAAGTACATAAGAAGAAGCTTTACATGAAAACCTTAAAAGTGTGATAGAAATTACAATAACCATGTCATTGTCTTGTAACCTGCCATTATTAGTGTAAGGATGTCAAGAGTGTTGAAACACACGTAACGTCACGGTGCAGACGAACACGGTGGCGTCAAAAGGACAGTTTAAAGATGGCCGCCCCACTTTTGACATGCACCAAAGAGGAGCAGCGTTCTGTTATCCGATTTTTTTCAGTGAAGTGTTGGAACTTATAGAAATTCATCAGCGAATGAAGGTCCAGTATGGTGATGCATGCCTATCAGTCCAACAAGTGTATGAATCGAAGGTTCAAAACGACGTGACTTCTGTGACAGACTGTTCACGGCCAGGTCAGGCAAACAGAGTAGTGACCCCAGAGTGGGTAGACACGCGACAAAGACATTTTTTTCTGCAGGAATTCAAACACTTTGTCGGTGCTGGAGGACTTGCATTGAACGCAGTAGTGACTACCTCGAAAATGATACAAATCTTCTTTACTTTTTCAGCATATTCTCCCAGCTTATCTCTTCCCCCGACCCCCCTCCCCCCTTCCAATGTAAGGTTTTCGCTTGAAGTCTTCTCTGTCTGACCAGACCAACATCATTCTGCTTTTATTGCTGCATACACTTCTTGGGGACGAACACACTTGGGGAAGTGTGGGTGGGTGGTGGAGGATATGTGGGTGGGTGAGTGTTGGTAGGTTATAGCATGGGTGGAGGATGTGTGCGTATGGGTTGTGAGATGTGTGAAGGTGGGGGATGTGTGGGTGGTATGGATGGGTGGTTGCATGCATGTGTACCTGGGTTTGTGTAAGGGTGGGTGGGGGTGTGTGTGGGGGATTTTTGGTGGGTGGGATATGTGTGTATGTGTGTGGGTGGGGAGATGATGTATGTGGGGTATGTGTGGGATGTGTGGGTTGGGGGATGGGTGGATGGATGGGGTCATGTATGTGCCTGTGGGTATGTGTGTGGTTAGGTGGTGGATGTGTGTTTGGGGGAGTCACGGATGGATAGGGGATGGGTGGGTGGGGGATTTGTCTCATAACATGGTAGCATGCATTGTTTATGCTTACAACATGAATGTTTAACAATGTTGTTTTTTTCCTATGTGAATGCACTATGCACTGATGAACGAAAGATTAGTGATTGGAAGGGCCGAATGTAAGACGGGCCTGCGTGCCCAATTTGTTTTCCTTCGAAAATAAAGTTTGTTCGTTCGTTCGTTCTTGTTCTCACCACTGTCCAGTATCGTCCAATATGTACTACAAACGACACAGACTGAAAGCCCAGCTTATCATCCTACCATCAACACACTACACCTCTTACCCACATATAACATCCCAACAAAACACCCCAGACACACTGACAGGTCTCAATCAATCTATTCATCACCTGAGCTCCCAACACAGCTATATTCTCGTCCACCACACACTAGATCAGTGGTTCTGAATTTTCTTTGGCCCATGCATCCCTTAACCACATGTTCACACTGTAATTCCCCCCACCCTTTCGTATTTCTTTCCCATAAATCCCCTCCCCCACTTTTTACACAGTATACGTAGAAATGGACTCTAAATTTAACAACACATACTAGAACAAGTCTAGACGTATACATAAAACGTGATGTGCGGGTTTACTTACGTTATGAAACGAATTTCAGAAGTGTGAGAAGTACAGAACCGTGAATTATGGAGGGAAAAACAATATCAAGTAATCGAGCTCCGCATGGCCCAATGAGTAAGAGCCCATGTTCTTTAACATTCGTTGTACTGATGCCGAGGTAAGCGGTTCAACTCCTACACCGGACAGCTGGACTAAAATGTTGACGTGTCGTCCTTGACTTGGGGACGCAAATTACAAGTACCTCTGAAGTCGGAGTGGGTTTGCCTGAAGGCGAGGTACACTGTTAATAGGGAAAGCTAATCCACATGCAGAATTCAGTCCATCAGTACTATAAATAGTGTGTATGGCCTACACTGGAGTTCAAAGCGAGAGAGCGCAAGGGAAAAAATTAAATCAAGTAATCGGTTCTTGTATTAATGCGATCTTGAAATAATCTTAATCCCCCCTCCCCCTGGAAACCCTAACACCCCCCCCCCAGGGGTGGAGGGAGTGGGTGTGGGGGGAATTCCCCACCAGTTGAGAACCACTGCACTAGATACTTACCAAGTAAATAATAGCATAACCCACAACTTTTTTTTTCTCTTTCTCCAAATGTAAGATGAGTTAATTTCTCTCATATAATTGATACAGTACTTTCATTACATAGTGATGTCCGTTGATCATTCAGTAAATTAATATTGCCATTATTAAACATCATACAGATATTTTAAAATGGCATTACACCACTAACAAAACATAGTGATGTCTACAGATTACTGTAATAAGACCTTTTGTGTCATGGCCAACTTCATTTGTAGTTTTAAATGAATTATTATTATAGTAAATCTCATGGTAAAATACTAACTCCGAGACTTCAAATAGGGTCCAGTTCTCTTTCCCATCCTACATACACACTGTATATAGCTTCCATTATACATTTATTAAAATAATCATGCAGCTACAATAGTCACTATTTTATACGACCGAGATTAAATCAACTTATCCTATATATTCTGTATTTAGAATCATTTACATCACACTTTCCCTGACTCCACATCTCTATTTCAGTGTAGTGTGTATTTGCAATCAAGACATGTGCATTCTTTGTTCCATATTCTAACATATCTTATATTCAATAATACAGACATCACATGATACAACAGAAACAGTTCAGACTTCCGGTCCCCAACATGGCGGAAAGGCATTGAACCGTTAATGCCACTGGAGTGTTTATGCTTGTGGCTACGGTTTGCATTCGCATTTTCTCATTTTGGACTGGTAGTACGTGGTTCCGTTGCCCTGCTAATGGGTGGGTGCTTGGCGCAACACTGTGAGCTGTGAATTTCGTGTGGAATGTTTTTACATCTGTCCGTTGTTGTTTGTACAGTGAACTGCATATTCAAAACAATGGTGGCTGGCTATCGCTGAATTGACTGGTTTGACTTTCCGGTTCACAAGTTAATTTTTCAGGAGACTCCTGGAAGTCGTTGCTGGAGCTACAGAGTTTGTGCTTTGTGCGGCGCTTTCAGTAGGTCGCCCTGCGGAAAGAGACCGAGTCATATGGGATAAAACCCGGGTCAGTGAATTCTTTTTGGTGACTGCTGATTCCATCGACGATGAACTATATTTTTCTTGGAAGACTTTTGTGTTTGCATTCTATCGGGATTTTGCGGGATTTTGGCTTGCCGAGACTCCTGTCTGTTCAACTTTTTACATTGGGCAGTGAGGTGCTAACTAACTAACTAACTAACTAACTAACTAACTAACTAACTAAATAACTAATTAACTAACTAACTAACCATTGGCACCTTGCCGTCTTGACAGACGATAGTTTGTGCTTTGAAAAGGCATAATAACTTTTACCTATGGCGGTAGCGAATGTGACTGATAAGGCCAATTTTCGCTGTAAATGTCCGTTCACAGTGGGTACATGTGAACACGTGGTCATTTCCACCATCATGCACCATCTTACGTCTCACACGCTCGGTGTGTGACTTATCTGCAATAATTTTCTCCTTTGTCTTTATTCCATTTCTGATCTTTGCCCTCCATTCAACACGTTCAGCGGCGACTTGCTCCCAATGTGAATTATCAATGCCTGTATCAATTATGTCCCGCTTACAAACATCTTTGTATCGTAGTAGAGGCCGACCCTGAGATCTCTTACCCATCTGTAATTCATCAAAAAAGATGTCCTTTGGTATTCTACCATCATCCATCCTTCTAAGATGTCCTATCCATCTAAGTCTACGAAGACTGAGCATGGAATAAACCGTCACACAACCTGATCTTTCCAATACTTCAGTATTTGTGATTTTGTCTTGCCACTTAATACCAAGAATTCTTCGCAGACACCGCATATGAAAGCTGTTTAAACGTTTCTCTTGGTGCGAGTAAGTTGTCCAGGTTTCACTGCCATAAAGAAGAGTACTAAGGACACAGGCTTGATAGACAAGGACTTTTGTTTTGGCAGTAAGCTTCCTGTTCTCCCACACTCTTTTTCTTAACCTGTTCATTGTTGTTGCTGCCTTACGAATCCGGATGTTGATTTCCTGATCTAGAGATAATTTGCTATTTACCACAGATCCTAGATATGTAAAATGGTCTACCATCTCTAGTTCGGCGTCGTCAATAAAGATTGATGGTACCCCATGTGCACCTTGTGACATAATCTGTGTCTTCTTTTTGCTAATTGTTAAACTAAATTCAGAACAAGCATTGGAGAATGCAGATAGTAGACATTGCAATTCTTCCTCAGAGTGGGTCGTAACTGCAGCATCATCTGCAAAAATCAACTCTCTGATCAGTACCCTCCTAATTTTGGTCTTGGCCTTCAATCTCTGAGCATTGTAGAGGCCGCCATCTGAGTGAATGTATATACCACCATCCTGATCACGAAAGTCATATTTCAGTAGAAGTGAAAAGTATATTCCAAAGAGGGTGGGAGCTAGTACACAACCTTGCTTAACTCCACTCTTGATTTCAAACTCTTCAGAAGTTGCACCATCAAACTTGATTATACCCTTCATGCCTGTGTGGGACTATTCCACAATGGACAGAAGAGTTGGCGGGCAGCCAATCTTCTTTAGTGCCTTGAACAGACTCTCACGACTGACCAAATCAAATGCCTATTATTATTATTATTATTATTATTATTATTATTATTATTATTACTATTATTATTATTATTATTATTATTATTATTTCTATTATTAAGAGAGAAGGTAATCCGTACTACTGTAGTGCTCGAATACTTTGCTATTATATGTATAGGAATTGGTGGTGTCTTTGATTTCTTGTGGAAGATTGTTCCATAGCTGAGCTGCAGAGTACGGTAAGCTTGTTTTGCATGCGTCAATCCTAGGCCTCGGAATGTGTAATATATTTAATCGTTTACTGTGACTAGCATTATATTTAAACAATGGCCAAAGATAATTTGGAGCATTCCAATGTAGGATTTTGTGAATTAGTTTGGCCTTATTGAAAAGCAGGCGTTTGCGGATTGGTAGTAACTGAAGGCGTTTATGCAGGCTAGGATTGTCAGATAAATGTTTGCCCATAAATTAAACTCATGGCCCGTTTCTGGGTCGAGTAAAGTAGCTTCGTGCTTTAATTGGAACAACCATCCCATATTGTAGAGCAGTAGTCAACATGTGTATGTATGTGAGAAGTACGGAGTATTTTCCTTCTGTCCTCATCAAGGAGTTTTGTTTTTTTTTTATTTTGAAGAGTTGGTAGACTTTTCACCTCGGAGGAGCAAATGGATCACCATAGTCTGGTAAGAATGAGACAGCGAGGTGTGACGAGGGGATCTGGCCGATGCTCGACGCTCAGAGGAAAGGCGAGACGGACATATAATCAGATTGCTACTGGAACTATTAGTGTTGGAACTCTTCGCTGGCTGCTGAGGATGGGGACGGAGCGCTTATGGGAATGTCCCGAATGCTGTGATGTCGGTTCCTAAATCAATCAATCAATCAATCAATCGTTTAACGAGCGCTTGAACATGGGGATTAAACGTCAGGTTTCCATCAATGATAAGGCTAATGTTTTGTGCTCAATTACACTTTCTATTGGCTTGTTGCAAAGAATTAAATAATGTAGTTAGGTGGAGCTATGCGAACCGAATGTAAATTAACATCAATAAAACAAAATCAATGTTATTAAAAAAAAAAAAAAAAAAAAGACTTCAAACTCTAAATTCACACAGATCACTTCAACTTCACATCGATAACATGCCAGTAGAGAGTGAGTGAGTGAGTGAATAAGTGAGTGAGTGAGTGAGTTAGTTAGTCAGTCAGTCAGTCAGTCAGTCAGTCAGTCAGTCAGTCAGTCAGTCAGTCAGTCGGTCGGTCGGTCGGTCGGTCGGTCGGACGGTCGGTCCTTCGGTCGGTCGGTCGGTCGGTCGGTCGGTTGGTTGGTTGGTTGGTTGGTTAATTGGTTAGTTAGTTAGTTAGTTAGTTAGTTAGTTAGATCGTTAGTTAGTTAGTTAGTTAGTTAGTTAGTTAGTTAGTTAGTTAGTTAGTTAGTTAGTTAGTTAGTTAGTTAGTTAGTTAGTTAGTTAGTTAAGTTAGTTAGTTAATTAGTTAGTTAGTTAATCGACAGATCATCCTCATTGCACATCGAACCATTCAGTCCATAAGTGCTCGGATCCCCTCCTCGGCAAATTCCGCAGCGTGTAGCGGATAACGACACCAGTTCTGTGTCGGTTTATCAATCTTCTTTGGCTTCATGCGTGGTGTTCTTGTTTGGCCACACCTCTTTTAATTTGCTGTTCTCGCAGTCTGGCCATGGTTGTAGATTCGCAGTCATCACTTGGTTCTCGCAAAAGTCTTACTTCTCGTAGAGCATTCAGAATGTCATCCTGGTCTATGGCGCGTCCGCCCTCCACATTAGCCATACCTTGTCAGTGCGCTCATTTCTTTGTACTCCCGCATGCCGCCCTGAGACGAAGATGAAACTAATCTTTGTCAGCTGAGACCGCTCCAGAGACATCAACCACTCTCTTCGGATCCACCCCGTCTCTTTCCTCTTGATCATGCTCATTGAGTCGCTAAGGACACATGCCCTAGTGAATGTCTGTGTCTCGAGCCATGTTATTGCTTTACTTACTGCCATGACTTCCATAGTCAGGCTACTTGTGGTTGTCAGAATCTCCGAGGCTTCATCTCCCCCGCCTGGCAACGACCAGGTACGACCGTGAACTAGACTAACAGTTACTATGCAGGCGATGGCCAGAGGTCAGCGTGGTACACGCAGACCACGAGAGCGGAAAGCAGGGCCAACGAGGGAATCACTGCTGGTAGATCAGACAGCCTTGGACAGCGAGACCGGACGGACATGAAAGAGTGTTGCTGTGTATGAGTCGAGACTGATGGAATAAAGCTTGTATGCTTTGTTTGAGTAGAGTGAAGATTGCGTTAGTGATATATTCATTTGTATTTATGATATTATTGATATCTTGCATTGTATGTTTCTGACAATGGCATTATCGGTAACTTTGAGCGATGCCTGATGTGACTGCTTTAAGGCAGTAAGGTGTTCGTTGGTCAGCGGACATGTCTGTTTAGAGGGGGTTGTGCGATACTGGTGTTCTAAATCTACCAGTTTGGCCTTCAGCCACCCGACTGACTCAGCAGAAGTAGGTGATAACTTGGAGACTTGATCAAACAACATTTCAAATTGTGCTTGCGACTCAACACGGTTAATGTGTTTGGGCTTTATGCAGAATTTTAATCCGTATGCAAGGGCCTCCGTTTCAATGTTGTTGAGTACGTACGACGATAAGTTCCTCACATATTTCTCTGGGTTGTCTAGTACTGACGTAGTTATCTTTTCAGTGCTCAGTGATTTGTTGAGGCGAGCATTCTCAGCGATTTTCACCTTGTACACTGTTTCTGTACATAATTTGGTGAACTTCAAGTAGCCATACAAGCTCAATTCTTTGGTGACGTAGTAGGCAGAACTGTGTGTGCGCTTGAGGTTGGCCAGTTTAGACTGGGTTTCTTCTATCTGGTTTTTTGTCAGTCGTCTCAGGTTTTTTCTTGTTGGACATATTCTGTCCGCCCTGAGAGATCTGAAATACCGGTGAGGGAATATTCCCGTCTGTAGGCATTCCTCGTTAAAGGCCAACAAAACCCTTGTAATATTGAAACTTGACAAACAAGTGCAGTACTGATGGACATATCAGACTACCAGAGAAAAATGGATGATATATTATCAGACGCATCTAAATTCAGAGTAGAGCAAACAGTCAACAAGTCGGAGGACCTGGATACAAAAATGAGGAAAGAAATCCAGTCACTTGTGAATGCAGGACTCATCAGTGAGGCCACTGCAAAAACGCTCACACCGCGTGGCTCCCAAACACCTCAGATGTACGGTCTACCCAAGCTTCAAAAGCCCGGTATCCCACTAAGACCGATCCTTTCCATGGTTAATTCGGCACAACACCGAATGGCGATCTGGCTAGCTGAAATTTTAAAGCCAGTATGACAGTCCTTCGATCCAAGAACACTCAGGGATACATTCGAACTGGTGGAATTATTGGATACTATGGACACAAACAACAAACACATGGCATGCATGGATATTGCCTCTTTATTCACCAACGTTCCATTAGATGAGACCGTGAATATAATAAGCGAAAGCATTATAGACAAACAACTAAAACTAGGCATACCATCAGCTATTCTAGATAGGCTATTAAAATTATGTACTGCCAACAATAAATTCAACTTTCTAAACAAGTCATTTCGCCAAATTGACGGAGTGGCCATGGTGAGCCCACTTGGATCTATTCTAGCGGACATCTTCATGGCACACTTAGAAGAAAAGAGATCCTCAGAAATCAATAACTTGGCCTTTTACCGTCGTTACGTGGACGATATACTAATTATCACCACAGACGAGCTACAAGCAACGTCGTTCCAGGCCACAATGAACGAGACACATATAAACATCTCTTTATCTATGGAACACGAACACAACGAAGCGTTGCCGTTTCTAGATATCCTAATGAGGCGTAGAGCAGATGGCACAATTCAAAGATCGGTGTACCGCAAAGAAACATGGACTGGCCAATACTTAAATTTTCAGAGCTTCGCACCTGTCCAGTACAAACGGGTCTTAGTACGGACCCTGTTTGACCGTGCTAGGAAGATATGCACCCAGGACACACTGACAGAGGAATTTAAAACTCTGAAGAATGCCTTAAACCTGAATGGGTACTCCACAGGATTTATAAAGCGCCACTGCCAACAGCCCAAACCGAAATCAGAAGTAACTACAGTCCCTAAACTCAAAGTATTCATCCAGCGAACCTTCCGAGGAGATGACGTAATGCAACGTCTGCGGGACCGGCTCACCACAGCAGTCGAGCGAACATTCTGTGCTGCAGCTCTAGTCATCAGGTACAGAAACAGACCGATCCCAGTCCCAGCAGTAAAAGAACCTGTAGCTTTGTACGCCAAATCAAATTGTATTTACCAATTTACATGCAGCTGCGAGGCCATCTACATAGGCAGAACTGAGCGACAGTTACATTGCAGGGTTTCGGAACATATTCCGAATTGGTTGGACAAGATACTACACACAGAAGATGGTAGCCTAGGCAGGCCGACACACCGGAAATGTTTGGCTTCATCGGTCGGGAGACACGTGCTCGAGAGTGGTCACGTGGTTGAAAGAGACAGTGCCTTCCGTGTGTTGTTCAACACACAAAGTAGTCGATTGTTAAAGTTTGCTGAAGCTATACTAATAAACCTTCGTAAGCCGTCCTTGTGTAAGCAGAAAGACATGTTAGTCAGTTTAAAATTACCGTGGTAGACAATCGACATTACTGTGCGAACATGTGTATATTTCAGTTTGACGGATTTATCTAATTAATTCACGTAAGTTGTGTGATTTCTGCAGTATGTACCTGACGAGATACAGCGAAATATGCCAGGCAATAAATCGTGCAATCTATTGTTTGTGTCTTCGTTATTCAAATATAGCATTCACTCAATCATTTACATCAAAAATTACGTGACTAATACTAGCGTGATGTCCACACACCCCACAGGTCATTGACTCCAACATCCAGGCTGAACTCATGACACACATGCGAGAAGTGGCAGATGCCTCCCCTGCGGAAGTCTTTGCTTTCCATCCCGCTTTTGTCTACTTCGAGCAGTACGTTGAGGTGTGGCCAAGCACTCTCCAGACGATTGGTGTCACTCTGGCAGGTATGTTTGCAACATTTGTTTTCAACTTTCTTTCTACGCGGGACAGAGAAGAACATTTTGTGTGACATTCACCGGCACAGGAACGGATCATAATGGGGACGACCCTTTGCCGTGAATTTGGAACCGAGACTAACTAACTGACTAACTAACGTCTACGTGTTATGTGATACTAATCTGATTCTATTTAACAGGTTAGTTGCGTATATTTTACAGGAAGTGACAATCAACCCCAGCGGTTTTGTTTTTTTTTTTTTTTTTGGCTGCTTGTTGTAATTTGTTGGCAAGGTTACATTCAGCAGTTTGCCATTGACTGCTCTGTGGCGAAGGGTTACGGACGCGGTTGCTGATCCAAGTAGTGACTAAATAAACATTCGATTTTCCCGTTTGTCTTGGTGAAATAAACCACTTACTTGTTTTTTTTCTCTTTTGCAGTGATGTTTGTGGCCACCAGTATCTTGCTGCCGCACCCTCTGATGGTGATGCTGGTCATGATTCAAGTTGTGATGATAGTTGTTGGTGTCTTCGGCTTCATGGCTCTGTGGAACCTCACGCTCAGCTCGGTCACGATGATACATCTGATCATGAGTGTTGGCTACTGTGGCGGGACAGCCCGGCAGCATCATAATTACACAAGTTTTCAAGGAATTACAGAGCCCACAATATTTTTCTAAAATTCTCTAAAAGAATAAACGTTCCCCAGAAGAGGATAAAAACGTAAGAGAAAAATACAGAGTCACTTAGAGCCCGCACTATCATTTTTACTACATTGGTAGATCAAAGCAATGTCTGGTCTCTACATCTAAGAGATTTTCCCTTTGATGTTCTGATCAACCAGACATCGCGGAGCCAGTCAATTTAATGCAGGCCTAACACCTATCTAAAAGTCCAGACTTTGTGGAGCCGGGACGTCTGTAATTGCCACCACAAAGGAGCAATTAGGACCAGATGCTTAACACCTCTCCGCAATACTACGGGGCAAAGTAGAAACCCATGGCTGACACATTCTGGCCAGCAACCGGGAAGGCTGGTGTTACCAGCCTATTGGAATGTAATGACGCAACTGCATTGCCGGCAAAGCAGGTTTCATTGTTTCAGGCGTGGGGGGGCATCGGTCAATTTGATTGACAGATGAAACTACCCTTCACAGGAAAGGAGGAGGGGTGAAAAGAATTTGGCACTTAATCCATCTAGGTAAATCATCTTACATGGAAAAATAGGTGGAGCTAACAGGAACTTGGACATATTAATTAACCAACCTGGAAACTAGCCAGGAATTGACTAGAATAAAACTACATGCATGGCCAGCAAGACTTCAGACGCAAATTCACAATAGCATTCTTAGGATACCTACTGGAGAAATATTAACATTTCGTTCTGTTGGACTTCTGTACGAAGTCGTATGACAGGATTTCCTAGCTATAACCCAGGTAAGACCATTACTCTGATTAGTTGTCTGCTAGTCTGAAGGCTTGTGTAGTTTCTTGTTCTGCATATTCTCCCAAACTTTACACTGGTGGATTTTCTTTGTACTTAATGTTCCAGTTCTAGCTTTACGATTTCACTGAGAACTATTTTCTTCTTTCATTCACCACTTGGTTGTCTGATTTGTTGTATGTGATAATTTGGAGAAATCCATTATCCAAGCTACATGAGCGTGTGGCTTATGCATGTACAGGAGATGCATTTAGATTCATCCTGTATGATGTTAAACATTGGGGAGACTGACTACTTAGGAGAAATTCCTGAGAGCTACCAGTCTCTTGATAGCGTCCAATTAACATTGATTATTTGGACCAACACTTTGAGTGCCCACCCAAGATTATGGTGAAACCACTTGGTTTGAGGAATGGCACCAGTTCACCTTGTCTGCATGATGTCTGCATGAGGACAGACATGACTTAGGACATTCAATATCCCAGACAGATTCAGGGAAGGCATTTAATGTTCGACAGGACTGTGCGACCAGCCCTTCCGACAAGACAGTATGAATGAATCAGAAAGGGAAAGAGTAAGTGAGGTGAACTTATATGGGAAACACTCCATTACACAAATGTATATGAATATGTATGTTTTGAGCTATAGATGTTCTAAATAGTTTTATTAATATATACATATATATTTATTTATTTAGAACTGATATATGTTTATGTAACATGCCATCATCTATCATCATACCATCATATATTATGACTTGAATGTATGTTTATATGAATGTATAGACATATGTGTTTGAGATGTGTAGACGTAGATACTACCCATCTCCGTTCGTTTCATTCCAGATCTCGTAGGAGCAATGGACAGTCAACAACCCATATCAGGAAGTGACTTAGCCTTGTGAGGGACCAATTTGGACTCCTTCAATCTGACAGTGAACTGCGTCTCACTGGGGGAAGCAGGACCTATGTGCTTCTGAGCTTTTCAGCCAGATGAGTTACGTATACCATAATATAATCATCATCATCATATGATCATCAATAGCAATAATAAACACAGTTGTTGTATTTTTAAAACTCAATTTGTCCGTATAATTCTAAATGTTTATAAATGTTTGTGTAGCTTAATCAAGTACACACATTTTTGTATCATTTAGTGGGGGTTCGCACATATTGTCCAGAAGTGGGAATCTATGTCCGGGAGGTATCTTGCCTATGCAGTCATAGTAACCAGATTACGTTGCATGTCTTAACTCCTCCTTTCTCACTTCTGGTGATACCAAGTACAGCCAAAACTATATAGATATATTCTATCTTCAACGAGCCACTTCTTGGCTGTTTTCTTGAGTATCAGGGACAGTGTCTTAATCAGCATAAAAGACATTTGTTCCACGTTTTCTCTCTGGGATCTGGGTGGTAATTAGTCCCTTCTGACAGAATTAGGGGATCTTAAACTGCATCCAGAACTAAACACCAGTAGAAGAAAATGATTTTGGCTGAGTGGTTGCCCCTCTGGGATCTAACCCCAGCCAGTTGGTGACATATTGGGACGGCTCGTCCGCTATAGAATCCGGGAGTAAACCCTAGAGCCTATTGGTCTGCTCGCCCGCTATAGAATACGGGAGTAAACCCTAGAAAACTTGGTTCGCTCGCAAGGAACGAACCTATTTCAAATCTGTTAGTCTGGTATTATTCTGGTCTTGCCCATGGATAGAACCTAGGTAATTCTCACTTACATTCTTAGCAGCATTAGTTAGTTATAATTTATTTCTAATGTAATAGCTTGCTTGATTGTAGGCAAGATTTTGACACATCAGGACTTCTCATCCATGATAGAATCAGAGAATAAATTCTAGACTATTGATTTTCATAAACCATTCTTTCATTCTTCACCCATTACATTTGCTAAGTATTAACTTAGGAATTTGTTTCTAGGGAAGTCTGTAGAATTTAAATAACTTGTTAAAAAGTTAATAATGGATAATATCATATGAGTTAATTTACATCATTCACCACTGTAGAATTAATAATCACATTAATTAGTGATATTAATTAGTTTATTGATGATTTACTTGATGATTTTTTGATTACAGGCGTTATCATTTGATTTAATCATGAATAATTTGATAATTCTTAGTTAATTCAGTGTATGACGGACTGCTTTGCATCAACTTTCTCACTCTAATTCACTACTATCATTCTCATAGCAGTGTCTGTTCCTCTTGTCACTATCCTGCTCTAGCATAAATCTGACTAGCTCTCTGTAGGGTAATAATATAATTACTTACCTGAGTTTAAGCTGAGAAGAGATCATGGATGCACGCACAGATTTCTTAGAGTCCGCTAGAGGATGGGGCATAAGGCTCGGCTTAGTAGGAGAGAAGCTAGAACTATTTATTAGAGAAGAAATGGATTGGTGGGACAAAGAAGATGAGCAGATGATGAAAAGAGTTGCAGAATTAGAAGCAGATATGCGTCACAAAGCTGAAGAAGATGAGATGAAGAAGAAGCAAATTGAAATACTGAACGTGGAGGAATCTACCAGCTCGATTGAGGAAAAGCCAATCACTCAAGCCGAAACTCTGATAGAAAGCGGGGAAGCTGACCGTCACAAAGAAGAGGCATGCATTCCTTCGCAAATCCCCATGGCTCAGAAAAACAAAAACTGGCGCACAGAAAGGCAGATGCTTCCCTCGCCTATTCCTAAAAATATTAAAAATAAACGGAATAGGAATAAATGTACCAAGCGTTCGGTAAACAGTCACAAACGTGATAAATGTTTACACCGCAATGAAAGCGGATTAGCTGGCTTGGCAACCCAGCAATCTCAGGAGCTTCCTAAGACTTCCCAAAGGAGAAAAATCCAGGAGGAGGAGGACCTGAGGAAAACTATTAAAGAGATTGAAGGCGAGACCTTACCCGACTCTTTTATTCCCTTCAGTTCAGAGAAACTAGGAGGGGAAATGAATTCAACTGAGACCGGAATTGATGTAAAACAGGATTCCAGTGTTTCTTTCTGTGGGGCCACACAAGATGAAATAATTATCAGTTTGAATTACTTATCTCAGGTGGGATATGGCATTGAAAATGACATCCCACAACATTCACTTCTATTGGATTTGGAACAAGAAAACCAGACCAGGGAGAGAATACCTCAATTGGACTTGGCACAAGAGAGCCCAGCCATGGAGGACAAACAAGACACGGAGGAGAATTCTTACGATGTCAGTATCTTGGAGTCTTTCGAAAAGGAAACTCAAGATACACAAAGCATTCATGTAGGTTATACCACGGACTCTGATTCAGGGACGATAAACATGTCTGCTAACAACAAAGAAGAAAATACTTCTTTGGACAGGATGAAGGTAATGCCTATCATCAACACAGCTGAAGCTAACAGGGGATCACAAATGATGGACTCTGCAGCGGAACAAAACCGGAGCGGTTGGTATACTCAACACTCAGGACCTTGTTTACCTTTCACTTCAACCAATGTTGGATGGGGAGAACAGCTGTTTATGTATACTTCTACAAGGAGTGATACAAATTCACAGTTCTTGGGGAACAACATGATTTCTCAAAGCTGGACAACTTCTACTAGCCTTATACTTTCAAACACAGATTCAAAATGGAACTCTGTTGAAGAGGAACGCACCTGGATAAATAATTATCGAAGGAAGAAAACTCTTAAATCAAGAGGTAGTAAACTGACATCCTACCAAGAAAGAGGCAAGTATGAGTTGAATGCACATCATAAAATTATGATGTTTAGCAAATTTCCTGCCAAAAGGAGGAGATTAAAGGATTTTATTATGATCTTTGGCCGACGGAGAAAAAGAAAATGGAGCAACATTACTGCGACCAATTCTTTTAAGAAAACACTGATGGCACTTCCTCTGCGTATAGGACAAGGGCCAGAAATTGAGTGGACAATAGCAGTCTCTCTGCGGCGCAGGAGAATCTTGTTATACATTTTGCAATTTCCCGGCTGGGAAAAAGTAAAACCTCCAGAGGACAGGACATTACCGAGCAATAGCCCGGAAATCCGACACAACACCAGGAGCAAAGATTTGCAAGATTTATCCTGGGAGAATGGACATGGGATATTTCTTTTGACTCATAGAACATCCCACTGCCACAAAGAATATTGGGAACCCAGACTGGGAGGCAGTTGGAGAACGGAGAGAACTTAGATACATTCTTGAATGCTGCCGAGGCTCTGTTATAGGCTTCATTAATGAACCTACTTAAATTGGAGAGCTATGTGGCGGGACAGCCCGGCAGCATCATAATTACACAAGTTTTCAAGGAATTACAGAGCCCACAATATTTTTCTAAAATTCTCTAAAAGAATAAACGTTCCCCAGAAGAGGATAAAAACGTAAGAGAAAAATACAGAGTCACTTAGAGCCCGCACTATCATTTTTACTACATTGGTAGATCAAAGCAATGTCTGGTCTCTACATCTAAGAGATTTTCCCTTTGATGTTCTGATCAACCAGACATCGCGGAGCCAGTCAATTTAATGCAGGCCTAACACCTATCTAAAAGTCCAGACTTTGTGGAGCCGGGACGTCTGTAATTGCCACCACAAAGGAGCAATTAGGACCAGATGCTTAACACCTCTCCGCAATACTACGGGGCAAAGTAGAAACCCATGGCTGACACATTCTGGCCAGCAACCGGGAAGGCTGGTGTTACCAGCCTATTGGAATGTAATGACGCAACTGCATTGCCGGCAAAGCAGGTTTCATTGTTTCAGGCGTGGGGGGCATCGGTCAATTTGATTGACAGATGAAACTACCCTTCACAGGAAAGGAGGAGGGGTGAAAAGAATTTGGCACTTAATCCATCTAGGTAAATCATCTTACATGGAAAAATAGGTGGAGCTAACAGGAACTTGGACATATTAATTAACCAACCTGGAAACTAGCCAGGAATTGACTAGAATAAAACTACATGCATGGCCAGCAAGACTTCAGACGCAAATTCACAATAGCATTCTTAGGATACCTACTGGAGAAATATTAACATTTCGTTCTGTTGGACTTCTGTACGAAGTCGTATGACAGGATTTCCTAGCTATAACCCAGGTAAGACCATTACTCTGATTAGTTGTCTGCTAGTCTGAAGGCTTGTGTAGTTTCTTGTTCTGCATATTCTCCCAAACTTTACACTGGTGGATTTTCTTTGTACTTAATGTTCCAGTTCTAGCTTTACGATTTCACTGAGAACTATTTTCTTCTTTCATTCACCACTTGGTTGTCTGATTTGTTGTATGTGATAATTTGGAGAAATCCATTATCCAAGCTACATGAGCGTGTGGCTTATGCATGTACAGGAGATGCATTTAGATTCATCCTGTATGATGTTAAACATTGGGGAGACTGACTACTTAGGAGAAATTCCTGAGAGCTACCAGTCTCTTGATAGCGTCCAATTAACATTGATTATTTGGACCAACACTTTGAGTGCCCACCCAAGATTATGGTGAAACCACTTGGTTTGAGGAATGGCACCAGTTCACCTTGTCTGCATGATGTCTGCATGAGGACAGACATGACTTAGGACATTCAATATCCCAGACAGATTCAGGGAAGGCATTTAATGTTCGACAGGACTGTGCGACCAGCCCTTCCGACAAGACAGTATGAATGAATCAGAAAGGGAAAGAGTAAGTGAGGTGAACTTATATGGGAAACACTCCATTACACAAATGTATATGAATATGTATGTTTTGAGCTATAGATGTTCTAAATAGTTTTATTAATATATACATATATATTTATTTATTTAGAACTGATATATGTTTATGTAACATGCCATCATCTATCATCATACCATCATATATTATGACTTGAATGTATGTTTATATGAATGTATAGACATATGTGTTTGAGATGTGTAGACGTAGATACTACCCATCTCCGTTCGTTTCATTCCAGATCTCGTAGGAGCAATGGACAGTCAACAACCCATATCAGGAAGTGACTTAGCCTTGTGAGGGACCAATTTGGACTCCTTCAATCTGACAGTGAACTGCGTCTCACTGGGGGAAGCAGGACCTATGTGCTTCTGAGCTTTTCAGCCAGATGAGTTACGTATACCATAATATAATCATCATCATCATATGATCATCAATAGCAATAATAAACACAGTTGTTGTATTTTTAAAACTCAATTTGTCCGTATAATTCTAAATGTTTATAAATGTTTGTGTAGCTTAATCAAGTACACACATTTTTGTATCATTTAGTGGGGGTTCGCACATATTGTCCAGAAGTGGGAATCTATGTCCGGGAGGTATCTTGCCTATGCAGTCATAGTAACCAGATTACGTTGCATGTCTTAACTCCTCCTTTCTCACTTCTGGTGATACCAAGTACAGCCAAAACTATATAGATATATTCTATCTTCAACGAGCCACTTCTTGGCTGTTTTCTTGAGTATCAGGGACAGTGTCTTAATCAGCATAAAAGACATTTGTTCCACGTTTTCTCTCTGGGATCTGGGTGGTAATTAGTCCCTTCTGACAGAATTAGGGGATCTTAAACTGCATCCAGAACTAAACACCAGTAGAAGAAAATGATTTTGGCTGAGTGGTTGCCCCTCTGGGATCTAACCCCAGCCAGTTGGTGACAGCTACTCCTGGTAGGATGACTTGATAGATGGTGCTCTCTCTCTCTCTCTCTCTCTCTCTCTCTCTCTCTCTCTCTCTCTCTCTCTCTGTATTTTTCTACCTCTTCTTTCTATATGTTGTTCTCTACCTCTACTCTCTCTCTCCTCTCTTTTTCTCTCTCTCTCGTCTCTATCCCTCTTGCTATTCTCTCTCTCCGTTCTCTTGCTCTCTCTCTCTCTCTCTCTTCTCATTCTAACTTTCTTCTCCAATCCTAATCCCTGCATGCACTTTAGAATAGAGATGCGCACAAAAGTAAGCTATTTCCAAAAAAAAAAAAAAAAAAAAAAAAAATACTGGCTAAGGTGGTTAAAAGTGAAAATTTGGCAGAGGTATGTCAAAGAGTAAGCACAGACAAGTAAATGAAATTGTTCTGGCGACTTCATAAAAGTATGAGTGGCGTAGCCAAGAATAAGAGAATTTCTGACTTTCAGGATGCTGACCTCATCTGGCAGAGGACTGACGAGAACAAGGGCAAAGCCCTCTTCGAACGCTATCTAGAGCAGAGCAGCCAGACAGACATGGGAGGCCGAAATCTTGCCAAGGAGGTCACCTCAGACAGGTGTAAGGTCCTGAACATTTCGGATGAAGACACAATGACAGTGTCAGAAATCAAGGCTGTGCTTCGACGATCAAAAAACAGCGCCCCAGTGCCAGATGGCATAAGATATGACAACATCAATAGGTGTACTGATAACCAGCTAGAGAAACTAGCAGACATGTACAAAAAATAGTATAGGGAGTGCTAGCATCAAGGAGGAGTGGTTACACATCTATCTGATTCCCTTGCCGAGTCTGGCAAAGACCACACCAAAAATTCAGGGATATCGAGTAATAACCATGCAGAATACAATAGGCAAGAGGCTGGAGAAGTTAATTGCCAGAAAAATATCAAGCCAGCTAGAGAAGCAAGGTGTTTTCCCACCCATCCCAGGGAGGGTACTGTCCCAAAAGAGAAACCTGGACCAATGCAACAGTTTTTTCCCATGATATTTATGAAGGTTTCCACTCAGGCATTTAAACCGTTGCTGCAGTGATTGATCTTGAGGATGTGTACAACAGAGTGCCATTAAATGTTTTAATGCTTCAGCTTCTTGAACTCAAGATAAATATGTTCCTCCTTAGTTGGATCGCCTCAGCCCTCTTCCAACGGAAAGTAGATTTTGCTGGACTTCGGAACCAACAACAATATATCCTGGCCTACCACAGTGATCACCATTATCTCCGGTGCTGTTCAACGCCTACACTGTGAGAATCACCAGCGAGCAGAACATTGGACCAGGGAGGACATTGTCATATGCCGACGATGTGTTTGTGTTTCGTCAGGGTAAGGATAGAGATCAGGTTGCTGTGAAACTGCAAATCGAACTCAGACGCATAAGTACTTGGTGTTCTGAAGCTGGGGCAATGGTCAACCCAACAAAGGCAACAGTGACATGGTTCTCGTTGAATAATCTATTGTTTCTGTCTTCGTTATTCAAATTCATCACGGGAAAACATTGTTTTGAATTTCTGAATGCTATATGACATCGTAGTGGCATTAGTCGCGTTATTTTCTTATTTACTTGGTTGATTGAATACAAGGTGATATCACGGTGGTATTAGTCTTGCCATTTTCGATTTAAGTGATTGATTGAAAGCCAGATGACATCACGGTTATATTAATCATGTCATTTCTGATTTAAATTATTGACCGAATACAATGTGACGTCAAGGTGGTATTAATCACGTGAATTATGATTTAAATGATTGATTGAATACAAGGTGATATCACGATGGTATTAGTAATGTACGCTTCTTATTTAAATAATTTATTGAATAAATGATGTCTCATAATGTACTCACCCATTATTATAGCCTATAACTGATGAAGTATTTTTCTGTTTTAGGTGAAACCATTCACGGCTGTCACTATAAAGAGATGAAGCTTTGAAGAAAGGACATTCATCCTAAAGTGCTACTGGAAGTCTGAGAACATAGTGGAAGTGCAAAGGTGTTTCAGCAGGCATATAGTGAAAGTGCAAAGGTGTTTCAGCAGGCATATAGTGGAACGGCAAAGGTGTTTCAGCAGGGAGTTTGAAAGAGATCCACCAACGCGACTATGTACTCTGTCATGTCAAGCATTCGCGAGATATTTGCCGATGGGGAAGACTTTATTTCCTGTAATCTGCCCACTACGATCGTGCTGTAAAGGCCTATCTTGATGAAGGTTTGTCGACTAGGTGGATTGGACGAAGGGGTAGCATTAAATACCGAAGGTTGTAGGTTCGATTCCGGGCTACGTCTTTCTGTTTACGAGTGCATTTTTCTCGTAGATTCCAAAGAGACCGAGCCAAATGTGATAAAACACGGGGCAATGATGTCGATGCTCTCGACTTTAAAGACTTTTTTTCCACAGCAGAGACAGCATTATTTTTTTTTTAAATTCCGACCATTACGTTGCTGGGGGAAACCTAGTGTAATAAAAATGTGTACCAAACCATTTTAAGAATTGTCTGTGAATTGTCAGAGAAGAACATGGAACTAGTCACCAAACCGCATATGTCGTTGCTTAGGATAAGTGAACGTCCAACACACAGTATATTCTATGGGACTACATTTGAGATAGAATGGGTGGGCCTAGCCTGTGATCATGTCTACCACAGGGATACACTATGACAAAAATCAACCCCAGAAGTTTCTGGAAGTTTTTAACTCCCTATGAAAGTAACGCGGCAATGAAAGCAACTAAACAGTCGCTCCCTCATTATGCAGGGGCTTGGAGTTAACTGGAATCATGCAAACCGCATGCACATTAACATTTCTAAAACAAAATCTATGTTAATAGGAACCAGGCAAAGACATAACTGGCAGAGAACTCTTCAGCTGTACATTGGTAGCATGCCTATAGAAAGTGTAACCGAGCACAAGGCACTGGGTCTTATCATAGATCAAAATCTATCCTTTAACCCCCTTGTTCATGCTCTAGTTAAACAAATAGCCAAAAAGTATACCAACTTGCCAAAATTAAAAATTTCCTTGACGAAAACACAAGAAAGATATTCTATACTTCCCATATACAAACACATATTTATTATTGCTCCACAATCTGGGATGGATGCTCCAAATCAATAACAAAACGCCTATATTCACTCCAGAAAAGGGCAGTACGTTTAATTAGTGGTGAAAAGCTTATCGACAATTCTAACCTACATAAACCTCTTCGGTTATTGCCACTCCACAAACGACTATTTTTTATTAAGGCCAAACTAATTAACAAAATAATATTTCAAAATGCTCCAAGCCACCTTTGGCCATTGCTTAAATATAACGCAAGACATAGCGAACGATTAAATGTACTTCATGTCCCTAAACCTAGGATAGACTTCTATAAAATAAGCTTAGCATACTTTACTCTCGAGGCTCGTGTATCTGTTTCATAACAAAACAAGGTTTTTACAAAGGTGGGGATGTTAACCCCACGCTTCAACCCCCAACCTGGAGGACCAGGGTGTTTCTCTTTGTCTGTTCTCTACCCTTTGACCTGTCCGGCTTGGGAGGCCCTGCTGGTAGCTACGCTACCGCCGGCATAGCTCTCAGGGTCATTGAGAAACTCAAGCTCCCCCACCACGACAAGGTGGAAACACCATCGGGGGAAAATATAACGATGATTAATGTACATGCACCTACTGAAGAGAAAGAAGATGATATTAAAGAAGACTTTTATAATGATCTGGAAGATGTCATAGAAGAAACCCCCATACAGGACATCCTGATTGTGCTGGGAGACTTCAATGCAAAAATAGGTAGAGAGCAAACTAATAAAAAAGTGGCGGGTATGGAAAGCTTACATACAACTTCAAATGATAATGGATGGAGAGTCATCAACCTGGCAGAAGCCAAAGGACTGCAGATTAGCAGTACCAGACTACAAAGAAAGGATATACACAAACAAACTTGGAAATCGTGTGACAAGAGAACCTATAATCAAATAGATCACATTTTAATTAACAACAGAAATGCATCAAACATACAGCAAGTTAGAAGTTATAGAGGAGCTGAGTGCCACAGCGACCACTTCCTCGTTTGAGCAAAATTTAAAATAAAACTTAAGAGAGCTTTCTATACTAAATTACAAAGATTACACCCAACATATAACAGAGAAAAACTACAAGAAATTACAGTCAAAGAGAAATTTACAGATGAAATAAAATGTAAACTTGAAACTCTGCAAAACCCTTTGGAGGAAAGAGTTGACCAAACTTGGTTGGACATCAAGAATACAATTCAATCTACCGCAGAAGAATGTCTCGGTGTGTTAACCACGCATAGAAAGAATAGATAGTTCAATCAAAAATGTGAAGAAGCTGTCAGAGTCTCACCCAGAGTTATAACGCGTTGTCTGCACCAACGCCCGACAATGCAACGCTGATCTATTATAAGCACTACAGCTATAACGCGGCGTCTTCAACAACGCCAGGCAATCAACGCTGAGCGATACTAAGCAGTCGGCGGTCAGCTGGAACACAGCGTGAACATTGAGGGGTCACGCGGGCTGACTCGAGCACAACTGTGGGGTGTGCTGAAAGTCCAGCCAGACTAGGCTTGGGGGCCGTAACGGACTGACGTGTGAATGCAGCTTGAGAGTTTTATGCATGTCTTGATAGCTAGCCTGTATGACCGTTGGAGATGGAACGCCTGTCTGTGTGACTTGTAAGTGGAGTGCATTGATGTATTATTATATTGATGTATTGATTGCTTGCATTTATAATCTATTGGATATTGTGAATTGTGATTGCGCGAAGCTTGTATTGTTTCTGATGTGTGCAGTGCGCGAATAAATAGCGCGAATTGTATTATCGGCTGTTAGCCTCGTGTTATTTGATAAGCATATTTAGTATCACACTTGTCAAGATACGAGCCATCGTGCTTGCCCTAAGCAAGACTTTGACAAAGCAGTCATTAGGAAAAATAATGCCAGACATTTATGGTTAAATGACATCAACAACATCCAAAAGGAAGAGCATTATAGAAATGAATGTAAAGAGGCTACAAAAATAGTCCGACGGCAGAAGCGATAATATATGAGTAATATAATCAAAGATATGGAAACTAATCACCAGAAAAATGAATCCAGAAAATTTTTTAAAGAACTGAAGTCAATGAAACGAGGGCACCAACAAAACACATATGGTTTAAAAGACAAAAATGGGAATATGATAAATACCAATGAGGAAATGTGCAACACATGGAAAGAATATTTTGTTGAATTACTAAATTGTGAAGCTCCAAGTAACATTTTCCCACAGGAAGAGGTTCTAACATGCGAACTACAAATTGAAGAACCTACATTTGAAGAAATCCTATATGTAATCACACGACTTAAAAACAATAAGGCAACTGGGACTGATGGAATTGCTGCTGAATTTATAAAGGCAGGTGGCCATGCATTACATCTAAAGCTATACGAACTAATAATAAAAATCTGGAGGACAGAAGAATTACACCATGACTGGAAAGAGTCATTATTGATACCTATCTTTAAGAAAGGAGACAAGTTCCAATGTGGAAATTATAGAGGAATATCACTACTGTCCACAAGCTATAAGATACTATCCGCAGTATTACTAAATAGACTAAAACCATATTCAGAAGACATATTAGGTGACTACCAGGCGGGTTTTACACAAAACAGATTAACAATAGATCAGATATTTATCTTACGACAAATAGCCGAGAAAAATTGGGAATATAAAAGAGATCTCCATAACATTTTTGTGGATTTTAAAAAGGCTTATGATAGTGTCCATAGGAATAGTCTATGGAATGCTATGCAGGAATTTGGAATACCAAGGAAGTTAATCAACATGACCAGACTATGCATGGAAGATACTTATAATATAGTAACATATAAAGGCAGGAAATCAGACCCCTTCCATATAACATCTGGCTTGAAACAGGGTGATGCACTATCGCCGCTACTCTTCAATCTGGCTCTAGAGAAAGTTGTAAGGAAGGTAAAGGAGGAATGTGATATTGGAGGAACATCCAAGCTGCTTGGTTATGCAGATGATATAGATATTATAGGGCAAAGTGAACAAAAGACATTGGAAATATTGACTCACTTAAAGGAAAAAGCCCAACAGATGGGGCTGGTTATCAACCAAGATAAGACAGAATATATGGTAATTTCACGAGACGGAATGGCTAAAAACTCTGGCCACATACAAATAGATAATATGACCATTAAAAGAACGGAAACATACAAATACCTGGGTACAATCTTCAACTGCTCCAACATCATAAGGGAAGAAATACAAACTAGAATCAACTCTGGAAATAAGATATACTATGCACTACAACATCTACTAAAATCAAAGGCGCTATCTCGTAACACCAAAATCACAATATACAAAACACTGATCAGACCAGTTGTGCTGTATGGCTCTGAAACCTGGAGTACAACGAAAGGAGACGAAGCCTTGTTACAAACCTTTGAGAACAAAATTTTAAGACGCATATTTGGACCCATTAGGGATACACAAAGTGGAGAGTGGAAAAGAAGAAGTAACAAAGACATTTATGATCTGTTTAAGTCCCCGCTAATCACTGGTATCATGAAGGCTAATAGACTACAATGGCTGGGGCATATAGAGAGAATGGAAGATAATAGGGAAACAAAACTCGCTTACACTCAGGAAATAAATGACCGTAGACCCCGAGGTAGACCGAGAAGGCGGTGGAGAGATAATACATATACAGATCTACAAGCACTTGGAATCAACGACTGGCAAGAGAAGGTCCACCAGAGAGACGAATGGAGACGGATTGTATCTGCAGCAAAGAACCTCAATGGCTCGGAACGCTGAAGAAGAAGATACTTTACTCTCAGTTGTGGAACAATCTTCCACAAGAAATCAAAGACACCACCAATCATTATACATACATTCGCAACCTGTCTGAACACTACCTCAGTACAGACTACATTCCCCCATAAAGAAAAACCCCCCAAAAAAAAGACAATAATAATGGTAAATTATCTCAAACAACAACTAGCCAAAAGACATTCCCATATGTATGGCACGTTACACCTTCCTTAGGTATTTATAATACCCATGTTAAACATTGTCTCAGTGAGTAATTTGTTACTGATTATTTTTCATGCGTTATAATGCTATTGTTCTTTTGTTGTCAAAAATTTGCTTCATAAGTGATGTTGAATGAAAGAATGTATGAGTGGAAATTGAGAAGAAGGGCAGAATGTCAGACGGGCCTGCGTGCCCAATTCTTAACCCTTTGAAAATGAAGATTTTCGTTCTATCTATCTATCTATCTATCTATCTATCTATCTATCTATCTATCTATCTATCTATCTATCTACCTGTCTGTCTGTCTGTCTGTCTGTCTGTCTGTCCATCTATCCATCCATCCATCCATCCATCTATCCGTCCGTCCATCCATCCATCCATCCATCCATCCATGTCTGCCTGTCTGTCTGTCGGTCGGTCTCTCTGATACGATCTGCTTCCATCCAGAGGCTGACAATCTACCCCTTCACGCAGGTAAAATCATCCTACAGAGAGACGTTGGCTTGCCTAACTTGAGGGAAGAATCGTCATAATTTAACGATCTCATAAAACAGGTCAGGTCTAGGTGCTGTGCACAATGCCAGGTCGTAAGACTTAATAAACTCATCATGGCTATTACAAAAAAGTCGGGAGTCTTCGTGGCGAAGTGGCTTCATGGCTAGTGTATTCATGGCTATGGCGAGTGATACGCACCCACGTCTTGCATACCCCGTGGGGAGAGCTAATGAGGATGAGTGTGCTGCCAGAATAGAGCCAGATCTTCATCGTTATGCCTTCATCCATCCAATGGTTTGTCCTGTACAAACCTTTGCGCCTAAAAGTCTCTCGGAATGTCTATGTCATCAAGAAACAGTTAAAACCTGTTGTGCATCCTTTGCAAGATCACCCCCAAACCTAGACTGAATGTTTATAGTGACTTTTAAGTTCAGTAGTTTGCCGTAGCTTTTGAACAAGAAAGTCAACGTGTATGTCTAACTGACCAGTGTAGGGATTGCACCTCCTATCCACCTTCAGCGCACCGGAGGTTTAACCATAAACGCATTAAGCTTTGCGGCCACGTAGACCAATTTAATACGATGGAACTCGAACAACACCCCGGGAAGGTTAACCCGGTCAACAAATGCCCGCAGAAGTCGGATGTGTTGGCCTAACGGCGCAAGAACGCAGCTCTGCTGTAAACAGGCACAACGCAATCACGTCCGAAAAAAAACTCCGGATGAACGAAGAAGAAGAAGAAGAACTCGAACAACAATAAAATAAAACCAAACCATCAAGTACAACGATAATAACAACAACAACAACAACAACAACAATGGATGGTCAACGACCTTTAAATACTATATGAATGATTATTAGAACTCGGATTGTTTTTAAACGTGAAATGAAAGTAAAACATCATCGTTATGTGCCATTCCGATAAACTTGTGTGGCATGTTTCGCCATCTTACACGATCACCAGAGTCGTGCTTCAGCCCTGTGTTGTCGTCTCGATTATGTGACTTGGCCATGCCATCCAAATATTTACTTCACTGTCTTACCTTTGTTCTTTTCCGCTCAATCTTGCCAGTTGTCACCAAGTTCTCCGGTTTATTTCTTTCATAACGTGCCCCCTAAAACCTCGACTGTATACGTCTAATTTCTCAGTTGACAGTTTTAAATATGTTTCCTGTAGGATTTGCTCTTTTTTTCTGCCTGTCAGTGGTATTCCTTGCATTTCCCCCAGAAACTTCATTTCCATTGCCACTAGATGTTTTTAAGCTTGTCAGCTTACTGTTCACGTTTCGCAGCCATACAAAAGTATAGGTTGTTCTATGTAGAACTTCAACACTCGTTTTCTCATTGCACTTAACGAAAGTAGAACATTATTTAGAAATATAACAGTGAGGCAAATGAGGTTCTGTGACCATTTATTGAGAAGAGAGGCGTTGGAAAACATCGTGACACACAGAAAGACCAGCCGTGAAAAAGGCAAAGACAGACTAAGATAAATAAATCTGGATAGACTGGGACAGTGACATGGAGGAAATATAGGGCCTAGTGTGTTTCTAAAGTCTCACTACACTTTGTATGTAGAACAATTTTTAAAAATGAAGTACATGACGAGATCAAAAAATATGCTCCACAGTTCATCGTGAAGCAATATGCAGAGAATGGTTGTCGTCTGCTGGAGTAATTCTTTGCACTCACAACAGAATGGTGTTATCAACGGAAGAAAGAATTTTTTTTTTTCAAATTTGTTCTACATACAGTGTAGTGAGACTATACAAACATCCGGTATCATCAGCGCATGATCCAAACACCATCGAGCGAGGTCTGTGAAGATGCATGAACGTCTGGCCAGTTACCAGAGCACATGTAGGCATGGAAAAGTGATAAATAGATAATCGAAAGTGTATTACTTTTACACGGGCCAAAATACACACCTTTTTAAAACTTGTACGTTGCCCGAGCTCATTGGTGTGCACTGACTTAGTTGCATATTCTTTACGGACGTTGCAGTCAACACCAACATTTTTTGGCTGTTCGTGATTGCTGTGCAAGTTTACGTTCAGTAGTTTGCCATTGCTTTCTGGCCGGCATTCATACCTTTTTTTTGTAAACCAAAGCAGCTGTGTTTCGAAAGCGGTATGCGGGATTACGAACTGCCTCCGTAAACAATTCGCCACGAAGCCAGTGCTCTGACTAGCTACAATAATTAATAATGATGATAATGATTAATTACCTGATGTAATAGTGATGCCAATCCCCGCCTTTTTAAAGACGGTACCCATCCTTTCCGGTACAGTCAGATCCGTCATTGATAACGTTTTGCTCCAACTGAGCATCAGTAAAAACATATCATCCACGCCTATGCCTTTTAAAAATGAAATAATCAATTATGCATTAGATAACACGAGTTTGTAATCACCAGCAACATGAAATAATCATTGATGGTACAGATAATATGAATTTATTATCATCAACAAAATGAAATAATCATTGCGGGATTAGGTAATACGAAGTTAATATCACCAACAAAATGAAATAATCATTGATTAGATAACATGAATTTATTATCACCAACAAAATGAAATAATCATTGATGGATCTGATAACATGAATTTATTACCACCCACAACATGAAATAATCGTTGACGGATGAGATAACACGAGTTTATTATACACAACAACATGAAATAATCATTAATGGATCAGTTAACATGAATTCATTAACACTAAAAAAAAAAACGAAATAATCATTGATGGATCAGATAACATGAATTTATTATCACCAACAAAATAAATACCACGAAGCAAATATATCAGAGTGCTAAATCGGTTCTGTGTTTAATATATGTTTGGCAATTTAGAAGACTTTTCATTATGTATAAGTAACACATCAAAGAAGGTGTTAGGGTTGTGTACTATAAACTAATCTGTTGAAACTGTATAGCGAAATAATAATGATATCCATACAAGAGATTCAAGGATTATCAATTGGTTGACATAAAGGTTTTGGTTGCTGTAAATGAAATGCAGTTACAAGAAATGATAAACATATAATTGCACCAGAAAGTAAAAACAAAGGAGTTTTAAATACAAGAGGAAAGAATCCACTCAAACACGAACAATTCGCATTAAAGAAAGAAGAATAACACAGCCAAACAAGAGGAAAGGATCCAATCTAACATGAGCAAGTCACATACAGAAAAAAATATGAAACCTGTCAAATAAGAGGAAAGAATCCATTCAATCATGAACAAGTCACATTAAGGATAAAAGAATAACCCAGCCAAACAAGAGAAAAAATATCACTCAAACATGAACAAGTCAATCAATCAATCAATCAATCATGTGCCTTGCCGGAAAGCGTGGGCGGTCATGACTCGCCATTTCACTCAATCACCAGTGTCGTGGATCAGCTCAGTGTTCCTGTCTCGTCCATGCCATGTGGCCAAGCCATCCAGGTATTTTCCTTCGATCTTGCCAGTTGTCACCAAGTTCTCCAATTCATTTCCTCTCATAACATGTCCAAAAAATTTTGACTGTCTACGTCTAATTTCTCTAATCAGTTTACGATGTTCATTTGTCTCCTGTAGTACTTGGTCATTGGTTTTTCTGTCTGTCCATGGTATTCTTTGCATTTTCCTCAGAAACCACATTTCTGCAGCCATCAGGTGTTTTTCAGCTTGACTGCTCATTGTCCAAGTTTCACATCCATACAAAAGAACAGGCTCTATCTATCCCCTCAACACTCTTTTTCTCGTTTCAATTGACATCTTTTTATTGGTCAGAATGTTTTTCATCTTGCTAAAGGCTACTTTCGCCATGGCGATTCTTGTTCTAATCTCTTCAAGGCATCTCCCATCAGATGTTATGACTGTTCCGAGATAATTGTACCGATTCACTTGTTGAAGAATATTTCCATTTACTTGTATATTACATTGTGGCACTTCTTTCTTCCTAGTGACGACCATAACCTGAGTCTTTTTACAATTTAATTCTAACCCCAGTTGCTCACTGTGTACAACAACCGCATCTACTAATTGTTGCAGGTCCTGCGCATTGTCTGCAATTAATACTGTATCATCTGCATATCTAATGTTATTGATGTTTCGTCCTCTAATGCTGATTCCATTTATATCCTCTACATTTCTGAAAATATTTTCACTGTATAGGGAAAAAAGATCTGGAGACATCACACATCCCTGCCTAACACCTCTCTTAATTGGCTGATACTGTCCCACTTCATTATCAATCCTTATTGCAGCTTGTTGTTTCCAATATATGTTTTTTATAAGTCTAATGTCTTTCCCATCAATTTGTAGATCTGCAAGCATATCCACCATGCTGACATGTCTAACTCTATCAAAAGCCTTTGTATAGTCAATAAAGCAAAGATGTATATCCTTGTTTACTTCTATAGCACGTTCAATAACTGTTCGCAGCATATACACAGCATTTATTGTACCCTTTCCTTGTACAAACCCGCATTGCTCTTCCCCTATTTCAGATTGTATCTTCTTCATCACTCTTTGCATGATAATTCTTAGCAAAATCTTTGTGATGTGACTCATTATACTAATTGTTCTATGTTGATCACATTCCAAGGTTCCTGATTTCTTTGGGATTGCAATAAATACAGAATTACATAATTCAGGAGGTATATCTCCAGTATCATATAATGTGTTCAGCAGTCTGGTGACTTGCTCTAGTCCAAATTCTTCTAAAGCTTTAATCATTTCTGTTGTAATGTTATCTGCACCGGGAGCCTTGCCAGCTTTCATATGCTTAAGAAAATTTTGAACCTCCATCTTTAAAATTGGTGGTCCTTCATTATTAAATCTAATATCATACTGTTCGTCTCTGTTATCATCATAAAGGTGTTTCACATAATCTGTCCATACATGTAGAATCTGGTCTTTTTCTATTATGATGTTGCCATCTTCAGTTTTTAGACACCCTGTTGATGTACGTGTTCTTTTATTAGTAAGTTCCTGAATTCTTTTGTGCACTAATTTGGTATTTTGACTGTTGTGTTGGTTTTCAGTTTCTAAGCATTTTTCCTCAAGCCATGATTCTTTTTCCTCCTTACATAATATTCTGACTTGTCGGTGAATTTCTTCATATTTGACAGAATTATTTTTGTTGAGTCTTCTTGTTTCCATGAGGTGTAAAATTTCTTCAGTCATCCATTTCTTACGACCCCCTTCTTTAATTTTGGAATAGTTGTTTCTGCAGCCACATTGATTGAATTCTTCAACGTTTCCCATTGATCATCCACATCCTGGAATAGGATCTCTAGATCAGACAAAATTTCAAATCTGTTCTGTACTTCTATGTTGAATTTGTTTTGTATTTCCTTGTCATTACTTAATGTACACAAATCATATTTAGTGTTTCCTGTTATATATTTGACTTTCTTCAACTTTATCCTCAATGTTCCTGTGAGTAATCTGTGGTCACTATAACAATCAGCACTGGGAACTGTTTTTGCTATTTTTAATGCGTTTCTAAATCTTCTGCTAATCAGAATGTAGTCAATCTGGTTTCTAATCCTGCTATCAGGACTCCTCCATGTCCATAATCTACTAGGGTGTTGCTTGAACCAGGTGTTTCCTACAATCATTTCCTGTTCTTTTGCCCACTCTACGAGTCTGTATCCTCTTTCATTTCTCTCTCCTAAACCATAGTTTCCTACTGTGTATCTATCCCCTTGATTTCCTACTTTTGCATTGAAGTCCCCTATTATGATGTTTATTTCTGAATTTTTACATTTCTTTAAGGCAGACTCTATGTCATTATAAAATTCTTCTACACTATCTTCACTGGATTCTCCTGTTGGGGCATATACTTGAATAATATTTATGCTAAAAGGTCTGCCACTTAATTTAACTAGTAGAACTCTGTCCGACACGGCCCAATATCCTTGAACAGATTTTGATGCTTTCCGGTCCAAAATAATTGCCACTCCCCTATGACGATCTTCACCTCCAGAATAAATAATCTTGAAATCTTCTTCTATCTTGATGCCTGCTCCTGTCCATCTCGTTTCGCACATACCTAAAATATTAATTTTTCCCTTTCAATTTCTTGTTTTATGTTCTCTAATTTTTCGTCGTCGTTTAACGTCCTAACGTTCCAAGTTGCTAATTTTAACGTCTCTGTCCTTGTCTTGCGATGATCAGTCTTTAAGCGAGTCATGATATATGAACAAGTCACATTAATGAAAAAAGAATAACCCAGCCAAATAAGAGGAAAGAATCCACCCAAGCATTAACAAGACACATTAAGGAAAGAAGAATAACCCAGTCAAACAAAAGGAAAGAATCCACTCAAACATGAACAAGCTACATTAAGGAAAGAAGAATAACCCAGTCAAACAAAAGGAAAGAATCCACTCAAACATGAACAAGCTACATTAAGGAAAGAAGAATAACCCAGTCAAACAAAAGGAAAGAATCCACTCAAACATGAACAAGCTACATTAAGGACAGAAGAATAACCCAGCCAAACAAAAGGAAAGAATCCACTCAAACATGAACAAGCTACATTAAGGAAAGAAGAATAACCCAGTCAAACAAAAGGAAAGAATCCACTCAAACATGAACAAGCTACATTAAGGAAAGAAGAATAACCCAGTCAAACAAAAGGAAAGAATCCACTCAAACATGAACAAGCTACATTAAGGAAAGAAGAATAACCCAGTCAAACAAAAGGAAAGAATCCACTCAAACATGAACAAGCTACATTAAGGAAAGAAGAATAACCCAGTCAAACAAAAGGAAAGAATCCACTCAAACATCAACAAGCTACATTAAGGAAAGAAGGATAACCCAGTCAAACAAAAGGAAAGAATCCACTCAAACATCAACAAGCTACATTAAGGAAAGAAGGATAACCCAGCCAAACAAGAGGGAAAATACCACTCAAACATGAACATGTCACATTAAGAAAAAGAGAATAACCCAGCCAAACAAGAGGAAAGAATCATATAAGGAGATCATGGAGGTAGCTGTAAGAGATTATAAATGAAAGGATGGCTTGGTGTTAATTGGTTGTAAGCCAATGCCCCAATGGTGAGTACGGACATTGTAAGAAGGAAAATGTTTACAAGTGTTTTTAACTTCTATAAAAGTCAAGTATTCTCTTTAATGAGTGAAAGAGTTAAGCTAGGAAGTAAGAAGGTGCAGAAAACGAAATAAAACGTAATTAAGTGAAACATTTATTTGCGAAATGATTGGAGTTTAACACCTACAGTGGTCACAAATGATAAAATAAGGACACATGGCAAAGTAGAGTTTTGTATGAAACGAGTAACAAAAACCTAAGAGGATTATCGCTTTCTGAGATATAAAACGAGGTCGAGTCAATAAGTAAGTCACACAGTTCTGTGGGATGGCAGGTAAATGTAGTTGATGTTTTCCACAGGTGTCATTAGGTGACAGCAACATTGAACTTTATATTCTCATTCGTCGGGCGGCGCTAGGTGTCTCATGCGCATGCGCAGCGCATAAACAAAGTGACGACTGTACTTACGGAGTGTACAACCAAAGAGCAACGTGCTGTTGTGCGTGTTGTTTTTTTTTTTTTTTTGGGGGGGGGGGGGGGGGCAAAAGGACTGCCTGCAAAGGACATTCATACGGAAATGTTTCTTGTTCATGCTGACAAATTTTTGTCCCGTAAAGCGGTGCATAGCTGGCTAGAAAACTTTTCTCAAGGACGTTCTAAAATTGTTGATGAAATCCGATCTGGTCGTCCTGTTGAGATTGCAACAGATGCATCCGTGCATCGGGTGGAGGAGATGATTAGAGGTGACAGGCGAGTAACGATAGACTCTATAGCATCTGCAATAGAGTGCTTACATGGTTCAGCATACAGCATAATGCATGATCAATTGAAATTTAAGAAAGTGTGCTCAAGGTGGGTACCCTGATAATTGAAGGAGGAACACAAAATGAACCGATCTGGCCTGTCCTTGCACCATCTCTGTCGATAGGAAGATGAAGGAGAAGACATGCTGAACAGGATTGTTACATGGGACGAATCATGGGTGCATCGCTACGAGCCCGAATCAAAGCGTGCTTCAATGCAATGGAAACATCCTTCTTTGCCTTGTGTCCAAACATTTAAGGTTATGTCATCAGCAGGGAAGGTTATGCTGACAGTGTTCTGGGATTGTCAAGGAGTGCTTTTAACCAATTTCAAGAAAAAAGGTGACAATGGGAATTCTGAATCGTACTGTGAAGTTCTATCGGAGGTTCACGATACAATTCGAAGAAAAATTCTGGAACTGCCTACTAGAAGAGTGTTGCTTCATCGTGGCAATGCCAGACCATATAAGACTCGATTAACTCAGGAGAAAATTAACCAACTAAGTTGGGAAGTTCTGGAACATCCACCTTACAGCCCAGACTTAGCCCCTAGCGATTTCCACCTTTTTCGTCCACTGAAAACCAACCTTGGCGGGATACATTTTGCGAATGACGCCGATGTTGAAAATGAAATGAAAACGGGGTTAGAAAACAGAGCACGCAATTCTATGCAGCCGGTTTGGGAGGACTGATAAAACTATGGGATAAGTGCATCAATGTTGGTGGACATCATGTTCAGAAATAAAAGGAAATTGTATGTATAAAAATAAACTGATTTCACGTTGTTATCATATTTAGTTATTTTTCTACTGCCATTTGTGACTTACTTATTGACTTCCCCTAATATTAATGTTAGCATATGAAAAAGATATGTCTTGTTTAGACAATGCACAGACAATGGCCCACACCAAAAAAAAAAAAGAAAGAAAGAAAGAAAGAACGAAAGACAGAAAGAAAGAAAGAAAGAAAGAAAGAAAGAAAGAAAGAAAGAAAGAAAGAAAGAAAGAAAGAAAGAAAGAAAGAAAGAAAGAAAGAAAGAAAGAAAGAAACATGGTTTATGGTGTTGAGTTGAGTCAACAACCGACCTCACAACACTCAGGACATTCCCATACGTTATCCGTCCTCATTTGCAGCAGCCAGCGAAAAGTTCCAATACTAATGGTGCAATAGCTGTCCGATTATGCGTTCCTCGGAGTCTTGAGTGTCGGTTAGATCCTCCGGTCACGCCCATCTGAAAAATTCTCTCCAAGTCGTGATGATCTAACTATTTGTTTCTGCGTCTTTCACAAGACATGTTTAACCATAAGACAGCTGATGAGATTACAAATGAGCATCTGCTTGTAGCAGGGCGTGAGCAGAATATCGCTCGCATAACGTGCAGTGAACAGGTTCTGGAAATATTGCCAGTTCCTCTGCCTCATACATTTCCAATGCCCTGTGACCATCTTCGTATGGCAGAACCCTGTCTCAAACATTTCCATGCCCAATCTGTCGCCGATGTCCTATGATCATCTTTGTGTGACCGAACCTTGTCACATACATGTCCATTCCCAATCTGTCTCCAATGCCCTGTGACCATATTCGTGTGTCCGAACACTGTCTCATATAAGTCCATGCCGAATCTGTCTCTAATGCCCTGTGACAACCTTAGTGTGGGCGAACCCTGACTAATACATGTCCGTGTTCAAACTGTCACCAATGCCCTCTAATCATCTTCGTGTAGCCGTACCCTGCCACATTTATTTCCATGCACCTCTGTCTCCAATGCCCGTGAGCATCTTCTTGTGGCCGAACACTGTCTCATACATGTCCATGCCCAATCTGTCTCCAATGCCCTCCGGCCATCTTCGTGTCGTCGAACCCCTGTCTATTGCATCTCCATGCCCAATCTGTCTCCAATGCCTTGTGACCATCTTCGTGTGGTAGACACATGTCACATTCATTTCCATGCCGGGACGCAGAGGTGTTTCCAAGGCACCAGGGCCGGGTTATATACTGGCCAAGACCTATTGACGCGTCCTCGTCGAGCGTCCTGGGCAACAGGTCCCTTCGGGGTCCTGGCTAAAGTCAATAGGATCGCCGATTCCTCCGAAGTCGGAGAGTGTCTGCCTGTACGGCGAGGAACCACCAGTCTGCACACCAATAAGCCAGACATGGGACAACGGATACTCACGCAAACCTCGGGTCATGTATGACATCACACTGATGTTGGACAACAGGATGCCTTCATCCGACATACAGGACCTCGCGTTGGAGCTCAAGCCAACGAACACAAGCAAGCATTTCCATGCCTAATATGTCTCCAATGCCCTCTGACCATCTTGGTGTGGCCGAACCATGTCTCATAATATCCATGCCAAATTTGCCTCCAGTGCCCTGCGACCATCTTTGTGTGGCTGAACACTGCCTCATACATGTCCATGCCCAATCTGTCTCCAATGCCCTGTGACCATCTTCGTGTGGCCGAGACCCTGTCTCATAATTTCCATACTCAACATGTCTTCAATTCCCTGTGACCATCTTCGTGTGGCCGAGACCCTGTCTCATAATTTCCATACTCAACATGTCTCCAATGCCCTGTGACCATCTTCGTGTGGCCGAACCCTGTCGCATAAATTTCTATGCCCAATCTGTCTCCAATGCAATGTGACCATCTTCGTGTGGCCGAACCCTGTCGCATAAATTTCTATGCCCAATCTGTCTCCAATGCAATGTGACCATCTTTGTGTGGACGAACCCTGCCTAATACATTTCCATGCCCAATATGTCTCCAATGCCTTGTAACCGTCATCGTGCTGACAGACCGCTGTCTCAAGCATCTCCATGGCCAGTCTGTATCTAATGCCCTGTTACCATTGCAGGTAAGGCTATTGTGGAGGGCGGGCGCACCATGGACCAGGCTGACATTCTGTATGCTCTACGAGAAGTAAGACTTTTGCGAGAACCAACTGATGACTGTGAATCTACAGCCATGACTAGACTGCGAGATTAAAAGAGGTGTGGCCAAACAAGAACACTACGCAAAAAGCCAAAGAAGATTGATAAACCAACACAGAACTGGTATCGTTAGCCGCTACGCGCTGCGGGATTTGCTGAGGAGGAGATCCGAGCAATTATGGACTGAATGATTCGATGTGCAATGAGGATGATCTGTCGACTAACTAACTAAGTACTTTGACATTAGTTTTGAGTTTCACAAATTTCCTAGTGTGCGGTTTTTTTTTCGTGGCGGGGGGGGGGGGGGGGGGGGGGGGGGTTCGCTCGCTTTGAACTCAAGTGTAGTTAACACACCTGCTACTACTTCTGCTACCGCGCTTCCGCAGATCCGAGGCAACTCAATCTAAAAGTGATCGCGCCGAAACCATCGTATAACCAGATATGTTCCAGAAAATCCTCCACACAGATCAAGATTCATTCAGTTAGATTTAATTCACATTTATTTTGTTTTATTCCTTAAAACTAACCTCATTAATGTTGTGTGACAATGTTTCGTCAAGCCTCTGGCTCAGTACCCCGACTTTCCATAGCCTTTAACTTTCTGTCCTTAGCCTTTGACTATCTGTCCCTAGTCTTTGACTATTCTCGGTCTACATAAAAGGTAGCAGATCTCTCTTCGTCTGGTTCTTATTACTTGACATATCCGTCATGGGAGACCCTGCCAGTAGCTGCACTCCACGAAATCTCTCTACCACTGTAAGGTGCAGACACGTAGGGAAGGGAAGTGGAGGGGGGGGGGGGTTAATATTTCAATATGCTCTTCCCATGTGTCTTTGATAAATATAGTTCGAATTATTTGCCAGGCCTTAACATGGATGGCTTATTTGTCCTTATGTCTGGCTATTTCATTTGTTTCTCTACCGCCCACGCTTTCCGGCATGGCACATGATGGATGGATTTTAATTTTCTCTCCTCAACTTGGCTGGTTACTATATTTGTCCCTCTTCAAGTTCTAGTTTATTCGTCCCTCTTATGTCTGGCTATTTCCTTTGTGTGTTTCTCTTCAGCTTCCTGTTTTATTTTTCTCTCCTCAACTTGGTTGTTTGCTATATTTGTCCATCTTCTACTTGGGTAATTGTCCTTCAAATTGGTTGTTGGGATGTTAGGTTCCTCTTCAGTACAGTTGGTTTATTTGTCCTTTCAACATAGTTGGTTGGCTGGTTTATTCCACCTGCTTGGACAGTTATGGCTGCAATTTATTGTATCAGCTGCTTTTAAAGAAGCTTCTCTCTTTTTAGTTGCATATCCTTTACAGGACGCCACAGCGATGGCTAAAGAAGTTTATCCAATGAAAGCGACATATATTCGTGGGAATAAAACTGTTGATAAACTTAGTTTCTCACTCTGCAATCAGCACAGACGTCTGGGGGTGTTGCCAAGGACAGCCCAAGCTTGTCACAATAGAGCTCGTATGTTGGTCGCGACAGAGGCAAGTCATGTTTATCACTGTGGAGACTAACTACTACCACAGAATAATGAGGATGTGTTGAAGGCTCTCTGCAATCTTATGGAGAGTGCAGCTGAGCAGACGGAGTATCTATCCATATCTAGAAAGACTAGCTCAGAACGGAGTATAGGCTCTGGGCGATACCCACAGCGTATTGAAAATGCCAGGTGGACTTTTAATCAAATTGCCACTGGAATATCAACATGGGAACTCTTCGGTGGTTTTTGAAAAGGGGGGCGAAGCACGTGAGGTAATGTCCCGAATGCAATAATGTCCATTCTTAAATACAATATTCGGATAAGAGGCGGACTGCCGTTCATAAAACCTAGAATGGCTTCTAAACACAATGTTAGTTGGTTGTATGACCTCGCTGCGTTGACATTCAGATACGGAAAAGAACTTGCACCTATAGGAGATGGTGTACAGACTTCCCGCCCGATCCGGTGCCATCCACTGCTCTTCACTCCTTACAGATATTGTTTTCTATTGTGAGGCTGCTTATCATAACGACACAAGCACCAGTTGCTTTTTTGACAGCGTGGTTGACATTGCCCATGCAATCCGCATACTTTGGACCACAGAGCCATCAGTAAATACTGCATAACCCTTTCTACTATTTTCATCTATTAGCACTTTGTCCTCGGATTTTTTTTCTCTGCTGCAAAGACTGATATGAATGAGATGGTTGTACGGGTATTTTCTTCTTCTGCTGCGTTCATCAGTTTGTTTGTTTTTTCGGACGTAATTGCGTTGTGCCTGTTTACGGCAGAGCTGCGATACTTCCGCCTTTAGGCCGACTTCTGCGGGCATTTGTTGAACAGATTAACCTTCCCGGGTGTACGGGTGTCTGTCGGCATTGTATCCACTCTCTCCCAAGACTGGCGCCCGTGGGTCTGCATACTTGGTGGGTGGTTTCCTCTGCACGCCCCATCATTTATTGTCCCCTCTTCAGTTGATTTTTTTTTTTTTTTTTTTTTTTGGTAAGTTGCATATCCCTTGCAAATCATAATAGAACAAGATCAGATTTTACATGGTTCCAAATGTTGCTGTATGTAGCCGGGGCGCAGTGTTGGGGTGAGCGCCCAACATTGCTTAAATACCCCAATGGCTCTTGAATACATAACCTATGCAGCAAAAGTCCAACTCCTGGCCTTCACGTGCCGGAACTGTTTAAACTAACAGGAGAAGGGGCGACGGCGAGTATCTGGAGCCGGAAAATAACCAGTGTGCTCTAGATGTGCATACACATACATGCATGTGCAGACACGTGTGTGCGTGTGTACACATCTAAGCTCGAGTGAGACCACAGTCTGCTCTAGCAAAGGAAAGGTGCTGAAGACGGAGGCAACCAGCCAGGAGGCGCACCACAGAAATCAGGATGCCACGCAATTACGCAAAATGGAATATGTTGACTACTGCTAAAAGTTATGATGCTCGCCCTGCTTTGGACCCCCAGGCAGGTGCAGTGCCGGGCCCTATGTCTCGAAAGGGTCCAACCCCAACTACTGGAGGTCCTTCTCAGATGTCCTGTGGAGCCAGGGAACATAAGAATAGAACAGCTGGCCATACTAGACAAAGACTTAAAATAATGCACTGGAATGCGGAGGGAGTCAACAACAAAAAAATAGAATTAGAAAACATCCTGGACCAAGAAAAAGTAAGCATATGTTGCTTGCAAGAAACTCACCTCAACGAAAATATAGCCTTCAAAATCAGAGGCTACCAGTGTTATCTATCTGACCGAAAGGACAGGCGAAAAGGTGGGATACTTACCCTTGTAAAAATTAACATCACTGCTTCCCAAATCGAAGTTGCCAAGTAGCTGATTACCGGCTCGTCTATTCAGCCACAAGGGCAGTTGTAAGCAGGAACAGGTCACAACGGAGAATATCAAACAAACCAATGTCCTCGCCATTGTAGTCAGTGTTTATTCTCAAAAGTCATCGCCGCCGTTATACACTCATTATCAACAGGCGTGGGCTGACATGCGATGGTTCTAAAACACTCTATCTACTATTTACTACCAACTTACAGCTTGGCTCAACCTTGGCTTGACATCCGCGTGTGCTGACTTGATGTCGCTTGACTTCGGCATTCGCTTTTCCCAACCGTCGTGTACAAAGACCCTGGCAAGAGTGACTCGATCTTGCCGTCTGTCTCGTGTGCCACACAACTAATGTCACGTGATACGCAACTCATTGGAATCACTTCCCTTTCTTCATCATCATCTGTTGCTCCACCGACTTCTCTTGTAACCCTGTTCTTACTCTGTCCGTTTCCCGCTGTATCCCTCATATCGGTCCATGGCATTATGCCCCCCCCCCCAATTTTTGAAAATGGTGTAGCCATTTTCACAGTCTATTTGGTTTTTTTAATTCCATGACATGGAGCGATATGGGTAGTCAGGTTATTACTCTACACTATATTGTTGTCCTTCCACAACCGTATTATGTCTGATAATATGATAGCATGGCATTCTATTAACCACTGCAGAAAATGAAAAGAAAATTATTATTATGTTCAGGCACGCCCTATCAACCTACTTTCCGCGCAGGCGACGTGTAGCCAACCTATGGGGGGGAGGGGGTTAGTCTAACTTACTATGAGCTTCATAAGGTCCCGTGGCCTCCCCATAGTAGTCCCTCATTTGCCCTAAAGACAAGCAACCTCAAACCTATCAAGACCACTACGTCCGAATGAGGAGATATGCGTGGTTAATAGGTACCATTACCATCTATATTATTATTTCTATATGGTATCGTGGAACATGAGCAATGTGTACCTGACTTGTGTACCGCTATATTTCTCGGTAGTCATTTGGGTTTCCCATGTGACCTAATGATTTAATATTCATATATGGGGTCATTGCATAAGCCTTTGTCTGCTTGCGGTCTACTTATATTTCTTTTGTCTAGGGTGATTACTTCTTCTTCGTGAAAGATGTATTTTCGTATTATAACCGCAAGTTCATCTTATTGCCGATATAGATGTATACTGTAGACTCATTTATCAATATCTTTTTATCTGTCAAAGTTTATAATACTTTGATCTTCTATCTTCCCCGTTGGTCGATGTTGGTCGATGTGGAACCGCTTTCTGTTATTTGCATTCTTCATGCCGGTCCAATGCCGTCTTTTAGCCCTAAGTTGGTGTGGTAGATTCGTTCAGAGTTGAACAATGGAGATGTACCTTAATATATATGTACATTTGTATGCATGGTCATCTCTATTATGAAATATGTCAATCAATGAATAAAATTATCATCAATAAATTTCATTGACATATATGAGATATTCATGCAATATTATACACTGACAGCAAATTAAAATGTGACATTGATTTACATTATCAATGTGTTTATATGTTGTAGTATCAATATTAAAATTAACTACCACCATTCACTCGTGTCATTTGTTGCAACTTTGTTTCTTGACCGTGTCATTTTATGTTACACTTGTTGCCACCGTTATATTACTATATGATTTGTGTCTCTTGCTTAGTCTTGGTGTTTCTCTTGTCTTGTGTTCTTGTTGCAAAAGATCAATTATTAAGTATTTCCACACTCTGCATATGTAAGGACATTTTACCATAAATAATACTGTATATGAGAAATTATATCTCACACTGGCACAACGATATCTTGTTATCATCATTGTAATATGTGTGATGATATGTTTCTCGGTGATTATACCATGGTCTATGATGGCTTGCCGTTACCTCGGACCTAATCACAGTAGTTTGTGTCGATATCATTATGTCTTTAATGACATCAGTGTTCTCGTTGTACTTGTGCTTGGTATTGTTGTCGTCTGTTGTAATATTCTCAATTCTCAGCTATGGTATGTTCTATTTTCGATACCGTAGGTTTCTCTCACTTGGTATCTGAAACTTGGCTGTTATACCTGTATTGGTTGATAGCTTACTTCTAATGAATAAAACATGCAATCTGATAACTTACATGTGATAGATGGAATATGATAATTTACATCTGATCGATGGAGTATGTAATGTGATACTTTACATGTGATTGCTGGAATATGCAATATGATAGTTTATATCTGATTGCTGGAATATGCAATGTGATAATTTACATTTGACTGATGGAATATGCAGCATGACAGATGAATTCATATTACCCATCAATAAGCCTACTTTCGCTGAGTTATTCAACCGTGGGTGTGTTTTGTTCTACTTCTGTAACCTGGGCTGGTCTTTTCAGCTAGCTGGTTTGTGCTGGTTTGGCGCCCTAGGATTGTAGACCTGGTATCTTTTCCAGGTATATGGATGGATTTACGGTGGTGCTTACACGGTTCTCCAACTCTTTCATTCGTCTTCTGTGCATTCTGGTAATTAATAAAAAATGGAAAAAATATGTACATATCTGACTCTCACTAATTAATTAAGTACAATGTCAAATTGACTGCTGGTATCTGTAGTCATTCTATACGGCAGTTCAGAGTTTCAAGTAATATTTGGATATCTCTATCCTTGTTACTCTTAATGTACTCTGAATATACTTGTTTTAAATTATCTCATTACCGTATAGTGTCTTTGTTATGTACTGAAGTTAAAAAAATTGTTGTATTTATTGTGTATGTAGTGTGGAGTATTATGTAGTGAATAGTATTGTATTTAGTTGTATATGTATGTGTCTAGGTGCATAACAAGATAGGTTTAGATGGTAAGTAACTTTACTGTTGAATGTATATGTAAAGAGATGTTTCTTTTCTTATTTATTAAGAAGGTGATATCCTTATATTGTGATTCTACTGTGTTCTCAATGTGTGTGGTAGTGTTGTTTGTTTTCTGTATCCTAAACAAACTAATTAAAACAATAAGATATTTATATAATATTAGTGAAAGTTAATTATTATCACAGTTTTATAATGGGATAAGATAAATGTTGTCATTCCATTGAACTGCTATTGACCTGTGTAGATGGTAGGCTGTTTCTGTGCAGTTCAATGTGTCTTTTGTCGTTATATTTTGATGTCAAATTTATCTAATTTTTGTCTTTTGTGTTCTATTTCATCTTTTGTTAAGCCTATACCTTTCCAATATCTTTCCCAGTTTGTTATTTTCATTTTTTGTATTTTTGTATATATCTCTGCTTTAGATATCACTGACTTTATCCCGGTTTCTCTTGGTCTGTCAGTTTTGGTGTAGCATGTATTAGGTATTTTTGGTGGGGCCTCCTCTTGCCACCCTGACCCAGTGTAGTTGATTGTATCATTTTGTCGGGGTGTCACCTTATATTTTGATTTAACTGGCTGAGGTAGATTTTCTTCCTCAGAAGGTGAGGTAGATTTATCCCCTGAATCTGGGAGATATTTTTGTGTAGCGCATGTAACTCCGTTTTGTGCTTTTTCTGTTTTTGTATTTCCACACTTGATTGTTTTCTCTTTTAGATATGGACTTCTGCTTTGTTTTAATGTTACTGTGCTTTTACTAATTGATGGATTCAATTTACTAACCTTTTCTATTGAGAAGGTTACTTTGTCTTCTTCCTTGCTTAATTCCTCTCGGACAGATAGTGACTTCCCGTCTATGTTTGTATCTGTTAGCCGTTTAAGTAAGTTATCTGTGTCTGGACTGTCATCGTTGTTACTTGAGTATGGTTGGGTCGCTTTTTTCTGGTCATTATTCTCGTTTGTTTTAGGTTTGGCGGTTGGTGTCGCTTGTCGAGTGAGTTCGATAACTTCATTATTTTCTTTGGATATTTGTACTCTGTTCACGGTATTCACTACTGTATCTTTTACGTGTGGTATGTTGCCTATGATTAGTCCAGCGCACGGGTCCGGTAGTACCGCTGCTTTTATTCTGCCTGTATAATATCGACTATTGATTGTGATCCATGCTATGTCATAAGTTTCAATGTTTCCACCGAAAGTTCGACACTTAATTTCTTCTCCTGTGTAGTCTTCGATCTTAACTAGTTGTTGTTTTACCCCGACTAGCGATATTGCGGAACTTCGTAGGCATGTAGTTATTATTCCGTTGACAACTGCCTTTTGGAATATTAGACTTCCTTTATCGATCTTTGCTGTTTTTACGTTTTGTATTGTTATATTTTTGTCGTATTTCTGATTCATATCTTTAGGTCTTTTTATGTTCTTTTCATTTAGTGTGTCTGTTGCGGTTATTTGCTTCAGTCTACAATTTTTTGCGTAGTGACCAAAGCTATGACAAAGATGACATTTTGTTGGTTTGATGTTATTGTCTTGTGTGATCGATACTTTTCTCTTCTTGTCAGTATTGGTTTTGTATTTTTCGCCAGATAGTTTTCCAATGCTTTGTTTATTTTCTGATTCTCTAGGTTTTTTAGTTTTTTCTTTTATCTGGTTTTGAACTTTTATGAGTTTGTTTTGTCCCCATGTTAATAATGTAGTTCCACTGTAACAGAATTTTCTTATGTAGTCTTGTATTGAAGGCATGTTTCTTGACTAATTTGCCAAGAATATGATGTCTTAGTAGCTCAAGGTATCAATAGTATCTAGTATATGCTGTCTTTGGTTATGTGGTGACTGATGTTGTGATTATTTTGAGTTGATCTTTATGATGTTATTCAATGATACTCACAAATAGAAGTAACCTTTGTGTCACGTTATCGTGGTGTCACAAGGTTTTCAATATTACCCCAGAAATGATAGGTGATGTATACTATGAGTGTCTATGTGAAGTATATTATCTTACTTTATCAGCACTGGCACACCCAGAACATATGTGTGATGCTCGTGGATCTTGTTTTCTGTCATTGAAAATTCTTATTGAGATCTTGAATTAATTCACAAATTATCTTAATATTTTTGCTTGATGCAACAATGCAAGCTCAATCCCTGTAATGGAGCAAAATGACAAAGCCCTGTGGAGAAAATAACCAAATATCCACTCTAATCAGCCGCACAAAATGATACAATAACAGTCAGACAATTGCACTCGCCTGATGCCTTGTTGGTGCTGCTGCGGTGCGGTTCTTCTCTGGTCCGGTGTCTTCCCTCCAGTAGTCGAGGTCTTGAGTGTTGCTAGTCGACGTAAGCTCAAACGTCAGATAGTTTTGCCAAGAAATTCTGGCCTTCTCTGTAACTTGAATGGAAAAACTTTAATATTATGTAGATTCACTGTGGTGTTGTTGTGTTATTGTTCTGGAATGAATCGATATGTTGATTTCGGTTGTTTAAACTGTTCCATGTTGGTTGGAGACTAAGGTTGAATTCTGGAAAAATGTCTTAGAAAAAGTCTGATTCTTGAATCCAGATGAAAATAACTTGGTATACGACTGCTAGATGGTCTTTACCCTTCTTCCACATGTAGTTGTGATTATCTTTGTCGATTTAAAGTATTCAGTCGAAATTTTGATTGTTCCTGAAAATCGACTCACTTGTCGCACTTCCTACTACTTATATACGTGTAGTTGCGAGATTTCAGTGATAACTCAGCAATCATCGTTTATTTGATATATTCTTGTCTATGATGCGTTTTAACTGTTGACAGGACTGTCTGTTCGCACTTTGAACCCCTGATCATGTGCCGACTTTATACTTGTAGGTTCACTTTCTTGATTCTTTTTCCTTTTCACTTGTTGAATGTCTCCCGGTAATTCATGACTCTTTCTTTGTAGACATTGATACTTCGTTCTTGACACTCGTGAATATATTTAAGAGTTTATTCGGAGTTCACAACTCTAACGTTTTCTCAGCCAGGGTCAATATTTATGAAAATTAATATTTCATTTGCTGTGTTCAGCGTTGTGGCTTAAATGTTTGTATTATAAAGCAATATTCACACCACTTTAATAGCTGAACTTGTTTGTTGACACCTTCGTTCAAAATTGCAAATGGCGTTCAAGGTGACCTTCCTTGTTCTTTGTCTGCATGTTACCGAATTTTCTTGAAGGTAACTCTTCTTTTCGGTGCTCCTGCTTTATTATTTTCGAGCGCCCCACTTGCCAAGTAGCTGATTACCGGCTCGTCTATTCAGCCACAAGGGCAGTTGTAAGCAGGAACAGGTCACAACGGAGAATATCAAACAAACCAATGTCCTCGCCATTGTAGTCAGTGTTTATTCTCAAAAGTCATCGCCGCCGTTATATGGAAGGGGCTGAGTATCAGACACTTAAACTTAAAACAGGCTATACAGACCTACATCTGATCAATTACTGCTGTCCAAGTGACCGCCCACAGGCACTGCACACACTACCATTAAGAGAAAAAATGATTGTGTGTGGCGATTTCAACAGCCACTCGCAGAGTTGAGGCTATGATCACATGGACCAGAGAGGAGAGAGACTGGAAGACTCAGGATGAGAATAGCCATTAACAAGCCGTCCGACCCACATACTTTCTACTCGAGATCATGGCACTCTACAACTACACCTGACCTGGCTTTTCATTCACCAGACCTGGAGTGGAACATTACACGAATTGTTGGGAAACAACTTGGTGGCAGCGACCATCGACCAGTCTTTCTAACTGTAGAAAATGAGCTTGTAAGTGAAAGCAGCACCCTCTGAAGGTCGAACTACAAAAAAGCAGACTGGGCAATGTACAAGAATCGCACCAGCATACTGATTAGAAACCTGAACACTGAGAAAGACATAAATAAAGTAGTTGAAGAGTTTGGGAAATGCATACTACAGGCAGCGCGAGAAACAGTACCAAGAGGAGCCCGTAAACAATATAAACCCTACTGGAGTAGTGAACTGGAACAGTTGCATAATGATGTGGAAGTATGTAGAAAGCAAGCAGAGGTCACACCCAGCCAAGAGCACCACAATAAATTCCAACATGCAAAAGCCAAATTTCAAAGGGCCAAGCTGCAGGCTAGACGGAAAAGCTGGCAGGAAAAAACAGAGTCTCTGAACTTTGAAAGAGACACAAGGAAATTGTGGAAGCTAATAAAACAACTTAACGATGAGGGCACAGTGAGAAACTCAAAAATTGCACTACATAAAGATGGAAACATCTTAACAAGAAAGCAAGCAGCTGACCATTTTGCGGACTCATTCGCACAAGATAACAATATCAAAATTAGTCCAGAGAAACAACAAGAGATTCGAGAGAAACGGCAACATACAGGACAGAAGGAAATAGTACATGAGGTTCAGGAGGCACCCATCACAATCAGCGAACTGGAGCTAGCCATATCAAAACTGAAAATGAAAAAGTCACCAGGAGCTGATGGTACCTCCAATCAAATGATCAGGAACCTAGGAACAGAGGCCAAAGCAAAGCTGTTGCAGATCTTCAATAACAGTTGGACCTTAGGCAGTGTTCCACAAGCCTGAAGAGAAGCAATCATGATACCCCTCCTAAAATCAGGGATAGATAGTTCCATTGCCTCTAGCAATTAGCCTCACCAGCTGTCTCTGCAAAACACTGGAGCGCATCGTCAATCACAGACTGCAGTGGTACATTGAAAGTAAAAACATCATTGTGCCACAGCAGGCTGGCTTTAGGCAGCATGAGCATGATTCAGAAGGTCGAATCTGGTTCTGTACCTAGACAGTGGACTGAATCGCTGCGGAAGACTGTTGTCCGTAAAGTCACCTTCATCTTCGTCCCGGGACATGCGGGAGTCGAGGGAAATGAACGAGCTGACAAACTGGCTGGCTCTGCACCCCCTGTAGATGGCCAGCCCATGGATCGTGCTGATGTTATTAACGTCCTTAAAGATTTGGCGAGAACAGAGGATTTTGACGTCAGTGATTCCACATCGCTGTCCAGGATGAAAGACCTGGGAGTAAGAATCGGCACAGCCAGACGCGAGAGGTACATCGGGAAAACAAAGTGCCTGGTCAACCAACACAGAACTGGCACTATTAGCCACCGGACGCTGATGCATATGCTGGGGGGAGGATCTGAGCACCTATGGATATGTCCGGAGTGCAACGAAGATACCCCAACTGATAACTGATAACTGAACTGACTGACTCTCCGGAAGATCAGACAACCTACCTCTCTCAAGAAATTGAGGATGCATTCCAAGAGAAGAAGCTGGTGCTTGCGGCATGGATAGATTTGAAAAAAGCCTTTGACAAATCTGGAAAGAAGGTCTGATGAATAAACTGAGAAACTGCAAAGTCAATGGAAGAATGTACAAATGGGTGAAAGCATACTTGCACAACAGAAGAGCCCGAGTACAGATAGACGGACTAAAGAGCAAGAAAGTACTACTGCGTCACGGTGTTCCCCAGGGCGGAGTCTTGTCTCCCACACTCTTTCTAATCTTCATCAATGATCTCGTTGCTAATCTACCGCATGGAATTAAAGCCGCAATGTACGCCGATGACCTGGTTCTATGGAGCACAAATGAACATGCATCAGTAGCCACCAGATTACTACAAAGAGCTGTAGATACATTTGTTGCATGGGCAAATAGATGGTGTGTTAGCATAAACACTGACAAGTGCAGCACCACCCTATTTACCCTCTCCCCCAAACAAAAGGCAGGGACCATCCAGATAAATTGAACACCCCTAAGAGAAGATAAAGAACCAACATACCTTGGAGTAACATTTGATGGCAGGCTGACATGGAGAAGGCACATCAACACAGCAGTAGCAAAAGCCAGAAGGAAAATAGCCATCCTGAGAAAGCTAAGTGGAACTACATGGGGAGCCAGTGGGAAAATACTTAGCAAAGTTTATCAACAGAGCATACGACCAAACCTGGAATACGGGTTAACTGCGTGGTGTTCGGCATCAAAAACCACACTACAAGAGCTGGACAAAGTGCAAAATCAAGCACTTAGAGTCACCACAGGAGGGATGAGATCAACCCCTACAGTGGAAATGGAGAAGATGGGGAGGACACAAGCACTGAGTGAGCGCAGAGATACGAAAACGCTAATACAAGCAGAAAAGTTCCTCAGCTTGCCAGGCCACCCTATGAAGAACAGATTTGAAAACTTAGCTATGGGGCGGTTGAAAAGAAGTAGTTTTATCCACCAGGCCAAACGACTCTGCAGAGAAACCACCGATCTGCCCAGTGTTGATATCCCCCATAACAACTATTCCAGAGCGAACTCCATGGAAAGATGAGCATAGACTATCATTACAAATCCAGACAAAAGTGAGAGGAATATTTGACAAGGAAGAACAGAACAGTGTGCAGCGCAGAACAGCCACTCTCAGCTTCCTTGATGAAGAATACCCACAGGACCTCTGGATCCGAGTCTACACAGATGGGTCAGCACAAAATGCTATTCGAAATGGAGGAGCGGGAATGTACATAGAATACCCAAATAATACCAGGGACACAGCTAGAGTACCGACAGGAAAGTACTGCTATAACTACGATGCTGAAATTGAGGCAATCAAGATAGCAACAGAGAAATTACTAAATACCAGCAATGGTACACAACTTGTGGTGCTATTGACAGATGCAAAATCAGTACTCGAGGCGCTCCTGTCTGGGAAATTGCCAGTACTAAGGACACTACTTTCTGAACTTAGCAGTCAGCATAAGGTCACCATACAGTGGATACCATCCCACTGTGGAGTACCCGGAAACGACAGAGCTGATCAATTGGCTAAGGAAGGAGCCAAAGAAGAACAGCCTGATGTGCCCGTTACATACCACCAAAAGAAAAGAATGATCAAATCAATCAGAAAGCCACCAAAACCTGCTCAAGATGACTACCACGTTATGGATAGACCAGAACAAGTAATTATTCTGCTCCTCAGATCAGGGCACAATAGATTACGCAACCACATGTATACAAAATTCAAGATTGGTGAAACAGCCATGTGCACATGTGGATTGGCGTCGCAGACAGCAGAGCACATACTCCAAGACTGCTCAAAATATAACATATCTAGGCAAACCTTCTGGCCTAGAGAGACGACAGTGGAAGATAAACTCTATGGACGGCTGTGTGAACTGAAAAAGACAGGTCAATTCATACAAGAGACAGCATTGCAGTTATAGACATATTTCAAGTGAACGAAAGAAGAAGAAGAAGAAGATTTTACATTCGTGGTCAGATTATATGAAAGACCTTTATGATGATTCACGAGAAGAACATGATCATCGGAATAATAATGAAGGACCATCAATTTTGAAGATGGAAGTTCAGAATGCTCTTAACCATATGAAAACTGGCAAGACCCCGGGTACAGATAACATCACAATAGAAATGATCAATGCCTTAGAAGAATGGAATAAACCAAGTCACCAGACCGCTGAACGCAATATACGATACTGAAGATATACCTCCTGAATTATGTAATTCTATATTTATTGCAATCCCAAAGAGATCAGGAGCCTTGGAATGCGATCAACATCGAACAATTAGTATAATGAGCCACATCACGAAGATTCTGCTGAGAATTATCATGCAAAGAGTCAGGAATAAAATACAACCCGAAATTGGAGAAGAACAATGTGGGTTTGTAGAAAGCAAGGGCACAGTAAATGCTGTGTATATACTGAGAACAGTAATTGAACGTTCTATAGAAGTAAACAAAGATCTATATCTTTGCTTTAATGACTACACAAAGGCTTTCGATAAAGTGAGGCATGTCAACATGATAACGATGCTTGCAGATATACAAATTGATGGAAAAGCCCTTAGACTTGTAAAAAACATATATTGGAAACAACAAGCTGCCATCAGAATTGATAACAATATAGGTCAATATCAGCCTATAAAAAGAGGTGTGAGACAGGGATGTGTAATCTCGCCAGATCTTTTTTCCATGTAGAGTGAAAATATTTTCAGAAATATAGAAGATATGGAAGGAATCAACATTTGGGGACGATACATCAATAACATTAGATATGCAGATGATACAGTCTTGATTGCAGACAATGAACACGACCTGCAAAATTTAGTAGATGCGGTTGTTGCACACAGTGAACAACTAGGGTTAGAACTGAATATTAAGAAGACACAGATTATGGTCGTCACTGGGAAGAAGGAAATACCACAATGTGATATACGAGTAAATGGGCATATTCTTTAGCAAGTGAATCGATACAGTTATCTCGGCACAGTAATAACATCTGATGGGAGATGCCTTGAAGAGATTAGAACAAGAATTGCCATTGCGAAGGTAGACTTTTGCAAGATGAAAAACATACTGACCAATAAAAAGATATCAATTGAAACGAAAAAAGGAGTGTTGAAGTGCTGCATAGAACCTATACTTTTGTATGGATGTGAAGCGTGGATAATAAGCAGTGAAGCTGAAAAACAGTTGATGACGGTGGAAATGTGGTTTCTGAGGAAAATGCAAAGAATACCATGAACAGACAGAAAAACCAATGAACAAGTCCTTCAAGAAACAAATGAAAATCGTAAACTGATTAGAGACATTAGACGTAGACAGTCAAAAATTTTTTGGGCATGTTATGAAAAGAAATGAATTGGAGAACTTGGTGACGACTGGCAAGATCGAAGGGAAGAGACCAAGGGGAAGACCGAGAAGTAAATACCTGGATGTCTTGGCCCCGTGGCATGGTCGAGACAGGAACACAGAGCTGATCCATGACTCTGGTGATCGAGTGAGATGGCAGAACATGACCGCCCACGCTTATCGGCATGGTACATGATGGATGGATGTCCCTTACAGCAGTGCTTCCCAAACTTTTCACTTTCGCGCACCGACATAAAATGTTCCTTATGCTCTAGGGAACGGTGCCGTTACAAAAAAAAATGTTCTCCTTGTAATCTGGAATTTTATATGACCTCAATATATATTTTAATATAAATATAAGATTTAACGTAATTGTGGAGGTTGTCACGGTGCGCTAAATACTGCTCCATAATATTATTGGATGACGGTGATTTATTTAATGGTGGTCCCATTGTCATGAGTAAAACGTTTATTGTAGATATTTACAAATCAAAATTGTTTTTTAATGTCAAAACTACATTTAGGTCTTCTTGTAAAGGTGTATATACTCGTATACACCGACAGTAATGAACACCAATCTATATATATATAAGACAATGTCTGTCTGTATGTCCTTTATGCGTTCGTGAACGGTCCATCCGATTGAGATGAAATTGTCTACACGTCTTCTTCTCATTCCCGTGCTTCCAACTGTCATAGTTTGTTAGTGTACAAACAGTTATTTACTTAATATTATTTAATATTTTAATTTACATTATAATGTATATATAGTGAGGGGACACAACTTCTAATATCATTGCTATATATGTAAAATTGTTGCATATTTCTCAAATAGGTGGACCTTTTCGCTACAGTTATCTACAGGCATATGCGTTATAATCCTCCTCCTCTCCCACCCTACCCCTCCTCCTCCCACTCCCTCATGCTCCTCCTCCTCCCCCTCCTTCACCCCCTCCCCCTCCTTCACCCCCTCCCCTCCTCCTCCTCCTCCCATGCTATCTATTTAGTTATTGGGACGAAGATTGTTCTCTTCCAATCTATTCGCCATATTTCCAGGAACGGGAACTGGAGCTTATATGACTACTTATATGAATTAAATGAGACGCTCCCCGCCAGGAGCTGAGCGAAGCCGGGCCGGGTTGTCTTTTTTGGGAACGGGAACGGGAGCAGGGACCGAATATGAATTAAATGAGACACTCCCCGCTTTGGGAACGGGAGCAGGGGCCGAATAATAATTAAATTAGATGCTCCCCGCCAGGAGCTGGGCGAAGCCGGGCCGGGTCAGCTAGTACAAAATAAAAATCAAATAAATCTTGGAAAACGATACCAAATCAGATTTTAAACAAGCTGACTAAATTACAGTATGTTGTAATAAAAATGATTGCGGACCGGCACCGGTCAGCGGACAACCACTTTGGGAAGCATTGCCTTACAGGACTTGCAGTCAACACCAGTATTTTACTGCCGTTGTTGATGTCTTGGCAAGTTTTTACGTTCAATAGTTTGGCATTGTTTTCTGAATGACCGGCTCTCATACCAACACGTTAAAACCAGCGCGACACTGTCTTCTGCCAAATCGGTCGCCGCTGTTTCAATCGCAGGTAAGCGGCATTACGAATCGCTTCTGCAACGCCATCGCCAAGGAGACCGGCGATTTTCTGATAGTACTGGCATAGCGACGTGGAGTGGGTGTTCATTACTGGCCTTCACTGTTAGTAATCGTGTGCTCTGGCTATTTTCACTCTGCTGTTTATAGAAGCCTGCTCCGTGGTGAAGGAGTTACGTAATCCCACACACCCGCGTTCGAAATACAGCTGCGGACGACTTGGAAGCATATCGCCTTGTGTTGGTTATTTTACGAATTGGTATGGGTGCCGGTCATTCAGAAAGCAATGGCAAAATACTGAACGTAAACTTGCCAAGAGATCACAGCCAAAAAATGTTGGGGATGATAGCGACGTTCTGTAAAGGATATGGAACTCAGTTTTAACTTTTTATTCATAGCAAGGAAGTCCAGAAGATACCTCATGGTTCAATACTCAACAAGATGTGTATCTGGAACATCTGAGGATGATCAACATAGCTTGGTTATGTACTTTCTCCAGTCTTTGGGTTTGTGGGGTGCTTATTGTTAGGATGTTCAGGGTGTATTCAATGCTAGTGTCTTTTACTGGCAGGTCTCAGTCAGATATGACCAAGCTACCGTATGACAGTAGACGGTACTACCTGCTTTCTGTTACCGCCGGATGTTGGGCTGCGCTCACCAAACACAACACCCCACATTGTGCCAACGGACGAGCGCAAGTGGGAGGGTAAAAGCATGATCTTAGTGTGAGGAAATGCACCTTACAGACAAAATGTCATCGCAGGACAGGCCAGGCCCTAAGCATTGGTCATCAGCAGGTTTACGATTGAAGCTCTGACAAACGGACTGTTGAGTAATGTTTTATTGATCCAGCAGCTTCTGTAGCTTGTCTTGTTCCAGATGTATTGGTGTCACCTTTCCTCTGGAGTGAACTAGGCAGGCCGAGAGAGGATTCATGCTGCATGGGCAACACGTGGTCTCTACAATTCAGCCCTGGCTTTGTGCTATGCGTAAACTCCATCTCTGATCCCAACCATGAGTTGTAGTTATTATGCTCTTTTTGAAGAACAATGTAATACACTATTATCTGTCAAGACGGCAAGGTGTCAGTACTCAATGAGTATCAGTACCTGAACAGAATCACAAGTAGTCATTGTTCAAAAATTCCACACGGCCATCACTTTTATTGTTGACAAACCTATCACTGTATTGGTTGGTGCCCATTGCTTTTATTCAGTGAAAAAGATATACCCTTGTTAGATATTGCTGGATAAATGTGTAGTCTTATGCCTACAGATGTTCTTGATCAATAGCATACTGAGGTGTACAGACCACTTCCCTTTCCTGTCACCTTTCCTTCAACACTGGGGAATGATTGTAGAACTCCAAGGAGAAAGATGGTGGGCATGATTTCTGTTGAAGACACTAGCTTTCTAGTATTTTATGTAATGTTTATAATTGATGGCTTAATGTCTTTTGTGTTTTCTGATGAACGATTTCTTGCTGCAACGTCCATTCTGTCATTTGTGATTGTGAAATTGTAAAAGTTGCCTGTGCACATTTTTTGATTTATTCACTTTCCTTCAAATGTAGCCCTGAGACAATTATGGGAATTATAACAAGCAACCAAAGCTGTTATGGTGAGGAAAACAATATAGGATGTATTTTTAATGACTGTGCAGTGTTTGAAAATACTGCCGGTCCAAGTTTAGTATTCACCCTCTGTAAAGTTCATGCAACATAATCGGTAAATACAAAACTTGGACCACACAATATTTTCAAATACTGCACAGTCATTAAAAATACACCCTGTATTTCCTCTGCCTGTTTTGTTTCGCTGGGCCTCTGGGTTCCACGTGAGCATTTCGGCCCAATGTGGTCCACTGTGGCCCTGCTACAAGTGGATAGTGGTTCACATTTCCGTTGTAAATGCTTGTTTCAATCCCAGTTCAACCCCAACCATGTCTTGATGAGTAAACAACTGACCAGTGTGCCACTGACACATTTTATTATTCTTTCTATGATCATTCATTCAGTAGCATGTCCTTTGCAGAACCTCGCTCCCGTAACAACCTTCAGGAAAACTTATCGATCACAAGCAAGATGTCCCGCGTCCAATACACCCATCTGGAGGTCACCCACCACATCCTGCATCCATCTTCTCTTTGGCCTTCTCTTCCTCTCTACCCAGGTAGAGACCCCTCCATTATCGTTCTCTCCAAACTTTCATGACGTTTCAAGTGACCAACATATTTCAATTTTCTTTGCTTTATTGTTTTTAGTAACCAACCTTCTTCAATATTCAGTTCTTGTCGTATGGATGAATTTGTTCTTTTCTGTATCTTTCTATGATCAATATTTATAAATAGGTTATTGATAGGAGCATAGTTGGTGACGGCAAATCACCTTGTCGCCAGATTGTTATATTATTTTAATGATAATTTTAATTAGAGAATTAGAGCATTTGTGCTGTGCTGTAGAATTGTGAATAACAATTACATAATTTACAAAGCTTTGCCGTTCTGTGCTTTTCGTCATTCTGATGTGTTGTGACATAGTGCTTTTTAGAATGCAGAGACAGAAATAGAAGTAATATGGCTATGGGCAGAAACATAATATATTGAACCAAGAACCACTGGAACACTATATAATATATGTATATATAATCATGTGTGACGAGCTCTAACTGCTTGGCGGCGTTGGCCCCTATAATGGTTCATCACCATCACAAGATGGTTAGACTCGACCCCACTAGAGTCAGACGACCCCCAGGAAACCCAATCCCTGACATAATCATTAGACCCCTAGAAGAACTTAAAATGATGTTATATAGATCCCTAAAACACACGGCAGTACGGAATACACAGTCCAACCCGATCCCTGAATACGTTTCAGGAATACAGTCCAACCCGATCCCTGACAGTTATGCACGACGAGACATTTGTTTGCGCTCACACTTAAAAATGACAAATATTTCTCTGGCGCATAGAAAAAAAGACATCTGTTTAATGTTGTAAGGAAACTATTTCTGTGAGGAAGTCCTAACAATGTGCAATACAAACTTACAAACAACATCTTTATGCTTTTCTCTAAGGGGAAATTGCAGCTGGTCAAGATGGCCGTGATTAGGGGAAACTACTGCAGGTTGACAATCTGTACCTGGGGAATTAACACTTGCAAGCTGATAGTATACAATGATTATAACATGATGGGTAAAAACTACAGGTGGATAGAATAGATTATAATTAGGAGTTAACTGCAAGCGGATATAATATAATGATTATATCTGAGGGTTAACAATAGCAGTTGGATTTAATATAATGATTATATCTGGGGTTAACAATTGCAAGTGGATATAATATAAAGATTATATCTGGGGTTAACAATTGCAGGTGGATAAAATATATTATAATTAGGAGTTAACTGCAAGTGCATATAATATAATCATTAATCTGGTAGTTAACAACTGCAGTGTGATATAATGATTATATCTGGGGTTAACATTTGCAAACTGATAGAATGCTGTCATGAGGATGACAACTGAAAACTGAAAGAATATGATTATAAATGAGGATACACTGCTGGCCAAAAGAATGAGGTTATCAATTAGGATAAACTGAAAGCTGAAAGAATGTGATTATAAATTATAAACAACTTTTGGCTGATAGAAAGTAATTATTAATGAGGATAAACAAATGGAAACTGTTAGAATTTGATTATAAATTATGATAAACAACTGACTGAAAGAATGTGATTATATTTGAGGATAAACTACTGAAGACTGAAAGACTAGCATTATAAATGTTAAAAAACTGCTGGCTTATAGAATGTGATAATAAATGAAGATAAGAAAATGAAGACTAATGGAATGTGATTATAAATTAGAATAAACAACTGTAGACTAATATACTGTTTAAAAAAATATCACAACATTTTTGGTGTTACTTTTATAAAATATATTCGCTGAATGAACATCAGTCAACCTATCAATTCTGTCCATCATTGGACGTTTACGTGCTGGACAGTCACAAAATGTAGTAGCCAGAGAATTTAATGTGGTTAGAAGCACCATTAGTTGCCTTTGGAGGCGATTTCAAGAAACTGTTTCAGTGGCAGACCGGCTGTGCAATGGAAGACCCAGAATCACAACTGCTGCCGAAGACTGCTTCATACGGTTGCGTCACCTTAGGAGTCGATTTGCATCTGTGTCCTCCACAGTCCAGTCAGTACCAAATTTCAGATCAAATGGTCAGGAACCGGCTGCACAACGCTGGTCTTTGGGCTAGAAGACCCTACAGAGGTCTTGTTCTTATGGACTGGCATCACCAGAACCGACTGCAGTGGGAACATTAATTCCATAAAATAAAATGTTGGTACAAGTTTGCAATTGCAACTGCAATAATGTTGCGTTTCATTTTTTGAACAGTATAGAATATGATTATAAATGAGAATAAACAACAGTAGACTAATAGAATGTGATTATACATGAGGATAAGCAAATGAAGACTAATATAATGTGATTATGAATGAAAATAAACAACTGTAGACTAATAGAATGTGATTATAAATGAGGATAAGCAAATGAAGACTTAATAGAATGTGATTATAAATAAGGATAATCAAATGAAGCCTAAAAGAATGTTATTATAAATGAGAATAAACAATTGTAGACTAAGAGAATGTGATTATAAATGATAAATAAGTGCCGACTAATAGAATGTGATTGTAAATTAGCATAAACAACTGCTGGCTGATAGAATATGATTATAAATGAGAATAAATAATTGAAGACTAAGAGAACATGATTATAAATTATAAATAAGTGCTATTAGAATGTGATTGTAAATTAGCATAATCAACTGCTGGCTGATAGAACGTGATTATAAATAATAATAAACAACTACTAGCTAACATAACATAAAGATTATATTTGAGGGCTAACAACCATTAACTGATTGGATAATATTATCATATAATGGGGGAAAACATCTGCAGATCTTATAATTTACTGAAATATTCCACTTATTCTTGTCTCAAAATGAAGACAATTATTTATTACCCAAGTTACAAGGCCGGAGCTACTCCAGAGCCATAATGGTACGAGATCTCTCAAGGGATTTGAACTACAGACCACTGTGTTAGTGAGCAAGCTCACTGATCATATTTTGATGACCCATTTCAGAAGACTTGGCGAAGGCAAATGTCAATTTTATACTATGCTAACTCTTTTACTCCCTGAAGGTATTAGCACAAAATTTGTGCCAATCAGAAATGATGCATTAACTGGTTCACATGAAGACTAACCAATCAGAAATGATACATTGACTGGTTCACATGAAGAAAAGCCAATCACACATGATGTTTTCTTGACTGGCATAGAAAGATATCACATTCTGAGATCCTTTGTTAACTCTTTCACAAAAACATCAAAGGGCCAAATTATCTTCAGTAATAAGCCATTTCAAGGACAACTTCCCACAGAAACATTCTGGTTAAATAATTGTGAGCCACACACTGTGGCTTTGAGTGGACAAGGCTGCAACCTTTATTACAGTTTGTGGCTTTGAGCAAATAAAGAGTTAGCATCTTGCTGTAAATATACTGTCACAAGTAAGTGGAAGCCTGCATATAATATACATATACATCACAGACATGACAAGTCAAGCATATTCTGTCATTACTTCATTTCGCCAGGTGAAAATGAAAATCTCTTTTAACTCTTAAAAGTTGGAAATCCAGTACTTATGACAAATATTTCTTCCGTTTGTGATTGAAGGTCAGTGTTCATTGCCAGTAACATTAACCTGACATTTTCTCTCATCTTGCCCTGGTGACAATTTATAACTCATTAAGGACGTGAGATTTCCCCATACCTGGTGCAGGATTTGTCTGCTTCTTTTTTCTTCTTCTCGGTTTGACTTGATATTTTCTGTTTTGCACGTTCTTATATTGCAAAGTTACACATTTCTTGATGTTAAGATTTTTTTGCTTTTTTCTGAAATCCCTAATTACCATCACTGTTCTAATATCTGGCACACATCTGGCATCTTCTGTTAAAGTTTGACCTAATTAGGTAAATTAATTAGCTTGATCAATGTTTTTCCCTTGAAGTTTCAGCTGCACCCAAGATGGAAAAACCCTCACACAATTTCAGAATAAATTGTCAGAAAACATTCTATGCTCAACAGCCTAGACGAGATATTTACAGCAGACATTTGAACGGATCATTCACTGGGTTATCTTCTCTTGCAAACATTAACTAGATGAACTGGGCCCTGTAAATGGAAAATAAAATTAATGTAATCCACAAATCGATTAAGCAGCAGGGATAGTTAAGCTCTAAAGAACCAACTAAATATAATAAAATGATATGAGCATACTCAAAGAAATCACCCCAACAGTTTAAATAGTGGTGTAAGGAATCAATCAAACAGCATACATGATATATGCGTACTCTAAGGAACCAATCAAATTTCTTAAATGATATAACATTCTCAAAGGAACCAATCAAACAGCTAAAATGATATGTGCATGCTCTAAGGAATCAATCAAATTGCTTAAATGATATTACATTCGCTAAGGAACCAATCAAACTGCTTAAATGATATGTGCTCTAAGGAACCAATCAAATTTCTTAAATGATATAATATTTTCTAAGGAACCAATTGAACAGCTTAAATGATAAGCACATTCTCTAAGGAACCAATCAAATTTCTTAAATGATATTACATTCCCTAAGGAACCAATTAGTAAATAGTTGAAATGATATGTACATGGTCTAAGGAACCAATAAAGTAGCTTAACTGATTCACTGCCAAACAAACAAAGAAGTTTTATTTTTTAATTTTATGAAAAAACTCTAAAACATTTCATAATTCCTCATCACGTTGAGTCGAGCGTTCGAAATTAGCTGCAGGCGAATTGGAAGCAGACTGATTTGCGTTGATTTTCTTGGCATAAGGCGTAAATCATAACCAGCCCATAAATGCTGGGGTTGATTGCAACATCCTGTAAAGGACATGCAAGTAACTTGACTCTAAAATATTAACCTCAAAGCTGATCCTGAATTTTATAGGACAGTGGTAGTGTTGTTAGTTGCATATACTTTAAGGACGTCACAGTTAACCCCAGCATTTTTTGGCTTTTTGTGATTTCTTGGCAAGTTTACATTCAGTAGTTTGTCAACGCTTTCTGAACGACAGAAACTCATACCTTTGTATGGAAACCAACGCAAAGCGGTCTGCTCCCAAATACCCTTATCTGTGTTCTGAACAGTGTATGTGGGATAACGAATTGCATTCGTAACCCTTTCACCACAGAGCCAGTGTTGTGGCAAGGCACTTGTCTACCAGTCCAGTTGTTATGGGTTCGAATCCACACTGGTGTGGATTTTACAACGGACTCCAGGTGGACCCCGCCTACAATGGGTATGAGGAAACGTCTTGAAAAGTAAAGGCGGCCAGCGTGACACTGATCATGTCACCCACTGAACGCCGATTGGTCAATACAAATATGGGTCTAGCACCGCATGCCCAATGCTCTTTAAGGCGTTTAAAAAGGTCCTTTACTTATTTACTTATCTGTCAGCTGCTCTCAAGCTCATTCGCCACATGCTACCATATTTTTTTCTACCCAGCTTGGGGGAATAAATGGGCACTTCACTTTTCCCAACTATGCTCTGTAGCTAGCGAGGGAAGGTGGTGGCTTAATTCTCCTTCGATAGGGGATACCCTTGACCCAGCCAATCCACTCAAACATTAAAGGAGAGTCTGTTACAAACCTTGGTTATTGTTTTGACCACTGCTATTGTCTCCAGCTTGGCTGAGGCCACTCATCTGCTCCCTCAGTTGCTGGACTAGCTGGGGATTTGCTTGTTGCATCTGAGACGCCATCTGTTGCGATCTGGAGGTGTTAAACAGAACTGGCATCAGCATGAACAAACTGATATCATGATGAACAAACTGATAACTGACATCATCACGAACAAACTGATATCATCATGAACAAACTGATAACTGACATCATATGAACAAGCTGACATCATCATGAACAAACTGATAACTGACATCATATGAACAAGCTGATATCATCATGAACAAACTGATAACTGACATCATATGAACAAGCTGATATCATCATGAACAAACTGATAACTGACATCATATGAACAAGCTGACAGCATCATGAACAAACTGATAACTGACATCATATGAACAAGCTGATATCATCATGAACAAACTGATAACTGACATCATCATGAACAGACTGATATCATCATGAACAGACTGATATAATCATGAACAAACTGATATCAGCATGAACAAACTGATAACTGACATCACCATGAACAGACTGATATCATCATGAACAGACTGATATAATCATGAACAAACTGATATCAGCATGAACAAACTGATAACTGACATCATATGAACAAGCTGACATCATCATGAACTGATAACTGACATCATCATGAACAAACTGATAAACTGACATCATCATGAACAAACTGATAAACTGACATCATATGAACAAGCTGATATCATCATGAACAAACTGATATAATCATGAACAAACTGATATCATCATGAACAAACTGATAAACTGACATCATCATGACCAAACTGATAACTGACATCATATGAACAAGCTGACATCATCATGAACTGATAAATGACATCATATGAACAAGCTGATATCATCATGAACAAACTGATAAACTGACATCATCATGAACAAACTGATATCATCATGAACAAACTGATAACTGACATCATCATGAACAAACTGATATCATCATGAACAAACTGATAAACTGACATCATCATGAACAAACTGATATCATCATGAACAAACTGATAACTGACATCATCATGAACAAACTGATATCATCATGAACAAACTGATACTGACAATATCATGAACAGACTAATAACTGACATCATCATGAACAAACTGATATCATCATGAACAAACTGATAACTGACATCATCATGAACAAACTGATATCATCATGAACAAACTGATATCATCATGAACAAACTGATATCATCATGAACAAACTGATAACTGACATCATCATGAACAAACTGATATCATCATGAACAAACTGATAACTGACATCATCATGAACAAACTGACATTATCATGAACAAACTGATATCATCATGAACAAACTGATATCATCATGAACAAACTGATATCATCATGAACAAACTGATATCATCATGAACAAACTGATATCATGAACAAACTGATACCATCATGAACAAACTGATATCATAATGAACAAACTGATAACTGACATAAGCATGAACAAACTGATTGCTGACATCATTAACATTTTAAAATGCAATCATAACTTTATAGACAGACTTATCTGAGAAGACTGGGTATCATATTTATGACCCTACTATCATAGGGGGTTATAACATTAAGCCAGTCAATATAACATCAAGTACCGGGGAGTATCATAAAGTCATTCAGCAGAAACGTACCCACCACCATCACAACTAGCGACTTCAATGACAAAGACACAGAAAGACAACTTACGCTTGTAAAAGATTTGCAAGGCTACCAGATCCAGGATTACTGCCAGACATAAAGTTGGACATTCTGAAAGTATAATGAAAATATTTTCAAAACAAAAACTCTTTTGATGATACTAAAACTAAGTGAAATGTATGCTGTGTTCACCGCATCTGCCACATGCCTGTGTCACCATTTATTAATCTTTCTAAAACAGCTTTCCTCAACCTGGGTTATCTGGAACTTCAGGGCTCCACAAGCGATAGCTAGAGAGGGTCCATGAAAATCAGTGAACAAACAAACAAACAAACTTTATTTTCAAAGGGAAAGAATTGGGCACACAGGCCCGTCTGACATTCTGCCCTTCTCATCAGACAAACAAGATTAGACAAACAAGATTAGACAAAGAAGATAATCAAACCCCCAAAAAAAAAATCAGACAAACAAAACAATCAGACAAAGAAGTTTAGTTACAGTCAATGGAAGAATGTACAAATGGGTAAAAGCATACTTGCACAACAGAAGAGCCCGAGTCCAGATAGACGGACTCAAGAGCAAGAAAGTACTACTGCGTCACAGTTTTCCCCAGGGCGGAGTCTTGTCGCCCACACTTTTTCTAATCTTCATCAATGATCTTGTTGTAATCTACCACATGGAATTAAAGTGGCAATGTACACTGATGACCTGGTTCTATGGAGCACAAATGAACATGCATCAGTGGCCACCAGATTGCTACAAAGAGCTGTAGATGCATTTGTTGCATGGGCAAATAAATGGTGTGACAGCATAAACACTGACAAGTGCAGCACCACAGTATTTACCTTCTCTACAAAACAAAAGGCAGGGATTATCCAGATAAATGGAATACCCCTTAGAGAAGATAAAGAACCAACATACCTTGGAGTAACATTTGATGGCAGGCTGACATGGAGAAAGCACATCAACAAAGCCAGAAGGAAAATAGCCATCCTGAAAAAACTAAGTGGAACTACATGGGGAGCCAGTGGGAAAATATTCAGCAAAGTTTATCAACAGAGCATACGACCACACCTGGAATACAGGTCTACTGCGTGGTGTTCGGCATCAAACACCACACTACAAGAGCTGGACAAGGTGCAAAATCAAGCTCTTAGTCATCACAGGAGGGATGAGATCAACCCCTATAGTGGAGATAGAGAAGCTGGGGAGGACACAAGCTCTGAGAGAGCGCCGAGATATGAAAACGCTAATACAAGCAGAAAAGTTTCTCAGCTTGCCAGGCGACCCTATGAAGAACAGATTTGAAAACTTAGCTATGGGGCGGTTGAAAAGAAGCAATTTTATCCACCAAGCCAAACGACTCTGCAGAGAAACCACCGATCTGCCCACAGTTGGTATCCCCCTGAAAACTATACCAGAGCTGACTCCATGGAAAGATGAACATAGACTATCACTACAAATCCAGACAAAAGTGAGAGGAATATTTGACAAGGAAGAACAGAACAGCATACAGCACAGAACAGCCACTCTCAGCTTCCTTGATGAAGAATACCCACAAGACCTCTGGATCCGAGTCTACACAGATGGGTCAGAACAAAATGCTGTTCGAAATGGAGGAGCGGGGTTGTACATAGAATACCCAAATAGTACTAGGAACACGGCCAGAGTACCAACAGGAAAGTACTGCTATAACTATGATGCTGAAATTGAGGCAATCAAGATAGCAACAGAGAAATTACTAAATACCAGCCATGGTACACAACCTGTGGTGCTATTGACAGATGCAAAATCAGTACTCGAGGCGCTCCTGTCTGGGAAATTGCCAGCACTAAGGACACTACTTTCTGAAGTTAGCAGTCAGCATAAGGTCTCCATACAGTGGATACCATCCCACTGTGGAATACCTGGAAACGACAGAGCTGATTGATTGGCTAAGGAAGGAGGAAAAGAAGAACAGCCTAATGTGCCCGTTACATACCACCAAAAGAAAAGAATGATCAAATCAGTTAGAAAGCCACCAAAACCTGCTAAAGACGACTACCACATTATGGACAGACCAGAGCAGGTCATTATTCTGCGCCTTATAACAGGACACAATAGATTACGCAACCACATGTATACAAAATTCAAGATTGGTGAATCAGCCATGTGCACATGTGGATTGGCGTCGCAGACAGCAGAGCACATACTCCAAGACTGCCAAACTACAACATATCCAGGCGAACCTTCTGGCCTAGAGAGACAACAGTGGAAGATAACTCTAAAGACCGCTGAGTGAACTAAAAAAGACAGATTCATACAAAAGACAACATTGCAGTCATAGACATATTTCAAGCAAACAAAAGAAGAAGAAGTTACAACCCCTTGCATGTCCATCAAAGGATGTTGCATTCAACCAAAGCATTTAAAGGTGGTTTGTGATTTATTATCAAATGTTAGTTCAGAAGTTTGCCATTGCTTTTTGAACAGTTCATGCCTCATACCATTGAGATCAACACAAAGGAGTACCTCAGAAGTCGGAGTAGGTTTGCCTGATGGCAAGGGACATTGGTGATAGGGAAAGCTGATACACGCGCAAAAATTAGTCCCATGCACTAGAAGTAGCAGCGCATGCATGACTATGCTTCGAGTTCAAAGCGAGATCATGCAAAATAAAATAATAAACATAAGACTTATTTATACAAACAGACTTTCATGACATTTCTGACATAAGAAGAAACCTAAAGAAGTATAGTAATGGACACTCACATTTGTCGTATTTGAGGACTAGACATTATAGTTGTAGCCTGAAAAATAAACAAGAAAAGGCATAGTTAATTATTATAATAATTATTACTTAATACATGAAACAATTTATGGTTTTATAACAATTATAATTTTTTTACATTCATCATCCTTTGCCAGATGGCATTGGTGTTCAAGTCTCTCCACAGATCTCGGTCTTTGGTCTTCTGGATAAACTCTGCTGATGATATCCCTCCATGCCACCATCTCAATCCATCCTGCATCATTTCTCTCTGTGATCTTTCCAGTCGTCATGATGTTCTCCAGTGACACTCTTCTCATGACCAAAGAAAGCTGTTTGTCTCATTCTTATTTATTTTTTTTTTCGCTCGCTTGCTTTGAACTCAAGCGTAGTCCTTACACACTACTTCTAGTAGTGCTGGACTGAATTTTGCGTGTGGATTAACTTTCTCTATTAGCAGTGTTCCTCGCCATCAGGCGAACCCACTCAGACTTCAGAGGTACTTGTAATTTATGTCCCCAAGTCATGGATGATAGGTCAACATTTTAGTCCAACTGTCCTGTGTAGGGGTTGAACCCCTTACGTCGGCATCAGCACACCGAGTGTTTAACTGATTGCCTGCCAAACAAAAAAGTGGTCCTGACCAAACAGAAATTCATGGCAGAAAATGGGAAGTAGGGGTGTGTGACAATAATGTTGTGAAAATGGTTAAAATTGTAGCAGATATATCAAATTAAAGGAGATTGCACAGGCAATATGACAGTAATAATAATTAATTGATAGGCTAGAAATATTATGACATTAATGAGAGGTTTAGTAATAACAATATAAATTAAAGGGGTGACAGTTATGACAAATTTACACTTACCAAGGCGTTATTTTTTTTATCTGCTAAAGATAATCTAGTTAAATTTACTGGATAATGATACATACACCACTTTTCTCAATAATATCACAAGAACTGCTCCACAACACCCACAAAACACAATTAAAACATAATATTTTGAAGCACATAATTTTCACACAAAATGGAAAATGTCTGGAACACACCAGGCAGATTGTACTGAGATTGTACTGAGAAACAACATAAACATTATTTCTTTTTTAGTTATAATTATTATTCTTTTACATTTAATTATTTAAATACTCCTTAAATACTTTGTGATAGGCAAAGCAAATTTAGTGGCACAAGTGTGGCCTATTAGCGCAAGCACATGTGCCATATTGTGAGGAACTTTCACTGTTAGTTTTGTTTTAAATTATGACCATTTTCTAAATAATTAACTGAATACTGCACGTGGTTTTAGTTATAGAATCTTTCAGAAAGCCCATTAAATCACAATAACTATAATATAAAATTGTTTAAAACGGTAATTTTATTAAAATATATGAGGTCCAGAAATGCTGGTGCTGGTTCCAGAACCAGAAAGTGTTGTCATTTCGAAAATAATCAAAACAAACAAATTAAACTTGTTTTCTCCTAAAATACAATGATTTTGCGAGTCTTGTTTCACACTGGCGGAAGCAAAATCTTTCTGTGTGTAAATTTTAATTTACCGGAGCAGAAAAAATTGTGGAAAATAAGAGAACTGGAACAAATAAGGCACTGTCAGTATCACACCTGCCCAACTGACCTATTGGTCCATTGAACTGACCTATCGGTTCATGGCAGAGAATCAGTGAAGAACAAGCATTCTTATCCATTCGGCCATGCTGACCTACATTCTTCTTGTTGAATATAATGTTCTAGTTTCATTAGCATTCTTTTAGGCAGTCATTGTTAATTACTTTTGCAATTACCTATTATAATCACAGGGAGCTGTGGCTAGATTTTTTGCCTATCGGCAAGGTAGTCAAGGGTTCGATCCAGATCAGGGGCAGACTCCAATTTGTTCTGGACTCCCAGGTGGACCCAAATTTGTTCAACAGTTCTGGACTCTCAGGTGGACCCAGCCTAACATGAGTACTATGAAACGTCTTGGGAAGTCAAGGTGGCAGGTGTGATACCGACCACATCAGCCACCGAGGCAGGTTGGTCTACACAAATATGGCTCCAGCACCATATACCCAATGCACATTAGAGGTGTGTACAAGTGTCCTTGGCCAACCTTTTGTTAATCTATAATTATGACTTGCCAGCTCCGTGGTGAAGAGGTTACGGACGCAGTTTGTAATCCTGTATACCCGCGTTCAAAACACAGCTGTAGGAGATTTGGCAGCAGACTACCTTGTGTTGGTTTTTGACGAAATGGTATGGATGCCAGTTGTTCAGTAAGCAATGGCAAACTACTGAACGTAAACTTGTCAAGAGATCACAACAGCAAACACATGTTGGTGTTGACCTTGACGTCCTTAAAGGATATGCAACAAACTTTTTAAAATTATGACTTATGTGAGACATTGGTAGCAGCTGTTGCTAGCAGGCTTGCCAAATTAATGTGTCTTGTACACTCTTTAGTGCTGCTTCTTGCCTGCTGATCCGGTGGTCATGTGTTCAAATCCTTATCAAGATGGAGTTTTTAAAACTGACTTAGGGTTCTATTTTGACCCAGCCTTACACGAGGAAAAGGAAATGTAAAGCTTTGAAGCATAAGTTCAGTCAGCTGTTATTCTACAGCTGTTTCTAAAAGAGCCTTGAGTATCTACATTGCCTTGTTTGTGTTCTTTTCCCTCTACAAATCCACACTGTGCACTAATGCCTGGTTCTTCCCATAATTAGTCTTAGTAATAGTTTTGTCGCATGACTCATAAACCTTATCATGTGGTGATCTTCACATTCTGAAGCACTTGGTTTTTTTGGCAGAGCTATATGGAATGTACGGACACTATATCGAGCTGGAGCGGCCGAAGAACTAACCCGGGAGCTGATTGAATATCAAATGGATATAACAGCAATTCAAGAAATAAGGTGGCCAGGAGAGGGTACTTTAGAGCAAAATGGAATGATTATAATATATGGAGGAAACACCCAAAATAAACATGAGTTAGGAACAGGATTTGTCATCAAAAAAGAGTTATGGGGGAACGTTTTAAACTTTAAAGCTTTTAATGACAGGATTAGTAAATTACGAATAAAAGGTAAATGGAAAAATATAACAATGATTAATGTACATGCACCTACTGAAGAGAAAGAAGATGATATTAAAGAAGACTTTTATAATGATCTGGAAGATGTCATAGAAGAAACCCCCAAACAGGACATCCTGATTGTGCTGGGAGACTTCAATGCAAAAATAGGGAGAGAGCAAATTAATAAAAAAGTGGCCGGTATGGAAAGCCTACATACAACTTCAAATGATAATGGATGGAGAGTCATCAACCTGGCAGAAGCCAAAGGACTGCAGGTTAGCAGTACCAGACTACAAAGAAAGGATATACACAAACAAACTTGGAAATCATGTGACAAGAGAACCTATAATCAAATAGATCACATTTTAATTAACAACAGAAATGCATCAAACATACAGCAAGTCAGAAGTTATAGAGGAGCTGAGTGCCACAGTGACCACTTCCTCGTTGGAGCAAAATTTAAAATAAAACTTAAGAGAGCTTTCTATACTAAATTACAAAGATTACACCCAACATATAACAGGGAAAAACTGCAAGACATTACAGTCAAAGAGAAATTTACAGATGAAATAAAATGTAAACTTGAAACTCTGCAAAACCCTTTGGAGGAAAGCATTGACCAAACTTGGTTGAACATCAAGAATACAATTCAGTCTACCGCAGAAGAATGTCTCGGTGTGTTAACCACGCATAGAAAGAACAGATGGTTCAATCAAAAATGTGAAGAAGCAGTCATTAGGAAGAAGAATGCCAGACATGTATGGTTAAATGACATCAATAACATCCAAAAGGAAGAGCATTATAGAAATGAATGTAAAGAGGCTACAAAAATAGTCAGACAGCAGAAGCGAGAATATATGAGTAATATAATCAAAGATATGGAAACTAATCACCAGAAAAATGAATCCAGAAAATTTTTTAAAGAACTGAAGTCAATGAAACGAGGGCACCAACAAAACACATATGGTTTAAAAGACAAAAATGGGAATATGATAAATACCAATGAGGAAATGTGCAACACATGGAAAGAATATTTTATTGAATTACTAAATTGTGAAGCTCCAAGTAACATTTTCTCACAGGAAGAGGTTCTAACATGCGAACCACAAATTGAAGAACCTACATTTGAAGAAATCCTATATGTAATCACACGACTTAAAAACAATAAGGCAACTGGGACTGATGGAATTGCTGCTGAATTTATAAAGGCAGGTGGCCATGCATTACATCTAAAGCTATACGAACTAATAATAAAAATCTGGAGGACAGAAGAATTACCCCATGACTGGAAAGAGTCATTATTGATACCTATCTTTAAGAAAGGAGACAAGTTCCAATGTGGAAATTATAGAGGAATATCACTACTGTCCACAAGCTATAAGATACTATCCGCAGTATTACTAAATAGACTAAAACCATATTCAGAAGACATATTAGGTGACTACCAGGCGGGTTTTAGACAAAACAGATCAACAATAGATCAGATATTTATCTTACGACAAATAGCCGAGAAACATTGGGAATATAAAAGAGATCTCCATAACATTTTTGTGGATTTTAAAAAGGCTTATGATAGTGTCCATAGGAATAGTCTATGGAATGCTATGCAGGAATTTGGAATACCAAGGAAGTTAATCAACATGACCAGACTATGCATGGAAGATACTTATAATATAGTAACATATAAAGGCAGGAAATCAGACCCCTTCCAAATAACATCTGGCTTGAAACAGGGTGATGCACTATCGCCGCTACTCTTCAATCTGGCTCTAGAGAAAGTTGTAAGGAAGGTAAAGGAGGAATGTGATATTGGAGGAACATCCAAGCTGCTTGGTTATGCAGATGATATAGATATTATAGGGCAAAGTGAACAAAAGACATTGGAAATATTGACTCACTTAAAGGGAAAAGCCCAACAGATGGGGCTGGTTATCAACCAAGATAAGACAGAATATATGGTAATTTCAAGAGACGGAATGGCTAGAAACTCTGGCCACATACAAATAGATAATATGACCATTAAAAGAACGGAAACATACAAATACCTGGGTACGATCTTCAACTGCTCCAACATCATAAGGGAAGAAATACAAACTAGAATCAACTCTGGAAATAAGATATACTATGCACTACAACATCTACTAAAATCAAAGGCGCTATCTCGTAACACCAAAATCACAATATACAAAACACTGATCAGACCAGTTGTGCTGTATGGCTCTGAAACCTGGAGTACAACGAAAGGAGACGAAGCCTTGTTACAAACCTTTGAGAACAAAATTTTAAGACGCATCTTTGGACCCATTAGGGATACACAAAGTGGAGAGTGGAAAAGAAGAAGTAACAAAGACATTTATGATCTGTTTAAGTCCCCGCTAATCACTGGTATCATGAAGGCTAATAGACTACAATGGCTGGGGCATATAGAAAGAATGGAAGATAATAGGGAAACAAAACTCGCTTACACTCAGGAAATAAATGGCCGTAGACCCCGAGGTAGACCAAGAAGACGGTGGAGAGATAATACATGTACAGACCTACAAGCACTTGGAATCAACGACTGGCAAGAGAAGGTCCACCAGAGAGACGAATGGAGACGGATTGTATTTGCAGCAAAGAACCTCAATGGCTCGGAACGCTGAAGAAGAAGAAGCTATAGAATTAGATTTTAATAGGTCATTAGGAAAGTACCCATTGTTATAAATGTTGTTTAGACTTTTTATTATTTGAATTTTTAAAATTCCCTTACAACTATCTAGGAACAATCATAACATCTCATGGGAGTCGCCTTGAAAAGATTATAACAAGAATCACCATGACAAAGGTAGCCTTTTGCAAAATGGAAAACATACTGACCAGTTAAAAGATGTCAACTGCAAATAGAAAAAGAGTGTTGAAATGCTACATAAAACCTATACTTTTGAATGGATGTGAAATGAGGACACTGAGCAGACAAGCTGAAAAACGTCTAATGGCTGTGGACATGTGGTTTCTGAAGGAAATGCAAAGAATATCATGAACAGACAGAAAAACTAATGAGCAACTCTTACAAGAAACAAATGAACACCGAAAACTGATCAGAAAAATTAGACACAGACAATAAAGATTTTTGGGACATGTTATAAGAATAAACTGGAGAACTTGGTGACAACTGGCAAGATTGAAGGGAAAAGAACAAGAGAAAGGCAGAGAGGTAAATACGAGGGTAATTTAATAACTAAGTCAGACATGGCTGTAGAAAATAACTAAATATGATAACAACTTGAAACCAGTTTATTTTTATACATACATTGTCCCTTTATTTCTCAACATAATTTCCACCAACATGAATGCACTTATCCCATCGATCAGTCCTCCCAAACTGGCTGCATGGAACTGCGTGCTCTGTTTTCTAAACCACGTTTTCACTTGACATTCAACTTCGGCGTCATTCACAAAATGTCTCCTGCCAAGGTGGGTTGTCAGTGTGTTTATGCTGACAAATGTTTGTCCCGTAAAGCGGTGCATAGCTGGGTAGAAAGAGTTACGAGGGCGAGTCAATAAGTAAGTTACACAGTTCTGTGGGATGGCCGGTAAATGAAAACAAAGCACGCAGTACTATGCAGCCGGTTTGGGAGGACTGATAAAACAATGGGATAAGTGCATCAATGTTGGTGGAAATTATGTTGAGAAATAAAGGGACAATGTATGTATAAAAATCAAGTTGTTATCATAGTTAGTTATTTTTCTACAGCCATTTGTGACTTACTTATTAACTTACCCTCGTATCTAGATGGTTTGGCCTAAATGGCATAATCGAGACATAGAGCTGATCCATGACTCTGATGATAATGTGAGATGTGAAACAGGACCACCCAAGCTTATCGGCATGGCACAATTTCCAAGACCCTAACTGTCGAGGATGGTGTTTGATCCAGATGTTAACAATTATATCATAAAATTCTTTCCACGCTATTAATATGTCACCTCGCTCACACCTGTCACCTAAGCCATAGCCACCAGTCACACCTCTTAACATTTTCACTGAGCATCTTTGTATTAAATACCAGAGGATCATAGTTACTACAAAAATATTGCAATGATCCAAAGCTAAATCTGTGGCTTGTGTTATCCGGGCTCATAATGGAAGCAAATAGTAGTATTGTAACTGATCATGTATGTCATAAGAGCTGACACAGGAGGGTTGGCATGAGACTGTAGAAAACTTTAGCTGCAAACTCAAACCAATCATGAGCATTTCTGCAGAGGACCTAGAGTGAGTTGGTTTTATACGCGATTGGGAGATGAAAGACAGAAAATGAAGATCTCAAAATATACATTTATTTCTTCTTCTGTACTATTAGCTGTTACTGCATATGCCTGTATTATATTTATATTCAGAGGTTTACTGTGGAGTTTCACTAATGGTACTCTATTTATTTCAGATTATCCAAAATCCGCTGTTTTTGTGTTCTGTTGATCCAGAACTATGCCAATTCCTTGTCTGTATTCCTTCCCTCCTAAGTAAATTATGATAACATGAATGAGGTCTCAACGTGTAAAAGCAAATGGTATCCCAAACTGTAACAGTTCTGTACTGACTATATAATATCTACACATAACAATAATATATTTGCTATATGTCATCAAGACAAAACAATCCCCTATTTAATATATAACATCAACAAAAAACAATCTCCTATTTAATATATAACACCAAAAACAACAATCCCCTATTTAATATATAACACCAACAGAAAACAATCCCCTATTTAATATATAACATCAACACACAACAATCCCCTATTTAATATATAACATCAACACACAACAATCCCCTATTTAATATATAACACCAAAAACAACAATCCCCTATTTAATATATAACACCAACAGAAAACAATCCCCTATTTAATATATAACATCAACACACAACAATCCCCTATTTAATATATAACACCAAAAACAACAATCCCCTATTTAATATATAACACCAACAGAAAACAATCCCCTATTTAATATATAACATCAACACACAACAATCCCCTATTTAATATATAACACCAAAAACAACAATCCCCTATTTAATATATAACACCAAAAACAACAATCCCCTATTTAATATATAACACCAACAGAAAACAATCCCCTATTTAATATATAACATCAACACACAACAATCTCCTATTTAATATATAACACCAACAGAAAACAATCCCCTATTTAATATATAACATCAACACACAACAATCCCCTATTTAATATATAACACCGACAGAAAACAATCCCCTATTTAATATATAACATCAACACACAACAATCCCCTATTTAATATATAACATCAACACACAACAATCCCCTATTTAATATATAACATCAACACACAACAATCCCCTATTTAATATATAACACCAACAGAAAACAATCCCCTATTTAATATATAACATCAACACACAACAATCCCCTATTTAATATATAACATCAACACACAACAATCCCCTATTTAATATATAACATCAACACACAACAATCCCCTATTTAATATATAACATCAACACACAACAATCCCCTATTTAATATATAACACCAAAAACAACAATCCCCTATTTAATATATAACACCAACAGAAAACAATCCCCTATTTAATATATAACATCAACACACAACAATCCCCTATTTAATATATAACACCAAAAACAACAATCCCCTATTTAATATATAACATCAACACACAACAATCCCCTATTTAATATATAACACCAAAAACAACAATCCCCTATTTAATATATAACATCAACACACAACAATCCCCTAATTAATATATAACACCAAAAACAACAATCCCCTATTTAATATATAACATCAACACACAACAATCCCCTAATTAATATATAACACCAAAAACAACAATCCCCTATTTAATATATAACATCAACACACAACAATCCCCTATTTAATATATAACACCAAAAACAACAATCCCCTATTTAATATATAACATCAACACACAACAATCCCCTAATTAATATATAACACCAAAAACAACAATCCCCTATTTAATATATAACATCAACACACAACAATCCCCTAATTAATATATAACACCAAAAACAACAATCCCCTATTTAATATATAACATCAACACACAACAATCCCCTAATTAATATATAACATCAACAGAAAACAATCCCCTAATTAATATATAACATCAACACACAACAATCCCCTATTTAATATATAACACCAAAAACAACAATCCCCTATTTAATATATAACATCAACACACAACAATCCCCTATTTAATATATAACACCAAAAACAACAATCCCCTATTTAATATATAACATCAACACACAACAATCCCCTAATTAATATATAACATCAACAGAAAACAATCCCCTATTTAATTTATAGCATCAACACACAACAATCCCCTATTTAATACATAACATCAACACACAACAATCCCCTATTTAATATATAACATCAACACACAACAATCCCCTATTTAATATATAACACCAAAAACAACAATCCCCTATTTAATATATAACACCAACAGAAAACAATCCCCTATTTAATATATAACATCAACACACAACAATCCCCTATTTAATATATAACATCAACACACAACAATCCCCTATTTAATATATAACATCAACACACAACAATCCCCTATTTAATTTATAGCATCAACACACAACAATCCCCTATTTAACCCTTTACAGGGCAGACGCTTGTCCGTTTTGTAGCCCTGAACGGGCAAGATTTTTTCAGGTTCGGTAAAATTTCGGGTCGCGTTAGTAAAAACATCACAAATAAGGTGTTAGTCAACCGATTTTAGTTAAATAAACAACACAATGAAGGGAAAAGCATGCAGAATATGTTACTCATGTGATTGTTGTCGGTAATCCATATATGAACACAAATATTTATGAAATACGGCATGTTGTTTGTGATTTTCCGTCATCTATACGGCAATTTACAAGCACATTTTCAGAATCATAATCACTTTCTTTAAAGTCCGACTCAGATTGCTAATGCAAAGTAATGCTTTGCACTGATATCTAGCTCCGATTAATCGTCAACTTCATGCCCTTTAATGTCACTTAAATTTAAAAGAGCGAAATCTCGGCTATCACTTGAAGAATCGCCAAAATCCGTTTTGAAAAACAGCGTAAAAACCCCGAAAACTATCAAAAATAGTCTGTAAAAGTCCATTCAAATTCATAGTACGCGCTTTACAAATGGCGGCCACATTGTCAAGCTATCGGCGAAAGCGAAAGTAGCCGTCGGAAGTATCAGAAAGCCGAGAGATCGCGTTTTTACAATGCATAATAGTATCGGCCGGTTTGAGACATTTTGCCCTTTTAACGTATCGGACGGAAATGGCCGGTCCACCCTATAAAGGATTAATATATAACATCAACACACAACAGTACCATATTTAATATAAAACACCAACATACAACAAACCACTATTTAACATATAACATCGACACACAACAGTACCATATTTAATATTTAACAATAACACACAACAATCCCCTATTTAATATATAACATCAACACACAACAATCCCCTATTTAATATATAACATCAACACACAACAGTACCATATTGACTATACTGGGGTCACTAAAGAGAGTGCCAAAGTCAACATTGCCTAGTGAACCTAATGAGCCTAAATCTCCTGCAGGTCCTATACTGAATCCAGCCTGTAAGAAACATAAACATTACAAACATGTTAATATCACAACTAGAATTATACAACAACAGATTCCTATGTGTGAAAGGACAAATTAGGAAGAATTTGGAAGCAATAGAGGAGTTTTGGTTCGTGAGACAAATGTTGTGAATACCTTGGACTGCCAGAGTAACTAACGATGATTGCCTGCGAGGCTAATGAAAGTAGATTTTATACTTTCATAAGAAACAAACAACTTTCTGTGGGTCATGTGGTGAGAAGAGAGGAAGTGGAACATGTGGTGACAAATGGAAAGATCAGTGAGAAAAGAGGCAGAGACAGACTGTCAGAAATCATGCTGGATGAAATGAGACTGTGGTATTGAGGAAAAGCATCAGCAGAGTTGATCCAGAACACGAAGGACTGAGATTTATGGAAAACAAAAACGCCTATGCCAGTTGGCGGAGAATATAATGATGGTGATGATGATGATGGTGATGATGATGATGGTGATGATGATGATGATGATGATGATGACGATGACGATGATGATGATGATGATGATGATGATGATGATGATGATGATGATGATGATGATGATGAGATTCCTACAAGGATATACAATGAAATATATGTAGTTACAGACTCCGGGAGCAGTTTACTGTAAGTACAAGGGTAAGGGCAAAATATGATCAAAAATACAAATAAATATTCATTCAGTCATTAGGTCAACCAGTCCAAAGATTGGTGTTGATGTCATAGGATCATGTCCCTATGATGTCTTCCATTCACATCACCAGCTCAATCAGTCATCTCATCATGTCCCCCACTGTCTCCTATTCTCATAACCAGCTCAATCAGTCATCTCACCATGTTCCCCCCCCCCCCACTGTCTCTCATTCTCATCACCAGCTCAATTAGTCATCTCATCTGTCAAGGTCTCACATCCGAGGTTGCGACGCGTTGTCTGTACCAACGCCAGACAACATAACAACACGCAACCCTGAGTGATGTTAAACACTGCAGAGGGAATGCGGCGTCTTCGCCGACGCCCGTATAAGCAGCCAAGCACAGCAATTGAGCGAAGCTTAAACGACCGCTGGTCAGCAGTACACCCCGTGAACCTTGCAGGGGTCACACCAGCTGACGTGAGCGCCGACTGGCGTGTAGCGTGTAGAACGCCAAGGCTGGCAGACGGGTTTAGGTGTTTGAATGGACAGGTCGCATGAGAGTCTGCGAGTGGTGTTTGAATCTGCATTGAGAGCTAGCCTGTACGACATTGGGAGACTGGTTCGAACGCTTGAATAGTTTGACTTGTAAGTGAGATGTTTATTGCTTGCATGTATCTTTAATGTATTGTGTTGATATTGTTCATGCCGTAATGATTGCTATGGATTGTCATAGCGCGATGTTTGTGCGATAATGAATGCAGCGCGTAAATAAAGCTTGTGAATCATAGTTTCGGATATTCACTTCGTGTGATTTGATAGTTTGATATTGCTTCACACTTGCCAGAAAACGAGCTACTTATCTTGCTCTACGCAAGACTATGACAAGTGCGAACGTGGTGGCTTTCGTCCGGGTTTTGAACTAAATGCGAACTTGTAGATTTTTTTTCCGAGTTTGAAGCGAATGTGAAAATGCCGATAGAAGTGCGCAAGTCATAGATTAAGGTAAAGTAACGATTAAATAGTGTTGATTTCATTAAATTATAAGTGTGACGATATTATTTAAAGCCAACCGAGGCGTCTTCAGACTTATCACTAAATTCAACAAATTTTGTACCTAAAATCCAAAATGGTGGCCGTGCCCTTGAATGTCATTGAGTAGGGTTAGTGTGAGCGTGAAAGTTGTTGATTGTGGTAACGACTAACAATAATACTTGACAGCATACAAACCTTTACAGACTTCAGTGACATTACACACACCATACATTTACAAACGTTCTAATTTCGTTTAGTTTAAAAAGTACAGGTTTTTGGTGTCAACTTTACCTGAGCCTGGTGAACTTCAAAAATTTTTTTTGCGTCAACCCGAAAGACGTTCCAGTGTGATTTTGAGCACCACTGAACAGCACATTGCCCAAGGATTACTTGAGTATAAAAATTTTTTTCATTCCTCTTTATACTTTCGTTAGTCTGTCTTTAGACATCAACTGTGCTAAAAATATTTGTAACTTACTAACATCATAATTATTTTTGTTTATATTCATTCCATCATACCTATTGTTCATCATGTCTTCTTTAAACGATTTCATTGAAATGGGTTTAAAAATGAATATGTCTGGTGAGGGATTGAGAACATGGAGTGAAAGTAAATATGCAGAATATCTTGTAAAACAAGAACAAATCAGGGAGAGGGATGAGAGAGCGGCTTCAACAAGCACAATCAGAAGCTGCTCTAAAGCTTCAACAAGCACAATCAGAAGCTGCAGTGAGGCAAGCTGAGATCTTAGCCCAAAGTAAGAGAGAAGAGCAAGAAACACAACTGAAAATTGAACAGCTGAAAGCTGAATCTTCTAAAGATAAAGTTAAAAGAGAAACAGACAAAGATCAACCTCATAAGAAGTACATAGGTCTGATCAGAAGTTACAACACAGGTGATTGCATAGCAGCATTTACCCAAAATTTTGAATTTGTCATGGATCATTACAAAATTCCAAAACCCTAATGGGGGATAGTATATGTAAGAAGTCTTTCTGGGGAACCTCTTAAAGTCATAGAGTCGATCCCAAATGACCTGAAAGAAGATTATCTGTACATTAAATCTAAAATTATGTCACATTTTCTACTGGATGAATCAGGTTATAGAGAACAGTTTAGGAAGTTGTCTCCTAAGCCAACACACACGTTCTCTGATTACATCTCAGAAATTCAGAATATCTTTTCTAAATGGCTGTCAGCAGCCAAAGTAAATGGAAATTATGACAAATTAGTTGATCTTATGTTGAGAGATAAGATTATCGCATCTCTCCCACCCCCCTTTTCTAAATTTTTGTTGGAATGTCAGTGTGAAAGTGTTCAACAGATTGAAAGTCGTGGCTCTGGTTATTTTGCAGCCAATAAGCATTGTTTCTCTAGTAGTCTGACCACCACAGACTTTGTAGCAGCAGCTACATATGGCAAATATCAGGCAGGGTCAAATACCAAACAAAGACCTTATAAACAAGCTGCAGAGAAATTGTACCACTGCAAATATTGCCAGTATTCACACAATGAGAATGATATGTGCGACCAACATCCTGGGTACACTGCTTACTTGCATAATTACATTTCTAAGCAAGATAAAGAAAGGAACAACTACAGAAAAGTTAAAAAATTTTATCTTTGTAAAGCTTATGGTCACTGGCGTAAATATTGTAAAGACAAGTCAATGACCAGAAAGGCTAATGCAGCCAAGTTTGACAATTCTTCTTCAGAAGATGAAAGTGTACAAGATCACCCAGTAAACTCAGCACATTCCATTGAGGTGTTCCATCATGAAAAATGTACCATTTGTGATCAATTTCATGAGGATGGTGTGTTAACATGCGGCCATTCTATACCTGTTACCAGTGAGGAGGTCAATTCTGTAGTAAACTCCAAGGGTAAACTAAACATCCACCAGGGGTATGTTAATGGTAGAGCTGCCACAGTTTTACGTGATAGCGGGAGTACTCTCATTGGTGTAAAGAGAGATTACATTTTACCATCACAATATATTGGTAAATATGTCACATGCAGGACGTTCTCAGTGAACATAGAGAAATATCCACTTGCATGGGCATATATAACTATACCATTCCTTACAGGAAAGGTTAAATGCGCAGCATTAACCAATCCTTGCTGCGATATTATCATTGGAAACCTTCCTGAAGTGAATGACATACCACATGACAGTAGTACATCAACTGTCATTTGTAACATTGATACTACCATTTCACCTTCATCACCAATCACCATTCATGATGTATTACCACCTGTAAATGAATGTACAAATACCAACCTGGCTACGCCAGAACATACATGTAATTATGTGAATGTAACATCAATGTGTGATGAGAATGATCGTTGTAATGTAGTAAATGCAGTAACTAGATCTACTGCACAGATGCAAGATCGAATCGATCAGACAGAGGCTTTACAACGAGTAAGTCCAGTTGTAACATCTCCTGAGACAACTAGGGAGACGTTTATAACATCTCAAAAAGCCGATCGATCTCTGCAAAAGTATTTTAAACTTGTAGGCCAAAAGCCAAGAGTAGCAAAGAATGCTCAATGGTACTTTGCTCTGAAGAACGGAATTCTAACACGGTACTACACCAAAGGTTCCAGCACTATAGAACAAACAGTGCTACCGTTAGAAAACCGCAAGCAAGCATTGAATCTAGCTCATGACATACCCTTTGCAGGACACATGGCGTATGCTAAAACTAGAGCAAGGTTACTTACTCAATTTTATTGGCCAAAGTTTTGCAACGATACCAAACAGTATTGCAGATCGTGTGACATCTGTCAAAAGCTTGTCAAAAAGGGTAAACACCCACAAGCTGAATTGCAAGTTACTGATTTGGCTAGTAGACCGTTTGAAAAGATCTCGGTCGATATAGTTGGTCCTCTGAACCATGTAACATCAAAAGGTAATAGGTACATTGTAACACTCATTGATCTATGTACTCGATGGCCAGAAGCGATTCCAATGAAGAACATAACTTCCAAAGACATCATGGAAGTGTTCTTTCATATTTTTGCTAGGGTAGGATTCCCTGATACCATCCTTTCAGATCGGGGTAGCCAGTTTATTTCCTCAGCTACACAAGCCTTTACCAAAATGTTGGGTGTTAAACAATGCTTCAACAGTCCATACCACCCACATTCGACCGGTATAGTGGAAAAGATTAACGGCGATATGAAACATATGCTCTCTAAGGTAACCCAAGAACACCCTGAAGATTGGGATACTTATCTGCCTGCAATTTTGTTTGCATATAGGGAAGTGCCCCATTCCAGCACTGGGTTCTCACCATTCGAAATGTTATATGGTGCACAACCACGCGGCCCATTATCTCTGTATGAATCTATGTTGACAGAAAGTACAACTTTGCCTATACCCATTTCACCATATGAACATGTAACATCATTGCGTGATAGAATTATGAAATCATGTGTGTTAGCCAAAGAAGCTCTCCAAAAATCAGGAGCTATCTACCGACAATATGCTAACAGAGGAAATAGAACTATTACACTGATGCCAGGACAGGGTGTTCTTCTTCTTTTGCCAAGTGATAGACATCTCCTAACTGACTCATGGCAAGGACCGTTCAAAGTACTACGACAAATTTCGACGGTAGATTACAAAATTGCAGTTAGGGACAAACATAAAATTTTCCATATTAACATGCTCAAACCATATCACCACAGGCAAGACGACCAAGTAGAGACTGCAGCAAGCACCTACATAGTGGACCAGACGGACGACAACGACACTGACGAGATACCGACACCAGTTCTTGACACGACGACCAACTTACAGGACATTAAGGTAAATCCTAAACTGACTCAGACACAGACTGACAGTTGCAGACAACTGATACAAGAGTACAGGACGATTTTTTCTGACAGCCCAGGACAGACAGATTTAGTGCAACACCAAATCATCTTAACATCTGACATTCCTATTAAGTGTAGACCATATTCCATCCCTATACACTATAAAGAAAAACTTCATCAAGAAATCATTGATTTAGAAGCAAATCATATCATTCGACGTTCACAATCTCATTTCTGTTCACCAATAGTTTTAGTACGCAAAAAGGACAAAACTGGACAAAAAAAGGACTTTGTGTGGACTATCGTAAACTCAATAGCATTACACAGTTGGATTTAGAACCGATGAGCAACTGTGAAGACATCCTGACTGAACTATCTGACTCACGTTATTTTACTAAACTTGACATGACAAAAGGCTACTGGCAGATAGCTGTACATCCTGATAGTATACATCTGACTGCATTTGCCACACCGTGGGGTTTATACGAATGGTGTAAATTACCTTTCGGATTAGTCAATGCACCAGCTACCTTCGTCAGAATGACAAGAATTTTGTTGACAGACATTGCTAACATCATTTGGTACATGGACGACATTTGCATACACACAAAGGACATGACAGAACACATAACAGCACTACAGCAGACATTTGACAGGATGAGACATCATGGACTGACTGTAAAACCTTCCAAAGTTGATATAGCCTTTCAGGAAATTTCATTTTTGGGCTATAAGATCTCAAATGGCTTTATAGCAACTGACGATAACATCATGTCCAGAATTTTGAAATTGTCGCTTCCGACAACTAAGAAACAGTTGCGAAGTGTGTTAGGTCTTTTAAACTATTATAGACAGTTTATTCCTCATTTTGCTGAATTGACCAAATGTTTCACTGATCTACTAACAAATAAACATCCCAATGTTATTGTAAACAGTGAATGTTTAAGGCCAGCATTTACGAAGATTCTTTCATATTTTTCTAAGGCACCTATTCTGAAATTGCCAAATTTGAATATTACTTTTAGATTAAGATGTGATGCGAGCTCCGTAGCCATTGGAGGTGTGCTTCTCCAAGAACACGACCAAATCTTGTACCCAGTATACTATGTCTCTCAAAAACTGAACACCAGCGAACGAAATTACAATTACAGTACACCGGAACTCGAGGCGCTTGCCATGGTATTTTCGGTACGTAAACTTTCTAGATTTTTGTTAGGCAAACATTTCATTATTGAAACAGATAATAGTCTGCTGACAATTGTTACCAGAGGAACGCCAAGTAACAGCAAGGTGGCAAGATGGTCCCTTCTTCTGCAGGACTATAGCTATGAGATTAACCATACAAAGGGTTCACAAAACTGTCTTGCAGATCTTTTGTCGAGATGTCCATATGACAAACCTAATACCCAGTCAACACCAGAGCACAGTGCAGAGGGTGTATAAAACTGCAATGTAGATAGTGCTCAGTACCACAGCCAATTGTGACAATGTGTCAGTAACGCTGTGTACACCAATGTGATGGGGAAGATTGTATCTCCCAATGTATATAACTTATGTACATATTTGGATTCTTATTATTATCATGCGAATGAATGTGTGTATAATTGTGAGATATGTGAAAGAATGGAATCAGTATTATGTAAACTGTGTTGTATAACTGTGAGATATGAGAAAGAATGTAATTATTATTGTACATACATAAATATTGTAACAACCAGACACTACAGAGAAGTGTCACTGGACAACACTACAGGATCCAGGAACTTACCAAGCCACTACAACGTGAGGTAATCCTAAAGGTATCTAGACCGATGTGTCCAAGACGTTTTAACAAGGTATGAAAGATGACTGCGACAGTACAATCCGAGCAGAAGGCGGAAGAGACAATCCAACAGCTGACAGTAACAACTACTACTCCGTTTATATAATATGCATCCAGAACGGACTAATGTCGTGTGAATGACACCACCACATATGTAATAGTACAGCTGTATACTTCCGATATTTTTTGCATAGTAAGTTAAAAAGTTAGCAGACTACGCTAAAAAGTCTATAAATGTATGACGATTGTATTAAAATGTGATTTAAAATATGCCCATATACAGAATTGTATATGTCGATTTTTATAATATGTAATCTCAGCATCGTAACTTGATTGCTTCTTTACAAACGTGACTTTTTGTGCACATTTGTCAATAAGTATCAAATTATGACACTAAGAAATAAATTTGCAGTAGTAATTTATGTCTTGTAAACGACGATAAATTATTGTTCCTAAATTTTTGGTATAATAACCAGGGGACATTACTCTAAATTTTTGGTGATATGTAAATATGTATTGTAACCATGAACATGTGTGCTTGATAGATAACATGTCAATGTTACGTCGTTTAGATATGGACAATATATTGCCAAAACTATTGACCTTCATTTGAAACTTTAAACAGAGGTCTGATGATGGAGCTATCTCAGAGGGAGATGCTCACAGCTTGACCTGATGATTTTAGTATTTTTGTTCTTGGTTGTGAGGTAGGGGCCAGTTTAGCTGATACCTACCGGACTAGCTGTGTCACAGCGAGGTAATGCCCATTAAATAGATTGAACTTGACTGTTGGACTTCATGGTGCAACATAATGTCCCCCAATGTCTCCCATTCTCATCACCAGCTCAATCAGTCATCTCATCATGTCCCCCACTGTCTCCCATTCTCATCACCAGCTCAATCAGTCATCTCATCATGTCCCCGTCTCCCATTCTCATCACCAGCTCAATCAGTCATCTAATCATGTCTCCCCACTGTCTCCCATTCTCATCACCAGCTCAATCAGTCATCTCATCATGTCCCCCACTGTCTCCCATTCTCATCACCAGCTCAATCAGACATCTCATCATGCCCCCCCCCCCCACCACTGTCTCCCATTCTCATCATTAGCTCAATCAGTCATCATGTCATGCCCTTTCACTATCTCTCATCATTTCATAATGATTACAATTAACCTATTCTATTTCATAATGATTACAATTAACCTATTCTATTTCGTAATGATTACAATTAACCTATACTATTTCATAATGATTACAATTAACCTGTACTATTTCATAATGATTACAATTAACCTATACTATTTCATAATGATTACAATTAACCTATAATATTTCATAATGATTACAATTAACATATACTATTTCATAATGATTACAATTAACCTATACTATTTCATAATGATTACAATTAACCTATACTATTTCATACAAATCAAACTACATTGATCAGCTACTCTTACAGATGATGCAAGGGTCTAAGATCTCATTTGAGAACCAATTTTACAGGTTTAAGACCGGCGCTTGTAGGATAGGATCATTGAGTATGGACGACAAACAATTAATATGCTTGACATATGATAGCAATTGGCTGATACATTGCCATCTTGTCAGAAAGTAGTTTTGTTACACTATGCTTCCAAAAAGGCGTAGTAACTACAACCCATGACAGGGACCAGGGATGGAGTTCTACCTCGTCACAGTACAAACTTTGGGCTGAATTATAGAAACTATGGGTTCCCCATGAAGCGTGGTCCCTCTCTTGATCTGCCTAGCTTACTCCAGCGGAAAAGTAACACCAATACGTCTGGAACAAGGCAAGCTGCATAAGCTGCCAAATCAGTAAAGCAATGCTCTAACCGTCCATCTGTCAGAGTTTCGATCCTTGACCAGCTGCCAACCAAGGCTTTGGGCCTGGTCTGCCCAGCCATGACATTTAGTCTTTAGGTTGCATTTCCTCACACTAGGATAAGGCTGAACCCTCCCACTTGTGCTCCTCCGCCTGAAGCTGCTGGCTTCATTAGCAATTACATTCATTAATGGGTGCATGTGCAGAACAAGGCTAACATGGTATGGCAGAATCACTGATATGGAGCTTTGGTAGTCAACTAAAGAGATGGACACTGCACACTGAAGATGAGTCGACCAGCATGGAAATGGACACTTGACATTGAAGATGAGTCGATCAGCATGGAAATGGACACTGGACATTTAAGATGAGTCGACCAGCATGGAAATTGGCACTGGACTTTGAAGATGAGTTTACCAGCATGGAAATGGACACTGGACATTGAAAATGAGTCGACCAGCATAAAGATGGACACTAGACATTGAAGACACTTTATGCATAAAATTGGCATTAAAAAAAGGGAACTGGCAAAGAATTGAAAATCATAGTTTTGGCAGGCCATGATGAGAGCAACAACATTTAGCAGAAAGTTCTGCAACATGACGATGGCGGCGGTGGCAGCGGCAGCGGCGATGACGACGACGACAATGATGATGATGATGATGACAACAATGATGACAACAATGATGATGATGATGACGATCTTGATGATGACGATCTTGATGATGACGATCTTGATGATGACGATGATGATGAAGCTGGAAAGGCAACCACAAAAACTAATGAATAGAATATTCTGCTCATACCCTTGCTGCACTCTCCTTCATCTTCTGTTCAGCAATCTCTAGATTGGTCTTGTAGCTCTGGTTACTGGGTTCCAACTCTAGAGCCTTGCGGTAACATTCGTAAGCACTGTCATGGTTCTCCTGGGCGGTGAAGGCAATCCTGGTGAGAGACATTACAACTGGCACTCAGGCAATTGTATGAAGTCAGATCATTATGACCATATAGGTATAAAATTGACAATCATTAAACCGTTTAACTGTTTGTCATGTGTAAAAGCCAAATCATTATGACCATGTAGGTATAAAACTGACAATTAATGGACTGTTTAACAGTTTAATCAGTCATGTCTATAAGCCAAATCATTATGACCATACAGGTATAAAACTGACAATAAACGGACTGTTTAACAGTTTAATCATTCATTGGCACCTTGCCATCTTGACAGACGATAGTTTGTGCTTTAAAAAGGCATAATAACTTTTACCTATGGCGGTAGCGAATATGACTGATAAGGCCAATTCACGCTGTAAATGTTCGTTCACAGTGGGTGCATGTGAACACGTGGTCATTTCCACCATCATGCACCATCTTACGTCTCACACGCTCGGTGAGTGACTTTTCTGCAATAATTTTCTCCTTTGTCTTTATTCCATTTCTGATGTTCGCCCTCCATGCCACACGTTCAGCGGCGACTTGCTCCCACTGTGCATTATCAATGCCTGTATCAATCATGTCCTGCTTACACACATCTTTGTATCATAATAGAGGCCGACTCTGAGATCTCTTACCCATCTGTAATTCACCAAAAAAGATGTCCTTTGGTATTCTACCATCATCCATCCTCCTAAGATGTCCTATTCATCTAAGTCTATGAAGACTGAGCATGGAATAAACCGTCACACAACCTGATCTTTCCAATACTTCAGTATTTGTGATTTTGTCGTGCCACTTAATACCAAGGATTCTTCGCAGACACCACATATGAAAGCTGTTTAGACGTTTCTCTTGGTGTGAGTAAGTTGTCCAGGTTTCACTGCCATAAAAAAAAAGAGTACTAAAGACACAGGCTTGATAGACAAGGACTTTTGTTTTGGCAGTAAGCTTCCTGTTCTCCCAGACTCTTTTCCTTAACCTGTTCATTTTTGTTGCTGCCTTACCAATCCGGATGTTGATTTCCTGATCTAGGGATAATTTGCTATTTACCACTGATCCTAGATATGTAAAATGGTCTACCATCTCTAGTTCGGCGTCATCAATACAGACTGATGGTACCCTATGTGGTGCATGTTGTGACATAATCTGTGTCTTCTTTTTGCTAATTGTTAAACCAAATTCAGAACAAGCATTGGAGAATGCAGATAGTAGACATTGCAATTCTTCCTCAGAGTGGGTCATAACTGCAGCATCATCTGCAAAAAGCAACTCTCAGATGAGTACCCTCCTAATTTTGGTCTTAGCCTTCAATCTCTGAGCATTGTAGAGGCTGCCATCTGAGCGTGAGTGAATGTATATACCACCATCCTGATCACGAAAGGCATATTTCAGTAGAAGTGAAAAGTATATTCCAAAGAGGGTGGGAGCTAGTACACAACCTTGCTTAACTCCACTCTTGATTTCAAACTCTTCAGAAGTTGCACCATCAAACTTGATTATACCCTTCATGCCTGTGTGGAGCGATTCGACAATAGACAGAAGAGTTGGTGGGCAGCCAATCTTCTTTAGTGCCTTGAACAGACCCTCACGACTGACCAAATCAAATGCCTTTGTGAGGTCGATGATGGCAATAAACAGTGGTTGATTCTGTTCACAGCATTTTTCTTGCATTTGTCGCAATGAGAATATCATATCAATGGTAGACCTGTTTTGTCGAAAGCCACACTGTGATTCGGGGTAGACTTGATCTCCTAGGACTTGAAGTCTTTGCAGAACAATTCTGGCAAATACTTTTCCAACAATACACAGAAGTGAGATACCCCTATAGTTGTTACAGTCGCTCCGATCGCCCTTGTTCTTGTACAGTGTTATGATGCTTGAATCTTTGAAATCTTGTGGGACATGTCCTTCTCGCCAGCATAGCTCTATTAGCTGGTGGATCTGTAGAGTGAGTGTGTCTTGCCCACTCCTGATAACCTCTATTGGAATCCCATCCTTACCTGGAGCCTTGTCAGATGCAAGTTCATTTATAGCACACTTAACTTCTGTTATGGTGGGAAGTGTGTCCAGGTGGTCAAGAGGGCATTAAACTGTTTAACTGTTTGTCATGTGTATAAGCCAAATCATTATGACCATATAGGTATAAAACTGACAATGAGCGAACTGTTTAACAGTTGTGTCAGGCATGTGTATAAGTCAAATTGACATGACCCTACAGGTATAAAACTGACACTCTGTGAACTGTATCAGTTTTTGATTTTTAAAATCGAATAAAACCAAGTAACAGCAATTAAAGTGGAAAATAGAGAGGGCAATTATGAACAGATAAAGCAAAGAATAAATCCAGCTTGTGTTCTATCACCAGCTATTTCTCTCTCTCTAGCGAAGTAATAATGAAAGAGATCAGGAAGAGGCCAGGAATAATAGTTGGAAGTCTTGCTTCTATCCCAGTGAGGTTAGCGTGGAGACTGTACTCCCGATCCAACACCAAGGTATCATTTCCACAAGAACTATGTTGCAGCCCCCTCCTTCCCCTGAAAAGAGCTGAGGCAGCATAGGTCTAATGTGCTGGCCTAACAATACAGTGAGGTAGAAGTTCAGTCCCAGTAATAGTAGCATATTTCTTTAGGCAGGTGCGGTCTTGCGATTATCTCAGCCTCATAAAATGGTACCAGAGATTTGTCTGGGAAAAGTAAAAACAGCTGGCACAATAACATGACCTTTTGTATGCCAGCCAGGCGCTGAAAGTAAAGACTTAAACTGTCAAAAGAAATTAAAGCTAGTACCAAACTTTGAATACTTAACTGTATGTAACATTAAATCAGCACTGTTTGGATCAGAAACGTGGAGTAAGACTAAAACAATTAGTAATAAGCTACAAACATTAATTAATTGGTATCTGAGAAGAACAGAAGGAGTAAAATTGTGTGACGGAGTCATTAATGCGCAACTCAGGCAGAGAACTTACAGATTCCAACACATCTGGAGGTAATGAAAAGTGCCTGGCACTTGAGGCACAGATTGAGACACACATTGAGTTCACCTGATAACAGCATAAAAAGTCCTTTAACTGGACCCTTGCAGCAAAGAAAACAGAGGGAGAACTAAAAACACATGGAGAAGATAGCAAAAGATGACCACCTGGCATGAGTGTTCCAATTAGGGATAAAGGACAAACGATTATTATTTATTGTTCTTTATATGTGTTGATTACATCTATACTATAATTACAATCAAAACTGTTGATTACAGCTATAATATAAATACAACCAAAACTGAAGTATGCTGGTTAGCAGATCTGTGGTCCAATAAATTGACAGATAAATAGTACACTTCAGAAAAACGTTAACGAATTTAAATATCTAGAAAATTTGATCACATAGGAAGGCAGAATATACAGAGATATCAAAATCAGATGTCAAAATGCAAGTGTAATCAACTATCACCAGTACTGAAACATCCATACATACCTATGTCTGCCAAACAATAGATAATAAATAGCATATTCATACTAACTCTATGCTAGCAATGTCGAAATTGGACATTGTTCAAATCGCACTTATGAAGGATCAATTTTGCGAGGTGAAGTGTGTGAGAAGAGCTGCCAACTTAACTATCCAAGATGAGTAAACAATTATATTATCAGACCGACAGGGGGACCAACACCTTGTGCCACATACACTGAAAGGGAGAAGATCAAATGGTTCAGGCATGTCGTTAGAAAGCAACATCATCAGTTGCCAGCACTGGTGCCACACCAAAGAAGATCTGATGCGAAAAGGGGGCACCCAAGAAGAAAATGGATTGACGACATGAAAGACATTGTATAATCACACAGAATGACACTATCCAGTGCCACCCATCAGGTACTGAAATGTTAATTATTCCTCAAAATAATGAGATAGACTGAAAATTGCCTGTAAGACAACACTGAAGATGAAGGAGAGATGGCATTGGAAATTCCTTACAACCTAACATCAATGAAGAAATGGCACTTAATATGATAATATAATTGTTCTGTTCTGATGGACTTACCCCATTCGACCATAAGCTTTGCTGTAGCTGGGATCAATGGCCAGAGCCCTGTTGCAGTCATCTATGGCTAGCTGGTGCCTATTTAACCTGCTGTAGGCAGCCGCCCTAGAAAGGAACAAAGACTATGTAGTCACGTTTGCTTAACTCAGACACTCCATCCATCCATCCATCATGTGCCATGCCGGTAAGCGTGGGCGGTCATGTTCTGCCATCTCACTCGATCAACAGAGTCGTGGATCAGTTCCGTGTTTCTGTCTCGACCATGCCACAAGGCCAAGCCATCCAGATACTTGTTTCTAGGTCTTCCCCTTGGTCTGTTCCCCTCGATCTTACTAGTTGTCACCAAGTTCTCCAAATCATTTCTTCTCATAACATGCCCAAAAAATTGTGACTGTCTACGTCTAATGTCTCTGACCAGTTTACGATCTTCATTTGTTTCTTGAAGGACTTGTTCATTGGTCTTTCTGGCTGTCCATGGTATTCTTTGCATTTTCCTCAGAAACCACATTTCTACAGCCATCAGATGTTTTTCAGCCTGGCTGCTCATTGTCCAAGCTTCACATCCATATAAAAGTACAGGTTCTATGTAGCATCTCAACACTCTTTTTCTCGTTTCAATTGACATCTTTTTATTGGTCAGTATGTTTTTCATCTTGCTAAAGGCTACTTTTGCCATGGCGATTCTTGTTCTAATCTCTTCAAGGCATCTCCCATCAGATGTTATTACTGTTCCGAGGTAATTGTACCTATTCACTTGTTGAAGAATATTCCCATTTACTTGTATATTACACTGTGGTATTTCGTTCTTCTTAGTGACGACCATAATCTGTGTCTTTTTACAATTTAATTCTAACCCTAGTTGTTCACTGTGTGTAACAACCGCATCTACTAAATTTTGCAGGTCCTGTTCATTGTCTGCAATCAAGACTGTATCATCTGCATATCTAATGTTATTGATGCATCGTCCCCCAATGTTGATTCCTTCCATATTTTCAATATTTCTGAAAATATTTTCACTGTACAGGGAAAACAGATCTGGAGACATTACACATCCCTGTCTCACACCTCTCTTAATAGGCTGATATTGGCTTACTTCATTATCAACTCTTATGGCAGCTTGTTGTTTCCAATATATGTTTTTTACAAGTCTAAGGTCTCTCCATAGTGAGAGATTATGAACAAGCAACTGCAAGTGAATATTGAAAATAGGGTGAACTATGAAGGTAAGTCAATAAGTCTCAAAATGATATCAGAGAGCTGAGAAATAGTTGTTAGTTTATAAAGGTGTGTGGCATATCCATCTAGCTTGATGTCTATGTGTGGCAGATAATTCTGGCAAGTATATGCACATGCACATACAGTTTCACAACCATGTGGTATTGAACATGTTATCTAAACTCAAAGGTTGCACCTCTGAATAACAGCTGTTGAGGACTTACTGTCAAGAGTGTTCATAAAGAAATGTTGCCTGTCTACAGTGGTTGTGCAAAAAAGCGGTACACAACTGGATGGACCAACAATTTTTTGATGATGAAGAAGTTGACAGTTGGGTAGTAGTAGGCCTCTTTCAGTCCTGAAGGACTATAGAGTTGTGCCGCTTGGGAGGTGCCTGGCAGCACCGCTGGTGACTGTATAGTCCAATTCGAGAATGACAATCTCTGTCACAGTTTCCGCATCTGTAAGACGAGGCAAGTCCCGCAGTAAGTGACTGCTCTTTGAGCCTGTGCCGTCTCTCCTCAGTTTTTTGGATCTGATTGCGCTCAAAGAGCACCAGTCCGTTTCGTACATCTCTTCTCCAGGAGCATCTGTCTGTTGCAACTCTCTCCCACGTGTCTGGATCTATTCCAATGGTTTTCATATCTTGTTTACACACATCCCTATATCGCATTTGGGGTCTTCCGGTTGGCCTCTTTCCTGTGGCTAGTTCTCCGTAAAGGAGATCTTTGGGAATACGTTCGTCCTCCATTCGAGATACGTGGCCCAACCACCGGAGGCGTCTCTGCTTGAGGAGGGTGTGCACTGTGGTAATATCTGCTCTTTCAAGCACCTGTTTGTTTGTTATGTGGTCTTTCCATGTTATGCCCAGGATACGTCTCAGACATCTTATGTGGAAGGAATTCAACTTCCTTTCCTGTCTTGAGTACAGGGTCCAGGATTCAGACCCGTAGAGTAGTGTGCTAACAACACAAGCTTTATATACTTGAGCTTTTGTACGCTCTGTTAGTCTATTATTCTCCCAAACTCTTTTAGCTAGCCTGGAAAATGTTGTGGCTGCCTTTCCAATGCGTCTGTCGATTTCTGTCTCTAATGAAAGATTATCTGATATTGTCGATCCCAAATACACAAAATCATGGACGACTTTCAATTCGTAATTAGAGATTTTGATTGACGGAGGCGCATCAGCATCTTGTTCCATCACCTGTGTTTTATTTAGGCTAATGGTGAGCCCAAAATCTTTGCAGGCAGCTGCAAAACGATCTATGAGCCTTTGGAGATCTTCTGCTGTATGAGTAGTCAGTGCTGCATCATCTGCAAAAAGTAGTTCTCTTACGCATCTTGGTCTTATTTTGGTCTTTGCCTTGAGTCTTGATGGGTTAAAAAGTTTGCCATCAGATCTTGTGTGGAGGTATATGCCTTCAGTGGCAGTCCCAAATGCTTGCCTTAAGAGAACAGCAAAGAAGATACCAAAGAGTGTAGGAGCAAGCACGCATCCCTGCTTTACTCCGCTGCTGATGCTGAATGACTGGGATGTTGAGCCGTCAAATAAAATGGTCCCCTGCATGTTTTCGTGGAATGATTTCACGAGACTAAGAAGGGTGGGTGGACATCCAACCTTTTCAAGGACCTTAAAAAGGCCGCTTCTGCTCACGAGGTCAAAAGCCTTTGTGAGGTCGATGAAGGCTATATATAATGGCTTCCTCTGTTCTCTGCACTTCTCTTGGAGCTGCCAGAGTGAGAAAATCATATCGATGGTGTACCTGTTGGGTCTAAATCCGCACTGCGATTCGGGGTAGATTCTTTCAGCAAGAATGTGTAATCTTTTAAGGATTACTCTGGCAAAAATCTTGCCTGTAATGCTGAGAAGGAAAATGCCACGATAGTTGTTGCAGTCGCTTCTGTCGCCTTTGTTTTTATAAAGGGTAACGATGTTTGCGTCTTTCATATCTTGTGGTATTGATTTTTCTCTCCAGCAGAGCTGTAATATTGCATACAGTTCTGGGATGATTGTTTCTTTGCTACATTTTAAAATTTCAGGTGGAATACTATCTTTTCCAGGTGCCTTGCCGGATTTGAGAGAGTCTAGTGCTTCGCTGATTTCTGTGAGGCAAGGTTAGTTATCCAAGGCATGCATGGCGGACTGTTGATCGATGGCTTCCAGAGCTTCTTCGCTGACAGTGTTATCCACTGAGTATAGCTCTGAGTAGTGTTCTACCCAGCGATCCATTTGTTTCGCTCGATCTTTTATGATTACCCCCTCAGTTGATCGTAAAGGGGCCATCTTATTTTTTGATGGACCGACAGCTTGCTTGATGCCCTCATACATTCCTCTTATATTTCCAGTGTCTGCACAAGTTTGAATTTGAGCAGAGAGCTGTAGCCAGTACCTGTTCGCACATCTTCTTGCCATCTGTTGTACTCTATTTCTGGCCGTTCGCAATGCCTGCAGTGTTTTCTCTGAAGGTGATGTTTTATACATCGAGAATGCATGTCTCTTTATCTCCAGGACTGGGAGCATCTCTTCAGAGTGTGCTTCAAACCAGTCGGTTGACTTAGTTTGCTTCTTGCCAAATGTTGATAGTGCTGTATTGTAGATGGTGTCGCGAAAATGACTCCATCTCTCGGTGGAATCTCCGTCTGTGGGGCCGGGCAGAGTATCCGCTAGAGCCTGCATGAATTTGTTGACCTTCTCTTTATTTTGGGTGCCACTGGTGTCAATGCGTGGTCTTCCTTCTGTTCGGCTTCTGTAGATTCTCTTGGGCTTTATCTTCACCTTGCTGGAGACGAGTGAATGGTCGGTGTTGCCGTCAGCACCATGATAGCTGCGAGTCATCCGTACATTGCGGAGTTGCTGCGTTTAGTGAGCACCAGGTCGAGTTGGTGCCAGTTCTTTGATCTGGGGTGCCTCCATGACACCTTGTGTTGAGGTTTCGTGTCAAAGAAGGTGTTGGTCACGCACAGATTATGGTGGCTGCAGAATTCCAAGAGACGTTGTCCATTGTCATTGATCTTCCCAACGCCAAACTGTCCTAGACATGAAGGCCAAGATTCGTGGTCGGAGCCAACCCTGGCATTGAAATCCCCCAGGATAAAAAGATGTTGTTTCTCTGGTGTTTCACTGACTTCTTTGCTAAGGTCGTCATAGAACTTGTCTTTAGATTCTGATGCTGCAGTTAGTGTTGGGGCGTAAACGCTTATAATACTAACTGGGCCTGCCTCTGTCTGGAGTTGGAGCTTCAATATTCTTTCAGTGCCATCACTTGGTGGTATGATGGAATTGAGCAGCTTGTTTCTGATAGTGAAGCCAACTCCATGCTCCCTGGTCTCTCCGCACGGCTTGCCATGCCAGTAGAAAGTGAAGTCCCTCTCCTTGATGCTTCCAGATTCTTGGAGTCTGGTCTCTTGCAGGGTGACAATGTCTATCCCCAGTCTTAGCAGTTCGTTGTTTATCACTGCAGTTTTGCGGGCATCCACAATCTCATTTAGATCGTCTGAGATGCCAGGGGTCATGGTTCTTACGTTCCATGTTCCCAGCCTTAGGGCCGGTTGTTTTGTTTTTTTCTTGCTGTTAGGTGTATAGATTGCGGTCCATGTGTCAGGATTTTCCCCTAAGCTCTACACACCCTCAGGAGCAGATGAACCGTGGGGAGACAACGCCTTATTGACTGGGGGCTGCCCAGCTTAGGCGGGCGGTAGCTGTCTAGTGAGATACGATGATCTCTCCCACCGTCGGAAGTAGCCCCCGACGCCTTGCTGTACGCCAATCAAGCATTAAGACTTATAACCGGCAAATGCTACTTCCCGTGTTGTGTCACCGCTTTACGCGGTGCTGAAGTGACCTCTCCAGGGCACAAGCCTGGGCAATGGAAATCGGAGAACCAGCTGTTGCCCAGTAGCAGGTTCCCCCTCTCCACGTCGCCGATGTTGACCAAGGGAAAGGCAGTAGCCAATGCAACTTGGCATTGGTGCCGTCGCATGAGTTGCCAGAACTATGTTGTTTACAACATGGAACTGCCTTAGGGACTCCATCTCCGGATTTGTCCTCAGGGTTTACTCCCGAAGCCTTTCCCATATGGGTATACCCGCAAGGCAGCGGAGGTTTGAGATTTAGAGTTCCCTCTCTTAGAAGAGATACCAACCAAGGCTGACGAGCCTCCTCTGCCCGGGAATCAATAAGGAGGGAAGTCTACCATTCTTCCTTCCTGGCAGTGACCATACTGATCGGATGACCGTAGCCATTGTCTCTACTGAGAGATCCTCTGCCCACCGTCACTGACTTGAAACCATAACCAACAACTATCTGTCAGCTGCTCCCAAGTCCAATCCACCACCTGCTTCCATGGCTTCACGTTACCCTGTTGGGGGGGCTAAACGGGTACTCCACCTTGCCCAAGGGTGTCCCGTAGGCTAGCGGAGGTAAGGAGGCACCTTACTTCTCCTTTGATAGGGTATACCCCTACCCCGCTACCCAGTTGGGTACAAGTATGACTAAAGCAGCAATCCATTCCTATGATGCAGGTATTGGTGGACTAATACAAATTATGCAATAAATACACCAATATTCGTGAAGATTATGTTGAGAAATAATGAGAGATGAAAGTACAATAAAAAATGGTTTAAAAGTTCACATCTCATATAGTATTATTGACATAATATTGTCTTACTATTACTTACTGACTTACCCCAGTACATGAAACACAAAATGTTAAATAGTTTGACATCATGATATGGAGGAACAATAGTATCAGAAATGATTGGCAGCACACAAGACAGAAAATTGTGAGCAAACATGATGACCAATGCCACACAGCATGGACTATAAGACCTAGATAACAATGCTGAGTTGACCCTAACATTGTACTGGTCAGAAAAATGCATCCCACCACTGCTAGGGATTGAACCTGTGCTACTGTCTTTGTAAGCAAGCACACTAACCATTATGCTGCCACCCCTGAAATGGTATACAAAAGAGCAGGTATAGAACCCTGTTTCCATGTCATCATAGTATATTTTCTTGACCACTTAACAATGGTCCATAGCACCCAAGCTATCTAACTTTACTGAAGCCCAATTTGAGGCTGTGTCAACTCTGAAGGAATGTAGTTACCAACAAATCTCACCTTGGGTTGGGGGGTGGGGGGGTTTAACCTATGACCGTCTCAAACAAGCAAATTAGTGCACTAGCCACTACATTACTGCAGCTTACACATAACAGAAATAGTAGTCATATTTATCTACATTCATCTCCCCTCACATTTATCTCTAGTCATGTGTATCTCTAGCCACACATATCTCTATATTATATTCATCTCTAGGTACATGCATTTCTAGTCATGTACATCTCCAGTTACTGTATCTCTAGTCACATGTATCTCTAGTTACAGTTACATACATCTCTAGATATATACATCTTTTTTTTTTTTTCGCTCACTCGCTCGCTTTGAACACAAGCATAGTCCATACACACTACTTATTGTAGTGCTGAACTGAAGTTTGCGTGTCGATTAGCTTTCCCTATTAACAGTGTCCCTCGCCATCAGGTGAACCCACTCCGACATCAGAGGTACTTGTAATTAATGTTCCCAAATCAAGGACGGTTACATCAACATTTTAGTCCAACTTTCCGGTGCAGAGGTTGAATCCCTTACTCGGCATCAGCACACTGGATGTTTAAGACCATGTGTTCTTATCCATTCGGCCATGCTGACCTACTTTCATATATCTCTAGCCACATCCATCTCTAGTCACATGTATCTCTAGCTATACACATCTCTAGTCACATGCATCTCTACTCACATGTATCTCTAGTCACATATATCTCTATCCATATGTATCTCTAGCCACATGTATCTCTAGCCACATGTATCTCTAGCCACATGTACCTCTAGTTACATACATCTTGAGCCACATCTATCTCTAGCCACATGTATCTCTAGTTACACACATCTCTAGCCACATGTATCTCTAGTTACACACATCTCTAGCCACATGTATCTCTAGTTACACACATCTCTAACCACATGTATCTCTAGTTACATACATCTCTAGCCACATGTATCTCTAGTTACACACATCTCTAGCCACATGTATCTCTAGTTACATACATCTCTAGCCACATGTATCTCTAGTTACACACATCTCTAGCCACATGTATCTCTAGTTACATACATCTCTAGCCACATGTATCTCTAGTTGCATACATTTCTAGTTACATACATCTCTAGCCACATGTATCTCTAGTTACATACATCTCTAGCCACATGTATCTCTAGTTACATACATCTCTAGCCACATGTATCTCTAGTTACACACATCTCTAGCCACATGTATCTCTAGTTACACACATCTCTATCCACATGTATCTCTAGTTACACACATCTCTAGCCACATGTATCTCTAGTTACACACATCTCTAGCCACATGTATCTCTAGTTACACACATCTCTAGCCACATGCATCTCTAGTTACACACATCTCTAGCCACATGTATCTCTAGTTACACACATCTCTAGCCACATGTATCTCTAGTTACACACATCTCTAGCCACATGTATCTCTAGTTACACACATCTCTAGCCACATGCATCTCTAGTTACACACATCTCTAGCCACATGTATCTCTAGTTACACACATCTCTAGCCACATGTATCTCTAGTTACACACATCTCTAGCCACATGTATCTCTAGTTACACACATCTCTAGCCACATGTATCTCTAGTTAAAACATCTCTAGCCACATGTATCTCTAGTTACACACATCTCTAGCCACATGTATCTCTAGTTACACACATCTCTAGCCACATGTATCTCTAGTTACACACATCTCTAGCCACATGTATCTCTAGTTACACACATCTCTAGCCACATGTATCTCTAGTTACACACATCTCTAGCCACATGTATCTCTAGTTACACACATCTCTAGCCACATGCATCTCTAGTTACACACATCTCTAGCCACATGTATCTCTAGTTACACACATCTCTAGCCACATGTATCTCTAGTTACACACATCTCTAGCCACATGTATCTCTAGTTACACACATCTCTAGCCACATGTATCTCTAGTTACACACATCTCTAGCCACATGTATCTCTAGTTACACACATCTCTAGCCACATGTATCTCTAGTTACACACATCTCTAGCCACATGTATCTCTAGTTACACACATCTCTAGCCACATGCATCTCTAGTTACACACATCTCTAGCCACATGTATCTCTAGTTACACACATCTCTAGCCACATGTATCTCTAGTTACACACATCTCTAGCCACATGTATCTCTAGTTACACACATCTCTAGCCACATGTATCTCTAGTTACACACATCTCTAGCCACATGTATCTCTAGTTAAAACATCTCTAGCCACATGTATCTCTAGTTACACACATCTCTAGCCACATGTATCTCTAGTTACACACATCTCTAGCCACATGTATCTCTAGTTACACACATCTCTAGCCACATGTATCTCTAGTTACACACATCTCTAGCCACATGTATCTCTAGTTACACACATCTCTAGCCACATGTATCTCTAGTTACACACATCTCTAGCCACATGCATCTCTAGTTACACACATCTCTAGCCACATGTATCTCTAGTTACACACATCTCTAGCCACATGTATCTCTAGTTACACACATCTCTAGCCACATGTATCTCTAGTTACACACATCTCTAGCCACATGTATCTCTAGTTACACACATCTCTAGCCACATGTATCTCTAGTTACATACATCTCTAGCCACATGTATCTCTAGTTACATACATCTCTAGCCACATGCATCTCTAGTTACATACATCTCTAGCCACATGTATCTCTAGTTACATACATCTCTAGCCACATGTATCTCTAGTTACACACATCTCTAGCCACATGTATCTCTAGTTACATACATCTCTAGCCACATGTACCTCTAGTTACACACATCTCTAGCCACATGTATCTCTAGTTACATACATCTCTAGCCACATGCATCTCTAGTTACACACATCTCTAGCCACATGTATCTCTAGTTACACACATCTCTAGCCACATGTATCTCTAGTTACATACATCTCTAGCCACATGCATCTCTAGTTACACACATCTCTAGCCACATGTATCTCTAGTTACATACATCTCTAGCCACATGTACCTCTAGTTACACACATCTCTAGCCACATGTATCTCTAGTTAAAACATCTCTAGCCACATGTATCTCTAGTTACACACATCTCTAGCCACATGTATCTCTAGTTACACACATCTCTAGCCACATGTATCTCTAGTTACACACATCTCTAGCCACATGTATCTCTAGTTACACACATCTCTAGCCACATGTATCTCTAGTTACACACATCTCTAGCCACATGTATCTCTAGTTACACACATCTCTAGCCACATGCATCTCTAGTTACACACATCTCTAGCCACATGTATCTCTAGTTACACACATCTCTAGCCACATGTATCTCTAGTTACACACATCTCTAGCCACATGTATCTCTAGTTACACACATCTCTAGCCACATGTATCTCTAGTTACACACATCTCTAGCCACATGTATCTCTAGTTACACACATCTCTAGCCACATGTATCTCTAGTTACACACATCTCTAGCCACATGTATCTCTAGTTACACACATCTCTAGCCACATGCATCTCTAGTTACACACATCTCTAGCCACATGTATCTCTAGTTACACACATCTCTAGCCACATGTATCTCTAGTTACACACATCTCTAGCCACATGTATCTCTAGTTACACACATCTCTAGCCACATGTATCTCTAGTTACACACATCTCTAGCCACATGTATCTCTAGTTAAAACATCTCTAGCCACATGTATCTCTAGTTACACACATCTCTAGCCACATGTATCTCTAGTTACACACATCTCTAGCCACATGTATCTCTAGTTACACACATCTCTAGCCACATGTATCTCTAGTTACACACATCTCTAGCCACATGTATCTCTAGTTACACACATCTCTAGCCACATGTATCTCTAGTTACACACATCTCTAGCCACATGCATCTCTAGTTACACACATCTCTAGCCACATGTATCTCTAGTTACACACATCTCTAGCCACATGTATCTCTAGTTACACACATCTCTAGCCACATGTATCTCTAGTTACACACATCTCTAGCCACATGTATCTCTAGTTACACACATCTCTAGCCACATGTATCTCTAGTTACACACATCTCTAGCCACATGTATCTCTAGTTACACACATCTCTAGCCACATGTATCTCTAGTTACACACATCTCTAGCCACATGTATCTCTAGTTACACACATCTCTAGCCACATGCATCTCTAGTTACACACATCTCTAGCCACATGCATCTCTAGTAACACACATCTCTAGCCACATGTACCTCTAGTTACACACATCTCTAGCCACATGTATCTCTAGTTACACACATCTCTAGCCACATGTATCTCTAGTTACATACATCTCTAGCCACATGTACCTCTAGTTACACACATTTCTAGCCACATGTATCTCTAGTTACATACATCTCTAGCCACATGCATCTCTAGTTACACACATCTCTAGCCACATGTACCTCTAGTTACACACATCTCTAGCCACATGTATCTCTAGTTACACACATCTCTAGCCACATGTATCTCTAGTTACACACATCTCTAGCCACATGTATCTCTAGTTACATACATCTCTAGCCACATGTATCTCTAGTTACACACATCTCTAGCCACATGTATCTCTAGTTACATACATCTCTAGCCACATGTACCTCTAGTTACACACATCTCTAGCCACATGTATCTCTAGTTACACACATCTCTAGCCACATGTATCTCTAGTTACACACATCTCTAGCCACATGTATCTCTAGTTACACACATCTCTAGCCACATGCATCTCTAGTTACATACATCTCTAGCCACATGTATCTCTAGTTACATACATCTCTAGCCACATGTATCTCTAGTTACATACATCTCTAGCCACATGTACCTCTAGTTACACACATCTCTAGCCACATGTATCTCTAGTTACATACATCTCTAGCCACATGTATCTCTAGTTACACACATCTCTAGCCACATGTATCTCTAGTTACACACATCTCTAGCCACATGTATCTCTAGTTACACACATCTCTAGCCACATGTATCTCTAGTTACATACATTTCTAGTTACATAATCTCTAGCCACATGTATCTCTAGTTACACACATCTCTAGCCACATATATCTCTAGTTACACACATCTCTAGCCACATGTATCTCTAGTTACACACATCTCTAGCCACATGTATCTCTAGTTACACACATCTCTAGCCACATGTATCTCTAGTTACATACATTTCTAGTTACATAATCTCTAGCCACATGTATCTCTAGTTACACACATCTCTAGCCACATGTATCTCTAGTTACATACATTTCTAGTTACATAATCTCTAGCCACATGTATCTCTAGTTACACACATCTCTAGCCACATGTATCTCTAGTTACACACATCTCTAGCCACATGTATCTCTAGTTACACACATCTCTAGCCACATGTATCTCTAGTTACACACATCTCTAGCCACATGTATCTCTAGTTACATACATTTCTAGTTACATCATCTCTAGCCACATGTATCTCTGGTTACACACATCTCTAGCCACATGTATCTCTGGTTACACACATCTCTAGCCACATGCATCTCTAGTTACACACATCTCTAGCCACATGTATCTCTAGTTACACACATCTCTAGCCACATGTATCTCTAGTTACACACATCTCTAGCCACATGTATCTCTAGTTACAAACATCTCTAGCCACATGTATCTCTAGTTACACACATCTCTAGCCACATGTATCTCTAGTTACACACATCTCTAGCCACATGTATCTCTAGTTACACACATCTCTAGCCACATGTATCTCTAGTTACATACATTTCTAGTTACATAATCTCTAGCCACATGTATCTCTAGTTACACACATCTCTAGCCACATATATCTCTAGTTACACACATCTCTAGCCACATGTATCTCTAGTTACACACATCTCTAGCCACATGTATCTCTAGTTACACACATCTCTAGCCACATGTATCTCTAGTTACATACATTTCTAGTTACATAATCTCTAGCCACATGTATCTCTAGTTACACACATCTCTAGCCACATGTATCTCTAGTTACATACATTTCTAGTTACATAATCTCTAGCCACATGTATCTCTAGTTACACACATCTCTAGCCACATGTATCTCTAGTTACACACATCTCTAGCCACATGTATCTCTAGTTACACACATCTCTAGCCACATGTATCTCTAGTTACATACATCTCTAGCCACATGTATCTCTAGTTACATACATTTCCAGTTACATAATCTCTAGCCACATGTATCTCTAGTTACACACATCTCTAGCCACATGTATCTCTAGTTACACACATCTCTAGCCACATGTATCTCTAGTTACACACATCTCTAGCCACATGTATCTCTAGTTACATACATTTCTAGTTACATAATCTCTAGCCACATGTATCTCTAGTTACACACATCTCTCTCTAGCCACATGTATCTCTAGTTACACACATCTCTAGCCACATGTATCTCTAGTTACACACATCTCTCTCTAGCCACATGTATCTCTAGTTACACACATCTCTAGCCACTTGTATCTCTAGTTACATACATCTCTAGCCACATGTATCTCTAGTTACACACATCTCTAGCCACATGTATCTCTAGTTACACACATCTCTAGCCACATGTATCTCTAGTTACACACATCTCTAGCCACATGTATCTCTAGTTACACACATCTCTAGCCACATGTATCTCTAGTTACATACATTTCTAGTTACATAATCTCTAGCCACATGTATCTCTAGTTACACACATCTCTAGCCACATGTATCTCTAGTTACATACATTTCTAGTTACATAATCTCTAGCCAGATGTACCTCTAGTTACACACATCTCTAGCCACATGTATCTCTAGTCACATACATCTCTAGTCATATCTATTTCTAGTCATATTTATCTTCATTCATATTTTTCTATAGTTATATTTATTACTAGCCATATTAATCCCTATTCATATTTATCCCTTAAAAGACGGACCACTGAAATTGCAAGCTGAGTTCTCACACTGGCCAAGATCTTGGGACATTCTTTTCCGTGGTATGGCCTATTCACTAACTGGACCTCCAGTTTAGCTAATAGTCCAAGGATCGCCTTGCTTTTCTACAGAGATGAGGTCCCAGTATCACTCTTGCTCCTGGCTTCTGGGCTTGGAGAGGGAATGGAGAGCTCCGTGCAATATAGTCCCCATGGAGTTGGCACTTTGGAGCAAGGTAAGTCTCTACACCAACCTCGCTCCAATAAATGCAAACCCTTTTCTGGGCACTGATGACCTGAAAACCAGTGCATTGAACTTAAGAGTATCTCTAGTTACATACATCTCTAGCCACATGTATCTCTAGTTACACACATCTCTAGCCACATGTATCTCTAGTTACACACATCTCTAGCCACATGTATCTCTAGTTACATACATCTCTAGCCACATGTATCTCTAGTTACATACATCTCTAGCCACATGTATCTCTAGTTACACACATCTCTAGCCACATGTATCTCTAGTTACACACATCTCTAGCCACATGTATCTCTAGTTACATACATCTCTAGCCACATATATCTCTAGCCACATGTATCTCTAGTTACACACATCTCTAGCCACATGTATCTCTAGTTACACACATCTCTAGCCACATATATCTCTAGCCACATGTATCTCTAGTTACACACATCTCTAGCCACATGTATCTCTAGTTACACACATCTCTAGCCACATGTATCTCTAGCCACATGTATCTCTAGTTACACACATCTCTAGCCACATGTATCTCTAGTTACACACATCTCTAGCCACATGTATCTCTAGTTACACACATCTCTAGCCACATGTATCTCTAGTTACACACATCTCTAGCCACATGTATCTCTAGTTACACACATCTCTAGCCACATGTATCTCTAGCCACATGTATCTCTAGTTACACACATCTCTAGCCACATGCATCTCTAGTTACACACATCTCTAGCCACATGTATCTCTAGTTACATACATCTCTAGCCACATGTACCTCTAGTTACACACATCTCTAGCCACATGCATCTCTAGTTACACACATCTCTAGCCACATGTATCTCTAGTTACATACATCTCTAGCCACATGTACCTCTAGTTACACACATCTCTAGCCACATGTATCTCTAGCCACATGTATCTCTAGTTACACACATCTCTAGCCACATGTATCTCTAGTTACATACATCTCTAGCCACATGTATCTCTAGTTACACACATCTCTAGCCACATGTATCTCTAGTTACACACATCTCTAGCCACATGTATCTCTAGTTACACACATCTCTAGCCACATGTATCTCTAGTTACACACATCTCTAGCCACATGTATCTCTAGTTACATACATTTCTAGTTACATAATCTCTAGCCACATGTATCTCTAGTTACACACATCTCTAGCCACATGTATCTCTAGTTACATACATTTCTAGTTACATAATCTCTAGCCACATGTATCTCTAGTTACACACATCTCTAGCCACATGTATCTCTAGTTACACACATCTCTAGCCACATGTATCTCTAGTTACACACATCTCTAGCCACATGTATCTCTAGTTACACACATCTCTAGCCACATGTATCTCTAGTTACATACATCTCTAGCCACATGTACCTCTAGTTACACACATCTCTAGCCACATGTACCTCTAGTTACACACATCTCTAGCCACATGTATCTCTAGTTACACACATCTCTAGCCACATGTATCTCTAGTTACACACATCTCTAGCCACATATATCTCTAGCCACATGTATCTCTAGTTACACACATCTCTAGCCACATGTATCTCTAGTTACACACATCTCTAGCCACATATATCTCTAGCCACATGTATCTCTAGTTACACACATCTCTAGCCACATGTATCTCTAGTTACACACATCTCTAGCCACATGTATCTCTAGCCACATGTATCTCTAGTTACACACATCTCTAGCCACATGTATCTCTAGTTACACACATCTCTAGCCACATATATCTCTAGCCACATGTATCTCTAGTTACACACATCTCTAGCCACATGTATCTCTAGTTACACACATCTCTAGCCACATATATCTCTAGCCACATGTATCTCTAGTTATACACATCTCTAGCCACATGTATCTCTAGTTACACACATCTCTAGCCACATATATCTCTAGCCACATGTATCTCTAGTTACACACATCTCTAGCCACATGTATCTCTAGTTACACACATCTCTAGCCACATGTATCTCTAGCCACATGTATCTCTAGTTACACACATCTCTAGCCACATGTATCTCTAGTTACACACATCTCTAGCCACATATATCTCTAGCCACATGTATCTCTAGTTACACACATCTCTAGCCACATGTATCTCTAGTTACACACATCTCTAGCCACATGTATCTCTAGCCACATGTATCTCTAGTTACACACATCTCTAGCCACATGTATCTCTAGTTACACACATCTCTAGCCACATGCATCTCTAGTTACACACATCTCTAGCCACATGTATCTCTAGTTACATACATCTCTAGCCACATGTACCTCTAGTTACACACATTTCTAGCCACATGCATCTCTAGTTACACACATCTCTAGCCACATGTATCTCTAGTTACATACATCTCTAGCCACATGTACCTCTAGTTACACACATCTCTAGCCACATGTATCTCTAGCCACATGTATCTCTAGTTACACACATCTCTAGCCACATGTATCTCTAGTTACACACATCTCTAGCCACATGTATCTCTAGTTACACACATCTCTAGCCACATGTATCTCTAGCCACATGTATCTCTAGTTACACACATCTCTAGCCACATGTACCTCTAGTTACACACATCTCTAGCCACATGTATCTCTAGTTACACACATCTCTAGCCACATGTATCTCTAGTTACATACATTTCTAGTTACATAATCTCTAGCCACATGTATCTCTAGTTACATACATTTCTAGTTACACACATCTCTAGCCACATGTATCTCTGGTTACACACATCTCTAGCCACATGTATCTCTGGTTACAAACATCTCTAGCCACATGTATCTCTAGTTACACACATCTCTAGCCACATGTATCTCTAGTTACATACATCTCTAGCCACATGTACCTCTAGTTACACACATCTCTAGCCACATGCATCTCTAGCCACATGTATCTCTAGTTACACACATCTCTAGCCACATATATCTCTAGTTACACACATCTCTAGCCACATGTATCTCTAGTTACACACATCTCTAGCCACATGTATCTCTAGTTACACACATCTCTAGCCACATGTATCTCTAGTTACATACATTTCTAGTTACATAATCTCTAGCCACATGTATCTCTAGTTACACACATCTCTAGCCACATGTATCTCTAGTTACATACATTTCTAGTTACATAATCTCTAGCCACATGTATCTCTAGTTACACACATCTCTAGCCACATGTATCTCTAGTTACACACATCTCTAGCCACATGTATCTCTAGTTACACACATCTCTAGCCACATGTATCTCTAGTTACACACATCTCTAGCCACATGTATCTCTAGTTACACACATCTCTAGCCACATGTATCTCTAGTTACATACATCTCTAGCCACATGTATCTCTAGTTACATACATTTCCAGTTACATAATCTCTAGCCACATGTATCTCTAGTTACACACATCTCTAGCCACATGTATCTCTAGTTACACACATCTCTAGCCACATGTATCTCTAGTTACACACATCTCTCTCTAGCCACATGTATCTCTAGTTACACACATCTCTAGCCACATGTATCTCTAGTTATACACATCTCTAGCCACATGTATCTCTAGTTACATACATTTCTAGTTACATAATCTCTAGCCAGATGTACCTCTAGTTACACACATCTCTAGCCACATGTATCTCTAGTCACATACATCTCTAGTCATATCTATTTCTAGTCATATTTATCTTCATTCATATTTTTCTATAGTTATATTTATTACTAGCCATATTAATCCCTATTCATATTTATCCCTTAAAAGACGGACCACTGAAATTGCAAGCTGAGTTCTCACACTGGCCAAGATCTTGGGACATTCTTTTCCGTGGTATGGCCTATTCACTAACTGGACCTCCAGTTTAGCTAATAGTCCAAGGATCGCCTTGCTTTTCTACAGAGATGAGGTCCCAGTATCACTCTTGCTCCTGGCTTCTGGGCTTGGAGAGGGAATGGAGAGCTCCGTGCAATATAGTCCCCATGGAGTTGGCACTTTGGAGCAAGGTAAGTCTCTACACCAACCTCGCTCCAATAAATGCAAACCCTTTTCTGGGCACTGATGACCTGAAAACCAGTGCATTGAACTTAAGAGCAAAACCACAACCTGTCAGAAGATTCACAACCAACCACAAACCAAACATCTTTTAAAAATTAATAAACAAAACAAGGAGATAACAGAAAAGCACAGTTAACAGAGCATATACCTGTTGCAAAAATATACAGCATTTCGTGAATCAAGCCTTATCGCCTGCGAGTAACTTTCAAGGGCATCTGAAAACCTCTCCTGTTTCATAAAATCATTTCCTAACAAACAAATGAGAAAGGAAACAAAAAACAAAAAGACATTAACGTGAATAAGAAAAGGCTCATTTTTGCTGGTGAAAAAAATGAGATATTTTTGTAAGCTTAAATAACAATAAATGAGCAGATTAATATAAAATCAATAAGACAATGGGAAATTCAGCAAAAATGAAAACAATATTAACATAATCATGAATTGGGTTCTTCAATTTTAGTTAAAATAAAATATTCTTTTAAACTGAAATAACAATAATGTTGCAAATTAACAATCAATAAAATAATGCCATATTTTACATAAAAAATAAATGACGGGAATAAAGCAACAACATAAATATTGAAATTGAAAACATAACTGGGAAATAAAACAAACAGGTGCATTTAAATATCTAGGGTCATTATTCACTTAAGATAGGAGAATAGACAGAGAATTCAACCTACATTGTGAAAAAGCAAATCACGTACTGGGCCAGCTAACACCACTTCTGATGAATAGAAAGATACCTATAACTACCAATTACATTCTTGTAAGAACTATCTTTTGGTCTACATTATGCAAACAATGTGAAACATGGATTTACTGCAACGAACGAGCACAAAATAATACCAGCAGAGATGAGGTGTCATAGAAGAGCTGCGAGAGTAACTGAACGACAGAATTAGGAATGAGGAAATTAGAAAATTAGGCCTGAAAAGGTCATGCAGTTCATTAACGAACAACAGATGAAATGGTTTGGTCACCTCACATGAATGCCCTGGTACCATCTACCACAAACAGCCACAGTGAAAATATATAAGATGGACATAATGCAAGGGGAAGTCCATGTAAAAGATGGAGTCATAGTGCAAAGATGAACCTTAGATAAATGACCATCAACTTACAAAGCACATTGGAAAGAGCACATAATTTATCCTTATATCTTTCCCTAACACTACACTGAGGTAAATGGAGGAAGTAAAGAAGAGGAAGAAGATAAATATAATGAACACAGAAAAAGCTGGTAATATACATTTGTAAATGATATAATCCAGCTCAGTGAAAAAGGAGTTACAGGCTCAATTCTTAATTCTGCAAACCATGTTCGAAACACAGCCGTGGGTGATTTGGCAGCAGACTGCCCTGCATTGGTTTTCATAAATGGTATGAAGGTCTGTCACTCAGAAAGCAATGGCAAACTACTGAATGTAAACTTGCCAAGAAATCACAAAAAGCCAAAAGATGCTAGGGTTGACAGCGAATTCCTGTAAATGATATGCAACAAAACTTTTATTTTAACTAAATGATATAACAGTAAATAAACAAATTAACTTAAAAGCTATAAAGCAATGAAACATTTCAGGTAAACAAGGTAACATAAAAGCTAAAAAGCAATGAAACATTTCAGGTAAACAAGGTAACATAAAAGCTATAAAGCAATGAAACATTTCAGGTAACCAAGGAAGGAAAGAAACAAAACAAATATGAACATTCTTTTACTACCTGTCATCTCCCAATGGAGAGTAAGCCCTCAACCAACTCAGGCCCAGTCCTTTGTAGACTTGTTCATCATTGGTGGGATTTTGCAGCTAAAATTGTCTATGGATTGAGGTAGCCAATCTTACGTCAACTCTCGTTAGATGCCTCTTACAACATGCAAGGTGGGTTCTTCTACTTACAGTCCATGTCGCCTGCCACTGGCGATCATGTTTGTCCATAACTTTCTATCTCTTGCACTGCCAATAATTTATGATATCGATGTTCCTCCATGCCTGCTCCATGGCGAAGGGGTTACAGATGTGGTTCGTAATCTTGCACACTGCATTCAAAACACAGCTGCAGGCAATTTGGCAGCAGACCACCTTGCGTTGGCTGTTTACGAAATGTATGTTTAGAAAGCAATGGTAAACTACTGAACGTGAACTTGCCAACTTGTAAACTTGATTCTTCATCCACATCCTCTTCATCAGCCTCTTCTTCTCCTCCTCCTCCTCCTGCTGCTTCTTTTCCTCCTTCTCTTCTTTATTCCAGTGAGCCACAGCTCCTATGCCCGGGCTTGATCCCCTCTAATGGTAGGATCTCCTCCAACTAGAATGACAGTGGCTCTGCAGCGAAGGGGTTACGGACGCAGTTCCTAATCCCGCATACCACATTCGAAAAACACTGCTGTGCGCAATTTGGCAGCAAGCTTGCCTTGTGTTGGTTTTTTACAAAATAGTATGGGTGTCAATCGTTCAGAAAGCAATGGAAAACTACTGAACGTAAACTTGCCAAGAGATCACAAACAGCAAAATAAAAATGCTGGGGTTAATTATGACATCCTGTAAAGGATATGCAATTAGCTTTTTGTTTTTCAAAGTTCCTCCATGTCATGGTGTCAAACCTCTCTCTCACTCCCCCTGCTTCTCCTCTCCTACAACTGTCATGTTGTCATGGCATACTTCAGCTTCAAAACAATGTATTCCCGTAGTGATTAGGCGATTCTAGCCATTGCTATACAAACAGAAGGACTTCCTTTTCAATCTTAGACCACCCTGGGGATATCATAATTTTCGTCCCCAAGTCAAGGACGAGAAGTCAACATTTTAGTCCAACTTCAAAATCAGCACACTGGAAGTTTAAGAGCATCGGCTCTTAACCATTAATCCATGCTGACCTCCACTAGCACATGTTTTGTCAACTGCAGTCTGAACATTAGTCCACCAAGATAAACATTCACACAAGGCTCTATCTGGGAGTCTCCACAAACTCTCAAACACAGCAACTTGTATATCTAATAAACTTTGTGCAGACTTGATAAGAACAGCGAAAGAGAAGAAGATTTGAAAAACTTGTCCTCATCTAGTTTCAATACTGATACATTTTAAATTATAGATGCAGTGATAGAGTGATGGGGTTAATGGTTTACAGGTACAGCTCTGCCTTTAACTTGAGAAGACCAGGTACAGCTCAAGCTGCAGCGTTGCTCTTGATCCTGAGGCAGAAAATTGAGGGTTTTGAAATTAAATCACATAGAGTAATCCTTAGAATACCACAGACCAAAAATGAAGAAAAATACTGACATTCTAGCAAATTTAAGCATGGGAGAAAACTGTTTCATGAACACGTCTTATCACATCTTGGAAACTGAAATACTTTGGGCATACTATACATCACAGTGGTCTGAATAGAGCAGTAATGGAAAGCATGATTCCTTGAAGAGGAAATAGTGATATATCAGCATGATTCTTTGAAGAAGAGGCAGTTATTGATCAGCATTATTCCTTGAAGAAGAGGCGGTGATTGATCAGCATGATTCTTTGCAGAAGAGGCAGTGATTTATCAGCAAGTAGATGGATTTTCAGGATATTAAAGACATCATGAGCATGAAAATGTATGAGGCAGGAGAGCTGAATGGGATCAAGAAACTTGTCTGCAGGTCATGATGACAGTGACGTTTTAAAAATGACCTCCTACATGATGACGATGATTTTTAGGCACTGAATCTGAATCCTAGCTTTCTCAAATGAGGGCGGAAAACTAAGAGGACCCAGTGCACATTTCACATGTAAACAAAATCCCTCGATGGTTGCAAATCAAAAGGTGTAGCCCAAATAAGCTACTGCCCATGCTAAATTTAAAAAAACATTAGAACATGAACCCACAAAAAGAATATTTATAGCACATGTAGTTCTGGTATACACACACTGAATCCTCATGGATGATACAGAGTTAGTGCGCTGTGTTTAGATTCTCCTTGCATGGTCTATGAGAGGAGACTGAGACACACACTGGTAACGGAAGTGATCCTGTACAGACAAAACCAAACAAGATACAGACAAAGACGAGTTGAAAGCATCAGAGAAAACAAAAGAATAACTACATTACTTTAGTCCAATTATGACGAATGTTCTCTCAGCTAATCCAGTAGCTATGTCTCACCTTTAGTTTTAAGCCTCTCAGCCTCCTCTTTTTGTTCTGGTGTTGCTTCATGTAATGACAAAGATGTTGAGATATCTGCTTCTGCCTAAACCGAATAGACAGACAAAGATTACCACTGATATACTATACACTTTCAAAATCATTCTTTTTCCTCTTCTGCCTTTCATTGTAGCCGAGGCCCTTTGGAATCATGTGTACAGTGTGGAAGAACAGATAGATCGTCACGGCCTGGAGAGAATGGTGCTGCAGGGAGTGACCAGAGGATCTGGTCAACACTCAGAACTTCGAGGACAGGCCAGACGGACACATAATCAGACTGCTACTGGTACCATTAATATTGAGACTCTTCGCTGGCTGTTGCAGATGAGAATGGAGCATGTATGGGTATGTCCCATGTGCTGTGATGTTGGTTCTTGACTTGACTGCCTTTCATCTCCCAATGGAGTATAAGTCCTCATCCAACTCATGCTCAGCCCTTGCTACACTTGTTCATGACTGACTGAAGTTTGCAGCTAAAGTTTTATAGGGGATGAGGTCACCAGTATCACATCACGCCAACCCTCCTCAGTCGTCCCTTAAGACATGCATGGTAAGTTACAGAGTTACTATTCTTTACACCCTTATCAGCCCTTTTATCCCTTAGGTGACGGGGTAGGGATATCCCCCATCAAAGGGGTAGGGGTATCCCTTATCAAAGGAGAATTAAGGCGCCTCCTTCCCTCCGCTAGCCTACGGGACCCTTGGGCAAAGTGGAGTACCCGTTTAGCCCCCCAATCAGGGTTACGCAAAGCCATGGGTGCAGATGGTGGATGAAGTTGAAGAGCAGCCAACAGATAGTTGTAGGTTATGATCTCCAGCTTCTCAATGGTAGGCAGAGGATCTCTTTTTTTTTAAAGACAACGGCTACAGTCATTGACCAGTATGGTCACTGCTAAGAAGGAAAGCAATGGCAAACTATATTCTTTACAGATGCCAAGAATATCATGTTTTGCAATAATGATTTAGAGAAAGCGATACGATGTTTAGAATGCTCTGTGCGCGAATGTATTAAGCCTAGGATGCAGAATGTGTAAAAGCAATATGAAGTAGATGTGTGCATTCAGCTTACACAGAGAATGACTGAAAGGATGTGTAAATGTGAACATTTATAAAGCTGTACATACAGCTATTTATAAAAACAACCAGCTCCATGGTGAAGGGGTTACGGGCGCATTTCGTATTCCGGCATACCACGTTCGAAGCACAGCTATGTTGGTATTTTATTAAATGGCATGGGTGCTGGTTGTTTAGAAAGCAATGGTAAACTACTGAACGTAAACTTGCCCAGGAATCATGAACAGCCAAAAAATGCTGGGGTTGACTGCTATCCGTAAAGGATATGCAACTAACCTTTTTAAGTATAAATATGTCCTTTTTATAAAATTAAACGAAACAATATTGATTCCTCACTCCTAGCATTGGAGTTGTTTATGTTGCCATCATTGACAGTTTACTTAATACTTGTTATAGCCATGTTTGTGTAAAGGATTATCATCCAACAGTGTATCATAATTCAGTAGGTTTATGATAGAAGAGAAGTAAATACCCAGATGGCTTGGTCACATGGCATGGTCAAGACAAGAGAGCTGATCCACGACTCTGGTGATTCCATAAGATGGCAAAACATGACCACACATGCTATATCGGCATGGCACATGATGATGATGATGATGATGATGATGATGATGATGATGATGATGATGATGATGATGATGATGATGATGATGATGATGATGATGATGATGATGATGGTGGCTGGCATTCAAAGAATGAACATAACTAAATATCCCCTCTTCTAGAATCCACACACAAATTTAGGAAGACAAAAATAACATACAAGAAAGAGAAACAAGCGAGTATCATAGAAGACCTGAAAAAAAACTACACAAGATTTCAAAGGACACAAGAGCTTGGTTATTGGCATGTTTCATGGGAAACTGAAACAAGCAGAAAAAGAAAATAATGCTGACATATTGGAAAAAACGTGAAATCAGCTAGGCTGAATATAACTGGTAATCATAATCACATGCATATACTGCTATCTTCTTCTTCGGCTTCTTATCTCCCATTAAATATGGCCAAGTCCTTTATACAAGGGGGCTTAAAATCAAAACCTTATATGTTGTGTTTTGTTTTTTTGGTGAATATATTCTGAACAAGTAGAGAACAAATTTATCTTTTTTTTATGTAGTCGCCACTGCGTTCAATGCAAGTCCTCCAGCGCCGATAAAGTACTTGCATTTCTGTAGAACAAAATTCTCTTGCTCGTGTGTGTAAACACTCTGGGGTCGCTACTCGATGTTTCTGGCAGAAGTCATGCCGTTTTGAAACTTCCTACTTCACTCATACACCTGCTGGACTGACAGGCATGTATTGCCATACTGGACCTTCATTCACCCGATGAATTACTATAGGTTTCACCCCTTCACTGATAAACAAAATGGATAACAGAATGCTGCTCCTCTTTGGTGCATGTCACAAGTGGGGCGGCCATCTTTAAGCTATCCTTATGACGTCAACGTGTTCATCTGCACCGTGATACCATGTGCTTAACACTGAAGACATCCTTAACAACAGTATTGACAGGTACAAGACAATGGCATGGTTATTGTAATTTCTATCACACTTTTAAGGTTTTCATGTGAAGCCTCCTCGCAGTTTAGACATTCATGATTGGTTCGATTTTGCAGCTCGTTTTCTATGAAAATTCCCCACCGGTTGAGAACCACTGCTGTAAAGAATATGCAACTTTTTTTTAAAAACACACACACACACACACACACATAAGGACATTACTGTCAGAGGGGTGGTGACATGTTAGACCTCTACATACACTAGGTCACAAGATGAGGTTGGTGACCAGCTCCTGTAATCACAGCCTCAAACAATTTTCGAAAAATATCCAGCACTCTACAAAACTGGATTGATCACAGTCATACTAAACAAAAGTTAGTTGCATATCCCTTACAGGACATCGCAGTCAACCCCAGCATTTTGTGTGTGTATGTGTGCTGTGCTGTTTGTGATCTCTCTGCAAGTTTATGCTCAGTAGTTTGCCATTGCTTTCTGAATGACCGGAACCCATACAATTACATTAAAAATGTAATGCAAGGCAGTCTGCTGCCAAATCGCCGGCAGCTGTGTTTTGAATGAGGTATGCAGGATTATAAACTGCATCTGTGACCTCTTCGCCACAGTCATACTAGTTGGAAGAAATTTGCAATTAGTGGGGATTAAACCCGGACATAGGAGCTGTGGCTCACTGATCTTTCATGTGCCTGACTAGGTTTGACACACTTCCCTTGAAAGAGGAATTAAGAAGAGAAGGAGTAGAAGAAACAACAGCAGCAGGAGAAAAGGATTAAGAAGAAGTAGATAAAGAAGATAAAGAACCCAGTCAATGGTGTTGTTAAACAAGCTTCCTAACTACTGCATCAACACCTGCTTCCCTGCTGAATACACTCACCTGATTGAGATGGGTATTGAAGATGTCCAGGAGACCTTGTGGGACGCCATGCTGCCTCACACACTGCTCATCACTTGTGTTGACTTGATAGACTTGCTCTAAGCACTGTATGGCAACTGTCGGAGTGGCAAAGTCATGGATGAGAAGAATGGGGGTACTTACAGTATGTTAAAAAGTTAGTTCTTCACAGGACAATGCAGTCAACCTCGGGATATTTTGGTTGTTTGTGATTTCTTGGCAAGTGTATGTTCAGTAGTTTGCCATTTCTTTCTGAGCATTCATACCATTGTATGAAAACTAATGCAACATGGTATGCTTCCAAATTGCACGCAGCTGTGTTTTCAACCATTGTATGTGGGATTACAAAGTGTATTCGTAACTCTTTCACCACAGAACAGGCATAACAGTATGTTACACATGTTTCATGACAGAATGTCAAATACGTGTATTTTCATCATCTTCTGCTCTTGAGCCCCCCCCACTGAAGCATACACCCCCTCAACCAACCATGCCAAGCCATCCTGTCTTTCGCTATCTCCTACAGTTCTATGTCCTCTCCACATTAATTATTTCTATCCCTAATTCTCTTCTCCACATGTTTCTTGGTCTGCATATTTTGTTCATCCTAGGGGCCCCAGAAACAAGGACCCTCTAGTGATACCTTTACCGAGTCCTCTCAATGTGTCCTATTCAGCTCCAGGGTCCTTTCCTCACCTTTTGATTTGCTGGAATCTGTTTAGCTTTCTCCCTACACTCCCCATTTGTTATTTGGCCATTCCATTACAGTTCCCCGTACTTCTCCAGCAAAAGTTCAGTACTGAAAGAGGTTGGTTTCTGAGACAAATAAAACTGAGAAAAATGAAAAATGAATTTTGGGCAAGTGAAGAGACATGAGTGTCTGGGAAAGAACTTTAAGAAGGGAGGTGTGTCATCTAGGTTATAAAAAAGAGGATAAGTAACTGATACATTATATCATCAGAGGTGTAACATCTGGCTTATATAACAGAGGATAAGTAACTGATACATTACATCAATAGAGGTGTGATATCTGGCTTATATAAAAGAGGATAAGTAACTGATACATTACATCAACAGAGGTGTAACATCTGGCTTATATAACAGAGGATAAGTAACTGATACATTACATCAATAGAGGTGTGATATCTGGCTTATATAAAAGAGGATAAGTAACTGATACATTACATCAACAGAGGTGTAACATCTGGCTTATATAACAGAGGATAAGTAACTGATACATTACATCAATAGAGGTGTAACATCTGGCTTATAAAACAGGATAGGTAACTGACACATTACATCAACAGAGGTGTCTGGATCAAGCAGAAGTAAAATTGTTTTCTTTGCCTGGATCAAGCAGAAGTAACATTGTTCCCTCTTGCTGGTTCAAGCAAAAGTAAAATTGTTTTCTTTTCCTGGGTCCAGCAGAAGTAACATTGTTCCCTTTGCCTGGATCAAGCAGAAGTAACATTGTTCCCTTTGCCTGGATCAAGCATAAGTAAAATTGTTTTCTTTGCCTGGATCAAGCAGAAGTAACATTGCTCCCTTTGCCTGGATCAAGCAGAAGTAACATTGTTCCCTCTTGCTGGTTCTAGCATAAGTAAAATTGTTATCTTTTCCTGGGTCCAGCAGAAGTAACAATGTTCTGATATCTCTGGACACTCTAAAAGGTGATGCTCCAGTCTTGTAAGGAGTTTTTAAAAGCAGAAACTCCATACTTAGCTGTGGCTGGAGTCCTGTCTTTCAAAATCCATTCCTGGTATTGAGCCTACATGCTTCTTGGTATTGTCATGTTTGACCTTGTCTAGGACATACATGTATTGCAGTCAACACCATTTTTTTTTGCTGTTGTGATCTCTTGGCAAGTTTACCATCAGTAGTTTGCCATTACTTTCTGAACAACCGACACCCATACAATTTCATAAATAACCAACGCAAGGCAGTCTGCTGCCAAATTTCCCCCAGCTGTGGTTTGAACGCAGGTATACGGGATTACGAACTGCGTCCGTAACCCCTTCGCCACGGAGCCAGCTGTATACATGTATCACACACACAAATCCCCAAGCGGGAAGCTGCTGTGGGTATGTGAAGTGTTAGAATCATCACATTTTGTAGGCCTGAGTGCACAGAGTAATAGGTGGTCAGTCTTTCCTTCGCATATCGAACGTTGAGAGCTGGCACTGAACCTTCATTGACCGTACTCATGCCACCATTGTCAGCACACGGTCTTAATCGCTACACCAATGTACCAGCTCTTTATACACATTAATTACAGTAAATTACACATACAATTAATTACAGCATGTCCCATGTATGCCATTATATTATGGCACTATAATCAGAACTCAACAAATAAGATGGTTGGTCATGTGACATGATCATCACATCAATGTCCCACAGAGAGCTTTAGCACTATAAGATGTGAATAAGACAGAGCAAGAGGTCTTTGCCACAAAGGAGGAGGGGCAGATGAAGAAGAGGAAGAGAAGGAGAAGGAAGAGATGAAAGAGGAAACAAATAATTATGGTACTCATGTGTAAGTCACATACGTAAAGAATTATAGTGCTGCGTGCATTCATGTAATTACTGTAGGTCACACACTCAATTAAATGTATGCTAATGTGCCCATAGATACTGCCTCACAGCCCATCTCGATCAAGGTCTTCTTCTTGAGAGTCAGTGTGGCTTCAGAAAACAACAAGGAACTGTTGACATGATTTTCGCTGCAAGGCAGCTGCAAGAGAAATGTCAGGAACAGAACTCCGAAATGTTCTCCACTTTCATTGACCTTACCAAGGCTTTTGATACATTCAGCAGGGAAGGACTGTGAAAGATTATGGTGAAGTATGGCTGTCCACAAAAGTTTGCCCAAACAGTGTGGCTATTTCATGATGGTATGCAGGCAAGAGTACAGGAAAATGGTGAACTGTCTGAGTCCTTTCCTGTCACCAATGGAGTGAAGCAAGGATGTGTCCTGGCACCAACACTGTTCAGCATGTTTTCAGCTATGATGATGAATGCCTTCAAGAAAAACGACATTGGAATCGACATCAACTACCGCATGGAAGTAAAGTTGTTCAATCTCAGAAGGCTGAAAGCTAAAACCAAAACTAACAGCGACACCGTCAGAGAGCTCCTGTTTGCTGATGATTGCGTTCTATATGCCAACTCAGAGGCAGTCATGCAGCACAATGTTTACAGCTTTCTCATATGCCTGTGCTAACTTTGGGCTCAATATCAACTTGGAGAAGACTGTAGTTATGTACCAGCCAGCTCCAGGGATTAATCACACGGTGCCGAATATCAAAGTGAATGGTCATAGACTAAGTGTTGTGGACAAATTCACCTATCTTGGCAGCACTGTGTCACAAGCTGCCACAATTGATGACGAAGTGAATGCAAGAATCTCCAAGGCCAGCACGGCCTATGGCAGACTGTACAAGAATGTGTGGGACAGAAATTAAATAAACCTGCAAACAAAGCTGAAATTCTACAAAGCAGTTGTATTATCTACCTGGGCTGTTTATCAGCGACACGCTAGGAAATTAAACCACTTCCACACAGTCTGCCTTAGGAAGCTATTGAAGATTAAATGGCAAGACAAGATCCCAGATCCAAGAAAGAGCATCCATGCCCAGTATCCACACTCTACTAATGAAGAATCAGATTCGCTGGGCTGGTCACTTAACTCGCATGCCAGATCACAGGCTCCCTAAACAAATTTTGTATGGCGAGCTGCTTTGTGGTAAACACTCCCAAGGCAGCCAGAGGAAACGCTTTAAAGACACTCTGAAAGTCTTACTGAAATCTTTTGGAATTCCTCATGACATCTGCGAGACTGCTGCCAAAGACCGAAATTCATGGCGTACATCATTACATAAGGGTGCAGACACTTGTGAAGCAACCAGGACTGCAAGAGCTGTGAAGAAAAGGCTGGACAGAAAAACCACTGCAGGAGATCCTCCTCCTGGAACGTCTTTCTTTGCCCACATTGTCAAAGAACATTTTGAGCCAAAATAGGCCTTATCAGCCATCTTAGAACTCATACTCCATACTTTCAACCCCACTGGATAAAATGAATGGTCATCATCATTCTTGACGGACAAACACCAGATACTGCCTTATGGGTAAGAAATGTCAGTCTTTCACACATATTAGGTCATGGAATAACAAAGTGTAGTGGCAAGCTCTATTTTCTTTCTAGAAATTCTGCAAATTATGAGTTAGCCATTTTACGAAACCAGGCAAAATCTCCGAGTTAGCATCATCATGTAGCAGACCTCTTACAAAATGTTGCTGTGATCAGTCAGCCGAGAAGATTCTGGATTCTTTGCAAGTTCCTCTACCTCAAGCACTGTCATGCCAAAGATATCTTCAATACCCCATGTCCATTATTGTACTGATCAACCCTAATGTCTTCCATCACCGTTATTTTCACAGCACTGAGACATGATTAGAATAGATTAGTTTAGATTAGCCGACGGATCAAGATCACGGCACACGGGTGTTACCCGTAACTGCTCTGTTCTACTCCTAACTCAAGCCTGAGTCTGGAGAATCGCAGCTCAGTGCATGAACTCTGTAGCACCGGCGAGGCTCCTGAAATACTTTGGGTAGATTTTTAACTCACAATTTTACCCAGGCAGCGCAATTAGGCTACTCTTTTTCGATTTCCAACTGCCAAGGGATTTTTTACGTGTGCAACAATACACAAGGGCGTCCGATCTCACCACCCAGAGACCATGGGGAAATTTTGTTACTAGAAGTCCACATGAAAAAATCCCGGTCCTCACCGGAGCTTGAACCCGGGACCTCCAGCACTCGAGGCGGACACCATACCTCGAGACCACTCAACCCCGAGACATGACGCTGCTTATGAACCAGCTTCCTTTGATGCTCAAAACTTGGAAATGTAAGAATTTATCTACAGCATTTTTATGAATATTTAAGTTTAGAAGTCGGGATTTTCTACTTTAATGAATGCGAAATGGTCTTTGACTCATATCCATATGTTACCATAGGAAAGATACATGTTCTCGGAGATGTACTGGCTGGAAAATATCAAACCCTGCCATACTTAAGAATGTAAACAAATACACCTGCCATGGTAACAGATTGCCTAATGTGCACACAACAGTTTTTATATATAAATTCAAAAATCAATATGTAAAATAAAAAAACCAACCTTCCAAACTCTCTAAAGCTTCTTCGTCAAACTGGCCGGATGATTTCTGGTCCTCAAAAAATCTCAGAATTGCAAAGACAAGCTTGGTTACATCCGCCATGTCAGTGTCTGGTGTACAAGCACTAAACTGAACTGTGAAATGGACAAAAGGACAGTTAACTGAACATCAATAAGCATTAAACTGAAATATGAAATGGACAAAATTACAGTTAACTCAACAACAACAAGCATTAAAGTGAACTGTGAAAAGGGTCAACATGAAAGTTAACTGAACAACAAGCATTAAAGTGAACTGTGAAAGGGGCAACATGAAAGTTAACTGAACAACAAGCATTAAAGTGAACTGTGAAAGGGGACAACATGAAAGTTATGTTGCCAGCTATAAATGCTAACAATAATAGTAAAAGGAACAAAATGAAAGTTAACTGAACAGCCATCCATCCATCATGTGGGTGGTCATGTTTTGAAATCTCACTCGATCGCCAGAGTAGTGGATCAGCTCCGTGTTCCTGTCTCGACCATGCCACATGGCCAAGCCATCCAGGTATTTACTTCTCGGTCTTCCCCTTGGTCTCTTCCCTTCGATCTTGCCAGTTGTCACCAAGTTCTCCAAGTCATTTCTTCGGGATTATGAACAGCAACAAACATTAAAGTGAACCATGAAAGGGAAAACATGAAAGTTAACTGAACATCAACAGACATTAAACTGAACCATGAAAGGGACAAAATGACAGATAAGTGAATCATGAAAGGGACAAAGTGACAGATAACTGAATCATGAAAGGGACAAAGTGACAGATAACTCAACCATGAAAGGGACAAAATGACAGATAACTGAACAGCAACCAGCACTAAAGTGAACCATGGAAAGCTGATTAAACAGCAACAAGCACTAAAGTGAATCATGAAAGGGACCAACTGAAAGCTGATTGAACAGCAACAAGCACAAAATTGAACTGTGAAAGGGATAAAATGACAGCAACTAGCACTAATGTGAACCATGAAAGGGACCAAATGAAAGCTGATTAAACAGCAACATGCATTAAACTGTCCTGAACTGTCAAAAGAACAATAAACTAAAACTATAATTACTACATTTCAACCACTGCTGGTTCAAGCTGGATCAACCTCTAGCATATAATGTGCTATCCTATTACTATCTGCTTTCCACATTTGATGCATGGGGAATAGGGTATGTACCCGAACTATTGATTAAAATGGGTGCACCTGGTAAAATCAAGAAACAAACATAAAGAACTGTAAATTAGGGACACTGGAATGTCAGAACAAGGCAGACTGGACACTTAAACATCCTGCTAAGTATTGATATTAGGAAAACTCTGAAGAGACTGCAGATGGACAAACCTGACATTTAGGAAACCCACCTGGCTGGGTCTGGTTCTGTGAGCAAGAATGACAAAACAATCTTCTTCCTCTGCCCTTTAACCCCTACTTGGACGAAGGTCCTCATCCAACCCTCACCAAACCATCTTATCTTTTGCTATCTCCTGCAGCCCTCTTCATGTTCTCCAGATAATATTCACCTCTGTCCCTAATTCTCTTCTCCATGACTACACACTCTACTGGCAAAGAAAATGATCAGATGATACCAGAGAACATGAAGTAGAGTTGTCATCAGAAACTTCCTATTCAAAATGGTTGAATTAGGTCTGGTGTTTGTCCATCAAGAATGATGATGACCATTTATTTCATCCAGTGGGGTTGAAAGTATGGAGCCGTGAGTTCTATGATGGCTGGTAAGGCCTATTTTGGCTCAAAGTGTTCTTTGACAATGTGGGCAAAGAATGTTTGACGTTTCAGGAGGAGGATTTCCTGCAGTGGTTTTTTTTTTGTCCAGTCTTTTCTGGACAGCTCTTGCGGTCCTGGTTGCTTCAAACGTGACTATATCCTTGCATAATGATTTACACCTATTTGGCAGCAGTCTCCCAAGTGTTGTGATGAATTAGGTAAGCACAAGAAATAAATGGAGGAAACCGTTGAGGCCACTAAGACAATTACATAAATAAACACACATAGTATTATTTGGCGCTCACAGAAGGAGAAGAAAGAAGTAGAGATTAGAAAATGTACTAGACAACATAAAATTTGAAAGCTTTAATAGTTACCGACCGAGATCGAACCTGTCGCCTCCAAATGACGACGGCGCCTCGCTGCAGGAACAAGTGTACTTCGACGCACGACCAACTAGACACTCCAACTAGACACTCTTTTGGAGTGTCTAGTTGGTCGTGCGTCGAAGTACACTTGTTCCTGCAGCGAGGCGCCGTCGTTATTTGGAGGCGACAGGTTCGATCCCGGTTGGTAACTATTATAGCTTTCAAATTTTGTTGTCTAGTACATTTTCTAATTTCTACTTCTTCCTTCTGCTTCTGTGAGCGACAAATAATACTATGTGTGTTTATTTATGTAATTGATGAATTAGGTAGTAGTGTATTAGAATGCATTTTGATACTTGCATCATCTTGTTTGTCATAATTTCTCTATCATAGAATCACTGCCTTCTTCGCTTTTATTAACATCATAATATTGTTATCTCTATTTTCAGCATTCACCAACACAACCATCACCATTTTGTTTTTTTTGCTTTATTTTTACTGGCTTTGAACTCAAGCGTAGTCCATACTACACCTAATGTACTGGACTGATGTTTGCCTGTTGATTAGCTTTCCCTATTACCAGTGCCCCTCACCATCAGGCAAACCCCTCTGTTTCTGAGGTACTTGTAATTTACATCCCAGAGTCAAGGATTAGAAGTCAACATTTTAGTCCAACTGACCAGTGTAGGGGCTGAACCCGCTATCTCATCATCAGCACACTAGAAGCTTAAGAACAAGTGCTCTTATCTATTCGGCCATGCTGACCTCCTAATCACAGTTATGGTGATCATCATTCAGTTCATGTTGTCTTGATGCCACCAACAGAATTGCTATTTTCCTTAGTTACAAGCCAGGTTCTTGTTGTCTGATGCCACCAACAGAACAGCTGTTTTCCTTAGTTACAAGCCAGGTTCTTGTTGTCTTGATGCCAAGCAAGCTTTTTCATGATTGCCATTCTTTGCCTTGCTCTTGTTAGATTTTTCTCAACCTGTGTCTTCCATGTCAGGCGACGATCAAAGGTAACTCCAAGATAGTTTGGATTTTCTTCATGGTGCAATACTTTTCCATTCAGTTTAGGTTGCTGACTTTTATTTGAGAGGGAGAACACTGTGCATGTTGTTTTCTCCTCACTTATCTTCACTAGCCATGATTTTGACCAGTCCTCTAGCACTAAAAGAATTGCTGTATTCTGCTGTTAGCTGTACTAGTATATTTTTCAGATGTCCATATAGCTAGGTCGTCTGCAAAGGAGGATGTGTGTGCTCTGGCTGGAAAATGTCCGTGAACTCATTTATATATGCTAGGAATAATGTTGGTGAAAGAACTTCTCCTTGGGGGACACCTTGCTCCAACAGCACCATTTTGCTGATTTGTCGTCGTACTTTTGTCCTCGCGATTCTGTTCTCAAGGTAGTGGCTGATCCATTTGTACATTTTCCCACAAACATGCATTTTTTGCAGTTGTACTTTTAGTCCTTCCTTCCATACTTTATCAAACGCTTTTTCTAAATCTATCCAGACCACTAGTGTGTACTTTTTGTCTTGGAAGGCATCCTCTATTTCCTGAGCTATATAGGTTATTTGATCTTCAGTGGATCTGTACTTTCTTAATCCTGCTTGGTGTAGTGTTAAGAGTTGGTTAACTTCCAGATGCCATGTTAGCCTGCCATTGATAATGCGTTCCATTAATTTTCCTACACAGCTAAGTAGACTGATAGGTCGATAGCCATTTGGTTCTTCCAGGTCTTTTCCTTTCTTTGGGACTGGTATTAGTATAGCTTCCTTCCATGCCTGTGGGACTATTCCTCTCTTCCAGCTGTAATTTAGGACTGCTAGTAGTTTCTTTTTTTGCTTTTGTACTTAGTCCTATAAGCATTTCATTTGTGATTCTATCCTTTCCTGGTGATTTCTTCTTTTTTAGGGTATTCATTGCCTGTTCCATTTCTTCCATGTTTAGATTTGCCATCATATATTCTGCTGCTGTCTCTGTATTACTATAATGTGTCTGTTTATTTTTGATTGCTTTCTTCTGTTTGGTTGTAATATCAATGTGCTTTGCACTAGCATAGGTTCCATTAGTGCATTTTCAGCCTTTTCTGCTGTAACCAAGGCATTTCCTTGTTTAATTGTTATTTGTTTGTTTCTGGGTCCTTCACTGTTTGCCATGAACAGAGAAGGACCCAGAAACAAACAAATAACAATTTCTGCTGTCTTCCTGGCATCTTCAACTTCGTCCTCCAAAATTTGTAGTTCAGTCCAGTATGGTTTTTAATTTGTCCTCGCTTCTCTTGGAATGGACTCAGTGGCCGCCTGTATTATTGCTTTGTTTAGACTTTCCACCATTTGTTTCATGTTGCCATGTCGTGTATCTATGTTTTCGCAATATTTGTCTGCTGGTATGGCAAATCTGTCCCAATCAGCTCATTTGTAATTCCAGCGAGGCAAAGGCTTTTGCTCCTGTGGAACATACTCCATATTCATTACAAGCATGACTGGTCTGTGGTCATTACCTGCTAATTGGTCAAGTGCATTGCGATCAATTTTGTGGAGGATGTCTCCTGTGCAGAAAGCTAAGTCTGGAGTAGAAGTGGTAAACCATCTTCTAGAGTAGAAGCTTGGTATGTCGTCCGCTTTGTTGAGTAGATGGAGATTTGAGTCTATGTCCCATTTCTCCTCTGTTGTCAGTATCTGGGTATCCCCATCTTTCTGAACGGCTATTAAAGTCTCCGACAATAATGCAGTTTGTGTCAGTTATTTTCATGTTTGAAAGTGGGCTATACAGATTGTAAATTCTTATTTTCACATCCTTTATCATTATATCAACATCTATAATTTCCGTTTGGTTGTCAGAGATCACAAATACTTTACTACAAGGTATTGCGTTTCGTGTAAGTATTAGAACTCTTCCTTTGTGTCCTTCACGGTCAAAACGTGTGGCCTGATATCCTCTGACCGAGAATCTGCAAGTGGCGTTGAGGTGTGTCTCTTGAATGCATGCCACATCTATTCTATCTTTATGGAGACGATGCGTTAAGGGGACTTTCTTGTTAGAAACTCCTTCAGCATTCCACTGTAGTATGTTTAGTGTCCGGGGTGTTTGGTCAATAGCTCTTAATCTACTCCTCTGTGCCTTGACTCCACACCACAGGGGAAGGTGACCACCAGTAGTAATGGGTGGACCCCTTTGAGGCAGGGGGCCCGGCACTATCACCACCTGATGGGACTTCACGGGATTAGCACCATACTGATTAATTTTAATCTGTGGCATCATGAATTGATTAAGTTACGTTGCACTGCTTTGTCAAGCTTGTGGCTCAGTACATCCGATTTTGACAAGCATTTTTCAGGTGTGCTTTCCCTAGCCTTTGACTGTCCCCAGTCTACCTACAAGGCAGCAGGTTTGTGTGTCTCTTAGTCTGGTTCCTCTCCCTTGACCTGTCCAACATGTGTGACCCTACCAGTAGCTGTGCTACCATCGGCATAGTTCTTGGGGTCATTGGAATATGCAAGCCCTTCTTCCTCATCACGGTGGACACACGGCAGAGGGGATGCATTAGTACAAGCATTGTTATCTTCTTATTCTTCTGTAATCAACATTTGTTATGCATGTATTCGGAGGGTAGTGCACAGCATGCATTATAATGAGTGGGTGTCTGTTTTCTAGTCCAGTGACAATTAGGCCAACATCATCTAACCTCGAAGGCTAAGGTTTCGTTTCTGAATTCCTTCTGCCACAGACAAATTTCCTTCCCGGGCTTTGTGGCCTGCCCACATTTTCTGCCGGGCTTAGCTGCCCAAACCTGTGTTCTTAGAACTTCCACAAGGCTGTGGTGGTTTGGCATTTGGTGAGTCCTTCACACAGATGGATTTGCTTCCAGGGTTTATGAGCTCCACAACCCCATTCTGTTTGCTTCCTTACTGCATCCTTCAAATAGTCAAATCCGTATATTCTCAGTATACCTTTGCTTTTACTGTTACTTTGTTTCAGCAACAGCTATTGGTGACTTGAATTGAACACACAAACAATATCCCCCTGCAGACTGACATAGATATCATTCATTCATTCAGCAGCACGTCCTTTGCAGAACCATGCTCTCATAACAACCTTCCAGAAAACTTTACCATAAACAAGATGTTCCGCATCCGATTCACCCATCTGGAGATCATCTACCACATCCTGCACCCATCTTCTCTTTGACCTTCCTCTTCCTCTCTTCCCAGGCATATACCCCTCCATTATTGTTCTCTTTAAAAGTTCATGACGTTTCAAGTGACCAAAATATTTCAATTTTCTTTATTCTATCATCTAAAGTAGCCAACCTTCTTTAATATTCAGCTCTTGTTGTATGGATGCTTTTGTTCTTTTCTGTATTCAAGATATTCTTAGAACCCGTCTATAACATTTATATTCAAAGGCATCTATGCTCTATGCACTGTTCAGTTTCATCAAAATATCATTGGATTACTGTTTCTAGCCATATTTTAAACATAAACATTTGGAAAATTATATGAATGTTTAGTTGAAGGAGCCATGGTAGTGTCGCGGTTAATGCTGGTTATGTATTCATCAATCAATTCAACAATCCTCAAGGAGGCAGTTTTAACTGACCTGAGCTGCCTGGTCCAGCCAGTCTCTAAAATGGTCACCAGGAAATAATTGTCTACTAAGACTAAGTCACTAAGTAAAGGGTCAGTGTGAGCACTGGGCACTACCCATCAAGTGTCGACTGGTCTATCAAAACAGTGATATATTTATTAGTCTATATAATACACACTACGACTCAAGGTGGGCAGTGTAAAACGGCCCATTACTTTCTTTTTATTTCAACTCAACCATAGATGAAAAGGAATGGAATTTCGACAATTTCGTCAAATCGAAACAAATAAATAAATTGATCTTCTATTAAATCTATTTGTATCTATACTTTTATGACTGTGAGGTTCTAGACAACACTTTTTGACCACCTTTAGCAGCGTACAGAATTCCCCCAGAATTACTGATATCTATCACAACAGTTCTGAGTGCTTACATATTTGTCTGGTGGATGTTGCAAAATACTTAACTACAACTCGCTTGTCAAAACATCCTGGTTAGTTCTGTGCTGGGAACAACTGGTGAGTGCTCTCCCTTCCACTGGAATAAGTACTATAGTATAGTATGTCCCACAAAGAATGCCTTCATTCACGATCAATTATTTTGAAAACTGTCTGTTGCATCGTTATGAAATTTTTCCAGCCGTCTTATATTTACACCCACCCAAGGAATAAGTCTTTGATAGGTCCAAAAACAACTTAAATCATCGAAAGCGGCGACATGTCTTTGATGTTTTGCTGAACAACTAGTGATTTCTCGCTAACAAATTTACGTTTACAGTAATGCGAGGAGCGAGTGGTTAGAACGCCGGACTCTCGTTCGGGAGACCCGGGTTCGATCCCTCGGTTAGGTGTGGGATTTTTTTCTATCGGGGGCAAAAAGAAAATCCTAATCTGCACAGTTCGCGGCGACTGCACTAGCCAGGCGGCCTTTATTCCTCCGGCTCAAAGACCCCTCTTCCAAACACCGCAAGGTACTATATTGGCAGTAACTGACAGTAATGGAAGCCCCGCCAATTCAGATGACACACAAGGCGTATCCGGATTCGTGTGGGAGTGGGTGCAATGAAAGAACTAGCTTAAAAGTCGACAGGGTCGGCTGCATTGCATCGGGTTTTATCCCACATGGCTCAGTTTCTTTCCGCAGGGCGGAAAGCGTCGCACAAAGCACGAACTCCGTAGCACCAGCGACGACCCTCGGGAGTCTCCAAAAAAATGCACTCGTGAAATAAAGGACGCGGCCCAGAATCGAACATACAACCTTCGGAGCCCGAGTCAGACGGCTTGACCACTTCACCATGGAGAATCTCGAGAGGGGTGCAATGTTTAATATTAGTAAAGACAGAGAATTTACATAGGCATGGGGTAAATAATTTGTAAATTAACAGGAAAGTAGAAGGAATATATTTCTTACCTTATTTTTCATTTCCTTCTTGTTTCTTCAGCTGCTGGTTAATAAAATATACACAAGTATTCATATTAGCTTTTTATATTGAGTTCGTGAAAGCTTCCAAATAGCTGTGCGTTAATGTGCGTATGGAGTGACCAGAAATGATACCGCAATTTAGTCATCATGTTTCCATTTTTAAGGATCTGTTCAGCTGTCTGTGTAGTTTGTTCACACGTACACACGGGTGACAGGCCCGCTTTGAGTCTTTGATTGTCTACTCTGCTGTTTACCGTTCATAAACGGAACATGATTACCTGTTTTGCACTATGAAAATAGTTGTCAGTGTCTCTGTAGTGGGCTTTCTACTTAACGACCAAAATGTTGGTCATCTTTTCATTGAAGTTTATAGATTGATTCGATTGCACGTGTGTTGTCCCCTAATTTGACAACGTGTTTGCTCTCACGTTTCTTGTTATGCCACAATATGTCAGTTTCCACTGCAATATTACTCTTCTGTTGGTATTCAATGCGTTTAGTGTGTGTGTGTGTGTGTGTGTGTGCGCGCGCGCGCGCGCGCGCGTGCGGTTTTTTTTTTTCAATACAGTTGTTTGTCACCGCTGAGGGCTTGCGGAATTGAAAATTCATCACAGCGGAATGCAAACTGTTGCCATTGACATTGTGCTGATGCTGTAATGTTTAGGGCCTGCAGTTCGTCTGAATAGTTGGAGCAAAATATCCCAGCACGCGGATTAAGGTCTGCTCTCGGTTGCATAAAATTCAATCCATCCTTTCTCCAATAGTCCTCTTCCTCTTTCAACACATGGTCCTCACATTTTTTCCAGTAACTTTTATCAATATTTAATAGCGCGGACTGGTTGATACACAGACAGACAGACAGACAGACAGACAGACAGACAGACAGACAGACAGACAGACAGACAGACAGACAGACAGACAGACAGACAGATGGATAGATGGATGGATAGATGGGTGGGTGGGTGGGTTGGTGGGTGGGCGGGCGGGCGGGCGGACGGACAGACGGACGGACGGACGGACGGACAGACGGACAGACAGACAGGCAGGCAGGCAGGCAGGTAGGTAGGTAGATAGGTAGGTAGGTAGGTAGGTAGGTAGGTAGATAGGTAGGTAGGTAGGTAGACAGGCAGACACGCAGGCAGGCAGGCAGGCAGGCAGGCAGGCAGGCAGGCAGGCAGATAGATAGATACATACATACATACATACATACATACATACATACATACATACATACATACATACATACATACATACATACATACATACATACATACATACATACATACATACATACATACATACATACATACATACATACATACATACATACATACATACATACATACATACATACATACATACATACATACATACATACATACATACATACATACATACATACATACATACATACATACATACATACATACATACATACATACATACATACATACATACATACATACATACATACATACATACATACATACATACATACATACATACATACATACATACATACATACATACATACATACATACATACATACATACATACATACATACATACATACATACATACATACATACATACATACATACATACATACATACATACATACATACATACATACATACATACATACATACATACATACATACATACATACATACATACATACATACATACATACATACATACATACATACATACATACATACATACATACATACATACATACATACATACATACATACATACATAGACAGACAGACAGACAGACAGACAGACAGACAGACAGACAGACAGACAGACAGACAGACAGACAGACAGACAGACAGACAGACAGACAGACAGACAGACAGACAGACAGACAGACAGACAGACAGACAGATAGATAGATAGATAGATAGATAGATAGATAGATAGATAGATAGATAGATAGATAGATAGATAGATAGATAGATAGATAGATAGATAGATAGATAGATAGATAGATAGATAGATAGATAGATAGATCTCCGCCAGGAGCTGGGCGAAGCCGGGCCGAGTCAGCTAGTTTATTTATATAATCACGTTTCATGAAAGAATCCACATAGGAGACACCTCTGAACAAACCCATTTAACTCCGCGCAGTTTGTGCCAAAACGAAAATCACGAGACAATTTCAAAAAAGCGCGAATGTGTCTTGGTGAAGCTGTAATACTTTTAAAATGATGAACTTAATCTCTAAGCCGTAAATTATATATCGCATATAAACAAACATTGAAATCTGCTGTACAATCTCCAGAACAAAAAAGGTTATATACTAAATCTCATAATTTTCCCTCAGTTGGTTACTGCGATATGGATGTTTATATTGGGGGGGGGGGGGGGGAACACACACACACACACACTATAGTTTGACTTGGGCCATCCATCCATCCATCATGTGCCATGCCTTTAAGCGTGGGCAGTCATGTTTTGCCAGCTCACTCGATCACCAGAGTCGTGGATCATCTCCGTGTTCATGTCTCGACCATGCCATGTGACCAAGCCATCCAGGTATTTACTTCTCGGTCTTCCCCTTTGTCTCTTCCCTTCGATCATGTCAGTTGTCATCCCAATTAATTTCTTCTCATAACATGCGCAAAAAATTGTGACTGTCTACGTTTAATGTCTCTAATCAGTTTACGATCTTCATTTGTTTCTTGAAGAACTTGTTCATTGGTTTTTCTGTCTGTCCATGGTATTCTTTGCATTTTCCTTAGAAACCACATTTCCACAGCCATCAGATGTTTTTCAGCTTGACTGCTCGTACACGTCCATACAAAAGTACAGGTTCTATGTACCACTTCATCACTCTTTTTCTCGTTTCAATTGATATCTTTTAATTGGTCAGTATGTCTTGGGCCATTTTGTCTTAAATCTCTGAAAATACCTGAGTTAGGCATCATTACCCTCTTTCAACAAAAGTCGCCCTCAAATTAACATCCTATCTGTAGCTGACAGTCAGACGCTAATATAACTTCTCTTTGAGGTTGAACGGGGTATGGGTAATGGAAACAAAAAATAAACTTGAGTTAGTAGTTAGTCGCCGGATTGTACTCATTGCACATGGAACCATTGGCTCCCGAAGTCCTCGGATACTATCCTTAGCATCTCCATCAGCATCTAGTTGTCGACGACGCCAATTCTTTTTTAGGCTGACTGTTGACTCTTCTTTGGCCGTCAGCATTGCTCTCTTGTCTGTTGTTGTTCTTGCCAACTTCTTGCAATCTTGTCAAGATTGCATGCGTACATTCGTTATCTGATCCGTTTAATCGACCTGTCTCTGATGGCATCTACTATATCGGCCCGGTCCATTGCTGTAGTAATTGAATAATTCAACGAAAATGAGAAGCAGAATTGGTCCGCTTGACAAGAACACAGTCACGGGTAGCAAAATGTGCGTTACGGTAGTGTAGTTATATAGCCTTCTCCATGTCAGGTCTTAGTCAGATATGGCTGAGCTACCGTATGACAGTAGACGGTACTACCTGCTTCTGTTAGCGCCGAGTGTTGGGCGGCGCTTACCAAACCCGACACCCCACATTGTGCCAACGGCTTCGGCCGGAAGAGTGCAATTGGGAGGGTACAAGCCTTATCCTGGTGAGAGGAAATGCAACCTAAAGACAACATGTCATGGCAGGGCAGACCCGGCCCTAAGCCTTGGTTGGTAACTGGTCTAGGATCGAAGCTCCGACAGGCGGACAGTTAGAGCATTGCTTTGCTGATCCGGCAGCTTCTGCAGCTTGTCTTGTTTAATCAGCAACCGGATTCTCCGTTGTGCTGCGCCAGTGATCAGTATATCACTAACCTATGTATATAATCAGTGTCTCACCAAAGGCCACTTTCCATCAGCTCTCAAAATCGCTAAAGTGTACCCTCTTCTTAAATCTGGTTCATTGGACAATGGTCTCCCGAACAATTACAGACCCATTTCTTTACTATCATCACTATCTAAGCCACTAGAAAAACACATCCATAAAGTAACATTACAGTATTTAGTTCGCAACAAGCTTATTGTTGACAGCCAATCAGGATTTCGACCAAAGTATTCTTGCCATACGGCCCTAACAAACATGATAGAAAATTGGCACGAGAGTATAAACAACAACAGTCTATGTGGAACTGTGTTTATTGATTTCAAGAAAGCATTTGATATGATAGACCATGTTATTTTAATTAAGAAACTTGAGACAATGAAAATTGGTCCTAATGTAGTCACTCTAATATCATCTTTTCTATCGGACAGAAAGCAAGTAGTATCACATAATAAATCGCTGTCTCAAACCACTACATTCAATATTGGAGTACCACAAGGCTCTATTCTTGGCCCTCTATTATTTGCCATATATATTAACGATCTACCTTTGCATCTTTCATCGTCCTGCGATCTATTTGCAGACGACTGTACAGTGTACACAAACGCTGAAAACTGTATTTTACTGGAGTCGTCTTTACAACAAGAATTAAATAATGTAGTTAGGTGGAGCTATTCAAACCGTATGCAAATTAATATCACTAAAACAAAATCAATGTTATTAACAACCAGACAAAGACTTCAAACTCTAAGCTCACACACATCACTTCAACTTCACATCGATAACATGCCAGTAGAAAGTGTAATTGAGCACAAAACATTAGGCCTAATCATTGATAGAAACCTAACCTTTAATTCCCACGTTCAAGCGCTCATTAAACAAACAGCTAAAAAAGTCTACCAACTCGCCAAAATTAAAAACTTCCTTGATGAGGACACAAGGAAACTATTCTATACTTCTCATATTCAGACACACTTTGACTACTGCTCTACAATCTGGGACGGTTGTTCTTCTTCTTCTTCGTTCATCCGGAGTTTTTTTTCGGATGTGATTGCGTTGTGCCTGTTTACAGCAGAGCTGCGTTCTTGCGCCGTTAGGCCGACACATCCGACTTCTGCGGGCATTTGTTGACCGGGTTAACCTTCCCGGGGGGACGGTTGTTCTAATTCAAACACCAAGCGACTTTACTCACTCCAGAAACGGGCCATGAGTCTAATTTATAGCAAACATTTATCTGACAATCCCAGCCTGTATAAACGCCTTCAGTTACTACCACTCCGCAAACGCCTGCTTTTCAATAAAGCTAAACTAATTCACAAAATCTTGCATCGGAATGCCCCAAATTACCTTTGGCCATTGTTTAAATATAATGCTAGACACAGTAAACGTTTAAATATATTACACATTCCGAAGCCTAGGATTGACTTATACAAAACAAGCTTAACGTACTCTGCAGCTCAGCTGTGGAACAATCTTCCACAAGAAATAAAAGACATCACCAATCCTTATTCATATAATCGCAAATTACTCGAACACTATCTCAGTACGGATTACCTTCCCCCATAATAATAGTGATAATAATAATAATAACAAAACCCTAGTATAACAGCCAGTCCCCTTTTGGTAGGCCAGTATATTCCACATGGCTAATAAGTGTCTGACCATTATCTAATGTTACTGTGTCATGTAGTTTTGATGTTCGCATTTTGCCAATGATTTTATAATGCATAAGTTTTATATTGTTGCTGTTCTCTGTTAGCCTTGAATGATGTGTGAATGAAATAATGTATGGAAGAGAGTGATAGAAGGGCAGAATGTTAGACGGGCCTGCGTGCCCAATTCTTAACCCTTTGAAAATAAAGTTTGTTCGTTCGTTCGTTCGTTCGTTCGTATTGGTGTCACCTTTTCTCTGGAGTAAACTAGACAGGCCAAGAGAAGGATTATGCTGCATGGGCAACACATGGTCTCTAAATTCAACCCAGGCGTTGTGTTATGGAGAGATAACCCCATTTTACAAACTATCGACTGTCAAGACGGCAAGGTGCCAGTCAGTCAGTCTTCTCCAGTAAGAAAATAAACACGGTTTCAACTGCATAAAGATATGCAAAGTTAATTATCGGTCAACGGTCGTAATAAAAACTAACTGTTAACTTATACAGACTAGACGGAAAATAATTAAGTAGCACTTCTAAGAAAAGATGACGAAGAGAAATAACTGGTGGAACTGAAGTAAAGCTTTAAACATACAATGAGTATCAAGGGAGGGGGGGGGGGGGGCTGAGTGGTCTCGAGACATAGTGTCCGCCTCGAGTGCTGGAGGTACAGCGTTAAAACCCAGGTGAGGGCCGGGATTTTTTTACGGGTAATGATTTCGGACGCCCGTGTGTATTGTTCCGCACGTAAAAAATCCCCAGGCAGTTGGAAATCGAAAAAGAGTAGCCTAACCGCGCTGCCCGTGCAAAATTTCGAGTTAACAATCTACCCAAAGTATTTTCACGATTCTCGCCCGTGCTGCGGATTTCGTGCACTGAGCTGATTTTTCTCCGGACTCAGGCTTGAGTTAGGAGTAGATCGGAGCACTTATGGGTTACACCCGAGTGCCATGATGTTGATCCGTCGACTAAACACACAATGAGTAAATCGACAACAGACAGAAAATACTTTGGGCATTATATTTAGATGTATAAAACTTATTTAGAATGAAGTAAAATGCTCGACAACATTAATGGAGCATTTGAGGCGAATTCCTTTTGGTGAGCACGCTACAGCTTACACGCTAGTCTAAATTAGGCTGCTTGTTTTCTCATCAACACAGTCCCAAGGATTTATTTCCCCGATATCAGTCTACATTACCAAATATATGAAAAAGATAGTCCAAAGACAGATTTCATCAATACCATGTATCCGAAGTCGGTGTTACACATATCAAACTGTGCAGCATCGTTTTCCTTTGTCTTCCCCTGATTTCAATCGGCCCAACTTTCCTGTTGTTATGACGTAATACTCCAACTGTACTTTTATCATCATGACTTATGATACAACTGAATGGTGTAGGAGTTCATCCCGGCTAACTCGTCATCAGTGCATCTGAAGATAAGAGCGAACGTTCTTATCCATTTATTCATGCTGACCTAATTTATTTCTATACATTTTTCTTGTTGTCTCGTTCTTGTTGTTCCGTTGATAAGGACTTGGATAGAAACGTTCGCCCATGTCTTGGTGTGTTTCTCCATCCGTCGAGTTTCTCTTGTGAAATATTGACAAGTATTAAGGTCATGCGAAGAGGAGAGAGGCATTGGAGACCATCGTGACGACTGGAAAGATCGAGGGGGAAAAGAGGCAGAGGCCGACCAAGAAAAATAATGTTGAGATACGTGGAGAGACATGAATGTCTACGTCAACTGGCTTGGCACTTGATGGTGATTATGATGATCAAAGTTTGATATTGATAACAAAGATAGGGCGTAATGATGCTGTGTACGGTGTCAGGCATTAGTTAATCGGGTTCTAGATTCGTCACAACATTTGTGGGTATACGACAGGCATGTTTCTTGAGAACAATGGTTGAATTGAGTCAAGAACCGACATCACAGCACTCGGGACATTCCCAATACGTGCTCCGTTCTCATTTTCAATAGCCAGCGAAGAGTCCCAATTCTAGGTACCAGTAGCAGTCGGATTGTGTGTCTGTCTGGCCTTTCCGAGGTGTCCCGAAAGTCGGCCAGATCCACTGGTCACTTCCTGTAGTGCAATTCTCTTCAGGCCGTGATTGTATGATCTTCTGCACTATACATACAATCCAGAGTGCCCTGATAACGTTTGCCTTATAATGCATTAATACCCCACTAAGAGTGCAGACCCAGTCAATATGTCCACCTGCTCGTTTCCCACTCCGCCAGCATGACCCGTTGAGACATTCCAACAGATGTTCTCTATTTTTTATTGTTGAATTAAAGACTACCACTCTGCCCAAAGCATGTGCGTCTTTACCTTATTCATCATACGTTGTGAGTCCGTTACAATCACGACATGCATCTCCCGTTTGACCTCCAGCCAGCGGATTTACCGCTATGACTGCATGTACTTCCATTCTGGGACTACATGTTGTGGTATCATATGCCAGGCTCTCCTGCATCAAACACCGTCCACCAATCAAGCTTCACCACAAACCCCCAATCACTTCTTTTATCTCTTTAGAACCATTAACGATACCACACTCTCCTGATCTTCTGGATTCTGAGAATGAATAACTGACACGGTTAGGCAAATTGGCGACCATGTGTGCAATGTATACAGAGTCATTAACACGGCTGCCCGGTCAAGATTAGAATTTTTATTTTTCATCATTATCTCGGTCGTGTTATCTATAATGTAACGTAAGTGTTAATGTTTCTCCATAGATCTCGTCCTTGTTGTTCTTAATCAAATTCTGTTGGTAATATTCCCCCAAACCACAGTCTTAGGCCATGCAGTATAATTTCTATCTGTGTACCGCTGCCAATCCTACCGCTGATATTTGCGGTCGCCCCGGTGTTTCCTAGTACCTCTCTTCTCATTGTATTACCAAAGACCATTGGAGTAGTACTAGATGTTGATAACACATCGAAAAAGGTGGGTATATCCACGCAAATCGGTGGATATATCGTCCTTTTTTTTGGGCTTATGTGAGGTAAGTTTATGGTATGAGAAATGATGAGAAAACCGTATCCTCCGAGTTGATATAATTTATGAATAATCGATTGGTGTCACGTGTTTCATATTTTTGTTAAGCTCGGTGTACAACACCTGTGACAAAAATTCAATATTGCCCGCATGTGCATATGAGTGTCAGGGTTGAATCGCAGTGGGGAGGTCGCTGGCGGCATCGGGTGTTATTAATCACGGGAGGTGACGGGAGATGTCGGAATAAAATAATAAGTGCAAAGAAGATGTGGGGTGCGTGGGCGAGTGGCGGAGTATATAGATAACTGCTTCTAAACAATATCATCATAAGATATAAGATCATTAAAGAAAACTTTCTAGAAACAAGTAAAGATTGCTCTCCAGGTCGTCGTGGGTATCGGGTTCCAATCTCACTGGGAAGATCGACGTGTGGAAGAAATACTGGTTGTGATGATGACAGCTAGTGGGGTATTATACTGGCGTTAATGTTATGTTTAGCAATATAAACAAGTGGTAATATGCGGGTTGAAGAGGTCGTGTGTCTAGTTGGTACCCTAGCCCCCCCCCCCCCCATCAGGTGGAGGTGATAGGTTCGAATCTCGGTGCTTTTTCGTTGGTAAGGTTTCCAGACGGCAGCGTGTGGGGGTATCTAGTTGATCATAGTGGGGTGTGGTGGGTATCACCATGTGTAATTTGGGTGTCTAGTTGGTTCCCTACCATGCAACAGATTTGAATTTCACTATGTTAGTTAGTTAGTCGCAGTTCCAACTTCACAGCAACGGGTCGTCCCCATTATGCTCCGTTCCTATGCCAGTGATATCACACAAAATGCTCACCACTGCCCAATGTGAAAAGTGAAAAGACAGGAGTCTCGACAAACAACAGCCGGCACAGATACACTGCATAATGCCGCCGACAGAATGTCAACACAATAGTCCCCCACAAAACACCCAATTCATTTCTGATGGAATCGGCAGTCATTTTCCCATCTGGATGTTTCCTAGATTTTCACCCACACAGTCCACGAAATACAGTTCACCGTCGATGGTAGTGGCAGTCAGCCAGAAGCCCAGCAGCCACGCATTTCTGCATAAGGCAAAAACCGGTCAACTCTGGGACATAGCCATCTGCCATCGCTCCGAACATGCAGTCACGTTCCAAAAAACCTCGGGCAGATTCAAAAGCATTTCACACGAAACTCACAGCTCACAGAGTCGCGCCACGCACTCAGTAGCAGGGCGACACAACCATCAAGCCTCCTTAGTCGCCTCTTACGACATGCGTGGTAGGCTGCAGTGTTGCTATTCTTTGCTTCCCTTATGGGCCCCGACAACACACGGGAGGAATTTCACTATGTGGTGGGGTAGTGTGGTGATGGCCGAATGTGTATCTGTGCTAGGTGGTGCCGTAGACTTTGTTTGAGGTTCGAATCACGCAGCTGGTTGATAACTGTGTCCACCCTAGACGCCAAAAATGTATATCCTGCTGTGTCGGGGTCTGTTAAGGTAAAATTGAATCAACATCTAAGTCATAAGTTTCCCTCAGGGATGTGTGGTGGATATATTGATATTGTAAATTAGCTGCGCTGGCGACATATGGTGCTATTAATCAGATCGTCGTTATATGTTATAGTCTGTCCGGAAATTAATGCCGTCATTCATGATCAATCCATTTTGAAAACTGTCTGTTGCATCGTTATGAAATTTTCTCTGCCGTATTATATTTACCCCCACCCAAGGAATATGTCTTTGATAGGTCCAAAAGCAAATTAAATCATCGAAAGCGGCGATATTTCTTTGATGTATTGGGGAAAATGTAGTGAATTCACGCTAACAAACTAGTCTTACAGTAAACCACGTTATTTCTGGTGAGGACACAAGTACAAGGCGTAGCATGATTCGTATGGGAGTGGGTGCAATAAAAAAGTAGCTTAAAAGTCGACAGGGTCGACTGCATTGCACCGGGTTTTTATCCTATATGGCTCAGTCTCTTTCCGCAGGGCGAAAAGCGTCGCACAAAGCACGAACTCCATAGCTCCAGCGACGACCCTCGGGAGTCTCCGAAAAATGTACTCGTGAAATGAAGGAATCGAACATACAACCTTCGGAGCCCGAGTCAGACGGCTTGACCACTTCACCACGGAGACTCCCTAGAGGGGTGCAATGTGTAATATTAGTAAAGACAGAGAATTTACAGAGACATTGGGTAAATAATCTGTAAATTGACAGGAAAAGTACAAGGAATATATTTCTTAACTTATTTTTCATTTCCTTCTTGTTTCTTCAGTTGCTGGTTAATAATTGTACACAAGTATTCATGTTAATAGGATGCATTTAGCATTTTATATTGAGTTCGTGAAAGCTTCCAAATAGCTGTGCGTTAATGTGCGTATGGAGTGACCAGAAATGATACCGCAATTTAGTCATCATGTGTCCATTTTTAAGGATCTGTTCAGCTGTCTGTGTAATTTGTTCACACGTACACATGGGTGACAGACCCGCTTTGAGTCTTCGTGAAAGATTGTCTACTCTGCTGTTTACTGTTCAGAGACGGAACATGATTATCTGTCCTGCACTATGAAAATAGTTGTCAGTGTCTCTGTAGTGGGCTTTCTTCTTAACGACCAAGATGTTGGTCCTCTTTTCATTGAAGTTTATAGATTGGTTCGTATGCACGAGTGTTGTCCCCTAATTTGACAACGTGTTTGCTCTCACGTTTCTTGTTATGCCACAATATGTCAGTGTCCACCGCAATATTACTCTTCTGTTGGTATTCAATGCGTTCAGGTGTTGTTGTTTTTTTTTCAATACCAGTTGTTTGTCACCACTGAGGGTTTGCGGAATTGAAAATTCATCACAGTGGAATACAAACTGTTGCCATTGACATTGTGCTGATGCTGTAATGTTTAGGGTCTGCATTTAGTCTGAATAGTTGGAGCTAAATTTCCCAGTAAGCGTGCACGCGGATTAAGGTAAGGTCTGCAATCTGCTCAGAACTTAATCTGTATCGGACGATTCCAGTAGGTTGATGACTGCTCTCGGTTGCATACAATTCAATCCATCCTTTCTCCAATAGTCCTCTTCCTTTTTCAACACATGGTCCTCACATTTTCCCAGTAACTTTTATCAGCATTTAATAGCGTGAACTGGATTAGTATCTTGACGTCAGACAATTTGAATATAGTATTGTCAGCTGCCACCTGTCCTTTAATTTTAGCCCACACAAATTCTATAGGATTAAAGTGAAAGTGGTACAGCGGAATTCTCAAGCACCCATGACGATGCTCTTCTATCAACTTGTCGATTTGATATTTCTTGCTTTTTGGCGTTTGTTTTACAAGGGACAACAATTCTAGCTAGAAATACCTTTCTAGAAATGGTATGTTTTCCATTCGGAACCATATCTTTATTGCTCCCTTCGTGCTCGATGCTGTAGGTATTTTGTCTTTTTGGGCAACAACATTTATATCATGCATTGTCCATAATTGGACACGATGGTCTATCTAGTGATGGAAGCACAGTATTCTCGAGCCAATCTCTAAATACATAACCATTCATCTTATTATGATAATCCCTATTGTCTGTATGCTTTGATACGAACATGAGCCCAGCATTCTGTTGTAAGCCATTATGCGTATTATTAGCAAGGGCCATGACCAAAACCTGTCCTATACTACTGGGCACATATCGCTTTATCTGTCCATCCACTGATTGTCATTCCTTATCACTTGTGTGGTGCGCATTGATCCACATTTCATCCAAATACACTATGCCATAATTTTCTTTGCGCATTTCCCTTATTTCATGTAGGTATCTGCTTCTCATGGCTCCTAAATGCGGCTGCTCGCAAAGAATATTCCTACCTCCCTTGTACTTTCTAAAAGTGAAGATAATGTCCCTACAATTTTCCACAAAGTTGATTTGGATAGCTCAATGTTATTTTTCTTTCTCAACCAAACCCTAAGTTTTCTTACAGTCACTGTTTCTTTGGCATCCAGCATTTTTATAATGGTGGAAAATCCTGGATATAAAATCCTAAATTTTTATAATTTTAGGATTCTCCGTGGCGAAGTGGTCACTCTTGACTCGGGCTCCAAATGTCGCGGGTTCGGTTCCGGGCTGCATACTTCGGCTCACGAGTTAAATTTTTCGGAGATTCCTGTGAGTCGTCGCTAGCACTGCGGAGTTCGTGCTTTGTGCGATGCTTTCCGCGCTGTGGAAAGAGACCGAGCCACATGGGATAGAACCCGGTGCAATGAAGTCGATCCTGTCGACTTTTAAGCGACTTTTTAAAGCATTTTATAATAGCTCGCTTTATGAAATCCTTGTCAAAGCTGTCTACAATAACCTTTCTACCTACCGTTTGGTTATTGCGTGGTGGTTTAATTCCAGATTCTTGCACCCATCGACGAAATGACCGTTTACTCAAACACAATACATGCACTGTTCTTTTTTTAGAATTTGTAATAGTATAAAACATTTTCCTGCGATCAGCTTCTTGACAAAAATATGTGTACAACTTCATAGCGATGCTTTGAAGTGTACACAATTTCGCATTCAATCCCATTAAAAATATTCACATATTTCAATGTTACCGATAAGTGGTAAGATTTTTTTTTAAAAATAATAATCATGTTTCATGAAATAACCCATATTTTGACGACACCTCTGAAGACTGGCAATTTAAACAAAACGGTATTCTTGCATAAGGCCAATCCCGTGAAACCACAGAATATTCAACATTGAGCGCTGATTGTTTGGCTACGGTGTAATACATTTAAAATTATGAACTTAATCTCTGACTCGTAAATTATATAGGGTACCGCATATAAACAAACTTTGAAATCTGCTGTACAATCTCCAGAACAAAAATTTTTTTGTTGGGTGGATATCATGATAAGATTATATGCTAAATTTCATCATTTTACCTCAGCTGGTTACTGAGATATGGAATTTTATATTAGGACAGACAAAAGTAAATGGACTATAACAAAGGAGAAATCGATCGAGTCGTGTGTCTACCGATGCGGGAGAGGTCGCCTGGCCCATGCTTTACTCTGTATTGCCTATAGCGCCAGCTTTCCTATAGCGGTTAATAGTGGTCTTTAGTGGACTGTGTTTAAACATTATCATCACACAGTATAAATGAAAACCTTAAGAAAGTAAAGATGGCGGGTAGTACAGGTTATAATGGGTATGGCTTAGTGTCATCCAGTGTTAAGGGGCGAGCGAGTAGTGTAGTAGCTAGATAAGTGTATCCGAACACTGTCATCATACTGTGTCAGTTCGTTAAACGAAAACCTTGAAAAGGTCAAGATGGCCGGTATTACTGGTTGTAGTGGGTATGGGTTAGTGAAATTCGTTGTTCTAAATAACTACTTCCATTCATTGTTAAGAGATAGGCGAGGGGCGAAGTGGCTAGATAATTACGTCCGCCCTTTGGTAAGAACCAGGGCGATCGAGCAGAGGAGTGGGTAAATAAAGGCATGGAGGTCTACCGCCGACAAATTCAACGCATAATTGTACTTCGGTCGTCAGAAGACCTAGAATTTATTCGTTACATGTCTATTGTGAAGTGGTCGACTGTTTATTATAATGATGGTTACTATTATCTGTAGTGGATGGGAATTAAACACTATAATTGTACTATTGGTGCTGTTTAGGGATACAATTCTCGGCCTCAGACCGTGTGACGATGTACATCCAGGACACATGGGTAGTAGATAGAACCAGTCTAGCGGATTGTTGTTTCCGGTTGCAAGCATAAAGATACAGCCGGGAAAAGTGGGTAATGGTTACATCCAGTCAAAGATGACCTTGCATCCTGTCACATGTGTAAGGGTACGATGTTCTGGTGGCTGTCGAACCAGGTGACATTACTCGTTATGACCACCATGAACGGGAGTGATTCTGCTCCCTCATCATCAGCGCATCGGAAGTTTAAAATGGTCTGCCTTCTCTCGCTTTTCTATGTCCACGTCGTCCTAGGGTCACCAAGTAACAGCAAAGAACATGAAACTACTACTACCCAGGCATCTATACACCACAAAGTAGTTTCGAAAATAGTAAACGCAACTATAACCAGTTCAGCCCAGTGTCCGACTAACCCTTTCTCATAGACATAGAGGAGCGATGTAAGCACCGATGTCAATATCTTTTACTTAACAGCTAGTGGGTCATACACCGACGACTGTTTAACACATTCTATCACGTATATAATATTACACTTGAACACAACAAGCTGGCCCGACACAACCTTAGGCGTCTCATGGAACATGACATATCATGAACTGTCATGACCAGCAAAGTTATCGCGTCTCATATCAGGCATTTACATTTTCGTTAATTCTTCTGTCTGTCCATAGGGGTCTTTACATCTTTCCCCAGAAACACATCTCCAGGGCTATTATATGTATTTTAGTGTGTCTGCTCATTGCCTTGTTTCACATCCAGACAAAAGTACAGGTTCTTCGTAACAATTCAACATTCAAATAAGAAAATATTTTAGCCAAAATAGGAAATCTTGTTGACCAAATCAAGAAATATTTCAATAAAACTTATTTTACAAAATGGGGAAGAAAAATGTTAGCTAACCTATTAAAAAATTGTAAGAAAATATTTCAACCAAACTTATAAATACCTCGATAAAACTTATAAAACGTATGGAAATTTGTTAGCCAAAGTAATAAAAAATGTTGGCCAAAGTAAGACATAGCTCAACCAAACTTATAAATTTGCCAACCGAAATAAGAAAATATGTTTGCCAACTACGGGAAAACATTGTTTTGAATTTAATGTCGAAGAGAAATTTTAAAACATGAGTTAGACAATTTTCACGTATCTAAACTAGATGTACCTATTATTTTTATGAAAACTTTGAAGATGCCTTAAAGTTTTTATCAGTTTGTTTATAGCGCATATGACTGTAGATAACTTCTTTAAACATTTTGTAAAACTTTAAGAAAAATACAACAATTATTTAAATTACATAATATAGCAATGCTACTAAAAGTAATGTCCCTTGATATAGATTTTCTTGTTAAGTCCCCTTGCAATATTTTAATTATACGTGTTTCTTTTTAGTGTTGTTTTATTACGTACAAAACTGTTTTTAAACTAACCGACTATTTCATTGGATCCGCGTGAGTGAGAACAACATGTGTACAAAATTTCATCTCAATCGGATGGACCGTTCGGGAGCGCATAAAAGACAAACATACAAACATTCTCTTTTATATATATATATATATATATATATATATATATATATATATATATATATATATATATATATATATATATATATATATATATATATATATATATGGGAAATCCAGTAATGATGTAGTCAGGGCCGTGCCGTGCTATGATACAGAGAGGCGCCGCAGAAGGTGGCATCGTAAGGTCGCGGCATAAGTACAGGACTGAAAGAGGCTTACTACTACTATTTGGTTGTAGATTGGATTCCTCGACACCTCTATTGTTCCCTGTTGCAGAGTGCGGTCCTCGCAAGACGACTACCACCACCGCCTCGAGGTTGAACATTGGCCGACATTTACCTGACATTGGCGACTGTAGCCGCGTGGTGTCCGCAAGCACCGAACAATTCAATTCTCAGATGTACTGCCCTCTCTCGGAGGTGTGGCTACAGGGTCGACACGAGACTGTACAAGTTATAGTTCTTAGTTGAGAGACTGGTTCAGGGTCGTGGGGTAGATTTTTTCAGTCTGCAAATCTTCGAAACGCCTCTTAAAGATTTTTAATTATTGAATGGTTCAAACTGTATTTTGATTTCGCTGCTTACCTGTAGGACTATAGAGTTGTGCCGCTAGGGGAGGCACCTGGCAGCACGCTGGTAACTGTATAGCCCAATGCGAGAGTGACAATCTCTGTCACAGTTTCCACATTTGTAAGACGAGGCAGGTCCCGCAGTAAGTGACTGCATTTTATGCCTTTGCCTCATATCCTCAGTTTCTTGGACCCGATTGCGCTCAAAGAGCATCAGTCCGTTTCGTACATCTCTACTCCGGGAACATCTGTCTGTTGCAACTCTTTCCCACGTGTCTGATTCTATGCCAAGGGTTTTCATATCTTGTTTACACACATTCCTGTATCGCCCAGGGGAAAAGTCCGGGAAATGAAATGCGAAGAACCAGCTGTTGCCCAGTAGCACGTTTCTCCTCGACACGTCACCAATGTTTACCAAGGGAAAGGCATTAGCCAATGCAACTTGGCATCAGTGCCGTCGCAAGAGTTGCCAGAACTATGTTGTTTACAACATAGAACTGCCTAAGGGACTCCATCTCCATATTTGTCCTCGGAGTTTACTCCCGAATCCTGTCCCATCTGGGTATAACCGCAAGGCAGTAGAGGTTTGAGATTTAGAGTTTCCTCTCTTAGAGGAGATACCAACCAAGGCTGACGAGCCTCCTCTGCCCTGGAATCAATAAGGAGGGAAGTCTACCATTCTTCCTTCCTGCAGTGACCATACTGATCAGATGACCTATAGAGAGATCCTCTGCCCACCGTCGCTGACTTGAATCCATAACCAACAATTATCTGTAGGCTGCTCCCAAGTCCGATCCACCACCTGCTCGCGTGGCTTCAGGTTACCCTGTTTGGGGGTTTAAGCGGGTACTCCACCTTGCCCAAGGGTGTCCCGTAGGCTAGCGGAGGGAAGGAGACGCCTTACTTTTCCTTTGATAGGGGATATCCCTACCCCGCTACCTTACAACCAAGTAGACCAGAGGAAGAGCCGGCTTCCCAGAGTGCGGCTCCATGAGCCGAGAACGGGATACGAAAAAAGGAACATGGCAACGAAAACAAATGACGGGGCATGGCGAAGTACCGGCGCGGAGGCAATGACCAGGGAAGAAACTGGCTTCCCACGGCCACAGGTGGCATGATTTATGTGAGATCACGAAGCACTGGGTGCAAAAGGTTCTCCTCCTCGATGGAGGGTTGGCTTGAGAGCGACATTTATCACAGGTATGGGACAAACACGGAAACAACGCAAGGACAACGAAACAAACGTCTTGAATCATAATTCAAACACAAGGGAGGGGAAAGACACACAGAGTCGTGACCTAGGTGGGCCCGCCCCCAGAATGTCAAGAAGGAAAAGGCTCGAAACATTCTCGGAAAGGGGACCACTTCTGACGACCAGAAGCCTCGTATCGTAGTTGCTCCGCTGTGGAGTTTTTATCTCTAGAGCAGTCTGGTTTTACAATGCCAGAGACTCGCCATCGCCCCCTATCCTGTTTTTTTTTTTTTTTTTTTTTGCATATCCTTTACAGGACATCGCTTCAACACCAGCATCTTTCAGCTGTATGTTGATTTCTTGGCAAGATTACGCTCAGTAGTTTGCCATTGCTTTCTGAGCGGCCGGCTCACATACCCCGTAAGTTACCGATGCGATTCGAACCACTGCTGATTCTCAACGTCATCACGTTACCGACGAGAGTATACGAGATTACGGAGAAAAGTCATAATCTCTACTATCCTGTTAATTAAAATAAATCCCCCTGACGAAGGCCAAGAGTTGGACTTTTGCTGATAGAGGCGATGAATGCAAAAGCCAAAGGAGTATTTTTTTCAAGGTTGGACGCTCACCCCAACTCTACACTCGCGGCTGAACACGAATTTTGAACCATTTTGTGAGCGAAAAAATCCCTGGTTTTTTTTTTTTTTTAATTGGTTCAGATGTGTTTATATAGAAGAATGCTGAAAATTCCTCGGAGAGCCAAAGTGGACAATCTAGACCAGTGGTTCTCAACTTTTTTTTGCCAATGTACCCCGTCACCATGTGTTCAGAATGCCATTTCCCCCTTTCGTATTTCCTCCCTATAAACCCCCATCCCGCCCCTACATAGTATACGTAAAAATTGAAGCTAAATTTAATAACACATACTAGAACATGTCTAGATGTCTACATAAAACGTCATTTAAAAATAAATTTAATAAAGGCGAGAAGTACAGAACAGTAAAGATTGGAGGGAAAAACAATATCAAGTAACCGTTCTTTGATTGACGCGATCTTAAAATAACCATAATCCCCCCCCCCCCAACCCCGAAAAGCCTAAAATTCCCCGGGGGGGGGGGGGGGAATTCCCCACCAGTTGAGAGCCACTGATCTAGACATTTCGACAAAGCCGGCTCCGTGGCGAAGGGGTTACGGACGCAGTTCGTAATACCGCATACCCGCGTTCGAAACACAGCTGTGTTTTTTTTAATGAAATGGTATGCGTGCCGGTCCTTCAGAAATCAATGGCAAACTACTGAACGTACACTTGCCCAGGAATCACGAACAGCCAAATAATGCTGGGGGTTGACTACTACTACGTCCTGTAAAGGACATGAAACTATAGTATGTTCCGATTTGAATGCCTTCATTCACGATCAATTATTTTTTAAACTGTCTGTTGCATCGTTATGAAGTTTTTCCAGCCGTCTTATATTTACCCCCACCCAAGGAATATGTCTTTGATAGGTCCAAAAACAACTTAAATCATCAAAAGCGGCGACATTCCTTTGATGTTTTGCTGAACAACTAGTGATTTCTCGCTAACAAAGTTATGTTTACAGTAACTGGAGACCTGCCAATTCAGATGACACACAAAAGCGTATCCGGATTCGTATGGGAGTGGGTGCAATGAAAGAAGTAGCTTACAGGGTCGGCTGCATTGCACCGGGTTTTATCCCATATGCCTCAATTTCTTTCCGCAACGCGGAAAGCGTCGCATAAAGCACGAACTCCGTAGCTCCAGCGACGACCCTCGGGAGTCTCCGAAAAAATGCACTCGTTCGGGATCGAACATGCAACCTTCGGAGCCCGAGTCAGACGGCTTGACTTCACCACGGAGAATCCCGAGAGGGGTGCAATGTGTAATATTAGTAAAGACAGAGAATTTACAGAGGCACGGGGTAAATAATTTGTAAATTAACAGGAAAGTAGAAGGACTATATTTCTTACCTTATTTTTAATTTCCTTCTTGTTTCTTCAGCTGATGCTGATGCTGTAATGTTTAGGGCCTGCAATTCGTCTGAATAGTTGGAGCAAAATATCCCAGTAAGTGTGTACATAGATTAAGGTCTGCGATCTGCTCAGACCTTAATCTGTGTCGGACGATTCCAGCAGGTTGATGATTGCTCTCGGTTGCATAAAATTCAATCCATCCTTTCTCCAATAGTCCTCTTCCTCTTTCAACACATGGTCCTCACATTTTTTCCATTAACTTTTATCAATATTTAATAGCGCGGACAGACAGACAGACAGGCAGACAGACAGACAGACAGAAAGGTAGGCAGGCAGGCAGGTAGGTAGCTAGGTAGGTAGCTAGGTAGGTAGGTAGGCAGAAAGGTAGGTGGGTGGGTCGGTCGGTGGTTCAGTCGGTGGGTCGGCCAGTGGGTCGGTGGGTCGGTCGGTCGGCCGGTCGGCCGGCAGGCAGGCAGGAGATAAATAGATAGATAGGTAGGTTGGTAGATAGGTAGGTAGGTAGGTAGATAGATAGATAGATAGATAGATAGATAGATAGATAGATAGATAGATAGATAGATAGATAGATAGATAGATAGATAGATAGATAGATAGATAGATAGATAGATAGATAGATAGATAGATAGATAGATAGATAGATAGATAGATAGATAGATAGATAGATAGATAGATCCCCGCCAGGAGCTGGGCGAAGCCAGGCCGAGTCAGCAAGTTTATTTATATAATCACGTTTCATGAAAGAACCCCCATTTGAGACACCTCTGAACAAACCAATTTAACTTCGCGCTGTTTGTGCCAAAACGAAACCCGCCAAATAATTTCGAAAAGAGCGGGGGGGGGGTGTCTTGCTGAAGCTGTAATACTCTTAAAATGATAGCATGAACGCGGGAGCGGTAAATTATATACCGCATATAAACAAACATTGAAATCTGCTGTACAATCTCCAGAACAAAAAATTCGGTGGACATAATGATAAGGTTATATGCTAAATTTCATCATTTTCCCTCAGTTGGTTACTGAGATATTGAATTTTATATTGAGGCAACAACAAAAGAGCACACTATAGTGTTAAGTCACAAAGACAACTTATCACATACAAATAAATAGTAAATAGGCAGTCTTATTCCTTGAATTTAATTAGCAGGTGTGGCTCTGGGTGCGGTTGTTACACACAGTGAAGAACTAGGGTTAGAATTAAATTGTAAAAAGACACAGATTATGGTCGTCACTCAGTCAATCATGTGACATGGCGGAAAGCGTGGGCGGTCATGACTCGCCATTTCACTCGATAACCAGTGTCGTGGATCAGCTCAGTGTTCGTGTCTCGTCCATGCCATATGGCCAAGCCATCCAGGTATTTTCCTCTCGGTCTTCCTCTTGGTCTGTTGCCTTAGATCTTGCCAGTTATCACTAAGTTCTCCAATCCATTTCTTCTCATAACATGTCCAAAAAATTTTGACTGTCTACGTCTAATTTCTCTAATTATTTTACGATGTTCATTTGTCTCCTGTAGTACTTGGTCATTGGTTTTTCTGTCTGTCCATGGTATTCTTTGCATTTTCCTCAGAAACCACATTTCTGCAGCCATCAGATGTTTTTCAGCTTGACTGCACATTGTCCAAGTTTCACATCCATACAAAAGAACAGGCGCTATGTATCCTCTCAACACTCCTTTTCTCGTTTCAATTGACATCCTTTTATTGGTCAGAATGTTTTTCATCTTGCTAAAGGCTACTTTTGCCATGGCGATTCTTGTTCTAATCTCTTCAAGGCATCTCCCATCAGATGTTATTACTGTTTCGAGATAATTGTACCTATTCACTTGTTGAAGAATATTCCCATTTACTTGTATATTACATTGTGGTATTTGTGAAGATAGTGTAGAAGAATTTTATAATGACATAGAGTCTGCCTTAAAGAAATGTAAACATTCAGAAATAAACATCATAATAGGGGACTTCAATGCAAAAGTAGGAAATCAAGGGGATAGATACACAGTAGGAAAGTATGGTTTAGGAGAGAGAAATGAAAGAGGATACAGACTCGTAGAGTGGGCAAAAGAACAGGAAATGATTGTAGGAAACACCTGGTTTAAGCATAACCCTAGAAGATTATGGACATGGAGGAGTCCTGATAGCAGGATTAGAAACCAGATTGACTACATTCTCATTAGCAGAAGATTTAGAAACGCGCTAACAGTAGCAAAAACAGTTCCCAGTGCTGATTGTTATAGTGACCACAGATTACTCACAGGAACATTGAGGATAAAGTTGAAGAAAGTCAAGTATATAACAGGAAACACTAAATATTATTTGTGTACATTGAGTAATACAAGGAAATACAAAACAAATTCAACATAGAAGTAGGCTACAGAACAGATTTGAAATATTGTCTGATCTAGAGATCCTATTCCAGGATGTGGATGATCAATGGGAAACGTTGAAGAATTCAATCAATGTGGCTGCAGAAACAACTATTCCAAAATTAAAGGTGAGTCGTAAGAAATGGATGACTGAAGAAATTTTACACCTCATGGAAACAAGAAGACTCAACAAAAATAATTCTGTCAAATATGAAGAAATTCACAGACAAGTCAGAATATTATGTAAGGAGGCAAAAGAAGCATGGCTTGAGGAAAAGTGCTTAGAAAATGAAAACCAACACAACAATCAAAATACCAAATTAGTGCACAAAAGAATTCAAGAACTTACTAATAAAAGAACAAGTACATCAACAGGGTGTCTAAAAATTGAAGATGGCAAAATCATAATAGAAAAAGACCAGATTCTACATGTATGGACAGATTATGTTAAACACCTTTATGATGATAACAGAGACGAACAGTATGATATTAGATTTAATAATGAAGGACCGCCAATTTTGGAGATGGAGGTTCGAAATGTTCTTAAGCATATGAAAGCTGGCAAGGTCCCCGGTGCAGATAACATCACAACAGAAATGATTAAAGCTTTAGAAGAATTTGGACTAGAGCAAGTCACCAGACTGCTGAACACATTATATGATACTGGAGATATACCTCCTGAATTATGTAACTCTATATTTATTATTATTGCAATCACAAAGAAATCAGGAACCTTGGAATGTGATCAACATAGAACAATTAGTATAATGAGTCACATCACAAAGAATTTGCTAAGAATTATCATGCAACGAGTGAGGAAGAAGATACAACCTGAAATAGGGGAAGAACAATGCGGGTTTGTAGAAGGAATGGGTACAGTAAATGCTGTGTATATGCTGCGAACAGTTATTGAACGTGCTATAGAAGTAAACAAGGATAAAAATCTTTGCTTTATTGACTATACAAAGGCTTTTGATAGAGTTAGACATGTCAATATGGTGGATATGCTTGCAGATCTACAAATTGATGGGAAAGACATCAGACTTATAAAAAACATATATTGGAAACAACAAGCTGAATTAGGATTGATAATGAAGTGGGACAAATGAAGATCGTAAACTGATTAGAGACATTAGACGTAGACAGTCACAATTTTTGGGCATGTTATGAGAAGAAATGATCTGGAGAACTTAGTGACAACTGGTAAGATCAAGGGGAACAGACTAAGAGGAAGACCTAGAAGCAAGTACCTGGATGGCTTGGCTTTGTGGCATGGTCGAGATAGAAACACGGAGCTGATCCAGTGATCGAGTGAGATGGCAGAACATGACCGCCCACGCTTACCGGCATGGCACATGATGGATGGATGGATGGATGGCTCTGGATGAAAATGATTACATTCGATGATTGAAAGTCAATTCTAGATTCTAGTTTTGTATTAACTTCGGCAGTTGTGGCAAAGTTGGCGGAAAAGATGGCGATATTTTGGTGAATGTTATGTGATTGTCTTCGCAACAACGGTCTCCTCTCTCTCAGTTTGCTGAGAGTCAGTTTATGACTAGAACGTTCTATAATTAGTATTACTTTATTACTGTTTGTAGATGATTAACACAGCCGGTTATATGATGCATTCACGTTTGCTGAATCTAAGTATAATAAAACCATAGTAAATAGCATGCATATATTATAAATAATTAGAATAATATATTTTTTTTAGTATAAGTAGCAAGTCCGATGACAATTTTAATTTGAGTGTTTACTAATGAGACGGCCACAGAAGATAGGCCTTGAAATTCAAAATCTAATGGTACCTCAATGATGCTTGTATGTCACTTATAAGTTATAAGTGAAGATATTCACATTTTTGTGAAGATGAGACGAGTTGCGATTTTTCATACTATTCACCCGTAATTGTAGCTCTCCAGTGTGTCCATTACCTCTCCCAGCGGGTGTTCGTGTGTGTGCATGCGAGATTGTCTCAAATGGTCTATGAAAACTGACTTCAAAAATATGTTACGTCATGTTAAATGATTACAAAATAGTACAAGTATACAAATAGATTATTAATGATCTTTAGAATTGTGTTCTCTTTAACTTTGGTAGGTCAAATCGCACGTTTTGTGTGTTGAAAAGTGTAGCGCAATCGATATGCACAGCCATCATGACCCATACACAAAGTCACATCTTCGCAGAAAATCTGTTTTTCAACCACAATTTGAGCAAGTTTAGCGATGAAACTATGCTGATTCAGGGGCAATATTTTATATGGCGATTAAAATTCACATTAAACAAAGATATCTATTGGATTCACCGATTCCGATCGCGATCATTCGGCTGCCTCTGTGGTATTCGCTCCCCGGCAGTCGGCAGCTTGCACAGATCCATAGGGTGCACTTTATTCACAAACTTCCAGTTTCTTAGTTCTATATAATACTTTAGTTCGTAATGTTTAATAGTTTCTATTATATCTAATAATTTTGTGAAAAATTTAAAAAAAAAAAAATTGTGCAGCCGGGAAGAGAACCCCGGTCTCCCGCGCCTCTTGTGTGACAGGCGAACTGCTTATGACTCCGCTAGTGAGAACACAATAAATTTTCCACAATGATTTTTATATAGACAAGCCGCCATTTTGGGTTTCATGATCGTAACACATTTTCGCCTGTTTTTCAACCACAATTAAAGCACGTTAGCGATAAAACTTTCCAAATTTCTGAAAAATTTGATGCAGAATTCGAAGATCCATCTACAATTGATGATTTTCTATTGAAAGCGCCAGAAAAATAAAATTAATTACGGTTCAGCGTGCCATTTCCATTTTTGATAAATTTTTCTCCGCGTGCGAGGTTGTCTTAACTAACGGGTCATAGGCAGATTATGAAAACTGACTTCAAAAATATGTTCCATCATGCTAAATGATTAAAAAATAGTACAAGTATACAAATAAATCATTAATAATCTTTAAACTTGTGTTCTCTTTAACTTTAGTAGGTCAAATTACACGTTTTAAGTGTTACAAAGTGAAAGCGTACATGCCAGTCCGATCGATATGTGCATATGCACAGCCGCCATGGCCATGAGTTTCCCCATTCACAAAGGCACGTCTTCGCAGAAAATGTTGTTTTTCATCCACAATTAAAGCAATGTCGGCGATGAAACTTTCCAGATATATTTAAAATTGTACATCTATAATTGATGATTTTCTATAAACATCGCCAGAATAGTGTTACAAAGTGTACATGCCAATCCGATCGATATTCGCAAAGAACAAAAACATATAATTGATTATTTTTCTATAAACAACGCCAGAAAAAAATTACATTAAGTATGAAATATATTCTTATTTATATAAAAGGTCACGATGATTTCAACCAATCGCTTTGCACGGAATATTAGGCAAACCTTTCCTGAAAACCCCAGGATGACGTGTGTTATTGTCACGTGAGATTTGAATGAATGAATGACTTCGAAAGAATGCATGGTCTATACATTGCGATGTTTGGAGACACAGTGGATCATTGCAGGGTGGCATGTACATCACTTCCATTTTCATTTCGGGTCACAGCACAATCGAACCGTCTACATAGTACCATATATGATTGTGCCCTGGGTGGCGAGGCCTAACTTGACATATTATCAATTTCTCAGAGAAATTCAGAGAAATGTTATTTTCTGTGGTGACTTCAACGCTAAAGGCAGATCATGGGGAAACACTTCCTCCAATACACAAGGGGAGGAGCTCGAGACTGCACTGGAAACCATCGACCTGGTTTGTATCAACAGTGGCGGTGTCACCAGGACAGCAAACCGACCGGGCGATGAGGACAGTGCTATTGATCTGGCGCTAGTTTCACCTTCACTCACTACAGTGTGTAGATGGGGTGTCCTAGGACACCATGGCAGCGACCACCACCCTTGCAGCATACTGGTGGAGAAAGGCAGAACCAGGCAGCACAAGCTAAAGGTAAAGACGTTCCAGGATGACAGTACAGGGCAAGATGTAGCGCAGAACGTTTCAGGGCAGGAAAAAAAGCTGGGAGCAGCCACCGTGGTGGAGTTTCGAGGTGGAGCAGGCTTGGGTGGATAAGCGTAGTGCTGTAAGGAGATGGCAAAATGCCAAGAAGAACAGAGCTTGTCATCCTAGTCCCTGCTTGCACTTAGAAAGAGAGATGCAAACAAAAGTAAGCTATTTCAAAAAACTGGTCAAGGTGGTTAAAAGCGAAAAATGGGCAGATGTGTGTCAAAGAGTAAGCACAGACAAGTCACTGAAATTGTTCTGGCGACTACATAAAAGCATGAGTGGTGTAGTCAAGAATAAGAGCATTTCTGACTTCCAAGGTGCTGACCTCATCTGGCAGAGGACTGACGAGGACAAGGGCAAAGCCCTCTTTGAACGCTACCTTGAGCAGAGCAACCAGACAGACATGGGAGGCCGAAATCTGGCCAAGGAGGTCACCTCAGACAGATGCAAGGCCCAGAACACTTCGGATGAAGACACAGTGACAGTGAAAGAAATCAAGGCTGTGCTTCGACGATCAAAAAACAGTGCTCCAGGTCCTGATGGCATAAGATACGACGACATAAATAGGTGTACCGACAATGAGCTAGAGAAACTAGCAGACATGTACAACAACAGTATAGGGAGTGCTAGCATCAAGGAGGAATGGTTACACAGCTACCTGATTCCCTTGCCGAAGCCTGACAAAGACCACAAAAAAATTCAGGGATATCGAATTATAACCATGCAGAATACAATAGGCAAGCTGCTGGAGAAGGTAATTGCCTGGAAAATATCAAGCCAACTAGAGAGGCAAGGTGTTTTCCCACCTACCCTGGGTGGGTACCGTCCAAAAAGAGAAACCTGGACCAATGCAGCAGTCTTTGCCCAGGATGTCTATGAAGGTTTCCACGCAGGCACTGAAACCGTTGCTGCAGCGATTGATCTTGAGGACGCATACAACAGAGTACCACTGGATTTTTTAATGATTCAGCTTCTCGAACTAAACGTAAGTCCATTCCTCCTTAGTTGGATCGCTGCAGCCCTCTTCCAACGGAAAGTAGTTTTTAGATGTGGCAGTTGGACTTCGGAACCAACAACAATATATCCTGGCCTACCACAGGGATCACCATTATCTCCGGTACTGTTCAACGCCTACACAGTGAGAATCACCAGTGAGCAGATCACTGGACCTGGCAGGACATTGTCATATGCCGATGATGTTTTAGTGTATCGTCAGGGTAAGGATAGAGAGGAGGTGGCTGTGGAACTACAAACCGAACTCAATCGCATAAGTACTTGGTGTGATGAAGCTGGGGCAATGGTCAACCCAACAAAGGCAACAGTGACTTGGTTCTCGTTGAATAATCATATTGTCAACACTCCAACACCAACTGTAATGTTGTGTTCAGAGGCGGTGGAAAGAACGCAGGCAATGAGTTACCTGGGGATACGGTTTGATCGAAGTCTTGCTTATAATGTGCACATAGACCAGGTGATAACAAAGGCCAAGCGGGGTTTGGCAGCGATGCGGGTGATGGCGGCAGCAAACTGTGAGCAGCGCCATCTATGTCTTCTGTACGAGGGGCTGGTCATGTCTGTTTTGGAGTATGCAATGGCAATCCTGACTCTCAGCCATAAGCAGATAGAAAGGATGGAAAGGATACAGAATGAAGCTATGCGCATTATTCTTGGATGTACAAGAGATACAGCATGCAGGGCGATGCGCTACCTTCTTGATTTTCCAACCATTGAAGAGAGAATACAAGGTTGCAGGGCACGCGCCTACCTCAGAATTAACGCAAACACACAACATCCACTGCATAGTGAAATTAGGAGGTTGAAGGGCAGCAGGTTAAAAAGAGGACGGTCGTGGATGGGTCAAGCCGAAGACATTCTTCAACAGGTGTGTTCACTTGAGGACTTAGAACCTGGCGAGGAGTGGGTGCAAGTGCCAACAGACTTCTGCACATCCTTTTCAGTTTGCATCCAACTGGATAGAAAATGCAGACAAGAAAATCCGGCTGCTGTTGAGGCTGAAGTACAAGCGTTGATTTCCGAGAATTCGCTAGACGGTGACGCGGTCATCTACACAGATGGGTCGGTCGTCCGACATGTGAGAAGCTCATGGGCCTTTACAGCTCGGGCCGGAGGGAGAATTGTGAAGGAGGACTCTGGTGCTTTCACTGAAACCACAAGTAGCCTGACCATGGAAGTCATGGCAGTAAGTAAAGCAATAACATGGCTCGAGACACAGACATTCACTAGGGCTTGTTTCCTTAGCGACTCAATGAACATGATCAAGAGGATAGAGGAGGGGTCGATCCGAAGAGATTGGTTGCTGCCTCTGGAGCGGTCTCGACTGGCAAAGATTAGTTTCATCTTCGTGCCAGGGCATGCGGGAGTACAAGGAAATGAGCGGGCTGACAAGCTCGCAGGTGAGGCTACTGTTGAGGGCGGACGCGCCATGGACCAGGCCGACATTCTGAATGCTCTACGAGAAGTAAGACTTTTGCGAGAACCAAGTGATGACTGTGAATCTACAACAATGGCCAGACTGCGAGAGCAGCAAATTAAAAGAGGGGTGGCCAAACAAGAACACTACGCAGGAAGCCAAAGAAGATTGATAAACCAACACAGAACTGGCGTCGTTAGCCGCTACACGTTGCAGGATTTGCTGAGGAGGGGATCCGAGCACTTATGGACTGAATGGTTCGATGTGCAATGAGGATGATCTGTCGACTAACTAACTAACTAACTATTATCTATTTCTCAATAGGATGTGCCGTGACCTAATTAACAATTAAAAATGGCCACCAATTGTTTATTATTTATTAAAAGTCTGTCACACTGCTAACAAACCTCGTAAGATTTATATTTTATTGTGCGTTTTTGGCAACAGGAGATTAAAGGCTGCATTCCTCTTTCAATAGAATATTGAGAGGATTGATTTCATTGGACCGGGTTTTACCCCATATGGCTCAGTCTGTTTCCGCAGGGCGGCCTGCAGAAAGCATTGCACAAAGCATGAGAGTCTCCTTGTCTCAGAGAAAAATGCACTTGACTTTTAAGACTTTTCTATAGAATATGCTGTTACCTAATTAACAGTTAAAAATAGCTACCCATTTATATTAATTAAATGTCATGTGAAATGTTCGTCGTTAGTGAAAGAGCAATTCATGAAAATGTACTCATATTGTCTTAATGTACCCACCGCATTGTGACAGCTTTCTTTTGTTGATTAAGAAAGGTGTGAGGCAGGGATGTGTAATGTCTCCAGATCTTTTTTCTGTGTACAGTGAAAATATTTTCAGAAATGAAGATAAATGAAATCATCATCGGACGAAACATCAATAACATTAGATATGCGGATGATACAGTATTGATTGCAGACAATGAGCAGGATCTGCAACATTTAGTAGATGCGGTTGTTGCATACAGTGAACAAGTAGGGTTAGAATTAAATTGTAAAAAGACACAGGTTATGGTCGTCACTAGGAAGAATGAAATACCACAATGTAATATACAAGCAAGTGGGAACATTCTTAAATAAGTGAATTGGTACAATTATCTTAGAACAGTAATAACATTTGATGGGAGATGCCTTGAAGAGATTAGAACAAGAATCACCATGGCGAAAATAGCCTTTAGCAAGATGAAAAACATACTGACCAATAAAAAGATGTCAATTGAAACGAGAAAATGGGTGCTGAGGTGCTACATAGAGCCTGTACTTTTGTATGAATGTTAAGCTTGGACAATGAGCAGTCAAGCTAAAAAACATCTTATGGCTGTGGAAATGTGGTTTCTGAGGAGAATGCAAAGAATACCATGGACAGAGAGAAAAATCAATGACCAAATACTACAAGAAACAAAGGAAAATCCTAAATTGGTTAGAGAAATTAGACGTAGACAGTCACATTTTTTGGGATGTGTTATGAGAAGAAATAAATTGGAGAACTTGGTGACAGCTGGCAAGATTGAGGGGTAGAGAACAAGAGGAAGTCAGAGAAGTACATACCTGGATGGCTTGACTATGTGGCATGGTTGAGACAAGAACACTGAGCTGATCCACGACTCTAGTGATCGAGTGAATTGGTGAATCATAACCACCCACGGCATGGCACATGGTGGATGGATTCTGCAGAAACTAAGATGGCGTTTGTTATTGTCATATGATATATGAATAAATGGATGCTGTCAGAAGCATGTATGGTATTTTCATAGCCATTTTTTAGCATTCTGGGGACACAGTGGATCCTTCTACGCAGGCGTAAAATCTATTTTATTGTTTAGGTTTGTTTACAATGGTTACGTAAACCCTCTACCTTTATGAATGACACATGTTGCATGTTCTTTATGTAAGATACGTGTTGCATGTCTTTTATGTATGATACATGTTGCATGCCCTTTGCAGGATGTTGTGGTCAACCCCAACCCGTGGATGAGCAATTAGGCAATTTTGTGTTTAGTAGTTTGCTATTGCTTTCATAATGAAAACTGACTGGTGTGTGGAATGAATACACTCCCACCATCAGCACACAGGAAATCCTCAGTGCAAGCACATTATACCCATCGGCCATGCTAACTTTGTATGATACTGCAGTTACATTCACCGAATAATAATAAATAAAGGATGCCACTTTTCTTCACAAATATATCACAAACACTGCTCTTTACCCTATCCTTTTTCTTATTAAACGAGGAGAATGTTTGAGGTGCTTTTTCTCTTTTCTCTTTTTCATTCTTCTTTCTTTGCTGTGTTCCAAATGCAGCCAGTATTGCGCTTCTTCTTCTAGCACCTAAGTATAGGGAGACTATGTCTCCCTTTTGCTACATCATTATCCTTCGTTTTCATATATATACAGACACACATGCTCATACCACTTACTATTTGCATTAATTATGATTATATACAATACAGCTCAGCCTATCTTTGATAAGAGAAGTCATGGTTGCAGCAGGGTATAAGAATAAGACATAAAAATAGTTAGCTACGTTTAACTCGTGAAAAAGTGAGAGATATTAAACACAGACACAGTGTAAATACCTTACAACGATTAACATTTACCATAGTGGAATTTGTTGTACGGTATGTACATACATAAGGAACGTAGTATGACAATGTATTGGCCTTCGGTCAAAACTGAAAATCGTGTTTGGCAATATGTCAAGTTTTAAGGAAGAGTTTGCTTCATTTGTGTTTTCTGCACGTGTCTTTTACAGTTTTATTTGCCAGTGATACTCACCAAACCCACAGCTAGTCATTAACATTAATGAAGAGTCTGCTGCCACTACTAATTCATTACAATTAATGAAGTGACTGCTGCCACAACTACACCAGCTTTTGAAAATGCTAGGTCATTTGCAATAATCTGAAATAGTTGTAATGAATTACATTATAATTTCTTGTGCCTGAATCAGCACAAGAAATGTTGATTAGACAACAATAGACTTGCTCATGCTACAGTAGTCTGTATTAGTGCGGTCACTGTAGTGACTTGAGAAGCAGCTGCCCGAGTGGCTGGAATGCCGGATTCTCCTTCGGGAGACATGGGTTTGAATCCTCAGTAAGGTGTGGGTTTTTTCTGTCAAGAGCAAAAATAAAACTCTAACCTGCACAGTTCGCGGCAACTGCACTAGCCAGTTGGCCTTAATTCCCCAGGCTCACCAGATTCGCCATCAGGCGAATCCAATCTGACTTCAGAGGTACTTGTAATTTACATCCCACAAGTCAAGGACAAGAAGTCAACATTTTAGTCCAACTCAACAGGGATTGTATTGCAGCACTCTCTTTCCTTTCTCCACGCCTGGAATCTTTAACAGTGACAGTTCATTTGCTAGATTACATTCGCAGTAGCTTTTCATCTACTAGATTACATTTACAGTAATTGTTCATCTGTTAGATTATGTTCACAGTAACTGTTCGTCTGTTAGATTAACAAAAATTTAGTTGCATGTCCTTCACAGGACGTAGCAGTCAAACCCCAGCATTTTAGCTATTTGTGATTCCTGGGCAAGTTTTACATTCAGTAGTTTGCCATTGCTTTCTGAATGACCGGCACCTTTACCTTTTTTTAAAAAAACCAGAACCTCTGTGTTTCGAACCTGGGTATACGGGATTACAAATCGCGTCCATAACACCTTCGCCACGGAGACCTGTTAGATTACATTCACAGTAGCTGTTCATCTGTATTCACAGTAGCTGTTCATCTGTTAAATTACATTCACAGTAGCTGTTCATCTGTTAGATTACACTGAGTGTAGCTGTTCATCCATTAAATTACATTCACAGTAACTGTTCATTATCATTATCATCATCATCATCTTCCACTTCTGCCGTCAAGCGTCGTGGGGAGGAATAAATTTCGCTCCAGCGCCCAATGGGCGGCACTAGATAGTGTCATTCTGTGTGATTGTACAATGTCTTTGATGTCGTCAGTCCGTTTTCTTCTTGGATGTCCTCTTGGTCTCGTCGCAGATGATCTGTGATGTAAGGCCAGTGATGGTATTTGGTGGTGTTGCATTCTAACGACATGGCCAATCGACTTGATCTTTCAATAAATGTGGCACAAGGTGTTGATCCCACTGTCTGTCTGATAACAGCATTTCTTACTCAGTCTCAGGTTAAGTTGGCAGCTCTCCTCAGGAATCTCATCTTGGAGGTTTTGATTTTGCAAAAGTGTGATTTGGATAAAGTCCATGTTTGAGTAACTGTTTATCTCTTAAGTTATGCTTACAGTAAATGTTCATCTGTTAGATTACATTCACAATAGCTGTTTTACCTGTTAGAAAACACTCAGTTTCATCTATTAGATTACATTCACAGTAGCTGTTTTTCTTGTTAAATTACACTCAGTGTAGCTGTTCATATATTAGATTACATTTACAGTAATTGTTCATCTATTGGATTATGTTCACAGTAGCTGTTCATCTATTAGATTACATTCACTGTAGATACCCCAACTGATAACTGATTCACTGTAGGTGTTCGTCTGTTATATTACATTCACTGTAAACCTTCATCTGTTAGATTACATACACGGTTGCTGTTCATCTGTTTGATTACATTCACAGTAGCTGTTCATCTGTTAGATTGTACTCATTGTAGCTGGTCATCTGTTAGATTACATTCACAGTAGCTGTTCGTCTGTTAGATTGTACTTAGCGTAGCTGTTCGTCTGTTAGATTGTACTCAGTGTAACTGTTCATCTGTTAGATTATACTCAATCTAGCGTGTTATCTGTTAGATTACATTCACAGTAACTGTTAATCTGTTATATTACACTCAGTGTAGCTGTTAATATGTTACATTACATTCACAAATTTGTTAGATTACATCTACAGTAACTGTTCATCTATTAGATTATGTTCACAATAACTGTCTATCTATTAGACTACATTCACAGTAACTGGTTATCTGTTAGATTACACTCAGTGTAGCTGTTCATATGTTACATTGTATTCACAAAATTGTATGCTACTTCAGATTACTTACACATCTGTTTACATTTTACCTGACATTCCTAAGAAATGTTTACTCTCTGTATGTTTCAGAAATACGTCATTGTTTGACGAGTTGATCCCTCTTCACACAAGAACAGACATTCATAAATGGAGAATAAGATGTCCTGTGGTAACGTAGATTTGAAAAACGAGCCGTTAGATAAATTGTGGGAGGACCAGAGTCAGGGATCCAGCGCAGTGTTGGACAAGGCAGATTGTTGCAGCATTCAAGAAATGACTGTGAGCAGTAACATAGAATCAGCACTGGCTGTGAACAGTAACATGGAATCAGCAATGGCTGTGAGCAGTAACATAGAATCAGCACTGGCTGTGAACAGTAACATGGAATCAGCAATGGCTGTGAACAGTAACACAGAATCAGCAATGGCTGTGAACAGTAACATGGAATCAGCAATGGCTGTGAACAGTAACACAGAATCAGCAATGGCTGTGAACAGTAACATAGACTGCATTGGCTGGGAGCAGTAACATAAAACCAGAAATGGCTGTGAACAGTAACATAGAATCAGCAATGGCTGTGAGCAGTACCATAGAATCGGCAAAGGCTGTGAACAGTAACATAGTATCAGCAATGGCTGTGAGCAGTACCATAGAATCGGCAAAGGCTGTGAACAGTAACGTAGTATCAGCAATGGCTGTGAACAGTAACGTCGTATCAGCAATGGCTGTGAACAGTAACGTAGTATCAGCAATGGCAGTGAAGATAGGAGCAGCAAAGGCTGTGAACACAGTTGAAAGACATAACACGTTTGATGATTGTGGAGCTTTATTCAGGCAGACTGGCATTTTGAAATATCACATGAGAGAACACACAGGAGAGAAACTGTACAAGTGTGATGATTGTGGTGCTGCTTTTGGTAGACCTCTCAGTCTGAAACGCCACAAGAGAACACATACAGGAGAGAAACCTTTCAAGTGTGATGATTGTGGGGCTGATTTTTCTAGATCTGATAGTCTGAAGCGCCACAAGACAACACATAGAGGAGAGAAACCTTACAAGTGTGATGATTGTGGTTCTGCTTTTGTTAGACTTGACGAGCTGAAATACCACATGACAACACATACAGGAGAGAAACCTTACAAGTGTGATGATTGTGGTTCTGCTTTTGTTAGACTTGACGAGCTGAAATACCACAAAAGAACACATACAGGAGAGAAACTTTACAAGTGTGATGATTGTGGTTCTGCTTTTGCTAAACTTGACGAGCTGAAATACCATAAGACAACACATACAGGAGAAAAAACTTACAAGTGTGATGATTACGGTTCTGCTTTTGCTAGACTTGATGAGCTGAAATACCACAAAAGAACACACACAGGAGAGAAACTTTACAGGTGTGATGATTGTGGTTCTGCTTTTGCTAGACTTGATGAGCTGAAATACCACAAAAGAACACATACAAGAGAGATACTTTACAGGTGTGATGATTGCGGTGCTGCTTTTGGTAGACCTCTCAGTCTGAAACGCCACAAGAGAACACATACAGGAGAGAAACCTTTCAAGTGTGATGATTGTGGTGCTGTATTTTCTAGAACTGATAATATGCTGCACCACAAGAGAACACATACAGGAGATAAACCTTACAAGTGTGATGATTGTGGCGCTGCTTTTGGTAGACCTTATGAGCTGAAATACCACAAGACAACACATACAGGAGAGAAACCTTACAAGTGTGTTGATTGTGGCGCTGATTTTGGTAGACCTTATGAGCTGAAATTCCACAAGAGAATACATACAGGAGTGAAATCGTACAAGTGTGATGATTGTGGTGTTTCTTTTACTGCAGCTGGCAGTTTAACGTCCCACATGACAACACATACAGGAGAGAAGCCTTATAAGTGTGATGATTGTTGTGCTGCTTTTATTAGACCTGTCGAGCTAAAATACCACAAGAGAACGCATACAGGAGAGAAACCTTACAAGTGTAATGATTGTGGGGCTGCTTTTACTAGGCCTGCTGAGCTGAAACACCACAAGAGAACACATACAGGAGAGAAACCTTACAAGTGTGATTATTGTGGGGCTGCTTTTGCTAGATCTAATCAGCTGAAATACCACAAGAGAACACATACAGGAGAGAAACCTTACAAGTGTGATGACTGTGGCGCTGTATTATCTAGTTCCAAGGGTCTGAAGTACCACAAGAGAACACATACAGGAGAGAAACCTTACAAGTGTGATGATTGTGACGCTGTATTTTCTACTGCCGGCATTCTAAAGGGCCACAAGAGAACACATACAGGAGAGAAACCTTACGTGTGTGAAGATTGTAGCGCTGTATTTTCTAGTTCCAGCGGTCTGAAGCGCCACAAGAGAACACATACAGGAGACAAACCGTACGTGTGTGATGATTGTGGTGCTGCTTTTACTGGATCTCACTTGCTGAAATACCACAAGAGAACACATACAGGAGAGAAACCGTACTTGTGTGATGTCTGTGGTGTTTCTTTTGCTGTAGCTACCAAGTTATGGTTCCACAAAAGAACACATACAGGAGAGAAACCGTACAAGTGTGATGATTGTAATGTTGCTTTTGCTAGATCTGTCGAGCTAAGATTCCACAAGAGAAAACACACAGGAGAGAAACCTTACATGTGTGATGAGTGTGGGGCTGTATTTTCTAGAACTGATAATCTGATGTACCATAAGAGAACACATACAGGAGAGAAACCTTACAAGTGTGATGAATGTGGGGCTGTATTTTCTAGAACTGATCATCTGCTGTACCATAAGAGACAACATACAGGAGAGAAACCTTGCAAGTGTGATGAATGTGGTGCTGCTTTTGCTAGACCTGCCTTGCTGAAACACCACAAGAGAACACATACAGAAGAAACACCTTACAAGTGTGATGATTGTGGAGCTGCTTTTGCTAGACCTGACATTCTGACCTGCCACATGGAAATGCATACAGGACAGAAGTGATACATGATTGGTGATTATGTTGCATGTTTAAGGTAATGATGCCATCTAAAGAACCTGAAAAATAAACCACGTGAGAGGAATCTTCCCTATGTAAGAAATTCATGAGATCTCATTCAGGAGAAAAACCTTACTACTGTATTGTGGTCGTTATAGTGCAGGAGAACTAAGTAAAAGATCCTGTTTGCATGCCTGTAGACCTTTCGGGCATAAGGGGCCAGCCGTTATATGTATAGACCAATCAGAACAGAAGTTATCAATTTCAAAGAGAAGAGATAGAACCTGTACTTTTGTATGGATGTGAGACTTGGACCACTAGAGACAAGCTGAAAAAATGCTAATGGCAGTTTAAATGTGTTTCTTATGAAAATTTAAAGAATACCATGGACAGACAGAAAAACCAATGAACAAGTCCTACAAGAAACAAATGAAGATCGTAAACAGATGAAAACCGCAAACTGGTTAGAGAAATTAGACCTAGACAGACAAGATTGTTTGGGCACATTATGAGAAGAAGTAAACTGCATAACTTGGTGACAACTGGCAAGATTGAGAGGAAAAGAACAAGGGGAAGGCAGAGAAGTAAATATCTAGAAGACTTGGCCACCTGGCAAAAGCCAGACAAAAACACAGAGCTGATCCATGACTCTGGTGATAGTGTGAGATGGTGAAACATGACCGCCAACACTTATGAACATGGCACATGGTGATGATGATTATACCGTCTGCCTTTGCTTCCCAGGAATGTGGTAATCACTCTAGAAAATATGGATTGATCTCAATCCATCTTGTTCTCGCAGCCGGCCGAGGTTAATTATCTCCGCGGATCATGTTTCATTTCGCCCATGCCGCTCGGGAGATTCGGGAGATAAGATTAACTACATGTCACTGTTGGTGTGTCCACATTTCTTCTTTTTTTGTTCATCCGGAGTGTTTTTTCAGATGTGATTGCGGTGTGTCTGTTATGCGCCCTTGGGCCGAAACCCGTAGGCCAACACATCGACTTTAGCGTGCTTTTTTTGACCAGGTAGCATTCCTGGGAGACTCTCACTTTTGTGGTGCCATCTGCAACCATGCTGGCCAAGGTTGAACGGTCGAAGACAACGGTCATCCCTCAAAGGAAGGCAGGGACAGTCCATAGCATTTTCCGCCATCCAAGGTTGCTTCCATAGTTGCAGGGCCGACACATAACGCCCTGGATCTGGGCTCACCGAGGGAGATCGTCACGTCCTGCTCATGGCTACTTTAAATCCTCACTTCAATATATTGGTCATTTCGTTTCCCCGGGTCATTCCCGCACAAACCAGACAGGTTTGCAGACGGCATCCACTCAGCGAGTTTTTGGACATGTGCTTGTCGTTGCGCCCATCAGAGCTTTTCCAGGCACAACAGACATTCAGAAAACTACCCAGTCAGAGCTGTTCCGAACAAGAGCGGCATTCGGAAACTAGGTAGTCAGAGCTGTTCCTAGCACGAGAGACATTCGGACGAGACATTTCACTCGGACGTAATTGCGTAGTGTCAATTTTTAGTTTGCCACCCGTAGGACGACACTTCCGGCTTCAGCGGGCATTTTTTAATGAGGTTAGCCTTCCTCTGGTTTCGAGGCACGTTGGACTGTTGTGATGTCGCTAACATCTCAGCTGGTCAAGACAGAACGATGAACGACATCGTGGTCGGCCCTCAAGGGAAGGCAGGGGCAGACCATGAGCATTCCCTCGCTATCCAAGGGGGCTTCCATAATTGCAGAGCCGGCACATATTGCTCTGTGACTGGGCTCACCCGAGGAGTTGCCACGTCCTGCTCATGGCTGCTTTAGTTCCTCACTTCCATGTGTTGGGCAACTCGTCTGCCACTGATCGCTCAAGCACACACCAGGGACGGTCAGACTGCAAGCGACACCCACTCGGTAAGCTTTTGCTTTTGACTTCGGACCACGCAATAGGTTCGCTCGCCGTGCGTTCCATTTTGCGTCATTGAGACGTTCTTCCACTTTTGTCTACACTCTATGAGTTAGATACAGTTTTCGCAGCCATTTTCTTCGACTGGGGCACTTTTTTGACTTTTTGTACTCGCTCACGAGGTAGGCTACTTGTGCTGCCGGTTCAGCACCTTACCTTCGTGCAGCGATGAACGAGAAACGGCCTGGCCCTCTCATACGGGAATCTCTCATATCCCCCAGCTGGGAGTCTTCGAACTTTTATCAGACCTGAGCATGTAGCTTGCTCAGTATCACGCCTTTATTTTTCGAAAGGTGGCTATCGGCCCAGCTCTAAGGTCTGAGGGTTTGTGGCTTAGAGGCGTTCAGCCAAAGCCCTCGACAGGGAGCCTTTAGTGTTTTGTCCGGACCAACAACTTCTGCCTTCGTGCGCCTGATTTAAATTTTAGACTGCTATCCTCAGTCTCACCTGCAGAGCAGCAGGTTGTGTCTCTCTTAGTCTGGTCCCTATCCCATAAGCTGTCTGATATGTAGTTTTTTCCATCAGCAAGCAAATGGGGTCGATGGGACACGCAAGCTCCCCCACCACGGCAAGGTGGAGACACATCGGGGGGAGGTGTCCACATTTAATTAGTTGGACAGTGTCCAGGTTTGTGTGTGTGTGTGTGTGCGTAATAAAAAAAACAGAAAACTTATGTTTTTTTCTCTTATTTTATTGTTTATTTAAATTAAATATGGCGGTTATATGGTCTGTAGAGGGTCTTACAGCTGGTCTTAACAATGTTTAAAATTATTTTTGATTTAAATTAAATATGGAGGTTATATGGTCAACCAGAAGCCATGGCCAATTTTACACAATATTCAAAATGTAACGCGAGACGTAGCACATGCCTAAACATACTACATATCCCCAGCCTGCACAAAGACTCGCATACAAAAAGGTTGGCGTAAGCTGCAGCACAGCTTCTGAACTTTCATCCACTGCGTGTGGTAAGTCATCTAGAGCACGCTGGTCATCCACTGCACCTGTATTCGTCTCCAGGTGTCCTGACTTGTCTTGCCACTGGATTCAGATGGGCTCAAGCGAGAGTGTGGTCGGCGAATTGTGCAACTCTTCCTCACTTTAATGCAAATCAAAGTGAATGGTCATAAACTAAGTGTTGTGGACAATTTCACATATCTTGGCAGCACTATGTCCCAATCTGCCACAATTAATGACGAAGTTAATGCAAGAATCTCTAAGGCCAGCGCAGCCTTTGGCAGACTGTACAAGAATGTGTCGGACAGAAATGGAATAAGCCTGCAAACAAAGCTGAAAGTCTACAAAGCAGTTGTATTATCCACTCTGCTATATGCTTGTGAAACCTGGACTGTTTACCAGCGGCACACTAGGGAATTAAACCACTTCCACACATTCTGCCTTAGGAAGCTATTGAAGATTAAATGGCAAGACAAGATCCCAGACACTGAAGTCCTAGAAAGAGCATCCATGCCCAGTATCCACACTACTAATGAAGAATCAGATTCACTGGGCTGGTCACTTGACTCGCATGCCAGATCACAGTCTCCCTAAACGAATTTTTTTTAAACGGTGAGCTGCGTTGTGGTAAACGCTCCGTGGGCCACCAGAGGAAACGCTTTAAAGACACTGAAGATCTCACTTAAAGCTTATGGAATTCATCATGACACTTGGGACACTGCTGCCAGAGACCGAAATTCGTGGCGTACATCATTACGCAAGGGTGCAGTCACTTGTGGAGCAAACAGGATTGCAAGAGCTATGAAGAAAAGGCTGGACAGAAAAACCACTGCAGGAGATATTCCTCCTGGAACGTAAAGCATTCTTTGCCCACATTGTCAAAGAACATTTCAAGCCAAAATGGGCCTTATCAGCCATCTTAGAACTCACCACTTCATTCTCTCAGAGGCAGAGGTGGACCGAGAGAAATGATGATGGATGGACTTAGATTGTATGAAGGGGTGTCATCAGTAGAGTTGATCCAGAGCAGCAAAGACAGAGATCTGTGGATAGATATGAACGGTCATGCCAACTGGCAATGTACATGATAATGATATGGTAGCTTTATGAAGCTGTGGTAGCTTAGTTTAGCTTAGTTACTGGTTGGTTTGAATTCGTTGTGGGTTATCTCTGTCTTGTCTCTCTCTCTCTCTCTCTCTCTATATATATATATATATATATATATATATATATATATATATATATATATATATATAAAGAAAACGTGTAGAAAATTTCATCTCAATTGGATTGACCGTTCGCGAACGCATAAAGAACGGACGGACATACATCATGTTATATATATATATATATGAACTGATGTCTTCCTTGTCTAGACTGCCCATGCTTTCCGGCATGGCACATGATTGATTGATTGATTGACCCATATATATATATATATATATAAAACATGATGTATGTCCGTCCGTTCTTTATGCATTCGCGAACGGTCCATCCAATTGAGATGAAATTTTCTACACGTTTTCTTTTCATTCCTGTGCAACTTTCTGTCATAGTATTTTAGTGTAAAATCGGCTACTTACTTGATAGAATTTAACAGTAGTTTTTATCATCTGTAGTAAGTCTTCAGCAGGAAAGTATGTAATGAACTGTCTCAAAAGAATCTACTTGCTGATGTCTTCCTTGTCTAGACTCGCACCCCTTTCTCAAGGGTAAGAATCACATCTAGTGTTGCACCATTAAGGTCATTATGTCTGACTTTGCATGCATTTGTGTAAGGTTTACTTCCTCTAGATAGATCCTATCCAAGACAAAGGGCTTTATCTACCTGTGGGTATGTTTACCTTTCCCAACAATTATGCCAGGGCAGTATTTATATGTACTCAGTGCCTATCCCGAAAATCGAGATCTGTGGTGAGTCATGAACGCCTACGCCAGTCGGCACGGTACTTGATAATGATGATGACTCAGGATCTACTGTTTTCACCCTTATTTATGATGCCTTAGAATTCGATTTCGCTACCCAATAAATTTGACATCTGAAGGAAAATACCTGGATGGCTTGGCCGCATGGCATGGACGAGACAGAAATACTGAGGTGATCCATGACTCTGGTGATCGAGTGAAATGGAGAGCCATGAATGCCCATGCTTTCTGGCATGGCACATGATTGATTGATTGACCCAATAAATCAGGGATTTGCATATAATTAGATGCCAATAGTTCTTGGAAAAGTTCCCAGCCTATGCATTGACCAAACCCAGAGAGAGAGAGAGAGAACCATGCATACAATACGAGTCTTACTCACCGCCATGCTGACCACTGGGTCATACATTCAGACCCCCCCCCCCCCCGACCACTGGGTCATACACTCAGCCACTGCAACCAATGTGTCATACCCTCTGCAATGCCGACCATCAGAAGCACTCATCTAGCCGTTCCACCACCCACCCTCCCTTTAACAACAAATGGAAACAATTATTTAACCCCTCTTCCACTGGACCACCTCACCCTTAACACAGAACGAATGTATTTATCTAGCTACGCCGCCACTCAGCCACCTCTTAACAGTGATCGGAAACACTTATCTAGCCTTTCATCTACTCACCAACCCTTCAATAATGAATGAGAGCCTTTATCTAGCACCCCCCGTCTCTTAACAAGGAGTGGACGTATTTATCTAGCCACTGCACCACTCGTCCACCCCTTAACAACGATCGGAACCACTTATCTAGCTACGCGTCCACTATTCCACCCCTTAACAACGAATGACACTAAGCCATACCCACTACAACCAATAATACCGGCCATCTTTACATTTTTAAGTTTTTCATTTAGCGATCTGAAACCGTGGATGATAGTGTTTAAACCCCGTCCACTAGAGACCACTAACAACCGCTACCCACCCTTAACAATGATTGACACTAAGCTATACCCACTACAACCAATAATACCGGCCATCTTTATTTTTATAACGTTTTCATTTAATGATCTGAAACCGTATGATGATAATGTATAAACCACAACGACCCACTACAAGTCATTTAACTACCAAATGTACATTTGTTTTAATTTTACGGTTTTCATATTACGCCCGTCACGGCTCGAGGGTTAGAACTACCTAGCTCCACCACACTCGCCCGCACCATGCTTCCTCACCCCTCTTCGGCTTGCCTAGCTCCCGCACACGGTTTCATATATCACTTTTACTTCCCTTAGATAACGATGAATTGTCTTCCTTAGCTGTCTGACCTAAGTTTGACCTATGAGGAGCGGATGTCTTGTGGTGCTAGAATCTTTACATAGTAAAATATGGGGCCACCTATGACTATTTCACATATTTTTGATCCCTTTAATGCATTTCCTACAACTCATGGCAACGAAGACGAACGCCTGGGCATAGTAAAGCACCGGCGCGGAGGCAATAGAGTCAACGGGCCGGGGAAAACAATATGTCTTCCAATGGTCACAGGTGGCAATGATTTGTGTGAGGCGAGGTCATGAAGCACAAGGTTCTCCTCCTAGATGGAACGATGGCTTGAGAGCAGACATTTTTTTTACAGGTATAGGACAGACACGGAAACAACGCAAGGGCAACGAAACAAACGTCTTAAATCATAATTCACACACATGGGGGGAGGGGGGCGAGAACCAAAGGGTCGTGACCTAGGTGGGCCCGGCCCCAGAGAATGTCAAGAAGGTAAAGGCTCGAAACATTCTGGGAAGGGGGACCACATCTGACCACCAGAAGCCTCATGTCGTAGTTGCTCCGCTGTAGAGTTTTTATCTCTAGAGCAGTCTGGTTTTACAATGCCATAGACTCGCCATCGCCCCCTATCCTGTTAATTAAAATAATTCCCCCAGACGAAGGCCAAGAGTTTGACTTTTGCTGATAGAAGTGATGAATGCACAAGCCACAGGGACATTTTTCAAGGTTGGACGCTCACCCCAACTCTCCACCCGCTGCTGTAACACGAATGTGGCACCATTTTTTGTAAGCGAAAATGTCCCTGTGGGATTTTGAAATGTGTTTTTATTGAAGAATGCTGACAATTCCCTGGATAGGAAAAATTGGCAATCTGGACATTTCGACAAAGCCCGCTCCGTGGCATAGGGGTTAGGGCCTACGGACGTAGTTCGTAATCCCGCTTACCCGCGTACGAAACACAGCTGTGTGCGATTTTTTAATGAAATGGTATGGGTGCCGGTCGTTCAGAAAGCAATGGCGAACTACTGAACGTATTCCGTAAACTTGCCCAGGAATCACGAGCAGCCAAAAAATGCTGGGGTTGACTGCTACGACCTGTAAAGGACATGCAACTAACTGTAAGTCACAGAGACAACTTATAACATGCAAAGAAATAGGCAGTCTTATTCCTTGAATTTCATTAGCAGATGTGGCTCTTGATTGATTGATTGTTTTAGGAACCGACATCACAGCATTCGGGACATTCCCATAATGTATAAATTGTTTTAATCAAGATGTGGCTCTTGATGAAAACAATTACACTCGACCGTTGAAAGTTAATCCTAGTTTTGTATTAACTTCGGCAGTTGTGGACTTGTGGGACGTTGGCTGAAAAGATGGCGATTCTTTGGTGTGAGTGTTATGTGATTGTCTTCATAACAACGGTCTCCTCTCAGTTAGTTGAGGGTAGGGTTGCCAGATACATGGGCACCAAAAGGAGGACATAATAAGACAAAAAGGAGGACATAATAAGACAAAAAGGAGGACATAATAAGACAGAGGACATAATGAATGTTTCATTTAAATCGTTCCATACTAATAATATAATTTATATATAGTATATAGTATACAAAGGCACTCTTCCGAATTCCGGTCCCAAATAGTTCTGCAGTGAATAAATTACAAATACAATTTTATTACAACAATAATGTTGCATGTCCTTTATGTAAGATACATGTTGCATATCTTTTATGTATGATACATGTTGCATGTCCTTTGCAGGATGCTGTGGTCAACCCCAACCGGTGGTTGAGCAACTTGGCAATTTTGCGTTTAGTAGTTTGCCATTGCTTTCAATACTTTCATAATGAGAACTGACTGATTTGTGGAATGAATACGCTACCCCACTGTCAGCACACAGGAAGGCCTCAGTGCAAGCACATTATACCCCTCGGCCATGCTAACTTCGTATGATACTGCAGTTACATTCACTGAATAATTATAAAGGATACCACTTTTCTTCACAAATATATCACAGACACTGCTCTTAGCACCATCATATTATATTTGTAACATATTTTGAAGCATGTCATTTTGACAGAAAATGGGGGGGGGGGGGGGGGGGGGGTGTTTGGACAGACTTTTGAGAACCAGTGTGTTGTGCATGTGCTTGCATGTGAATATGTGTCTATATATCATCGGTTTGTCATTTGGTTGATAGACCCTAGTTAGACAGCCACTGTGGCTGGAACAACCTGTGGTGTAATTTTTAGCCTGCAATCGGAGAGAAAATATTGTGATTCCCTGTCAGCCCAATCCTGAGACATATCTCTTCTTATCTTTACCCTATCCTTTTTCTTGTTAAATGAGAACGTTTGAGGTGCATTTTCTCTTTTCTCTTTGTTTACTTCTCCTTTCTTTGCTGTGGCCCGAACGCAGTCGGTGTTGCGCTTCTTCTTCCTCTAGCACCTAAGTATAGGGAAACTGTGTCCTTTTCTTCAGCGTTCCGAACCATTGAGGTTCTTTGTTGCAGATACAATCCGTCTCCATTTGTCTCTCTGGTTGACCTTCTCTTGCCAGCCGTTGATTCCAAATGCTTGTAGGTCTGTTTGTATATTATCTCTCCACCATCTTCTTGGGCTACCTCGGGGTCTATGGTCATTTATTTCCTGAGTGTAAACGAGTTTTGTTTCCCTATTATCTTTCATTCTTTCTATATGCCCCAGCCATTGTAGTCTATTAGCCTTCATGATACCAGTGATTAGCAGGGACTTAAACAGATCATAAATGTCTTTGTTACTTCTTCTTTTCCACTTTCCACTTTGTGTATCCCTAATGGGTCCAAAGATGCGTCTTAAAACTTTTTTCTCAAAGGTTTGTAACAAGGCTTTGTCTCCTTTCGTTGTACTCCAGGTTTCAGAGCCATACAGCACAACTGGTCTGATCAGTGTTTTGTATATTGTGATTTTGGTGTTAAGAGATAGCGCATTTGATTTTAGTAGATGTGGTGCATGGTATATCTTATTTCCAGAATTGATTCTAGTTTGTATTTCTTCCCTTATGATGTTGGAGCAGTTGAAGATTGTACTCGGGTATTTGTATGTTTCCGTTCTTTTAATGGTCATATTATCTATTTGTATGTGGCCAGAGGTTTTAGCCATTCCTTCTCTTGAAATTACCATATATTCTGTCTTATCTTCGTTGATAACCAGCCCCATCTGTTGGGCTTTTTCCTTACAGTGAGTCAATATTTCTAATGTCTTTTGTTCATTTTCCCCTATAATATCTATATCATCTGCATAACCAAGCAGCTTGGATGTTCCTCCAATATCACATTCCTCCTTTACCTTCCTTACAACTTTCTCTAGAACCAGATTGAAGAGTAGCGGCGATAGTGCATCACCCTGTTTCAAGCTAGATGTTATTTGGAAAGGGTCTCTTTTCCTGCCTTTATATGTTACTAGCTGACCCGGCCCAGCTTCGCCCAGTCCCTGGAGGGGATCTATCAATCTATCAGTCTGTCTGTCTGTCTGTCTGCTTGTTTGTCTGTCTGTCTGGCTGACCCGGCCCGGCTTCACCCAGTCCCTGGTGGGGAGCATCTCATTTAATTCATATAAGTAGTCATATAAGCTCCCGTTCCCGACTATCTATCTGTCTGTCTGTCTGTTTGTCTGTCTGTCTATCTGTCTGTCTGACCCGGCCCGGCTTCGCCCAGACCCTGATGGGGAGCATCTCAAGTCATATAAGTTCCCGTTCCCGACTGTCTGTCTGTCTGTCCGTCCGTCTGTCCATCTGTCTGTCTGACCCGGCCTGGCTTCGCCCAGTCCCTAGCGGGGATCTGTCTGTCTGTCTATCTATGTATCTATCTATGTATCTATCTACCTACCTACCTATCTATCTATCTATCTATCTATCTATCTATGTTCGGCTCGTTCCCGTTAAAAATATAGATAGAATAGATAGATTGATAGTAGAAAATATGATTGGAAGATATCTATCTTAAGTAAACTTACCAAGATATCACAAACAGCCAATAAATGGTGGGCGGTGGGTTGACTGCAGAGTACTGCAAAGGATATGCAACTAACTTTCTCTCACACAAAAATTACTTAGGCAATGTTTAAAATGGGCATCACAAAGTCAGCTGTCTCAATACTCAAGAGCAATAACAGCACAGAACTAACTGACCTAAGAGCAGCACTCCATGGTCTATGCCAGAAATCCAAAAAAGTTGTAATACAGTGGATCCCATCACATTGCAGTATACCTGGAAACGAAGAGGCTGACAGACTGGCAAAAGAGGGCGGACGACTACCACAGCCTGACATAGACATAACCTATAATGAGGCAAAGAGGTTGATAAAAAGCACTTATAGAACCAAATGGGAATCTGAGCATCCAGGCCATCAGAAGGATGATGCATATTACAAACTCGACCGAAGAGAACAAGTAGCAATCTTCAGACTCCGCACAGGACATAACAGGCTGAAATACCACTTGTTCAATAAACTAAAGATAGGAGATACTGATGAATGTAATTGTAGAACTGGAAAAATGACAGCAAAACATTTGCTGCAGGATTGCCCAACGTATGCAGAACAGAGAAAGATATTTTGGCCCACACCTGCTTCATTTGAGGACAAGCTCTATGGAGATATCAACAAGCTCAAGTTGACCGCAGCTTACTTTAACTACATACAGGTTGACATTTAAAGGTGCATGAAGACCCAGAGGCATGAAATGAAATATTGCTTGGATAGCAAATCCATTATGTGGAAAGTCCAAATCGAAAGCTCGCTGTGTGGGCTTCATAAAAGGTGGAAAAGTGTCCTAGTGGCACGAAATGGAATATTGCTTGATAGCAAATCCATTACGTGGAAAGTCCGAATCAAAAGCCCATTGTGTGGGCTTCATAAAAGGTGGAAAAGTGTCCTAGTGGCATGAAATGGAATATTGCTTGGATAGCAAATCCATTACGTGGAAAGTCCGAATCGAAAGCTCACTGTGTGGATGTCATCTGCAGACTGTATACTTCTGGTTTCCGGAAGAACAGCCTATGGTGAACGGAAGGCCCAATATACGGAAGTGAGGCTAAGCAGCCATGTGCAGGACGTGACGATTCCTTGGGTGAGCCCAGTACCAGAGTGCTATGTATCGGCTCTGCAAGTATGGAAGCCTCCTTGGATGGCGGGGAATGCCCATGGTCTGCCCCTGCCTTCCCTTGAGGGCTGACCAGGATCTTTGGCTGTTCTATATGGACCAGCTGGGATGGGGGATAACACCACAACAGTGAGAGTCAAACGTCCTAAGAAACCCCCGGGAAGGTTAACCCGGTCAACAAATGCCCGCAGAAGTCGGATGTGTCGGCCTAACGGCATAAGAACGCAGCTCTGCTGTAAACAGGCACAACGCAATCACATCCGAAAAAAAACTCCGGATGAACGAAGAAGAAGAAAATGGGCATCATAAGGGACTTAACTTAAGATATAACAAAACTACTAAAAGTTATGTCCCTTGTGTTTTATATTTTCTTATGTTCAGTCATGTAATTACAAAATTAAATATCAGTAAGTAAATAGCTGATGTACACTAAAAAAAACTATGACAGAAAGTTGCACAGGAATGAAAAGAAAACGGGTAGAAAATTTCATCTCAATCGGATGGACCGTTTGCGAACGCATAAAGAAAAACACACACACACACACATATTTCGATTTTTATAGATATAGACTATATTATAAGTATCTTCCATGTATAGTCTGGTCATGTTGATTAACTTCTTTGGTATTCCAAATTCCTGCATAGCATTCCATAGACCAGTGGTTCTCAACCTTTTTTGGCCCATTCCCCCCTTCACCATATTTTCAGAGCGCCATCCCCCCCCCCCCCCTATCAAAGATTTGGCCCGTTCCCCCCTTCACCATATTTTCAGAACGTCATTCCCCCCTTTCATATTTCCTATCTAAAAATCCCCTCCCCCTACACAGTAAACGTAAAAGTGGAAGGCAAATGTAATAGCATATACTAAAACAAGTCTAGGCATCCACATAAAACACGATTTGTGGGTCTACTTACTTTATAAAATGAATTTTAGAAGGATGAAACATACATAACTGTAAAGTATCAAGGGAAAAACTATGTCAAGTAATCGGTTCTTGTATTAACACGATCTTGAAATGGTCTTCATTCCCCCCCTGGAAACCATGAAATTCCCCCCTGGGGGGGAATTCCCCACCGGTTGAGAACCACTGCCATAGACTATTTCTGTGGACACTATCATAAGCCTTTTTAAAATCCACAAAAATGTTATATAGATCTCTTTTATATTCCCAATTTTTCTCGGCTATTTGTCATAAGATAAATATCTGATCCACTGATGATCTGTTTTGTCTAAAGCCCGCCTGTAGTCACCTAATATGTCTTCTGAATATGGTTTTAGTCTATTTAGTAATACTGCGGATAGTATCTTATAGCTTGTGGACAGTAGTGATATTCGTCTATAATTTTCACATTGGAACTTGTCTCCTTTCTTAAAGATAGGTATCAATAATGACTCTTTCCAGTCTCTCATCTCATCTCATCATGTTCCTCTTGTACCTTGCGGTGTCGAGGTGAAGTATAAACTTCGTGAGAGTGCCCGGTTATGGGCTTCGTATATCGACATTCCCATGGATTCTGTTATTCCCTCCGTCCAGCGTTTACGTGGTCGGCCTCTTCCTCTGTTTCCATCTGGTCTGTACGTCATTGCCTGTTGTGGCATGCTGTTGACTGGTAGCCTACTTGCATGGCCAAACCATTTGACTTGCTGCTTTCTAATAAAATCTAGAGCAGCTTTAACCCCCACTTTAGTCCTGATTTCTTCATTTCTGATCTTATCTCTTCTTGATACGTTGAGTATTCTTCTCAGGAACCTCATTTCTGTTGTTGTGATTTTTCTTTTCTCTTTTTCTGTCATTGTCCAGGTTTGGCATTGGTAGCACAGAGTTGGTAGGAAGATTGTGTTGTAAAGTGCTTTCTTAGTAGTTATTGATACATGTTTGTTCTTTAGTATTGGTGCCATTTGTCCAATGAGTTGATTTGCCTTATTGCACCTATTTTCGATCTCGTCTTCTGATCTGCCATTTGATGATATTATACTTCCTAGGTACTTGAAGCTCTTTACTTGTTTCAAGGGATGTTCGTTTAGGTGAATTGTTGCTGTTTGTTCTTCTTTAGTTATAGTCATTACCTCTGTTTTGCTTGTGCTAATTTTCATGTTATGTTCCCTACACATTTCGTTTAGACTATTCATGTGGTCTTGTAATTCAGCTTCTGATTTTGCTATTAGTGCTTGGTCGTCCGCAAACAGGAGTTCTCTAATGGTTAGATTTGCAGATGGTTCTTCTTCTGTGTTCTCGTCATGCGGTATTCTTGCTGTCTCTGCTTGGCTGGTTTCTTTACATATGTTGTCTATATATGTTATGAACAAGAGAGGGGACAGGACACAACCTTGTCGTACTCCAGATCTTATGGTGAAGGGTTCTGAGTGTCCTCCAGTTGCTCTCACTATGCATTCACTGTTGTCGTATAAACTTCTACATAGGTTTGTTAGATGTGTACTCACTCCATATTGTTTAAGGATTTCCCACAGCTTGTTTCTATCTACCCTATCAAATGCCTTTTCTTGGTCAACAAAGGCTAAGTAGAGTGTTTCATTGAATTCAATTGATTTTTCTATAAGTTGTCTAAGAGCAAAAATGGCGTCTGTGCATCCTTTGTTTTTCCTAAATCCAAGCTGCGTTTCGCTTAGCTGGGGTTCTAAAGTAGTTCGTAATCTTTTTTCAAGAATTTTGCAAAATATTTTCCCAGTATGACTCAACAGTGAAATGCCTCTGTATTGTGTGCAATCTCTTTTGCTGCCTTTGTTTTTCCAAATTGGGATAATTATGGCGTTTCCCCAGTCTCGTGGTGTCTGTTGTTCTACCCAAACATGGTTGAATAGTCTATGTAGCCAAGCTGTTCCTACTTCCCTTGCTGCTTTAATTAGTTCATTTGGTATTTCATCCTGTCCTGGTGATTTGTTCAATGGGGCTAATCTGATGGCTTCTATAATTTCTTCTTTTAGTATGTCTGGTTCTAGTTCCTCGGTGACATCTGTGTAGGTCTCTTGAATTCCTGTGACATCTGATGGGATGTTGAGAAGTTGTTCGAAATACTGCTTCCATCTTATTAGGATGTGTTTTTGTTCACTTGTTCTTTCCAGTCATGGGGTAATTATTCTGTCCTCCAGATTTTTATTATTAGTTCGTATAGCTTTAGATGTAATGCATGGCCACCTGCCTTATAAATTCTGCAGAAATTCCATCAGCCCCAGTTGCCTTATTGTTTTTAAGTCGTGTGATTACATATAGATTTCTTGAAATGCAGGTTCTTCAATTTGTGGTTCACACGTTAGAACCTCTTCCTGTGGGAAAGTGTTACTTGGAGCTTCACAATTTAGTAATTCAACAAAATATTCTTTCCATGTGTTGCACATTTCCACATGGAAAGAATATTTTGTTGAATTTATCATATTCCCATTTTTGTCTTTTAAATGTGTTGTGTTGGTGCCCTCGTTTCATTTACTTCAGTTCTTTAAAAAACTTTCTGGATTCGTTTTTCTGGTGATTAGTTTCCATATCTTTGATTATATTACTCATATATTCTCGCTTCTGCTGTCAAACTATTTTTGTAGCCTCTTTACATTCATTTCTATATTGCTCTTCCTTTTGGATGTTGTTGATGTCATTTAACCATAAATGTCTGGCATTCGTTTTCCTAATGACTGCTTCTTCACATGTTTGATTGACCCAAATTTTGATTGTCTCCCTTTTGCTACATCATTATCATTCATTTTCATATATTTATAGACAGAGACACACACACATGCACATACCACTTACTATTTGCAATAATTATGATTATATACAATACAGCTCAGCCTATTTTTGATAAGAGAAGTCATGGTTGCAGCAGGGTATAACAATAAGACATAATAATTTTTCATTAATTCATTCAGTAGCATGTCATTTGCAGAACCTCGCTCCCATAACAACCTTCCGGAAAACCTCTCAATCATAAGCACGATGTCCCATGTCTGATACACTCATCTGGAGATCATCTGCCACATCCTGCACCCATCTTCTCTTTGGCCTTCCTCTTCCTCTCTTCCCAGGCATATAACCCACCATTATTGTTCTCTCCAAACTTTCGTGACATTTCAAGTGACTTAAATATTTCAATTTTCTTTGTTTTATTGTCTTTAATAGCCAACCTTCTTCAATATTCAGCTCTTGAATTATGGATGCATTTGTTCTTTTCTTTACCCAGTTTTAGTTAGTTTAGTTTTAGTCGATGGATCAACATCACGACACACAGATGTAAAACATAAGTGCTCCATTCTCCTCCTAACTCAAACCTGAGTTTCAAGAAACTCAGCTCAGTGCACGAACTCCATAGCTCCGGTGAGGATCCTGAAATACTTGGATAGATTTTTCAGTCAAAATTTTGCCCGGGCAGCGCCGTTAGGTTACTCTTTTCTTTACCCAAGATATTCTTAGAACTCGTCTATAACATTTATATTCAAAGGCATTTATGCGTTGTTAGCTACGTTAAACTCCTGTGGAAAAGTGAGAGATACTAAACACAGACACAGTGTACATACCTTACAACGATTAACATTTACCATAGTGGAGTTTGTTGTAAGGTACGTACATATATAATGAACTTAGTATGACAATGTGTTGGCCTTCGGTCGAAACTGAAAATTGTGTTTGGCAATATGTCATCTATTGGCACTGAATCAGTTTTATGGAGGAATTTGCTTCATTTGTGTTTTCTACATGTCTTTTACAGTTTTATTTACCAGTGATACTCACCAAAACCTCAGCTAGTCATTAACATTAATGAAGAGTTTGTTGCCACTACTAATTCATTACAATTAATGAAGTGACTGCTACCACTACACCTGCTTTTGAAAATGCTAGGTCAATTGCAAGAATCTGAAATAGTTGTAATGAATTACATTATAATTTCTGGTGCCTGAATCAACACAAGATATGTTGATCAGACAATGATAGATTTGTTCATGCAACAGTAATCTGTATTAGTATAATCATTGTAGTAAATTGAGGAGCAGCTGGCAGAGTGGCTGGAATGCCGGATTCTCCTTAGGGAGACTTGGGTTTGAATCCTCAGTAAGATATGGGTTTATTTCTGTCGGGGGCAGAAAGAAAACTCTAACCTGCACAGTTTGCGGTGACTGCACTAACCAGACGGCCTTAATTCCCCAGGCTCAATGTCCCCCTGCATACACCGCAAGGTATTATATAGGCAGTATATGACAGACAAACTAGTGTTATCTTTATGGTTTATATGTTTGTTTGTTTACTGATGAAGGCTTGTTGCTGCAACTTCCTTTCTTTTCTGTAATTGTGTTTTGTAAAGCTTCTCTACATTTCTTATGTTTATACTATTTAATCGGTCTTCAAAACTGCTATGCGTTTCTTGATACTGCGGTGGCAGTGACGAAAGCAGAATACCATTTTAATGAAGTTGTGAAAGCAAAACAAGCAGGCAGTTGTCAAAAGTTGAGCTCTAGATGCATCATTGCCTGGTTGCGCAGTGGAGTTCCTTCTTAATACAAGGGGGTTTCAAATGAAAACCTTAAATAATGTTTTTTTTAAAATATTTGAGTGCAATCTGATCCAAGAAACTAGGGATAGGCGGCACAGGCTCAGAATGCAGTCACTAACTGTGGAACCTGCCTCGTCTTACATATGTGGAAACTGTGACAGAGATTGTCACTCTCGCATCGGACTATACAGTCACAAGCGGGGCTGTCAGGTACCTCCCCAGTGGCACAACTCTATAGTCCTTCAGGACTGAAAGAGGCCCACTACTACTACTACTACTACTACTGCTACTGCTACTACTACTACTACTACTACTACTACTACTACATTCACAGTAGCTGTTTTACCTATTAAATTACATTCACAGTAGCTATTTTATCTGTTAGATTACACTCAGTGTAGCTGTTCATCTATTAGATTACATTCACAGTAACTGTTCATCTGTTAGATTACACTCACAGTAGATTAGATTACATTCATAGTAGCTGTTCATCTGTTAGGTTACATAGGGTAGCAAGCATCACCTGGATCTTTTCTCCTGGGCATGCCGGTGTGCTGGGGAATGAACAGGCAGACAGATTGGCTGGCTCAGCAAAACTTGGTGGAGTATTGATGCATGACAAGGCAGACGTGATTGCAGCCTTGTGGGAGCACGTGTACACCTCGGAGGAGCAAATGGATCACCATAGTCTGGTAAGAATGAGACAGCGAGGTTTGACGAGGGGATCTGGCCGATGCTCGGCGCTCAGAGGAAAGGCGAGACGGACATATAATCAGATTGCTACTGGAACTATTAGTGTTGGAACTCTTCGCTGGCTGCTGAGGATGGGGACGGAGCGCTTATGGGAATGTCCCGAATGCTGTGATGTCGGTTCCTAAATCAATCAATCAATCAATCAATCAATCATAGGTTACATTCAAAGTAGCTGTTCATCTGCTAGATTACATTTACAGTAATTGTTCATCTATTAGATTATGTTCACAGTAACTGTTAGTCACAGTCTGTTAGATTAAATTCACTGTAAATTTTCATCTTTGAAATTACAAACACAGTAACTGTTTATCTGTTAAATTACATTCACCGTAGCTGTTCATCTATTAAATTATGTTCACACTAACTGTTCATCTGTTTGATTACATTCACACTAACTGTGCATCTGTTAGATTACATTTATAGTAACTGTTTATCTTTTAGATTATGTTCAAAGTAACTGTTCATCTATTAGATTGCATTCACAGTAACTGTTAATCTGTTAGATTATGTTCAAAGTAACTGTTCATCTGTTAGATTACATTCACAGTATCTGTTCATCTATTAGATCATGTTCACAATTACTGTTCACCTGTTAGATTACATTCACACTAACTGTTTATCTGTTAGATTACATTCACAGTATCTGTTCATCTATTAGATCATGTTCACAATTACTGTTCACCTGTTAGATTACATTCACACTAACTGTTTATCTGTTAGATTACATTTACAGTAGCTGTTCATCTATTAGATTATGTTCACAGTAACTGTTTTTTCCTATTAGATTGCATTCACAGTAACTGTTAATCTGTTATGATACATTCAGTGTAGCTGTTAATATGTTACATTACATTAACATATTTGTTAGATTACATTCATAGTAACTGTTCATCTATTAGATTATGTTCACAGTAACTGTTTGTCTGTTATATTACATCTACAGTAACTGTTCATCTATTAGATTATGTTCACAATAACTGTCTATCTATTAGACTACATTCACAGTAACTGGTTATCTGTTAGATTACACTCAGTGTAGCTGTTCATATGTTACATTGCATTCATAAAATTGTATGCTGCTTCAGATTACTTACACATCTGTTTACATTTTACCTGACATTCCTAAGAAATGTTTACTCTATATTTCAGAAACACATCATTGTTTCCGGAGTTGTTGATCCCTCTTCACACAAGAACAGACATTCATAAATGGAGAATAAGATGGTGTGCGGTAACATAGTTGTGAAATACGAGCCGTTAGATAAACTGTGGGAGGACCAGAGTCAGGGATCCAGCACAATGTTGGACAAGGCAGATTGTTACAGCATTCAAGACATGACTGTGAGCAGTAACATAGAATCAGCAATGGCTGTGAACAGTAACATAGAATCAACAATGGCTGTGAACAGTAACATAGAAACAGCAATGGCTGTGAACAGTAACATAGAATCAGCAATGGCTGTGAACAGTAACATAAAATCAGCAATGGCTGTGAGCAGTAACATAGAATCAGCAATAGCTGTGAACAGTAACATAGAATCAGCAATGGCTGTGAACAGTAACATAGAATCAGCAATGGCTGTGAACAGTAACATAGAATCAGCAATAGCTGTGAGCAGTAACATAGAATCAGCAATAGCTGTGAGCAGTAACATAGAATCAGCAATGGCTGTGAGCAGTAACATAGAATCAGCAATAGCTGTGAGCTGTAACCTAGAATCAGCAATGGCTGTGAAGACTAATATAGAAACAGCAATGGCTGTGAACACAGTTGAGAGACATTACAAGTGTGATGATTGTGGTGCTTCATTCAGGCAGATTGGCATTTTGAAATATCACATAAGAACACACACAGGAGAGAAACTGTACATGTGTGATGATTGTGATGCTGATTTTTCTATACCTTGCCGTCTGAAGCGCCACAAGAGAATACATACAGGAGAGAAACCTTTCAAGTGTGATGATTGTGGTGCTGAATTTTCTAGAGCTGATAATCTGAAGCGCCACAAGACAATACATACAGGAAAGAAACCTTACAAGTGTGATGATTGTGGTTCTGCATTTGCTAGACTTGAAGAGTTGAAATACCACAAAAGAAGACATACAGGAGAGAAACTTTACAATTGTGATGATTGTGGGGCTGTATTTTCTAGAACTGAACATCTGATGTACCACAAGAGAACACATACAGGAGAGAAACATTACAAGTGTGATGATTGTGGCGCTGCTTTTATTAGACCTTATGAGCTGAAATACCACAAGACAAAACATACAGGAGAGAAACCTTACAAGTGTGATGATTGTGGCGCTGATTTTGGTAGACCTTATGAGCTGAAATTCCACAAGAGAACACATACAGGAGTGAAACTGTACAAGTGTGATGATTGTGGTGCTTCTTTAACTGTAGCTGGCAGTTTAACATCACACATGACAACACATACAGGAGAGAAACCTTACAAGTGTGATGATTGTTGTGCTGCTTTTATTAGACCTGTCGAGCTAAAATACCACAAGAGAACGCATACAGGAGAGAAACCTTACAAGTGTAATGATTGTGGGGCTGCTTTTACTAGGCCTGCTGAGCTGAAACACCACAAGAGAACACATACAGGAGAGAAACCTTACAAGTGTAATGATTGTGGGGCTGCTTTTACTAGGCCTGCTGAGCTGAAACACCACAAGAGAACACATACAGGAGAGAAACCTTACAAGTGTGATGACTGTGGCGCTGTATTATCTAGTTCCAAGGGTCTGAAGTACCACAAGAGAACACATACAGGAGAGAAACCTTACAAGTGTGATGATTGTGACGCTGTATTTTCTACTGCCGGCATTCTAAAGGGCCACAAGAGAACACATACAGGAGAGAAACCTTACGTGTGTGAAGATTGTAGCGCTGTATTTTCTAGTTCCAGCAGTCTGAAGCGCCACAAGAGAACACATACAGGAGACAAACCTTACGTGTGTGATGATTGTGGTGCTGCTTTTACTGGATCTCACTTGCTGAAATACCACAAGAGAACACATACAGGAGAGAAACCGTACTTGTGTGATGTCTGTGGTGTTTCTTTTGCTGTAGCTACCAAGTTATGGTTCCACAAAAGAACACATACAGGAGAGAAACCGTACAAGTGTGATGATTGTAATGTTGCTTTTGCTAGATCTGTCGAGCTAAGATTCCACAAGAGAAAACACACAGGAGAGAAACCTTACATGTGTGATGAGTGTGGGGCTGTATTTTCTAGAACTGATAATCTGATGTACCATAAGAGAACACATACAGGAGAGAAACCTTACAAGTGTGATGAATGTGGGGCTGTATTTTCTAGAACTGATCATCTGCTGTACCATAAGAGACAACATACAGGAGAGAAACCTTGCAAGTGTGATGAATGTGGTGCTGCTTTTGCTAGACCTGCCTTGCTGAAACACCACAAGAGAACACATACAGAAGAGACACCTTACAAGTGTGATGATTGTGGAGCTGCTTTTGCTAGACCTGACATTCTGACCTGCCACATGGAAATGCATACAGGACAGAAGTGATACATGATTGGTGATTATGTTGCATGTTTAAGGTAATGATGCCATCTAAAGAACCTGAAAAATAAACCACGTGAGAGGAATCTTCCCTATGTAAGAAATTCATGAGATCTCATTCAGGAGAAAAACCTTACTACTGTATTGTGGTCGTTATAGTGCAGGAGAACTAAGTAAAAGATCCTGTTTGCATGCCTGTAGACCTTTCGGGCATAAGGGGCCAGCCGTTATATGTATAGACCAATCAGAACAGAAGTTATCAATTTCAAAGAGAAGAGATAGAACCTGTACTTTTGTATGGATATGAGACTTGGACCACTAGAGACAAGCTGAAAAAATGCTAATGGCAGTTTAAATGTGTTTCTTATGAAAATTTAAAGAATACCATGGACAGACAGAAAAACCAATGAACAAGTCCTACAAGAAACAAATGAAGATCGTAAACAGATGAAAACCGCAAACTGGTTAGAGAAATTAGACCTAGACAGTCAAGATTGTTTGGGCACATTATGAGAAGAAGTAAACTGCATAACTTGGTGACAACTGGCAAGATTGAGAGGAAAAGAACAAGGGGAAGGCAGAGAAGTAAATATCTAGAAGACTTGGCCACCTGGCAAAAGCCAGACAAAAACACAGAGCTGATCCATGACTCTGGTGATAGTGTGAGATGGTGAAACATGACCGCCAACACTTATCAACATGGCACATGGTGATGATGATTATACTGTCTGCCTTTGCTTCCCAGGAATGTGGTAATCACTCTAGAAAATATGGATTGATCTCAATCCATCTTGTTCTCGCAGCCGGCCGAGGTTAATTATCTCCGCGGATCATGTTTCATTTCGCCCATGCCGCTCGGGAGATTCGGGAGATAAGATTAACTACATGTCACTGTTGGTGTGTCCACATTTCTTCTTTTTTCGTTCATCCGGAGTGTTTTTTCAGATGTGATTGCGGTGTGTCTGTTATGCGCCCTTGGGCCGAAACCCGTAGGCCAACACATCGACTTTAGCGTGCTTTTTTTGACCAGGTAGCATTCCTGGGAGACTCTCACTTTTGTGGTGCCATCTGCAACCATGCTGGCCAAGGTTGAACGGTCGAAGACAACGGTCATCCCTCAAAGGAAGGCAGGGACAGTCCATAGCATTTTCCGCCATCCAAGGTTGCTTCCATAGTTGCAGGGCCGACACATAACGCCCTGGATCTGGGCTCACCGAGGGAGATCGTCACGTCCTGCTCATGGCTGCTTTAAATCCTCACTTCAATATATTGGTCATTTCGTTTCCCCGGGTCATTCCCGCACAAACCAGACAGGTTTGCAGACGGCATCCACTCAGCGAGTTTTTGGACATGTGCTTGTCGTTGCGCCCATCAGAGCTTTTCCAGGCACAACAGACATTCGGAAAACTACCCAGTCAGAGCTGTTCCGAACAAGAGCGGCATTCGGAAACTAGGTAGTCAGAGCTGTTCCTAGCACGAGAGACATTCGGACGAGACATTTCACTCGGACGTAATTGCGTAGTGTCAATTTTTAGTTTGCCACCCGTAGGACGACACTTCCGGCTTCAGCGGGCATTTTTTAATGAGGTTAGCCTTCCTCTGGTTTCGAGGCACGTTGAACTGTTGTGATGTCGCTAACATCTCAGCTGGTCAAGACAGAACGATGAACGACATCGTGGTCGGCCCTCAAGGGAAGGCAGGGGCAGACCATGAGCATTCCCTCGCTATCCAAGGGGGCTTCCATAATTGCAGAGCCGGCACATATTGCTCTGTGACTGGGCTCACCCGAGGAGTTGCCACGTCCTGCTCATGGCTGCTTTAGTTCCTCACTTCCATGTGTTGGGCAACTCGTCTGCCACTGATCGCTCAAGCACACACCAGGGACGGTCAGACTGCAAGCGACACCCACTCGGTAAGCTTTTGCTTTTGACTTCGGACCACGCAATAGGTTCGCTCGCCGTGCGTTCCATTTTGCGTCATTGAGACGTTCTTCCACTTTTGTCTACACTCTATGAGTTAGATACAGTTTTCGCAGCCATTTTCTTCGACTGGGGCACTTTTTTGACTTTTTGTACTCGCTCACGAGGTAGGCTACTTGTGCTGCCGGTTCAGCACCTTACCTTCGTGCAGCGATGAACGAGAAACGGCCTGGCCTCTCATACGGGAATCTCTCATATCCCCCAGCTGGGAGTCTTCGAATTTTTATCAGACCTGAGCATGTAGCTTGCTCAGTATCACGCCTTTATTTTTCGAAAGGTGGCTATCGGCCCGGCTCTAAGGTCTGAGGGTTTGTGGCTTAGAGGCGTTCAGCCAAAGCCCTCGACAGGGAGCCTTTAGTGTTTTGTCCGGACCAACAACTTCTGCCTTCGTGCGCCTGATTTAAATTTTAGACTGCTATCCTCAGTCTCACCTGCAGAGCAGCAGGTTGTGTCTCTCTTAGTCTGGTCCCTATCCCATAAGCTGTCTGATATGTAGTTTTTTCCATCAGCAAGCAAATGGGGTCGATGGGACACGCAAGCTCCCCCACCACGGCAAGGTGGAGACACATCGGGGGGAGGTGTCCACATTTAATTAGTTGGACAGTGTCCAGGTTTGTGTGTGTGTGTGCGTAATAAAAAAAACAGAAAACTTATTATTTTTTTTTCTCTTATTTTATTGTTTATTTAAATTAAATATGGCGGTTATATGGTCTGTAGAGGGTCTTACAGCTGGTCTTAACAATGTTTAAAATTATTTTTGATTTAAATTAAATATGGAGGTTATATGGTCAACCAGAAGCCATGGCCAATTTTACACAATATTCAAAATGTAACGCGAGACGTAGCACATGCCTAAACATACAACATATCCCCAGCCTGCACAAAGACTCGCATACAAAAAGGTTGGAGTAAGCTGCAGCACAGCTTCTGAACTTTCATCCACTGCGTGTGGTAAGTCACCTAGAGCGCACTGGTCATCCACTGCACCTGTATTCGTCTCCAGGTGTCCTGACTTGTCTTGCCACTGGATTCAGATGGGCTCAAGCGAGAGTGTGGTCGACGAATTGCGCAACTCTTCCTCACTTTAATGCAAATCAAAGTGAATGGTCATAAACTAAGTGTTGTGGACAATTTCACATATCTTGGCAGCACTATGTCCCAATCTGCCACAATTAATGACGAAGTTAATGCAAGAATCTCTAAGGCCAGCGCAGCCTTTGGCAGACTGTACAAGAATGTGTCGGACAGAAATGGAATAAGCCTGCAAACAAAGCTGAAAGTCTACAAAGCAGTTGTATTATCCACTCTGCTATATGCTTGTGAAACCTGGACTGTTTACCAGCGGCACGCTAGGGAATTAAACCACTTCCACACATTCTGCCTTAGGAAGCTATTGAAGATTAAATGGCAAGACAAGATCCCAGACACTGAAGTCCTAGAAAGAGCATCCATGCCCAGTATCCACACTACTAATGAAGAATCAGATTCACTGGGCTGGTCACTTGACTCGCATGCCAGATCACAGGCTCCCTAAACGAATTTTTTTTAAACGGTGAGCTGCGTTGTGGTAAACGCTCCGTGAGCCACCAGAGGAAACGCTTTAAAGACACTGAAGATCTCACTAAAAGCTTATGGAATTCATCATGACACTTGGGACACTGCTGCCAGAGACCGAAATTTGTGGCGTACATCATTACGCAAGGGTGCAGTCACTTGTGGAGCAAACAGGACTGCAAGAGCTATGAAGAAAAGGCTGGACAGAAAAACCACTGCAGGAGATACTCCTCCTGGAACGTCAAGCATTCTTTGCCCACATTGTCAAAGAACATTTCAAGCCAAAATGGGCCTTATCAGCCATCTTAGAACTCACCACTTCATTCTCTCTTCCCCCCCCCCCCCCCCCGATGAAATGAGTGGTCATCATCATTCTTGATGGACAAACAACATTCTTCCAGGAATTATGCCTTACATCACTGTACTGTCTAAGCCATATTGTAGAGTGCAAAATAACAGCACTTTCATTGAATATTAAGTAAACAAACAGTGATCAAATAAAATGGTAACATCAACATGTGGTATGACATTAGAAGTGAAAACGCTTAATCAAGTTGATACATTAAATACCTAGGGGCTGTCACGACTTCAGGTGGAAGATGCATAACAGAGTTTATGAACAGAATAGGTCAAGTAAATAAAAACTACATTTCTGAAAATGAAAAGTGCAACTGAAAGACAGAAATAGAGTACTGAGAGGTTATATAGAACCCTAATTTGCTGTGTATGGCATTGAATCACTGTACATGAATAAACAAATTAGGAAGAGTTTGGAAGCAACAGAGATGTGGTTTCTGAAATGAATGAGACAAATGGTGATCTTTGATCATGTATTCAGAAGAGAACGAACGAACGAAAATCTTTATTTTCAAAGGGTTAAGAATTGGGCACGCAGGCCTGTCTGACATTCTGCCCTTCTTCTCTATTTCCTCCTCTCTGGCTCACCAGAGAGGCATTGGAAGACATTGTCAAGACTAGAAAGATCAGTGGTAGCAGAGGCAGAGGTGGACCGAGAGAAATGATGATGGATGGACTTAGATTGTATGAAGGGGTGTCATCAATAGAGTTGATCCAGAGCAGCAAAGACAGAGATCTGTGGATAGAATGAATGGCCATGCCAACTGGCAATGCACATGATAATGATATGGTAGCTTTATGAAGCTGTGGTAGCTTAGTTTAGCTTAGTTAATTGTTGGTTTGAATTCGTTGTGGGTTATCTCTGTCTCTCTCTCTCTCGATATATATATATATATATATATATATATATATATATATATATATATATATATATATATATATATATATATAAAACATGATGTATGTCCGCCCGTTCTTTATGTATTCGTGAACGGTCCATCCAATTGAGATGAAATTTTCTACATGTTTTCTTTTCATTCCTGTGCAACTTTCTGTCATAGTTTTTTAGTGTAAAATCGGCTACTTACTTGATAGAATTTAACAGTAGTTTTTATCATCTGTAGTAAGTCTTCAGCAGGAAAGTATGTAATGAACTGTCTCAAAAGAGTCTACTTGCTGATGTCTTCCTTGTCTAGACTCGCACCCCTTTCTCAAGGGTAAGAATCACATCTAGTGTTGCACCATTAAGGTCATTATGTCTGACTTTGCATGCATTTGTGTAAGGTTTACTTCCTCTAGATAGATCCTATCCAAGACAAAGGGCTTTATCTACCTGTGGGTATGTTTACCTTTCCCAACAATTATGCCAGGGCAGTATTTATAATATGTACTCAGTGCCTATCCAGAAAACCGAAGATCGAGATCTGTGGTGAGTCATGAACGCCTACGCCAGTCGGCACGGTACTTGATAATGATGATGACTCAGGATCTACTGTTTTCACCCTTATTTATGATGCCTTAGAATTCGATTTCGCTACCCAATAAATTTGACATCTGAAGGAAAATACCTGGAGGGCTTGGCCGCATGGCATGGACGAGACAGGAATACTGAGGTGATCCATGACTCTGGTGATCGAGTGAAATGGAGAGCCATGAATGCCCATGCTTTCCGGCATGGCACATGATTGATTGATTGACCCAATAAATCAGGGATTTGCATATAATTAGATGCCAATAGTTCTTGGAAAAGTTCCCAGCCTATGCATTGACCAAACCCAGAGAGAGAGAGAGAACCATGCATACAATACGAGTCTTACTCACCGCCATGCTGACCACTGGGTCACACATTCAGACCCCCCCCCCCCGACCACTGGGTCATACACTCAGCCACTGCAACCAATGTGTCATACCCTCTGCAATGCCGACCATCAGAAGCACTCATCTAGCCGTTCCACCACCCACCCTCCCTTTAACAACAAATGGAAACAATTATTTAACCCCTCTTCCACTGGACCACCTCACCCTTAACACAGAACGAATGTATTTATCTAGCTACGCCGCCACTCAGCCACCTCTTAACAGTGATCGGAAACACTTATCTAGCCTTTCATCTACTCACCAACCCTTCAATAATGAATGAGAGCCTTTATCTAGCACCCCCCGTCTCTTAACAAGGAGTGGACGTATTTATCTAGCCACTGCACCACTCGTCCACCCCTTAACAACGATCGGAACCACTTATCTAGCTACGCGTCCACTATTCCACCCCTTAACAACGAATGACACTAAGCCATACCCACTACAACCAATAATACCGGCCATCTTTACATTTTTAAGTTTTTCATTTAGCGATCTGAAACCGTGGATGATAGTGTTTAAACCCCGTCCACTAGAGACCACTAACAACCGCTACCCACCCTTAACAATGATTGACACTAAGCTATACCCACTACAACCAATAATACCGGCCATCTTTATTTTTATAACGTTTTCATTTAATGATCTGAAACCGTATGATGATAATGTATAAACCACAACGACCCACTACAAGTCATATAACTACCAAATGTACATTTGTTTTAATTTTACGGTTTTCATATTACGCCCGTCACGGCTCGAGGGTTAGAACTACCTAGCTCCACCACACTCGCCCGCACCATGCTTCCTCACCCCTCTTCGGCTTGCCTAGCTCCCGCACACGGTTTCATATATCACTTTTACTTCCCTTAGATAACGATGAATTGTCTCCCTTAGCTGTCTGACCTAAGTTTGACCTATGAGGAGCGGATGTCATGTGGTGCTAGACTCTTTACATAGTAAAATATGGGGCCACCTATGACTATTTCACATATTTTTGATCCCTTTAATGCATTTCCTACAACTCATGGCAACGAAGACGAACGCCTGGGCATAGTAAAGCACCGGCGCGGAGGCACTAGAGTCAACGGGCCGGGGAAAACAATATGTCTTCCAATGGTCACAGGTGGCAATGATTTGTGTGAGGCGAGGTCATGAAGCACAAGGTTCTCCTCCTCGATGGAACGATGGCTTGAGAGCAGACATTTTTTTACAGGTATAGGACAGACACGGAAACAACGCAAGGGCAACGAAACAAACGTCTTAAATCATAATTCACACACGTGGGGGGGGGGGGCGAGAACCAAGGGTCGTGACCTAGGTGGGCCCGGCCCCAGAGAATGTCAAGAAGGTAAAGGCTCGAAACATTCTGGGAAGGGGGACCACATCTGACCACCAGAAGCCTCATGTCGTAGTTGCTCCGCTGTAGAGTTGTTATCTCTAGAGCAGTCTGGTTTTACAATGCCATAGACTCGCCATCGCCCCCTATCCTGTTAATTAAAATAATTCCCCCAGACGAAGGCCAAGAGTTTGACTTTTGCTGATAGAAGTGATGAATGCACAAGCCACAGGGACATTTTTCAAGGTTGGACGCTCACCCCAACTCTCCACCCGCTGCTGTAACACGAATGTGGCACCATTTTTTGTAAGCGAAAATGTCCCTGTGGGATTTTGAAATGTGTTTTTATTGAAGAATGCTGACAATTCCCTGGATAGGAAAAATTGGCAATCTGGACATTTCGACAAAGCCCGCTCCGTGGCATAGGGGTTAGGGCCTACGGACGTAGTTCGTAATCCCGCTTACCCGCGTTCGAAACACAGCTGTGTGCGATTTTTTAATGAAATGGTATGGGTGCCGGTCGTTCAGAAAGCAATGGCGAACTACTGAACGTATTCCGTAAACTTGCCCAGGAATCACGAGCAGCCAAAAAATGCTGGGGTTGACTGCTACGACCTGTAAAGGACATGCAACTAACTGTAAGTCACAGAGACAACTTATAACATGCAAAGAAATAGGCAGTCTTATTCCTTGAATTTAATTAGCAGATGTGGCTCTTGATTGATTGATTGTTTTAGGAACCGACATCACAGCATTCGGGACATTCCCATAATGTATAAATTGTTTTAATCAAGATGTGGCTCTTGATGAAAACAATTACACTCGACCGTTGAAAGTTAATCCTAGTTTTGTATTAACTTCGGCAGTTGTGGGACGTTGGCTGAAAAGATGGCGATTCTTTGGTGTGAGTGTTATGTGATTGTCTTCATAACAACGGTCTCCTCTCAGTTTGTTGAGGGTGGGGTTGCCAGATACATGGGCACCAAAAGGAGGACATAATAAGACAAAAAGGAGGACATAATAAGACAAAAAAGGAGGACATAATAAGACAGAGGACATAATGAATGTTTCATTTAAATCGTTCCATACTAATACTATTAGTAATAGTAATAATATAATTTATATATAGTATACAAAGGCACTCTTCCGAATTCCGGTCCCAAATAGTTCTGCAGTGAATAAATTACAAATACAATTTTATTACAACAATAATGTTGCATGTCCTTTATGTAAGATACATGTTGCATATCTTTTATGTATGATACATGTTGCATGTCCTTTGCAGGATGCTGTGGTCAACCCCAACCGGTGGTTGAGCAACTTGGCAATTTTGCGTTTAGTAGTTTGCCATTGCTTTCAATACTTTCATAATGAGAACTGACTGATTTGTGGAATGAATACGCTACCCCACTGTCAGCACACAGGAAGGCCTCAGTGCAAGCACATTATACCCCTCGGCCATGCTAACTTTGTATGATACTGCAGTTACATTCACTGAATAATTATAAAGGATACCACTTTTCTTCACAAATATATCACAGACACTGCTCTTAGCACCATCATATTATATTTGTAACATATTTTGAAGCATGTCATTTTGACACAAAATGGGGGGGGGGGGGGGGGGGTTGGACAGACTTTTGAGAACCAGTGTGTTGTGCATGTGCTTGCATGTGAATATGTGTCTATATATCATCGGTTTGTCATTTGGTTGATAGACCCTAGTTAGACAGCCACTGTGGCTGGAACAACCTGTGGTGTAATTTTTAGCCTGCAATCGGAGAGAAAATATTGTGATTCCCTGTCAGCCCAATCCTGGGAAATATCTTCTTATCTTTACCCTATCCTTTTTCTTGTTAAATGAGAACGTTTGAGGTGCATTTTCTCTTTTCTCTTTGTTTACTTCTCCTTTCTTTGCTGTGGCCCGAACGCAGTCGGTGTTGCGCTTCTTCTTCCTCTAGCACCTAAGTATAGGGAAACTGTGTCCTTTTCTTATTCTTCAGCGTTCCGAGCCATTGAGGTTCTTTGTTGCAGATACAATCCGTCTCCATTTGTCTCTCTGGTTGACCTTCTCTTGCCAGCCGTTGATTCCAAATGCTTGTAGGTCTGTTTGTATATTATCTCTCCACCATCTTCTTGGGCTACCTCGGGGTCTATGGTCATTTATTTCCTGAGTGTAAACGAGTTTTGTTTCCCTATTATCTTTCATTCTTTCTATATGCCCCAGCCATTGTAGTCTATTAGCCTTCATGATACCAGTGATTAGCAGGGACTTAAACAGATCATAAATGTCTTTGTTACTTCTTCTTTTCCACTTTCCACTTTGTGTATCCCTAATGGGTCCAAAGATGCGTCTTAAAACTTTTTTCTCAAAGGTTTGTAACAAGGCTTTGTCTCCTTTCGTTGTACTCCAGGTTTCAGAGCCATACAGCACAACTGGTCTGATCAGTGTTTTGTATATTGTGATTTTGGTGTTAAGAGATAGCGCATTTGATTTTAGTAGATGTGGTGCATGGTATATCTTATTTCCAGAATTCTTCTTCTTCTTCGTTCATCCGGAGTTTTTTTTCGGATGTGATTGCGTTGTGCCTGTTTACAGCAGAGCTGCGTTCTTGCGCCGTTAGGCCGACACATCCGACTTCTGCGGGCATTTGTTGACCGGGTGAACCTTCCCGGGGGTTTCTTAGGACGTTTGACTCTCGCTGTTGTGGTGTTATCCCCCATCCCAGCTGGTCCATATAGAACAGCCAAAGATCCTGGTCAGCCCTCAAGGGAAGGCAGGGGCAGACCATGGGCATTCCCCGCCATCCAAGGAGGCTTCCATACTTGCAGAGCCGATACATAGCGCTCTGGTACTGGGCTCACCCAAGGAATCGTCACATCCTGCACATGGCTGCTTAGCCTCACTTCCGTATATTGGGCCTTCCGTTCACCATAGGCTGTTCTTCCGGAAACCAGAAGTATGCAGTCTGCAGATGACATCCACACAGTGAGCTTTCGATTCGGACTTTCCATGTAATGGATTTGCTATCCAAGCAATATTCCATTTCGTGCCACTAGGACACTTTTCCACCTTTTTATGAAGCTCACACAGTGGGCTTTTGATTCGGACTTTCCACGTAATGGATTTGCTATCCAAGCAATATTCCATTTCATGCCTCTGGGTCTTCATGCACCTTTAAATGTCAACCTGTATGTAGTTAAAGTAAGCTGCGGTCAACTTGAGCTTGTTGATATCTCCATAGAGCTTGTCCTCAAATGAAGCAGGTGTGGGCCAAAATATCTTTCTCTGTTCTGCATACGTTGGGCAATCCTGCAGCAAATGTTTTGCTGTCATTTTTCCAGTTCTACAATTACATTCATCAGTATCTCCTATCTTTAGTTTATTGAACAAGTGGTATTTCAGCCTGTTATGTCCTGTGCGGAGTCTGAAGATTGCTACTTGTTCTCTTCGGTCGAGTTTGTAATATGCATCATCCTTCTGATGGCCTGGATGCTCAGATTCCCATTTGGTTCTGTAAGTGCTTTTTATCAACCTCTTTGCCTCATTATAGGTTATGTCTATGTCAGGCTGTGGTAGTCGTCCGCCCTCTTTTGCCAGTCTGTCAGCCTCTTCGTTTCCAGGTATACTGCAATGTGATGGGATCCACTGTATTACAACTTTTTTGGATTTCTGGCATAGACCATGGAGTGCTGCTCTTAGGTCAGTTAGTTCTGTGCTGTTATTGCTCTTGAGTATTGAGACAGCTGACTTTGCATCTGTGAAGATAGCTATTTGCTTCTCTTTATTTTCTTCCATCAGGAGCATTTCTGCTGCAGTTTTCAAAGCCTCTACCTCCGCTTTGAAGTTACTTGAAAATTTTCCAGTTGCCATTGAATGTTTTTTTTTCACTCCATTTTTTAAATTTAGGAGAATTCCTCCTCCTCCATTCTCTATTGAATTTTTGGCTGATCCATCTGTATATGCATGGGTCCAATTCCTGCTTGGGTAATGTTCTTTTATGTAGTTTAGGGTTATTTCTCTTCTTTCGGTTTCATGCTGAGTGTTCTTTTTCTCAATACCAGGAATGTTTTCTATCATCTCAGGCAGTTGCTGCTGTCTCCAAGCTGGGAACTTGTGTGCATTGTGTATGGGCTTGACTGTTGATATGTTAAGTATAGGATCTGCCCTAATCCTTCGTTTTGCAGTTTCTACAAAGTTGCTACGCTTCAGTCTTCCCTTTCCAAAACCATTAAATCTGTTGTACATAGGGTGGTCTGTCAATCTTCTAAATTTTTCTGCTTGTTGCTGGGCTCTGCTATCTCTTCTATCCTGCATTGGTTGTAAACAAGTGATCTTTTCTAGTTCATTAATAGGCGTTGTCTTCAGGCTTCCAGTTATGATTCGCATTCCTTGGTTTTGGACTCTACTTATTTTGTTAAAGTTTGACTTAGCTGCTGTTGCCCAAGCTGCAATGCCATATTCCAGTACTGGTCTCACCCGTCCAGTATATAACTTCTTGAGAACTTTCTCATCTGCTCCCCACGTTGTACCAGCAAGCTTTTTCATGATTGCCATTCTCTGCCTTGCTCTTGTTCGATTTTTCTCAACCTGTGTCTTCCATGTCAGGCGACGATCAAAGGTGACTCCTAGATAGTTTGGATTTTCTTCATGGCGCAATATTTTTCCATTCAATACCAGCTTAGGTTGCTGAGTTTTATTTGAGAGGGAGAACACTGTGCATGTTGTTTTCTCCTCACTTATCTTCACTAGCCATGATTTTGACCAGTCCTCTAGCGCTAATAAGGCTTGCTGTATTCTGCTGTTAGCTGTACTAATATATTCTTCAGATGTCCATATGGCTAGGTCATCTGCAAAGGAGGATGTGTGTACTCTGGCTGGAAAATTTTCTGTGATGTCATTTATATATGCTAGGAATAATGTTGGTGAAAGAACTCCTCCTTGGGGGACACCTTGCTCCAGCAGCATCATTTTGCTTGTTTGTCCTTGTACTTTTGTCCTGGCAGTTCTGTTCTCAAGGTAGTGGCTGATCCATTTATACATTTTTCCACAAACATGCATGTTTTGCAGTTTTACTTTCAGTCCTTCCTTCCATACTTTATCAAATGCTTTTTCTAAATCTATCCAGACTGCTAGTGTGTGCTTTTTCTCTTGGAAGGCATCCTCTATTTCCTGAGCTATATAGGTTATTTGATCTTCAGTGGATCTGTACTTTCTGAATCCTGCTTGGTGTGGTGTTAAGAGTTTGTTTTCTTCCAGATGCCATGTTAGCCTGCCATTGATAATGCGTTCCATTAATTTTCCTACACAGCTAAGTAGACTGATAGGTCGATAGCCATTTGGTTCTTCCAGGTCTTTTCCCTTCTTTGGGACTGGTATTAGTATAGCTTCCTTCCATGCCTGTGGGACTATTCCTCTCTTCCAACTGTTATTTAGGACTGCTAGTAGTTTCTTCTTTGCCTTGGTGCCTAGTCCTATTAGCATTTCATTTGTGATTCCATCCTTTCCTGGTGATTTCTTCTTTTTTAGGGTATTCATTGCCTGTTCCATTTCTTCCATTGTTAGATTTGCCATCATATATTCTGCTGCTGTCTCTGTATTTCTATGATGTATCTGTTTGTCTTTGATTGCTTTCTTCTGTTCGGTTGTAATATCAATGTGGTTTGCATTTGCATAGTGTTCCATTAGTGCATTTGCAGCCTTTTTGCCTGTAAGCAAGGCATTTCCTTGTTTAATTGTTATTTGTTTGTTTCTAGGTCCTTCATTGTTCATGGCTTTCACTAGTTTCCATAGTTTGTTTCCATCCCTGTCAAAATTCAGGTTTTCTGTTTTTTCCCTCCAACAATCTCTTGTTGTTTGATTTACTGTTCTTTTATATTTTGCTGAGATGGCTTTGAGAGAGATGTTTGCTTCAATTGTTTGTTCTCTCTCTGCTGTCTTCCTGGCATCTTCAACTTTGTCCTCCAATCTTTGTAGTTCTTCAGTCCAGTATGGTTTGTAATTTTTCCTCGCTCCTCTTGGAATGGACTCAGTGGCTGCCTGTATTATCGCTCTGTTTAGACTTTCCACCATTTGCTTTATGTTGCCATATCGTGTATTTATGTTTTCACAATATTTGTCTGTTAGTATGGCAAATCTGTCCCAATCTGCTCGTTTGTAATTCCAGCGGGGCAAGGGCTTTTGCTCCTGTGGAACATACTCCATATTCATTTCAAGCTTGATTGGTCTGTGGTCACTACCTGCTAATTGGTCCAGCACATGGCGATCGATTTTGTGGAGGATGTCTCCTGTGCAGAAAGCTAAGTCTGGAGTAGAAGTGGTAAGCCATCTTCTGGAGTAGAAGCTCGGTGTGTCATCCGCTTTGTTGAGTAGATGGAGATTTGAGTCTATTTCCCAGTCCTCCAATTCATCTCCTCTTTTGTCAGTATCTGAGTATCCCCATCTTTCTGAACGGCTATTAAAGTCTCCGACAATAATGCAGTTTGTGTCAGTTATTTTCATGTTTGAGAGTGTAAGGTCCTTATCTGCTGGGCTATACAGATTGTAGATTCTTATTTTCACGTCCTTTATCATTATATCAACACCTATAATTTCCGTTTGGTTGTCAGAGATCACAGATACTTCGCTGCAAGGTATTGTATTTCGTGTAAGTATTAGAACTCCTCCTTTGTGTCCTTCGCGGTCGAAACGTGTGGCCTGATATCCTCTGACTGAGAATTTGTGATTGGCGTTGAGGTGTGTCTCTTGAATGCATGCCACATCTATTCTATCTTTATGAAGACGCTGTGTTAGGGAGTCTTTCTTCTTGTAAACTCCTTCGGCATTCCACTGTAGTATGTTGAGTGTCCGGGGTATTTGGTCAATAGCTCTTAATCTACTCCTCTGTGCCTTGACTCCACAGCACAGGGGAAGGTGACCACCAGTAGTCATGGGTGGACCCCCTCGAGGCAGGGGGCCCGGCACTATCACCGCCTGATGGGACTTCACGGGATTAGCACCATATCGATTAATTTTGATTTGTGACATTCATGAATTAAGTTACGTTGCACTGCTTTGTCAAGCCTATGGCTCAGTACATCCGATTTCGACAAGCATTTATTCGGGATGCTTTCCCTAGCCTTTGACTGTCCCCAGTCTACCTACAAGGCAGCAGGTTTCACGTTGCACTGCTTTGTCAAGCCTGTGGCTCAGTACATCCGATTTCGACAAGCATGTATTTGGGGTGCTTTCCCTAGCCTTTGACTGTCCCCAGTCTACCTACAAGGCAGCAGGTTTGTGTGTCTCTTCGTCTGGTCCCTCTCCCTTGACCTGTCCGACATGGGTGGCCCTACCAGTAGCTGTGCTACCGTCGGCATAGCTCTTGGGGTCATTGGGACGCACAAGCCCCTCTACCTCGTCACGGTGGACACACAGCAGAGGGGATTTCCAGAATTGATTCTAGTTTGTATTTCTTTCCTTATGATGTTGGAGCAGTTGAAGATTGTACTCGGGTATTTGTATGTTTCCGTTCTTTTAATGGTCATATTATCTATTTGTATGTGGCCAGAGGTTTTAGCCATTCCTTCTCTTGAAATTACCATATATTCTGTCTTATCTTGGTTGATAACCAGCCCCATCTGTTGTGCTTTTTCCTTACAGTGAGTCAATATTTCTAATGTCTTTTGTTCATTTTCCCCTATAATATCTATATCATCTGCATAACCAAGCAGCTTGGATGTTCCTCCAATATCACATTCCTCCTTTACCTTCCTTACAACTTTCTCTAGAACCAGATTGAAGAGTAGCGGCGATAGTGCATCACCCTGTTTCAAGCTAGATGTTATTTGGAAAGGGTCTGATTTCCTGCCTTTATATGTTACTAGCTGACCCGGCCCAGCTTCGCCCAGTCCCTGGAGGGGATCTATCAATCTATCAGTCTGTCTGTCTGTCTGTCTGCTTGTTTGTCTGTCTGTCTGGCTGACCCGGCCCGGCTTCACCCAGTCCCTGGTGGGGAGCATCTCATTTAATTCATATAAGTAGTCATATAAGCTCCCGTTCCCGACTATCTATCTATCTGTCTGTCTGTTTGTCTGTCTGTCTATCTGTCTGTCTGACCCGGCCCGGCTTCGCCCAGACCCTGATGGGGAGCATCTCAAGTCATATAAGTTCCCGTTCCCGACTGTCTGTCTGTCTGTCCGTCCGTCTGTCTGACCCGGCCTGGCTTCGCCCAGTCCCTAGCGGGGATCTGTCTGTCTGTCTGTCTATCTATGTATCTATCTATGTATCTATCTACCTACCTACCTACCTATCTATCTATCTATCTATCTATCTATCTATCTATCTATGTTCGGCTCGTTCCCGTTAAAAATATAGATAGAATAGATAGATTGATAGTAGAAAATATGATTGGAAGATATCTATCTTAAGTAAACTTACCAAGATATCACAAACAGCCAATAAATGGTGGGCGGTGGGTTGACTGCAGAGTACTGCAAAGGATATGCAGCTAACTTTCTCTCACACAAAAATTACTTAGGCAATGTTTAAAATGGGCATCATAAGGGACTTAAGATATAACAAAACTACTAAAAGTTATGTCCCTTGTGTTTTATATTTTCTTATGTTCAGTCATGTAATTACAAAATTAAATATCAGTAAGTAAATAGCTGATGTACACTAAAAAAAACTATGACAGAAAGTTGCACAGGAATGAAAAGAAAACGGGTAGAAAATTTCATCTCAATCGGATGGACCGTTCGCGAACGCATAAAGAAAAACACACACACACACACACACACACACACACACACACACACATATTTCGATTTTTATAGATATAGACTATATTATAAGTATCTTCCATGTATAGTCTGGTCATGTTGATTAACTTCCTTGGTATTCCAAATTCCTGCATAGCATTCCATAGACCAGTGGTTCTCAACCTTTTTTGGCCCATTCCCCCCTTCACCATATTTTCAGAGCGCCATTCCCCCCCCCCCCCCCCCCATCAAAGATTTGGCCCGTTCCCCCCTTCACCATATTTTCAGAACGTCATTCCCCCCTTTCATATTTCTTATCTAAAAATCCCCTCACCCCTACACAGTAAACGTAAAAGTGGAAGGCAAATGTAATAGCATATACTAAAACAAGTCTAGGCATCCACATAAAACACGATTTGTGGGTCTACTTACTTTATAAAATGAATTTTAGAAGGATGAAACATACATAACTGTAAAGTATCAAGGTAAAAAACTATGTCAAGTAATCGGTTCTTGTATTAACACGATCTTGAAATGGTCTTCATTCCCCCCCTGGAAACCATGAAATTCCCCCCTGGGGGGGGAATTCCCCACCGGTTGAGAACAACTGCCATAGACTATTTCTGTGGACACTATCATAAGCCTTTTTAAAATCCACAAAAATGTTATATAGATCTCTTTTATATTCCCAATTTTTCTCGGCTATTTGTCATAAGATAAATATCTGATCCACTGATGATCTGTTTTGTCTAAAGCCCGCCTGTAGTCACCTAATATGTCTTCTGAATATGGTTTTAGTCTATTTAGTAATACTGCGGATAGTATCTTATAGCTTGTGGACAGTAGTGATATTCGTCTATAATTTTCACATTGGAACTTGTCTCCTTTCTTAAAGATAGGTATCAATAATGACTCTTTCCAGTCATGGGGTAATTATTCTGTCCTCCAGATTTTTATTATTAGTTCGTATAGCTTTAGATGTAATGCATGGCCACCTGCCTTATAAATTCTGCAGCAATTCCATCAGCCCCAGTTGCCTTATTGTTTTTAAGTCGTGTGATTACATATAGATTTCTTGAAATGCAGGTTCTTCAATTTGTGGTTCACACGTTAGAACCTCTTCCTGTGGGAAAGTGTTACTTGGAGCTTCACAATTTAGTAATTCAACAAAATATTCTTTCCATGTGTTGCACATTTCCTCATTGGTATTTATCATATTCCCATTTTTGTCTTTTAAATGTGTTGTGTTGGTGCCCTCGTTTCATTGACTTCAGTTCTTTAAAAAACTTTCTGGATTCGTTTTTCTGGTGATTAGTTTCCATATCTTTGATTATATTACTCATATATTCTCGCTTCTGCTGTCAAACTATTTTTGTAGCCTCTTTACATTCATTTCTATATTGCTCTTCCTTTTGGATGTTGTTGATGTCATTTAACCATAAATGTCTGGCATTCGTTTTCCTAATGACTGCTTCTTCACATGTTTGATTGACCCAAATTTTGATTGTCTCCCTTTTGCTACATCATTATCATTCATTTTCATATATTTATAGACAGAGACACACACACATGCACATACCACTTACTATTTGCAATAATTATGATTATATACAATACAGCTCAGCCTATTTTTGATAAGAGAAGTCATGGTTGCAGCAGGGTATAACAATAAGACACAATAATTTTTCATTAATTCATTCAGTAGCATGTCATTTGCAGAACCTCGCTCCCATAACAACCTTCCGGAAAACCTCTCAATCATAAGCACGATGTCCCATGTCTGATACACTCATCTGGAGATCATCTGCCACATCCTGCACCCATCTTCTCTTTGGCCTTCCTCTTCCTCTCTTCCCAGGCATATAACCCACCATTATTGTTCTCTCCAAACTTTCGTGACATTTCAAGTGACTTAAATATTTCAATTTTCTTTGTTTTATTGTCTTTAATAGCCAACCTTCTTCAATATTCAGCTCTTGAATTATGGATGCATTTGTTCTTTTCTTTACCCAGTTTTAGTTAGTTTAGTTTTAGTCGATGGATCAACATCACGGCACACAGATGTAAAACATAAGTGCTCCGTTCTCCTCCTAACTCAAACCTGAGTTTCAAGAAACTCAGCTCAGTGCACGAACTCCATAGCTCCGGTGAGGATCCTGAAATACTTGGATAGATTTTTCAGTCAAAATTTTGCCCGGGCAGCGCCGTTAGGTTACTCTTTCTTTACCCAAGATATTCTTAGAACTCGTCTATAACATTTATATTCAAAGGCATTTATGCGTTGTTAGCTACGTTAAACTCCTGTGGAAAAGTTAGAGATACTAAACACAGACACAGTGTACATACCTTACAACGATTAACATTTACCATAGTGGAGTTTGTTGTAAGGTACGTACATATATAATGAACTTAGTATGACAATGTGTTGGCCTTCGGTCGAAACTGAAAATTGTGTTTGGCAATATGTCATCTATTGGCACTGAATCAGTTTTATGGAGGAATTTGCTTCATTTGTGTTTTCTACATGTCTTTTACAGTTTTATTTACCAGTGATACTCACCAAAACCTCAGCTAGTCATTAACATTAATGAAGAGTTTGTTGCCACTACTAATTCATTACAATTAATGAAGTGACTGCTACCACTACACCTGCTTTTGAAAATCCTAGGTCAATTGCAAGAATCTGAAATAGTTGTAATGAATTACATTATAATTTCTGGTGCCTGAATCAACACAAGATATGTTGATCAGACAATGATAGATTTGTTCATGCAACAGTAATCTGTATTAGTATAATCATTGTAGTAAATTGAGGAGCAGCTGGCAGAGTGGCTGGAATGCCGGATTCTCCTTCGGGAGACTTGGGTTTGAATCCTCAGTAAGATATGGGTTTATTTCTGTCGGGGGCAGAAAGAAAACTCTAACCTGCACAGTTTGCGGTGACTGCACTAGCACTAACCAGACGGCCTTAATTCCCCAGGCTCAATGTCCCCCTGCATACACCGCAAGGTATTATATAGGCAGTATATGACAGACAAACTAGTGTTATCTTTATGGTTTATATGTTTGTTTGTTTACTGATGAAGGCTTGTTGTTTCAACTTCCTTTCTTTTCTGTAATTGTGTTTTGTAAAGCTTCTCTACATTTCTTATGTTTATACTATTTAATCGGTCTTCAAAACTGCTATGCGTTTCTTGATACTGCGGTGGCAGTGACGAAAGCAGAATACCATTTTAATGAAGTTGTGAAAGCAAAACAAGCAGGCAGTTGTCAAAAGTTGAGCTCTAGATGCATCATTGCCTGGTTGCGCAGTGGAGTTCCTTCTTAATACAAGGGGGTTTCAAATGAAAACCTTAAATAATGTTTTTTTTAAAATATTTGAGTGCAATCTGATCCAAGAAACTGGGGATAGGCGGCACAGGCTCAGAATGCAGTCACTAACTGTGGAACCTGCCTCGTCTTACATATGTGGAAACTGTGACAGAGATTGTCACTCTCGCATCGGACTATACAGTCACAAGCGGGGCTGTCAGGTACCTCCCCAGTGGCACAACTCTATAGTCCTTCAGGACTGAAAGAGGCCCACTACTACTACTGCTACTGCTACTACTACTACTACTACATTCACAGTAGCTGTTTTACCTATTAAATTACATTCACAGTAGCTATTTTATCTGTTAGATTACACTCAGTGTAGCTGTTCATCTATTAGATTACATTCACAGTAACTGTTCATCTGTTAGATTACACTCACAGTAGATTAGATTACATTCATAGTAGCTGTTCATCTGTTAGGTTACATAGGGTAGCAAGCATCACCTGGATCTTTTCTCCTGGGCATGCCGGTGTGCTGGGGAATGAACAGGCAGACAGATTGGCTGGCTCAGCAAAACTTGGTGGAGTATTGATGCATGACAAGGCAGACGTGATTGCGGCCTTGTGGGAGCACGTGTACACCTCGGAGGAGCAAATGGATCACCATAGTCTGGTAAGAATGAGACAGCGAGGTTTGACGAGGGGATCTGGCCGACGCTCGGCGCTCAGAGGAAAGGCGAGACGGACATATAATCAGATTGCTACTGGAACTATTAGTGTTGGAACTCTTCGCTGGCTGCTGAGGATGGGGACGGAGCGCTTATGGGAATGTCCCGAATGCTGTGATGTCGGTTCCTAAATCAATCAATCAATCAATCAATCATAGGTTACATTCAAAGTAGCTGTTCATCTATTAGATTACATTCACAGTAGCTGTTCGTCTGCTACATTACATTCACAGTAGCTGTTCATCTGCTAGATTACATTTACAGTAATTGTTCATCTATTAGATTATGTTCACAGTAACTGTTAGTCACAGTCTGTTAGATTAAATTCACTGTAAATTTTCATCTTTGAAATTACAAACACAGTAACTGTTTATCTGTTAAATTACATTCACCGTAGCTGTTCATCTATTAAATTATGTTCACACTAACTGTTCATCTGTTTGATTACATTCACACTAACTGTGCATCTGTTAGATTACATTTATAGTAACTGTTTATCTTTTAGATTATGTTCAAAGTAACTGTTCATCTATTAGATTGCATTCACAGTAACTGTTAATCTGTTAGATTATGTTCAAAGTAACTGTTCATCTGTTAGATTACATTCACAGTATCTGTTCATCTATTAGATCATGTTCACAATTACTGTTCACCTGTTAGATTACATTCACACTAACTGTTTATCTGTTAGATTACATTCACAGTATCTGTTCATCTATTAGATCATGTTCACAATTACTGTTCACCTGTTAGATTACATTCACACTAACTGTTTATCTGTTAGATTACATTTACAGTAGCTGTTCATCTATTAGATTATGTTCACAGTAACTGTTTTTTCCTATTAGATTGCATTCACAGTAACTGTTAATCTGTTATGATACATTCAGTGTAGCTGTTAATATGTTACATTACATTAACATATTTGTTAGATTACATTCATAGTAACTGTTCATCTATTAGATTATGTTCACAATAACTGTCTATCTATTAGACTACATTCACAGTAACTGGTTATCTGTTAGATTACACTCAGTGTAGCTGTTCATATGTTACATTGCATTCATAAAATTGTATGCTGCTTCAGATTACTTACACATCTGTTTACATTTTACCTGACATTCCTAAGAAATGTTTACTCTATATTTCAGAAACACATCATTGTTTCCGGAGTTGTTGATCCCTCTTCACACAAGAACAGACATTCATAAATGGAGAATAAGATGGTGTGTGGTAACATAGTTGTGAAATACGAGCCGTTAGATAAACTGTGGGAGGACCAGAGTCAGGGATCCAGCACAATGTTGGACAAGGCAGATTGTTACAGCATTCAAGACATGACTGTGAGCAGTAACATAGAATCAGCAATGGCTGTGAACAGTAACATAGAATCAACAATGGCTGTGAACAGTAACATAGAAACAGCAATGGCTGTGAACAGTAACATAGAATCAGCAATAGCTGTGAGCAGTAACATAGAATCAGCAATGGCTGTGAACAGTAACATAGAATCAGCAATGGCTGTGAACAGTAACATAGAATCAGCAATAGCTGTGAGCAGTAACATAGAATCAGCAATAGCTGTGAGCAGTAACATAGAATCAGCAATGGCTGTGAGCAGTAACATAGAATCAGCAATAGCTGTGAGCAGTAACATAGAATCAGCAATGGCTGTGAAGACTAATATAGAAACAGCAATGGCTGTGAACACAGTTGAGAGACATTACAAGTGTGATGATTGTGGTGCTTCATTCAGGCAGATTGGCATTTTGAAATATCACATAAGAACACACACAGGAGAGAAACTGTACATGTGTGATGATTGTGATGCTGATTTTTCTATACCTTGCCGTCTGAAGCGCCACAAGAGAATACATACAGGAGAGAAACCTTTCAAGTGTGATGATTGTGGTGCTGAATTTTCTAGAGCTGATAATCTGAAGCGCCACAAGACAATACATACAGGAAAGAAACCTTACAAGTGTGATGATTGTGGTTCTGCATTTGCTAGACTTGAAGAGTTGAAATACCACAAAAGAAGACATACAGGAGAGAAACTTTACAATTGTGATGATTGTGGGGCTGTATTTTCTAGAACTGAACATCTGATGTACCACAAGAGAACACATACAGGAGAGAAACATTACAAGTGTGATGATTGTGGCGCTGCTTTTATTAGACCTTATGAGCTGAAATACCACAAGACAAAACATACAGGAGAGAAACCTTACAAGTGTGATGATTGTGGCGCTGATTTTGGTAGACCTTATGAGCTGAAATTCCACAAGAGAACACATACAGGAGTGAAACTGTACAAGTGTGATGATTGTGGTGCTTCTTTAACTGTAGCTGGCAGTTTAACATCACACATGACAACACATACAGGAGAGAAACCTTACAAGTGTGATGATTGTTGTGCTGCTTTTATTAGACCTGTAGATCTAAAATACCACAAGAGAACACATACAGGAGAGAAACCTTACAAGTGTGATGATTGTTGTGCTGCTTTTATTAGACCTGTAGATCTAAAATACCACAAGAGAACACATACAGGAGAGAAACCTTATAAGTGTAATGATTGTGGGGCTGCTTTTACTAGACCTGCTGAGCTAAAATGCCACAAGAGAACACATACAGGAGAGAAACCTTACAAGTGTAATGATTGTGGCGCTGTATCATCTAGTTCCAGCGGTCTGAAGTACCACAAGAGAACACATACAGGAGAGAAACCTTACAAGTGTGATGATTGTGGTGCTGTATTTTCTAGTGCTGGCATTCTGAAGTGCCACAAGAGAACACATACAGGAGAAAAACCTTACAAGTGTGATGATTGTGGTGCTGTATTTTCTATTTCCGGCGGTCTGAAGTGCCACAAGAGAACACATACAGGAGAGAAACCTTATGTGTGTGATGATTGTGGTGCTGCTTTTACTAGATCTCACGAGCTGAAATACCACAAGAGAACACATACAGGAGAGAAACCGTACTTGTGTGATGTCTGTGGTGTTTCTTTTGCTGTAGCTAGCAAGTTAAAGTTCCACAAAAGAGCACATACAGGAGAGAAACCGTACAAGTGTGATGATTGTAATGTTGCTTTTGTTAGACCTGTTGACCTAAGATTCCACAAGAGAAAACACACAGGAGAGAAACCTTACAAGTGTGATGTTTGTGGGGCTCTGTTTTCTAGAACTGATAATCTGATGTACCATAAGAGAACACATACAGGAGAGAAACCTTACAGGTGTGATGAATGTGGGGCTGTATTTTCTAGAACTGATCATCTGCTATACCATAAGAGACAACATACAGGAGAGAAACCTTGCAAGTGTGATGAATGTGGTGCTGCTTTTGCCAGACCTGCCTTGCTGAAACACCACAAGAGAACACATGCAGAAGAGACACCTTACAAGTGTGATGATTGTGGAGCTGATTTTGCTAGACCTGACATTCTGAACTGCCACATGGAAATGCATACAGGACAGAAGTGATACGTGTTTAGTGATTGCCATCTAAAGAACCTGAAACAAATCACATGAGAGGAATCTTTCCTTTGTAAGAAACTCGAGATCTCATCAGGAGAAAAACCTTACTATTTTGGTTGTTATATTACAGGAAAACTAAATAAAAGACCCTCTTTGCATGTCTGGGGACCTTTCAGGCATAATGGTCCAGCCGATATATGTATAGACCAATCAGAACACAAGTGATAATGTGGTCAGTGCCATTCCATATAAAAAGTTATCAATTGCAAAGATAAAAAGTTATCAATTGCAACCAGAAAAAAGAAGTTATCAATTGCAACCAGAAAAAAGACATAGTACCTGTACTTTTGTATGGGTGTGACACGTGGACAATGAGCAGACAAGCTGAAAAACATCTGATGGCTGTGGAAATGTGGTTCTTAGGAAAATGTAATGAATACCATGGACAGACAGAAAAACCAATGAACAAGTCCTACTAGAAACAAATAAAAACCGCAAACTGATTAGAGACATTAGACGTAGACAGACAAGATTGTTTGGGCACATTATGAGAAGAAATAAACTGCATAACTTGGTAACAACTGGCAAGATTGAGGGGGAAAGAACAAGGGAAAGGCAGAGAAGTAAATATCTGGAAGACTTGGCCACCTGGCATGAGGCAGACATAAACACAGAGCTGATCCAAGACCTGGTGATCAGTATGGGATGGCGAAACATGACCGCCAATACTTAATCTACATGACACATGATGATAGTGCCTTTGCTTCCCAGGAATGTGGTAATCACCCTAGAAATATGGATTGATCCCAATCCATCTTGTTCTTGCAGCCGGCCGGGGTTAATTATCTCTGCGAATCATGTTTCATTTCGCCCATGCCGCTCGAGAGATAAGACTAACAACATGTCACTGTTGGTGTCTCTACATTTAATTAGTTGGACAGAGTGGCCAGGTTTGTATGTGTGAGTGTGTGTATATAACTATATATATGCGCGTAATAAAACAAAAACAAAACCTTTTATTTTTTTCCCTCTTATTTTATTGTTTATTTAAATTAAATATGGCGGTTATATGGTCTGTAGAGGGTCTTACAGCTGGTCTTAAAAATGTTTATAATTATTTTTGATTTAAATTAAAAATTAAATATGGAGGTTATATGGTCAACCGGAAGCCAAGGCCAATTTTACACAATATTCAAAATGTAATGCAAGACATAGCACATGCCTGAACATACAACATATCCCCAGCCTGCATAAAGACTTACATACAACAAGGTTAGTGTAAATTACAGCACATCCTCTGAACTTTCTTCCACAGTAAATTAAAGGCACCACCACCCACATATGTACAGTCACAAACTATTTGAATACTGTCTGATAACAGACTAGAGGTCACAGTAAAAAGAAAAAAACATAAACCTAATAATATAATCATCCCTGTCCTATGGTATGTTGCCCTAGCCTTACTACAACTATCACCTGCAAAGCGTTGTGGAACGTGACGAGCACGGTAAGGCACCTAGAGCAGCCTATCGATGATTGCTCCTAATAGTCATGCATCCCTGATGCACTCAGTGTGGAGAAGGAAGTTATCGATATCTCACAATGAACCTTTTTTCCACGGCAATGAAGACACTATCAATAAGTTGGCGACAATGACAGAGTGGGGGTTACGGCGTCATCACCTCTCACAGCTACAAAAGACAGTTATTATATCATCAACATAGTACATATCAAACAATACAAACTAGCTTTATAGTACATAGTACGTAAGATATACAAATACTTAGTGAAACAACAAGCGCACTTGCTATTCTGCTACTCGTACTACTTCTACTACTACTACTACTATTTTTTTACTATTATTACTGCTACTGATAATACTAATATCACTCTTTACTACTACTAGTCCATCTCCACCTCTTCTTTTTCTCCCTTCTCCACTACTACTACTACTACTACTACTACTACTACTACTACTACTACTACTACTACTACTACTACTACTACTACTACTGCTGCTACTACTACCACCACTACTACTATTGCTATTACTAGTATTGCTACGACTACTATTATTACCAATATTATTACTGATTGTATTACTGATCCATGATGTTGGAGATCACAATTTATGGAGTGTCATACTCACCCACGCCTGGTGATAAGTCTCTTGCTGATGACTAGTACTACTGGTACCATTGATACTATGACTACCACCATTGGATGAATATAATGACGTTAATGGGTATTCCATAACATGAGTCAGCCCGTGAATTGCTCATTGTTGTGGGAGATCGCGATATGTGGGGTGGTATAATCGACTACGCTAGCCGGTAAGACACGTGATGATGTTGATGATGACTAGTACTATTGCTGCTATTGCTACTACTACTTGTATTACCGAACCAAACCATTGGAAATCGCAATATGTGGCGAGGCATGATCAGCCATGCCAGGCAGCATGGCTCTTGATGATGATGACTGATATTACTATGAACAACTCTACTACTATTACTATACAACCACACCAACTCTAGACAATGGTGATAACTGTATTAGAACCTACCCGCCCTGATCAGTGACATCCTACCCACTGCAGACAGTTTGATACCTCATGACTGAGACACCCCAACCTCTAGACCTAGCTACTTGACCACCTCTTGATCATCACCATGTCACTACACGTAGTCTCCTCTACAATTTAAGTGGTCACTTGACCACGTCATCAAGCACTTTAACCACTACCGTTTCATTACACCTATCTCCTCTACAATTTAAGTGGTCACTTGAGCACTACTTGACCATCTCTTGATCACCACCCTGTCACTACACGTACTCTCCTCTACAATTTAAGTGGTCACTTGACTGCTTGACCACGTCATCGAGCGCTTTAACCACTACCGTTTCACTACACCTACTCTCCTTTACAATTTAAGTGGTCACTCGACCTCTTGACCACTACATGACCACGTCATCTGCACCCTTAGCTACCGCCATGACACTACACACACTTTCTTTGACAATTTAAGGGATCATTTGACCATTTGTGACATGTCTCATTCCCGTCTTCATACGAATATCGCACGCACCACATACAAAGGCAAGTAAAGATAGACAACAGTGTTATATTGGAAGGACAGACTGCAAGCAGCTTCTTAAGTTTCCAAACTTAAGCCAGACAACGAAGAAATGCAGAGTGATTCAGCGAGAATGAAGACTTTTGGCGTTCTCAAAACAATCTGGTACCTGTCAACTGGGAGACCTACATCAGAGAAGATAGTACCAAGGCGCGCTGGTGCAGTTTCATTAACCCGACACCTGCACGGAACAGAATAGGTCAGAATGCACTGTTGATGTTCATTACAGGGAACAATGGTTTGTGCCCGCAACAAAGACAGGAAGGATAACAGTATTGTTATCGGTAAAAATTGGATGGATGTTGGTGGAATGTGATTGTCACGTCGAGGAGATAAAGATTGTGGTGAGGGAGGAGATATATAAAGTTACAAGTGGCAACTTAGGCGCCAGTTTCGTTACCATGTGAGCCAAAAAGCAGACGTGTTTCATTTGTGTGGATATAACTTGTCCTGAGGAGGAAGGGTGGTGGTTATTTTGAAGACAAAAACTGGGCAGAGACCTGTATGCTAATGATGGTCATTCTGGAGGAACAGCATCATTTTACCTCAACTGCTTTTCCTATGCCACAACCCTGCAGCCCAGAAATGAACAGCTAAGTACCTGTCAGTACAGTCTGTGTTGTCCACAACTCTAGAACCGAGACACCCCCTGTAACATCATCCCCCGTAGGATCTACAAGAGTAGTTACATCGGTAGACTCATACCTTCAAGAACATTGCTCGAGTGCCATTAGGAGTGCACCAAGAACAATTCGAGTAGTAATAGTAGTATATGACATTCCTCCCCCGATGTGTCTCCACCTTGCCGTGGTGGGGGAGCTTGCGTGTCCCATCGACCCCATGTGCTTGCCGATGGGTGAAAACTACATATCGGACGGCTCGTGGGATAGGGACCAGACTAAGAGAGACACAACCTGCTGCTCTGCAGGTAAGACTGAGGATAGCAGTCAAAATCAGGCAAACGATCCCTAAATCTCAGTCCGGACATAACCTCTAAGGCTCCCATCCGAGGTGTATGGCTGAACGTCTCTAAGCCATAAACTCTCGGAAGTGAGAGCCTGGCTGACACAAACCTACATCAAAATTGTGATGATGTGCTGAGAATGCTACATGCTCTGCGCAGAATTCGTTCGATGGCTCTTAGCTGGGGGATATGAGGTATCCCCGGATGAAAGGGCCTGACCGTTACTCGCCCACGGAGGTAAGGTGCTGAGCCGGCAGCACATGTAGCCTACCTCGTGAGCGAGTACAAAAGGTGGAAAAACACATCGGTCGCACGTCTCGCAGACGTCCGATCGTCTGTAACCACACTCATGGAGTGAGTGTAGTCAAAGGTGGAAAATTGTATCGTTGACACGAAATGGAACGCCTGTCTTGCGAATCCATTACATGGCAGCCCGAAGCGAAAGCTTGCTGTGTGGAAGCCGAAACAAGAGTCTTGAAACCCGAGGAAGGCTAACCTCATTAAAAAAATGCCCGCCGGAAGCCGGAAGTGTCTTCCTACGGGTGGCAAACTAAAAATTGACACTACGCAATTACGTCCGAGTGAAATGTCTCGTCCGAATGTCTCTCGTGCTAGGAACAGCTCTGACTACCTAGTTTCCGAATGCCGCTCTTGTTCGGAACAACTCTGACTAGGTAGTTTTCCGAATGTCTGTCGTGCCTGGAACAGCTCTGACGGGCGCAACGACAAGCACATGTCCGAAAACTCGCTGAGTGGATACCGTCTGCATATCTGTCTGGTTTGTCCGGGAATGGCCCGGGGCAAACGAAATGACCAATATATTGAAGGGAGGATTTAAAGCAGCCATAAGCAGAACGTGACGATTTCCCTCGGTGAGCCCAGATCCAGGGCGTTATGTGTCGGCCCTGCAACTATGGAAGCAACCTTGGATGGCGGAAAATGCTATGGACTGTCCCTGCCTTCCTTTGAGGGATGACCGTTGTCTTTGACCGTTCTAACTTGGCCAGCATGGTTGTAGATGGCACCACAAAAGTGAGAGTCTCCCAGGAATGCTACCTGGTCAAAAAAGCACGCCAAAGTCGATGTGTTGACCTACGGGTTTCAGTCCTAGGGCGCATAACAGACACACCGCAATCACATCTGAAAAAACACTCCGGATGAACGAAAAGAAGAAGTATATGACATTCTGAACAATAGATTATTGTTGTGAAGAACTCGGAGACACATTTGGTTTAGTGCCATTTATAAATCAAGGACAGTGTACCTTAATATTAGTGTAGAGTTGGGAATTTTAATTCCTTATTTTGCTAATGCTTGGTTGATCTCATTTATGGTGTTATGCTGAATCGTGTATCTGATACCATATGTCACTCTAACATACATACACAGGAACCCACCACCATATTATCTCATTACAGTATTATAATGTGTATCAAGATCGTTTTCCTTGTTGAGTTAGAGTGCTAATTAGACCAAATACATTAGTTACTACAATAGAGTGGAGCCAAGTGTGGCCGGAAAAACTACAAGTATCTCAGATTTTCCAGGGGAAAATTTCCCTTATCGGAGTACGGTGAACTTCCGGGGCTCCACTGGCCCTCTGTGAAGAAACTTCAACAATAGGTCACAGTCCACCCCTAGGGATTCTTAACGAGCCATTTTCAAGTTTCTCTAAACAGTTGGCTATTAGAATTTGGGGATCCCATCCTCATTTCTTTTTAACTTACCACACCATTTGACCACCTCTTGACCACGTCATTTGCCACTTTAACTACCACCATGTCACTACACACACTTTCCTCGACAATTTAAGGGGTCACTCAACCACTTGACCACCTCATCGCTCACTTTATCCACCACCATGTCACTACATGTACTTTCCCCTATAATTTAATTTGTTACTAGGCTACTTGACTGCATGACCCCCGTTTGACCACGTCATTGCACACAATTACATATAAGGGGTCACTTGATGTGAGGTCTTTTTGTGGGGTTTATAGAGAATTACAGAAGTTCCAATGAGTGAAGTTCTATAAAGTATATCTCTCTATAAAAGATACAGGTTAGTAACAGCAAGTGTTGTCTAGAGGTATTGATATTTATTCTCGCATAACCCTTGTAGAGAAACCATTCAGAATTTTGGCTCATCGAGTACCCCCACTGTGAGAAATTAGATCTAAGTTAAGTTCTACACAGAATTATTTATAGATGATTTCTCTTCTAGGCCATATTTAGAGATCTTGGCAGTTAGCCACAGTAACCAATGAAAGCAGTTCTCTCATCTTCCAGCTGACTGTGCTCTGGTCGCCAACCTCATTCTGATCTCTAATTATTTATTTCAAGTGACACAAGACACTTGGACAAATGATCACATTGACAATTGTACCATTGTATTGAACATAACAACAACAACTGTATTTTACACTGGTTGAACAAGACAACATGAGAAGATCTTGACAACAGTTGGACAAACATTCACAAAGAATGATCACACCAACAGATTAGACAAGTCATACATCATGGAAGATACTTGACAACAACCACACAGAACTTTCACAATCTCTGTAACCAACCACAACAGTAGAGTAATATTCACCATGAAGATGCTTGACACCAGTTGGACAAGACAACCACAGAGACATACATCTCAAAACTGTTTTCTTACTACTAATCATTTATTAATGTTTCTGGACCAGGTGAAGACTCAGGCTTCATAGAGTCAATCATCACACTTCAAATTCTTAGTTAATATGTAATATATTGACATAATTATGAACCTAAATACAACACCCAAATCCCACCGAGACATTAATCTAAATAACCCTACTCCTTCACTTCTCTACTCCATAAGTTATCCTACACCACACTTTAGACTTAAATCCTTTCTTCGACTGTTAATGAGGGAAACACACGATAAGCCATAAATTGGGGCAAGCATAGGGACGTTCTGCTCCACTGGTCTGTTTAATCCTTTTAGCACCTATGATGGTGTTGGACAGCTCAGGTTACAGTTCTCCCCATGATGGTTTTCCAATTCAGGCTATTCCCTGCTGTCACAATCTTGAAAGAAATTTTAAAGCTCTATCTTTTCACTGGTGAGTACATGAAGTTGACACTTAGGACTGTTCTTTTACTTTTCCAGTAGAGGAAGATCTAAAAAGAAACAATATGTCCTAGCATTCTTCTTTCTGTCTATCTCACCTAAATTTTGACTGTTCATGAAGTTGACACTTAAGACTATTCTTTTACTTTTCCAGTGGAGGAAGATCTAAAAAGAAACAATATGTCCTAGCTGTCTTTCTTCACAGTCTATCACTCCTAAGATTTCTGATGGACTTAACACCAATCCATTTTGTGAATTTGCTCTATAAATGAACTTCTGCTCCTTCAGCTTTCAGCCATTATTTATATTAAGCTGTGATAGGGTCAGCTCCAAGTGCACCTTTAATGTCCACTCTTAGCCAGTAGTGACATGCTGAAGACCAGGTGATCTCTCCTCTTAAGGTTTCTTCCTGAATTTATCTTGAAGATATAGCCTGAAGCTTTTACAAAATTGGAGAGTATCCCTGTCTTAGGCTTTTAAGAAAGACTTTTCTTCAGTGCCATCTGTATAGGCCAGAATTAGTGGATTCAGGCTCAATCTTTGCAACCTGTTGTTCATTTTGGTCTTTTTGGAGTCTGACTTTTCAGCTGGAGTTGAAGCTAGAGCTCAGGACTTCCCTGGAGTTGTCCTGGTAATTGAAAGGGCCTCCTCCATCTTCCTCATTCTCTGTTAATAAACAAAGGCACAACATGTGTTTTACATCTATTGAACCATTGTCACAGTTATACAGTACTATCACAGATTCAGAGAGGAATGGGAGGGGCAGGGGGAGTGTGATATTCGAACACCCGCCTCTCACTGATGATGAAGTGCAATTTTAATTGGGGGTTTGGGGTGATATCCTTTCTTCAGGTTCATCCCCAAAACCGTGAAGTCATAGGCACATACTCCTAATCAGAGGCAGCTTCACACAATTATCTTGTAAATTCTCACAATGAGTAGATCACAGGGACCGGTGTACCATGAGAACAGACAGTGTGATTAAGCACCAAGAAGTAGGCATTGTATGGCAGAATTCATGCACCAGAATTGCCTTCACATGTGGAATACACATAATGAAAGAAAACATGAATTTTCCCTGACAAATAGCATGAGCCTTCCCATGTATTCAGCTGACAAACACTGTAGGTTAATTTCTACAGTGCAATGCAGTCCTGCAAACATGGATTTGATAAGTGTCTTTACTTTTACAAATATGAGAAGTTAATTATATAATTACCATCTCATTCATTCAAACATTCTCAGCCATTATAAGGGAGAAATTACATGCAGTATATAGCATCACACATTCTGAAACATAACTGCCAAAGGTAACTCTCAAGAGCGATGTACAGTTTGGTTAAGAATGGTCATGATAGGCACTCAACGAATGTTCAGAGCGCACAAAGGTTTTGCCATATGCATTGAGCGTGGTTTACAGTCATAAGCATATGCAAATCATCAAATCAGACAGACAATAGACATGGTAAGAATGTTTCACTGCGGTAGACATGACAGGTTTTGAGCGGCAGTTTTAGAGTCACTGTACCGAAGTCCTGTCTTCTTTCACATTTTCTCAAGAAAATACTCGGCCATTCGTCTCTCTCTCACTTCATCAGGTTTACACATAACATATTAAATGATTTAGGTACCTGATGTGCAGAGGACCACATCTTAAAGAATGCTTTTGGGCAAATTTTACCACTGCATCTTGTACACGTCCTTACGGGATGGAATCAAGGCTTCGACTGGCGGGCTAATTAATTATGTATTAAGGAGCGTTACGTTACCAGCCCAAGGGTTACCCAATCAAATTGAGACCCCACCATTCATCTACCCTCTCTCGATCTGGAATCTACGATTCTATTTTTAGTTAGGGTATCAATACGGCTTACTGTGGTTAACTTCTAAGTATTGAGAAATGTAAATGGACTAGGGATGCGAACGTCTGAAGACATCATGCCACACTTGACTATGTTTGTTTTTTCTTTCTTTTCTTTTTCTATATATATGTTATTAAAATTATTATATACCTTCTTTGCATCGTTTATTTATTGGTGTATTTTTTATGTTAAATATCGTATACTACAATTGCAGGGGTCACTTGACCACCTCTTGACTAACACGCCTACTTTAAAAAAAAAAACGAGGAGTTATCGCCCTTTGAGGTGCACATCGATGTGCTCCTAAAAAAACAACATCCTTTTGTACTTATACAACTGAAGCATCTGCAAATCTAACCATTAGAGAACTCCTTTTTGCGGACGACCAAGCACAAATAGCAAAATCAGAAGCTAAATTACAAGACCTCACGAATAGTCTAAACTAAATGTGTAAGGAACATAACATGAAAATTAGCACCAGCAAAACAGAGGTAATGACTATAACTAAAGAAGAACAAGCAACAACAATTCACCTAAACGAACACCCCTTGAAACAAGTAAAGAGTTTCAAGTACCTAGGAAGTATAATATCAACATTTGACAGATCAGAAGACGAGATCGAAAATAGGTGCAATAAGGCAAGCCAACTCATTGGACAAATGGCACCAATACTAAAGAACAAACATGTATCAATAATTACTAAGAAAGCACTTTACAACACAATATTCCTACCAACTCTATGCTACCAATGCCAAACCTGGACAATGACAGTAAAAGAGAAAAGAAAAATCACAACAGAAATGAGATTCTTGAGAAGAATACTCAACGTATCAAGAAGAGAGAAGATCAGAAATGAAGAAATCAGGACTAAAGTGGGGGTTAAAGCAACACTAGATTTTATTAGAAAGCAGCAAGTCAAATGGTTTGGCCATGCAAGCAAGTAGGTTACCAGTCAACAGCATACCACAACAACTTACAACAAGCAATGATGTACAGACCAGATGGAAATAGAGGAAGAGGCCGACCACGTAAACGTTGGACGGAGGGAATAGCAGAGTCCATGGGAATATCGATATATGAAACCCATAATCGGACACTCTCACGATGTTTATACTTCACCTCGACACGGCAAAGTACAAGAGGAACACGATGAGATGAGATTTTCCATTTCTTCTGCTGGTTGGTTTTGGGTTAACTCCATTTTAGCTTTCAGCAGATCTCTCTCTGATTTAATGGTTCGTAGCAATTCTCCGGTTTCCTTCTTCATCACGACCATATGTTCCACTTCTTGCTTGATGTTTCGCTGGATTTCCTTTATTTCAGCAAGCAGCTTTTCATTGTCGGTGCCGGTGCTTGAAGCAGCTTGATTTGCTTCTTTAGCTCACCTATCTGGTCTGCAGTTGAGCTTTTTCCGCTTGTGAGATGTACGTGGCTGTCTCGCACCTCCACATTGCTTCGTTGATGGCGAACTTTAAGAAGTCTCTGTGTCTTTGGAGGTACGGACAGCCAAAGTATCCTGCTCCATGCTTGCCCAGGCAGTTAGCGCACTTTCTATTGTTGTTGAGTGCTCGGAAGTCCGTGTCCATCTTGGCCAGCGCATATTCCTTGAAGGCGTGGTGATCGGCGCAGTACCGGCAGACTTCCGTCTTACTACGACATGCTGCTCTGCTGTGGCCGGCCCTCTGGCATCGTGAAAATTGAGTGACTCTTGGGATGAGTCTTTCTGGCTGTTGCATTTTCTTGTTGATTGAAACAGGTCGACATCTAGCTGCCCTCTGTCGTCACCATCACCAATGTTGTTGGGATCTTGGAGTAGGTGAGGGTCCGCTCCGCCTTCAACAATCGGATGTTGAGATTCTCCTCTTAAAAAAAGTCGCTTAAAAGTCGACAGGGTCGACTTCATTGCACAGGGTTTTATCCCATATGGCTCGGTCTCTTTCCGCAGCACGGAAAGCGTCGCACAAAGCACGAACTCCGTAGCTTTTAGCGACGACCCACAAGAGTCTCCGAAACATTTAACTCGTAAACCGAAGGGCGCGGCCCGGAATCGAACCCACAACCTTCGGAGCACGAGTCAAACGGTTTGACCACTTCGCCATAGAGACCCTTTTTCTCCTCTAGTAGCTGCTTCAGGATTTCTTCGTCTGATAGCTCCGCTTGGAGCTCCGTCTGTTAATTAAAACAATTCCCCCATATGAAGGCCAGGAGTTGAACTTATGCTGCCGAGATGATTAACGCACACGCCATAGCGGTATTTTTCAAGGTGGACGTTCACTCCAACTCTCCACCCGCTGTTGTAACAGGAATTCGGAACCATTTTGTGAGCGAAAAAGTCCCTGGGGGATTTTGAGATGTGTTTTTACAGAAGAATGCTGAAAATTCCATGGAGAGCCAAAATTGGACAATCTGAACATTTCGCAGGAGGCTAAGCCACAAAGACAACTTATCACATACAAAGAAATAGACAGTGTTATACTGTTATTCCTTGAATTTAATTAGCAGATATGGCTCTGGATTGCCGGTTCCAATACTAAGGAGTTTCGGATGCAGTTCGTAATCCTGCTTACCTGCGTTCGAAACTCCTTCGCCATGGAACAGGCAATCCAGAGCCATATCTAACTTAAATTTAATTAACAGATGTGACTCTGGATGAAAGCGATTACATTCGACCGTTGAAAGTCAATCCTAGTTTTGTATTAACTTCTGCAGTTGTGGGACGTTGGCGGAAAAGATGGCGGCTTCTTTGTTTTGTCATCACAACAACGGTCTCTTCTCAGTTTGTTAAGGGTCAGTTTATGACTAGAACTTTCTATTACTGTTTGTAGATGATTAAAACAGCCGGTTACATGATTCATTCACGTTTGCTGATTATAAGTATAATAAAACGATAATAATACTACAGTCAAATTTCGGTTTTCATATCATATTGAGTATTGAGTCATAATCGTAATCGTAATCATAATCCATTGCAACGCTGATCGATCCGGCACGAATCTTAAACCTTGTCCACATCAGATTGGAAGCATTCTTTTGAGCTCCTCAGTAGTGCATATCCCTGACTGGACCCAGGATCGAACTACGGATAACTGGCGTGTGAGGTGGGTGTGCAACCACTCGACAACGCAGCTAGCATGAACCATCAGATTTTTAAATTTGAGTATTTTCTAATGGGACGACCACCAAAAGATAGGCCTTGAGAAACCGAATCTAATGGTACCAAGATGATGCATGTATGTCAATTAGAAGCGAAGATATGCAACTTTGAGTGTCGAGATCATTAACGCAGAAATTGACACAAAAGATCTCTTCTGCACATCTTTTTTTCGTGTCCGAACCAAGGTCATAGCAGAAGTTATCAAAACTAGAGTAGTTTGTTTATTTTTAAAGGAACATCCTAGCAACCATACACGAACACCCTAGCAACCATACATCATTGCGATCGGTGTAGCGAAGCCTAACCGCTCATGTCATCTATTTTTACATATGATGTAACATTATCTAATTAGCATATAAAAATGGCAGCCAATTAGTTATTATATTAATTAATTACCAAGTGCATTCTTAATATTATGTTTAAACCCTGGCACGTAATATATTGTATTATGCGAAATGATGCTACGCACATAATGGATTAATTCCTGTTTAGATAGTATGCAACATTATCTAATTAGCATATAAAAATGGCCGCTAATTAGTAGTTATATTCATTAATTACCACGAGCATTCTTTATATTAGCTTTAAACCCTGGTAAGTTGTATCTTGTATTCTGCGGAATTGTGCAACGCACGATATGTGTTATATCCTGTTTAGATAGTATGCAATGTTACCTAATTAGCATATAAAAATGGCCGCTAATTAGTAGTTATATTCATTAATTACCACGAGCATTCTTTATATTAGCTTTAAACCCTGGTAAGTTGTATCTTGTATTCTGCGGAATTGTGCAACGCATATGTGTTATATCCTGTTTAGATAGAATGCAATGTTACCTAATTAGCGTATAAAAATGGCCACTAATTAGTAGTTATATTAATTAATTTCTGTGTTTACGATCACGACACTCAAAGTTGCATATCTTCGCTTCTAATTGACATACATGCAACATCTTGGTACCATTAGATTCGGTTTCTCAAGGCCCATCTTTCGGTGGTGGTCCCATTAGTAAATACTCAAATTTAAAATCTGATGGTTCATGCTAAAATAGATATCTTTATATAATGAGAGGAGGAGCGGCTGGCCGAGAGGCTAGAATGCCGGACTCTCATTCGGGAGGCCTGGGTTCGATCCCTCGGTAAGGTGTCAGATTTTTTTCTGTCGGGGGCAAAAAGAAAATCCTAACCTGCACAGTTCGCGGCGACTGCACTAGCCAGGCGGACTTTATTCCTCAGGCTCAAAGACCTCTCTGCCATACACCGCAAGGTACTATATTGGCAGTAAATGACAGTTTTTATATAATGAGAAATTATATTTTTCTAAAAAAAGATTTCTCCTTTATGCAAACATTTAAACATTTGTCATTAATTAAAGAGATTGGCTCACAAGGTAGTAGTTCGAATTGCATGTTTCTGGGAAGGTTAACCCGGTCAACAAATGCCCGCAGAAGTCGGATGTGTCGGCCTAACAGCGCAAGAACGCAGCTCTGCTGTAAACGGGCACAACGCAATCACATACGAAAAAAACTCCGGATGAACGAAGAAGAAGAAGAAGAAGAAGATTAAGAATTGCACGTTTTAAAAAGTGAAACGCATGCCGACATTTTGGATTTCCAAAGGCAAAGTCAAAGAGGGATTTAATATGTCGGCAAAAATATGTCTTTCCCTGGATCATTTGTCGCCACAATGGTTTGGACTTTTCCTAACACATCAGGTACAGAACAACTGTCCACAACCAGCAGGCGGGCAATGTATCCTGTACTTTAGGATATCCTCCTTCGAACGCAGATAGATGGGATCTGAGATCATCAGCAGTCCTTGCCATGATAGTCAGTCAAATTCTAAATAAATTTACGTAAAATTAATATTTAATAATTACATGCAATCATATAATAATAAGAGATGATATCTTTATATAATGAGAAAGTACATATATTTTTATGAAAAGGATTTATTTATTTTTCCAATCGCAAAGAGAATTTAATCACGTCCGCAAAAATAATTATTAATTCATTAATTTTTTTCTACCAGAAGGTCCCCATATATTTAAATGAAACTTTCCAAATTTATCTTTGCATGCACAATTCAAAAATGCAACTAAAATTAACAAATATCTATGCCTTGTACTAAAAAAAATTTTTGTTGCGTGCCGACAATGTGGATTTACAATAACAAAGAGGAATTTATCATGTCCGCAAACAAAACGAATTTTTTTCTACCAGAGGGACCCAATATTTTTTAATGAAACTTTCCAAATTTATGTATCTTTGCATGCACAATTCGAAAATGCAACTAAAATTAACGAATATCTATGCCTTGTACTAAAAAAAATGTTTATTGCGTGCCGACAATGTGGATTTACAATCACAAAGAGGAATTTATCATGCCCGCGAAACGAATTTTTTTCTACCAGAGGGACCCAATATTTTTAAATGAAACTTTCCAACTTTATGTATCTTTGCATGCAGAATTCGAAAATGCAGCTAAATTTAACGAATATCTATGCCTTGTACTAAAATTATTATAATTATTTATGGTATGCCAAATAGTGAAATTATCTCAAAGACAATTTCAAATCTAACCACCGGCTATTTGCGCAATGATTAGACTGGCCATTTTACCGGAAGCGGAGATGGTAATTCGTTATTGGCACGAGTGATTTAAATATATCCAGTGAGATATACAAAGTGTATGTTAATAGTCAATGATGTAGACACGACGACACCCTTCTGCGCAAGTGCGGAAAAAATGACTTCCGGTTAAAGTATGCTTCAGTACTGATGGATCACGCTACGCAGCTGACGCTGGACGCGACCCAATTATTAGCGAGTCCCATCATCAATTTAATTTTGAGTATTTACAAATGAGACTGCCACAGTAGATAGGCCTTGAAATTCAAAATCTAATGGTACCTCAATGATGCCTGTATGTCACTTCTAAGTGAAGATATTCACATCTTTGTGAAGGTGAGACGAGTTGCGATTTTTCATCCTATTCATCCGTAAAGAGAACTCTCTAGTGTGTCCCTTTCCTCCAATCAGCGACACCCGCTAGTGTCTGTGCGTCTATGCGTGCGAGATTGTCTCAAACTGTCATATGAAAACTGACTTCAAAAATATGTTCCGTCATGTTAAATGATTACAAAATAGTACAAGTATACAAATTAATTATTAATAATCTTTAAACTTGTGTTCTATTTAACTTTTGTAGGTCAAATCACACGTTTTATGTGTTGAAAAGTCTAGCGCAATCACAATCGATATCATATGCGATGGCCGTCATGACCCGTGGGTTTCCAATTCACAAAGTCACACCTTCGCAGAAAATCTGTTTTTCAACCACAATTTGAGCAAGTTTAGCGATGAAACTTTGCTGATTCCGGGGCGACATTTTATATGGCAATTAAAATTCACATTAAACAAAGACATCTATTGGATTCATCGATTCCGATAATTCCGCTGCTTGCTCCCCGGCAGTCGGTAGCTTGCACAGATCCATAGAGCCCACTTTATTCACAAACTTCCAGTTTCTTAGTTCTGTATAATATTTTACTTCGTAATGTTTAAAAGTTTCTATTATATCACCTAATAATTTTGTGAAAAATTTAAAAAAAAAAAAAATACATGACCAGTCGGGAACAGAACCCCGAACTCCCGCGTGACAGGCGGGCTGCTTATGACTTACGCTAGCGAGAAGACTATGCTTGTTCTGCAAAGATATTTATATAGTAAAGATGCCATTTTTGGTTTGCTGATCGTAACATTTTCGCCTGTTTTTTTACCCACAATTAAAGCAAGTTAGCGATGAAACTTTCCAAATGTCTGAAAAATCTGATGCAGAATTCAAAGATCCATCTACAATTGATGGTTTTCTATTGAAAGCGCCAGAAAAACATTATTTACGGTTCAGCTTGCCGTTTTCATTTTTCTCCGCGCGCCAAGTTGGTCTCAACCAACACGGGTCATAGACGGATTTTGAAAACTGACTTTAAAAATATGTTCCGTCATGTTAAATGATTAAAAGATAGTACAAGTATACAAATAAATTATTAATGATCTTTAAACTTGTGTTTTCTTTAACTTTAGTAGGTCAAATCGCACGTTTTGTGTGTTGACAAGTGAAAGCGTAACATGCCACTTCGATCGGTTCGCGCATACGCAGTCGCCATAGCGCAAGCCACGCGCTTCTCCATTCACAAAGACACGCTTCGCCGAAACTGTTGTTTTCATACACATGATCAGCGATTACAGCGATGAAACTTTCCAGAAAAATCTAAAATTGTATGCAGAATTCAAAACTACATATATAATTGAGGAAGTTCTAATTTAAGCGCCAGAATAGTGTTACAAAGTGCACATGCCCATCCGATCAATATAAAAACACATCTTCGGAGAAACTGTTGTTTTCATACACATGCTCAGCGATTACAGCGATGAAACTTTCCAGGTATATTTAAAATATTATGTAGAATTCAAAAATGCATATATAATTGAGGAAATTCTAATTTAAGTGCCAAAAAATAATTACGGTAAGTATGAAATATATTCTTATTTATATAAAAGGTCATGATGATTTCAACCAATCGCTGTGCACGGAATATTAGGCATACCTTTCCTGGAAAACCCCGGATGACGTGTAGTTCTTGTCACGTGAGATTTTAATGAATGAATGACGTCGAAAGAATGCATGGTCTGAACTAGCCGAACTGGGAGACCCGGTGAGTCATGGCGTTATGATTCCGTATATGATTTCTGTTTTCATTTCCGGTCGCGGCACAATGGAACTCGCTAATTGTCCATTTTAGAAATCACAAATCCACGAAAAACTGGGTATCTGTGTTAAAATTCACAAATGTAAATCCCTTTGTTAGAAACGCGTGCTGTTTCCTGTCGTTTGCAAAAGCAAAATGGCTGACGGTTACACGGCAGCATTTGATTGGCCTGTACTATTAAAAGCACACCAATCAAAGCAGTTCTTACAAACAAGGCTGACCATCGGCCTCGTCGTCAGTTTGAATAGAGCAACATGGCGACTCAAGGGCCGACTAATCGGCCGTGTAGGGTTTTAAGGGTTAATCAGAAAAAGCAAGATGGCTGCCGATGTTTTTGCTTGAGACCGTCTGAGGCGATTCACTTCAAACAGCTACTATAAATCGTTCCAATCGTTTAAAGTAATGAAATTTTAAACAGAGATATAAAAGTGGATGGAGAATTTAATTATTACTAACATTAAGCTAAAGTGACTTATAGCAACAATCTGTACACACGTGAACTTACCTCAACTTGAAAATTTTTTTATTCCTACACTAGGAATAGGAAGGCCGGCAATTATCATACTAGAATTAGCATATATAGAGAATATTTAAAAATGGGGTTTTTACTTATGAAATCATCACAGTTGGATACAGCTTTACCGAGTCCAACGGTATCTCAACGAAGATTGTACATCAATTCTTAGCAGAGTTATTATTTTTGTGTTGTAATCCACGACTCTGGTGATCGAGTGAGATGGCAGAACATGACCGCCCACGCTTACCAGCATGGCACATGATGGATGGATGGAATCTACAACCAGGAAGTGCAAAGGATTCTGCACCAATATGTTCTTTTCACAGCCTGTAAATTGGGAGCTGAGAAATTATGCCTTCTATTACTGTGGCTTGTTTATTTTTAAATGGACAACACAATACCATATATCATTGCGTCTGGGGTGGCGAGGCCTAATTTGACGTACTATCTATTTTTTTCAATAGGATGTACTATGACCTAATTACCAATTAAAAATGGCCACCAATTGTTTATTATTCATTAAAATTCTGTCACATTGTTAACAAACCTGGTAAGATGTATATTTTATTGTGAGTTTTGGTAACAGGAAAGTAAAGGTCACATTCCTCTTTTGAAAGAATGTCGAGAGGATTGACTTCATTGCACCAGGTTTTACCCCATATGGCTCAGTCTCTTTCTGCAGGGCAGCCTGCCGAAAGCATCGCACAAAGCACGAGAGTCTCCGTGTTTCCAAGAAAAATGCACTTGACTTTTAAGACTTTTCGATAGGATGTGCTGTGACCTAATTCTCATCTCATCTCATCATGTTCCTCTTGTACCTTGCGGTGTCGAGGTAAAGTATAAACTTTGTGAGAGTGCCCGGTTATGGGCTTCGTATATCGACATTCCCATGGATTCTGCTATTCCCTCCGTCCAGCGTTTACGTGGTCGGCCTCTTCCTCTGTTTCCATCTGGTCTGTACATTATTGCTTGTTGTGGCATGCTGTTGACTGGTAACCTACTTGCATGGCCAAACCATTTGACTTGCTGTTTTCTAATAAAATCTAGTGCTGCTTTAACCCCCACTTTAGTCCTGATTTCTTCATTTCTGATCTTATCTCTTCTTGATACGTTGAGTATTCTTCTCAGGAACCTCATTTCTGTTGTTGTGATTTTTCTTTTCTCTTTTTCTGTCATTGTCCAGGTTTGGCATTGGTAGCACAGAGTTGATAGGAAAATTGTGTTGTAAAGTGCTTTCTTAGTAGTTATTGATACATGTTTGTTCTTTAGTATTGGTGCCATTTGTCCAATGAGTTGATTTGCCTTATTGCACCTATTTTCGATCTCGTCTTCTGATCTGCCATTTGATGATATTATACTTCCTAGGTACTTGAAACTCTTTACTTGTTTCAAGGGATGTTCGTTTAGGTGAATTGTTGCTGTTTGTTCTTCTTTAGTTATAGTCATTACCTCTGTTTTGCTTGTGCTAATTTTCATGTTATGTTCCCTACACATTTCGTTTAGACTATTCATGTGGTCTTGTAATTCAGCTTCTGATTTTGCTATTAGTGCTTGGTCGTCCGCAAACAGGAGTTCTCTAATGGTTAGATTTGCAGATGGTTCTTCTTCTGTGTTCTCGTCATGCGGTATTCTTGCTGTCTCTGCTTGGCTGGTTTCTTTACATATGTTGTCTATATATGTTATGAACAAGAGAGGGAACAGGACACAACCTTGTCGTACTCCAGATCTTATGGTGAAGGGTTCTGAGTGTCCTCCAGTTGCTCTCACTATGCATTCACTGTTGTTGTATAAACTTCTACATAGGTTTGTTAGATGTGTACTCACTCCATAATGTTTAAGGATTTCCCACAGCTTGTTTCTATCTACCCTATCAAATGCCTTTTCTTGGTCGACAAAGACTAAGTAGAGTGTTTCATTGAATTCGATTGATTTTTCTATAAGTTGTCTAAGAGCAAAAATGGCGTATGTGCATCCTTTGTTTTTCCTAAATAAAAAGTTGCGTTTCGCTTAGCAGGGGTTCTAAAGTAGTTCGTAATCTTTTTTCAAGAATTTTGCAAAATATTTTCTCAGTATGACTCAACAGTGAAATGCCTCTGTATTGTGTGCAGTCTCTTTTGCTGCTTTTGTTTTTCCAAATTGGGATAAATATGGCATTTCCCCAGTCTCGTGGTGTCTGTTGTTCTACCCAAACATGGTTGAATAGTCTATGTAGCCAAGCTGTTCCTACTTCTCTTGCTGCTTTAATTAGTTCATTTGGTATTTCATCCTGTCCTGGTGATTTGTTCAATGGGGCTAATCTGATGGCTTCTATAATTTCTTCTTTTAGTATGTCTGGTTCTAGTTCTTCGGTGACATCTGTGTAGGTCTCTTGAATTCCTGTGACATCTCATGGGATGTTGAGAAGTTGTTCGAAATACTGCTTCCATCTTATTAGGATCTGTTTTTGTTCACTTATTGGTTCTCCATTTTCGCTGTTAATTATTTCAGTTGGGTCAAAGGGTTCTCCTCTGCTTCGCATTGCACTTATCTTTTTGTAGAAGTTTCTAGTTGCCTCCTTGTAGTTTTTATTTAGGGTTTCTCAATACTCTTCCCAGTCTTTTTGTTTTTCCCTCTTTACTATTCTACTCACATGTCTTCTCGCTATTCTATATTCTCTGTGATCATATTCCTGTTTGCTCTTCAACCACTTTTTGTATTTTTCCTTTTTTTCTTTTACCGCTTTCTTTACTTCTGCATTCCACCAACTTGTTATTTTCTTTATCCGCGTTTTGCGTTTTTTCGTGGGTCCGCATGTTATTTTTGCAGTATTTAAAATGCTTGAATTGAACATCTCCCATTCTTCTTCCACTGTTTTTCTTTCTGTAGGTAATTTTACGAAGAGTTCAGTTAGTTCTTTCTCATAATTTTCCCTTACTGCCTCGTCTTTAAGGTTTTTTAAGTTTACTGATTCGCATGGCATGTATTTTCCTGCTCTTTGTTTTCTTCTTCTGATGGTTCTTATTGTGGCAACGACTGCTTTATGATCTGTGTTTATACTGAAATTGGGCACTGCCCTTGCATCTAATATATTTCTCTTTCTGTTATTTCTTGTTAATATAAAATCAATTTGGCTTTTAGTATCTAAATCGTTCCATTTATACCAGGTGTTTACTTGTGAATCTTTATGTTTATAGAATGTGTTTGTTATATAGAGGTCGTGTTGGCTGCAAAGCTCTATCAGTCTACTTCCGTTATCATTCCTTTCATTTTGCTGGTCTCCAAATGCTCCCAGATGTTTTTCTATGCCCACTCTGTTATGTCCTAGTCTTGCATTGAAGTCTCCCATAACTATGATGTTGTCCTGCTTATCTATTTTATTTAGCACATCATGTAAGTCTTCGTAGAAGTCCTCGCATTCTTGCTCATTATTGTTTGCATTACATGGTGCGTATATCTGTACATATGTTGTAATTGTTTGTTCTTTTATTCTCACTGTTATGATTCTTTCTGATATATATTTTATTTCTAGTATTCCTCTTGCTAGCCGTGGTTCGATGACTATTCCCACACCATGTCTTGCCCTTTCTTGCTGTTCTACTCCAGAGTAAACAAACGTGTAACTGCGGTGGAGCTCCTTGCATCCTTTCCCCTTTGTTCTGGTGTCCGCTATTTCCATCAGTCCACTTTTCCTCTCCTCCATTGTTTCTATAAGCTCTTCTTCTTTACTATTGAAACCACAGACGTTCATTGTGCCTATTTTTTGAATCGATCTATCTCGTAGTGAAGATCCCCTGCCGGCTTGCTAGGCCAGTCGCAGGTTTAGGACACTAATCTGACCACAGGGAGTCCATCCCCTATAGCGAGCCATAGCCCCGTTAGCCCATGACCTCGCGGTCATGGTTGCCCGGTCTGCACCACGTGGAGGTGTGACCTAATTAACAGTTAAAAATAGCTGCCTATTTATATTAATTAAATGTCATGTGAAATGTTCGTCGATAGTGAAAGAACAATTCATGAAAATGTACTCGGATTGCCTTAATGTACCCACTGCATTGCGACAGCTTTCTTTTGTTGATTAAATATCATGCACTAATGTAAGTAAATAAGTTTGTAACTGCTGCATAAATTAAGAAGCAGTTAATTAATTATAAAATATAAAATAATAAAAAATAAAAATATTAATTAATTAAATATTTGCTAATAATTGATTTCTACTTCTGCTCTATAATTACACTGTTCCTTATCTAAAAATGAGCAATTAATAATTAAATGCTAACATTTTAAAATACCATAACTTATTTCACAATATTTTATTTAAATTTAAATAATTGTGTACTGGTGCAGTGCTAAGAAAAAAAGTACTCCTTACAGGTTTACAGGCGGGTCTGAAAACTGGCTTTCAAAATTATTTTCAGTCATGTCAAAAGGTGACAAATTATACAAGTACAGAGATAAGTTAGTGCTACAAATGAAACTTGTATTCTGTTTAATTTTAGTAGTTAAATTGCCAGTCCTAATTATAAAATAAAAAGGAGCTCCCTCTGCTATACTATGCAATGCTAACGGCATGGGTATGCCATTTTGAAGTTTGCGATATTGATATCTCATTGTTATGCTAAAATTGGTTATCGTTTTCTGAAAAAAAGTAAGAAACAGCTATTGTTGAAACTCTTCAAATATATGTAAAATTGAATGGAGAATTCAAAAATGCAATAAAAAGTCTAATATTATTTAAAATACATTCTGTTATATGAAACATTAGCTTATCGGGCATCAAATAATGAAAATAACTACATGGAGAAATAACTTACAGCGACAAATGCTTGCACTCTTGCAATTATTAGAGTTGTTTCCGGTGAAGTTTGACCCGATATTTCCGAATACATCCAATCAGAAGCAAGCGTGGGTATGCTAAGCATAGAACCAGATGTTGCAAGAAATTTTATACTAATTAGCTCATACCATAGCCTTCCCATTTTTCAATATGCCGACGATTGACATTGCTACTAGAATATCACGTCTCCCATTGTAGGCTATTACGTAGCTCAATGTTTGCCTGATCGCCGCGACTGACATCCGTCAATCCACATGGGCCCGAATGATCAGGTCTTTTAAATCTGGCAAGACACAACAGGCACCTAAAGTTCAGCTAGAAATAATCAAAAACACGAAACTCAAGTCTAGTGCTTCCAATCTGATGTGGACAAGGCTTAAGGTTCATGCCGGAATACATCAGCATTGACAGTAGTGGATTGTGATCAATCTTTAAACCTCAAATCCAGAAATAGCCAAATAAATAATTTGTTCATTGCTTACTGGACTTTAGGCTCCTGGTATGCCTTGCCAGATCGAGAAGGCCTGATCATTCGGGGCCACATTGATTGACAGATGTCAGTCGGGGCGATCTGACAAATTTTGATATATAGCCTACAATGGGTGACGTTGTGATATTCCATTATGATAATTTGGTCGCATCTAGCGTGAGCTATGTGGTCTGGTGGTTACAAACCCGCCTCACACGCCAGTGATCCGGGATTGATCCTGGGTCCAGTCAAGCATATGCTATTCTGACGAGCTCAAACGAGAGTGAAACTCGAGTCTAGTGCTTCCAATCTGAGGTGGACAAGGCTTAAGGTTCATGCTGGAATACGATCAGCGTTGCCGGTAGTGGGTTGTGCTCAATCTTTAAACCTCAAATCCAGAAACAACCAAATAAATCAATCGACGATCCGTCCGAAAACAATTGACGAAACCTGGAAACCGACAAATCCGAGGCAATTATTTTCATATGAATCAATGTAAATCGAATTAATTTGTTCTAGACACTCCACACTACGTACCAAAAAAAACATTGTATAGAGAATAAAGTTGAAGGAACTCCGACGCTGAGCGAACATGGCAGGGGGCTTCAGATCATCAGAAGTAAACCCCCTTCCCTAAGCATTTCAGACCCTTTAATTTCTTAATACTTTCTGGGGGCGGTCCCGTCCGGATCATGACTCCGGGCATCTGTCCCCTGCCGTGGATACGTTCTTTCGGTCATATTCGTTATCCCTGATGTTAAGCTTGTCCCATCATTGTTACCTTGTCCACTCTGAAGTGCTCCCTCCCTCGGTGGGGAGAGCCCATGCAGTCTGTGCCTGCCCCTTGACACGTACGATCGTGGGATGCTAGCTTCATCCCCCGCCATGGCCTCTGTCACCTCCACTTATCTCCGTTGCCATGTGCCTTCCTCATGCCCTGTTCATGGCACCACACCCTTTTAGGAAGCCGGATTCTTCCTTTCTAATCTGACCCACCTCTTGGTCTGTCTGCTGCTGACTAGACCACGTAATATGCATACCTCGTGAAAATGTGAGGTGGAGGTTATTATGGCAGCTTTGTTAATAGCACTCAGACTGGGTGTGACCTATGGTTGATTACTGCTATATTGTGGAGGTTGTATGTCGGCCGACATTTGCGTGATTGACTGCACTGGGACTCACCACCACGGTTGAAGGAAGGGCTAAAGAGCTGACACGAGACGTTTTAAAGTTCATGGTTTTGATTGAGAAATTGTTGGTATTGCAGTCACCGCTTCTAACCATACTATTGCCGAGACTCATTCCAATTTAGGTTGCGGCAGTTCCACAGCCAGCACGAGGCATTTTCGGCTGTCTTAGACAGTTGTTTCTGGGCCCGGGTCCTTGCTCTTCCTTTAATGTCCATTTGCTTCAGCACATCAAACACAGAGTGGGAGACAAGACCTCGCGTGCCTACCTCGACGGCGAACAGCCTCACGGTGTAACCCTCCCGCCTCCCCTCTGCTGTGCGTCCACCTTGACGAGGTAGAGGGGCTTGCGCGTTCCAATGACCCCAAGAGCTATGCCGACGGTAGCACAGCTACTGGTAGGGTCACCCATGTCGGACAGGTCAAGGGAGAGGGACCAGACGAAGTGACGCACAAACCTGCTGCCTTGTAGGTAGACTGGGGACAGTCAAAGGCTAGGGAGAGCATCCCGAAAAATGCTTGTCGAAATCGGATGTACTGAGCCACAGGCTTGACAAAGAAGTGCAACGTAACTTTATCATTTCATGATGCCACAGATGAAAATTAATCGTTATGGTGCTAATCCCGTGAAGTCCCATCAGGCGGTGATAGTGCCGGGCCCCCTGCCTCGAGGGGGTCCACCCATGACTACTGGTGGTCACCTTCCCCTGTGCTGTGGAGTCAAGGCACAGAGGAGTAGGTTAAGAGCTATTGACCAAATACCAAGGACACTCAACATACTACAGTGGAATGCCGAAGGAGTTTATAACAAGAAAGAATCCCTGACACAGCGTCTTCATAAAGATAGAATAGATGTGGCATGCATTCAAGAGACACACCTCAACACCAATCACAAATTCTCAGTCAGAGGATATCAGGCCACACGTTTCGACCGCGAAGGACACAAAGGAGGATTTCTAATACTTACACGAAACACAATACCTTGCAGCGAAGTATCTGTGATCTCTGACAACCAAACGGAAATTATAGGTGTTGATATAATGATAAAGGACGTGAAAATAAGAATCTACAATCTGTATAGCCCAGCAGATAAGGACCTTACACTCTCAAATATGAAAATAACTGACACAAACTGCATTATTGTCGGAGACTTTAATAGCCGTTCAGAAAGATGGGGATACCCAGATACTGACAAAAGAGGAGATGAAGTGGAGGACTTGGAAATAGACTCAAATCTCCATCTACTCAACAAAGCAGATGACACACCGAGCTTCTACTCCAGAAGATGGATTACCACTTCTACTCCAGACTTAGCTTTCTGCACAGGAGACATCCTCCACAAAATCGACCGCTATGTGCTGGACCAATTAGCAGGTAGTGACCACAGACCAATCAAGCTTGTAATGAATATGGAGTATGTTCCACAGGAGCAAAAGCGCTTGCCCCGCTGGAATTACAAACGAGCAGATTGGGACAGATTTGCCACACTAACAGACAAATATTGTGAAAACATAAATACACGATATGGCAACATGAAGCAAATGGTGGAAAGTCTAAACAGAGCAATAATACAGGCAGCCACTGAGTCCATTCCAAGAGGAGCGAGGAAAAATTACAAACCATACTGGACTGAAGAACTACAAAGTTTGCAGGACAAAGTTGAAGATGCCAGGAAGACAGCAGAGAGAGAACAAACAATTGAAGCGAACATCTCTCTCAAAGCCATCTCAGCAAAATATAAAAGAACAGTAAATCAAACAACAAGAGATTGTTGGAGGGAAAAAACAGAAAACCTGAATTTTGACAGGGATGGAAACAAACAATGGAAACTAGTGAAAGCCATGAACAATGAAGGACTTAGAAACAAACAAATAACAATTAAACAAGGAAATGCCTTGCTTACAGGAAAAAAGGCTGCAAATGCACTAATGGAATACTATCCCAGTGCAAACCACATTGATATTACAACCGAACAGAAGAAAGCAATCAAAGATAAACAGATACATCATAGTAATACAGAGACAGCAGCAGAATATATGATGGCAAATCTAACAATGGAAGAAATGGAACAGGCAATGAATACCCTAAAAAAGAAGAAATAACCAGGAAAGGATGGAATCACAAATGAAATGCTAATAGGACTAGGGACAAAGGCAAAAAAGAAACTACTAGCAGTCCTAAATTACAGCTGGAAGAGGGGAATAGTCCCACAGGCATGGAAGGAAGCTATACTAATACCAGTCCCAAAGAAAGGAAAAGACCTGGAAGAACCAAATGGCTATCGACCTATCAGTCTACTTAGCTGTGTAGGAAAATTAATGGAATGCATTATCAATGGCAGACTAACATGGCATCTGGAAGAAAACAAACTCTTAACACCACACCAAGCAGGATTCAGAAAGTACAGATCCACTGAAGATCAAATAACCTATATAGCTCAGGAAATAGAGGATGCCTTCCAAGAGAAAACGCACACACTAGCGGTCTGGATAGATTTAGAAAAAGCATTTGATAAAGTATGGAAGGAAGGACTGAAAGTAAAACTGCAAAAAATGCATGTTTGTGGGAAAATGTACAAATGGATCAGCCACTACCTTGAGAACAGAACTGCCAGGACAAAAGTACAAGGACAAACCAGCAAAATGATGCTGTTGGAGCAAGGTGTCCCCCAAGGAGGAGTTCTTTCACCAACATTATTCCTAGCATATATAAATGACATCACGGAAAATTTTCCAGCCAGAGTACACACATCATCCTTTGCAGATGACCTAGCCATATGGACATCTGAAGAATATATTAGTACAGCTAACAGCAGAATACAGCAAGCCCTAATAGCACTAGAGGACTGGTCAAAATCATGGCTAGTGAAGATAAGTGAGGAGAAAACAACATGCACAGTGTTCTCCCTCTCAAATAAAACTCAGCAACCTAAGCTGGTATTGAATGGAAAAATATTGCGCCATGAAGAAAATCCAAACTATCTCGGAGTCACCTTTGATCGTCGCCTGACATGAAAAACACAGGTTGAGAAAAATTTAACAAGAGCAAGGCAAAGAATGGCAATCATGAAAAAGCTTGCTGGTACAACGTGGGGAGCAGATGAGAAAGTTCTCAAGAAGCTATATACTGGACGGGTGAGGCCAGTACTGGAATATGGCATTGCAGCTTGGGCAACAGCAGCTAAGTCAAACTTTAATAAAATAAGTAGAGTCCAAAACCAAGGAATGCGAATCATAACTGGAAGCCTGAAGACAACGCCTATTAATGAACTCTAAAAGATCACTTGTTTACAACCAATGCAGGACAGAAGAGATAGCAGAGCCCAGCAACAAGCAGAACAATTTAGAAGATTGACAGACCACCCTATGTATAACAGGTTTAATGGTTTTGGAAAAGGAAGACTGAAGCGTAGCAACTTTGTAGAAACTGCAAAACGAAAGATTAGGGCAGATTCCATACTTAACATATCAACAGTCAAGCCCATTTACTATGCACACAACTTCCCAGCTTGGAGACAGCAGCAACTGCCTGAGATGATAGAAAACATTCCTGGTATTGAGAAAAAGAACACTCAGCATGAAACCGAAAGAAGAGAAATAACCCTAAACTACATAAAAGAACATTACCAAAGCAGCAATTGGACCCATGCATATACAGATGGATCAGCCAAAAATTCAATAGAGAATGGAGGAGGAGGAATTCTCCTAAATTTAAAAAATGGAGTGAAAAAAACACATTCAGTGGCAACTGGAAAGTTTTCAAGTAACTTCAAAGCAGAGGTAGAGGCTCTGAAAACTGCAGCAGAAATGCTCTTGATGGAGGAAAATAAAGAGAAGCAAATAGCTATCTTCACAGATGCAAAGTCAGCTGTCTCAATACTGAAGAGCAATACCAGCACAGAAATAGCTGACCTAAGAGCAGCACTCCATGGTCTAAGCCAGAAATCCAAAAAAATTGTAATACAGTGGATCCCATCACATTGCAGTATACCTGGAAATGAAGAGGCTGACAGACTGGCAAAAGAGGGCGGACGACTACCACAGCCTGACATAGACATAACTTACAATGAGGCAAAGAGGTTGATAAAAAGCACCTATAAAACCAAATGGGAATCAGAGCATCCAGGCCACCAGAAGGATGATGCATATTACAAACTCGACCGAAGAGAACAAGTAGCAATCTTCAGACTCCGCACAGGACATAACAGGCTGAAATACCACTTGTTCAATAAACTAAAAATAGGAGATACCGATGAATGTAATTGTCGAACTGGAAAAATGACAGCAAAACATTTGCTGCAGGATTGCCCAATATATGCAGAACAGAGAAAGATATTTTGGCCCACACCTGCTTCATTTGAGGACAAGCTCTATGGAGATATCAACATGCTCAAGTTGACCGCAGCTTACTTTAACTACATACAGGTTGACATTTAAAGGTATATGAAGAAGTATTCAGACTGCCACACTTCATACCACAGGTATGTCGGTTACAAAAGCCTCCCAGAGGCATGAAATGGAATATTGCTTGGATAGCAAATCCATTGCGCGGAAAGTCCGAGTCGAAAGCTCACTGTGTGGATGTCATCTGCACACTGCATTCTTCTGGTTTCCGGAAGAACAGCCTATGGTTAACGGAAGGCCCAATATACGGAAGTGAGGCTAAGCAGCCATGTTCAGGACGTGACGATTCCTTGGGTGAGCCCAGTACCAGAGCGCTGTGTGTTGGCTCTGCAATTTTGGAAGCCTCCTTGGATGGCGGGGAATGCCCATGGTCTGCCCCTGCCTTCCCTTGAGGGCTGACCAGGATGTCTTTGGCTGTTCTATATGGGCCAGCTAGGATGGGAGATAACACCACACCAGTGAGAGTCAAACATCCTAAGAAACCCCCGGGAAGGTTAACCCGGTCAACAAATGCCCGCAGAAGTCTGATGTGTCGGCCTAACGGCGCAAGAACACAGCTCTGCTGTAAACAGGCACAACGCAATCACATCCACACAAAAAAATCTGGATGAACGAAGAAGAAGAAGAAGAACCCTCCCGCCTAAGACTCGCGACCATGTCATTGTACTTCTCTGTCTTGTACAGGTGTTGCTCCTCCACATTCGATTCGTACGGGACAGTCAGCTCAATCAGCATTAGCTGCTTGGCTGACGAGGAGCTAAGCACAATGTCAGGTCGCAAGCCAAACCTTCGGATCACCTCAGGGTAATTGCCACAGTCCTTTAGGTCTACGGTCAGTTGCCAGTCCCTCACACCGTTGAAGACGGTAGTAAGCGGCAAGTCGTCAGCTTTACCATTTTTGTGCCCTGCTCGGATGAAGGAAATTTCCATCAGCCTCGGTCCGTTCCCCTCTTTGTTAGCTTTCATCCTGGTGGCATCCACTATGGCGGCCAACTCGGTCAGGACTTTGTTGTGTCACCATGTGAAACGCTCCTGGGTTAGGGCAACCTTGCAACCAGACATCATGTGCTCCGCTGTCTGGACTATCTTGACTTTCGTGCAGAGGGGACAGAACGGGTCGGCGGTTAACCCCCACATGGCCAAGTTGGCATCTGATGGCAGGACATCGTAGAGGGATCGGTTGACGAAACTTAGATGCAGTGGTGCCATCCGACAGATTTCGTTCCACTTAATGGATCTCTGCACAATCGCTTCCCATGACATGCACTGCGCTTGCTGTGCCTGTTGGGCAGCCTTGCGGGCTCTTCCATCATCTTCCCCCACTGTGGATCTCCTTGACCACCAGGTCCCTGCGTTCCTTGGCATTCACCTTCGACCACATCGGATCATTCACATGGAATCTGAACTCTTGCTTGCCAAACTGGGTGTGGTCCGTTACCTCCTTCAGCTGGAGTGTAGCCTGGGCCTCTTTGACTGCGCTGACGACTTTCCACTTCCTTCCCGTTTTCAAGGCGGGAACCAAAGCGCTGACCATTATGTCTGATAACTCGCGCAGCATCATCGCGAGTCATTTCTGGCTTTAAACTCTTCCATGAGGTACAGGAACAGGAGGACGAGCTTGCCCTGCTTACAATACAATGCAACAGTCATGAGGCATGTGGGTACTCCAATCCACTTTCTCATGTATCTGCTTGCCTTGCCCTCCATGGCGCTCACTGTTGTCACGCCGATATCATATATCAGCAGCGGCCACAGGAGTTTCGGAATAAGCATAAACTGAAGAACCCAGATTTTGAATTTGCCTATCAGCCTGGTCTTATCAATGGTATTCAGGCCATTCGTCAGCATTGTTTGTATCTCCGCCACCGCGTTCCTGTCCATCAGGGTTGAGTCGTACACACGACCCCCCTCTGCCGTGTGTCCACCTTGACGAGGTAGAGGGGCTTGAGTGTTCCAATGACCCCAAGAGCTATGCCGACAGTAGCACAGCTACTGGTAGGGTCGGACAGGTCAAGGGCGAGGAACCAGACGAAGAGACACAAACCTTCTGCCTTGTAGGTAGACTGGGGACCGTCAAAGGCTGGGGAAAGCACCCCAAAAAATGCTTGTCGAAATCGGATGTACTGAGCCACGGGCTTGACAAAGCAGTGCAACGTAACTTAATTCATGATGTCACAAATTAAAATTAATCGTTATGGTGCTAATCCCGTGAAGTCCCATCAGGCGGTGATAGTGCCTGGCCCCCTGCCTCGAGGGGGTCCACCCATGACTACTGGTGGTGACCTTCCCCTGTGCTGTGGAGTCAAGGCACAGAGGAGTAGGTTAAGAGCTATTGACCAAACACCCTGAACACATACTACAGTGGAATGCCGAAGGAGTTTACAAGAAGAAAGACTCCCTAACACAGCGTCTTCATAAAGATAGAATAGATGTGGCATGCATTCAAGAGACACACCTCAACGCCACTCGCAAATTCTCAGTCAGAGGATATCAAGCCACACGTTTCGACCACGAAGGACACAAAGGAGGAGTTCTAATACTTACACGAAATACAATACCTTGCAGCGAAGTACCTGCGATCTCTGACAACCAAACGGAAACTATAGGTGTTTATATAATGATAAAGGACGTGAAAATAAGAATCTACAATCTGTATAGCCCAGCAGATATGGACCTTACACTCTCAAACATGAAAATAACTGACACAAACTGCATTATTGTCGGAGACTTTAATAGCCGTTCAGAAAGATGGGGATACCCAGATACTGACAAAAGAGGAGATGAATTGGAGGACTGGGAAATAGACTCAAATCTCCATCTACTCAACAAAGCGGATGACACACCGAGCTTCTACTCCAGAAGATGGCTTACGACTTCTCCAGACTTAGCTTTCTGCACAGGAGACATCCTCCACAAAATCGATCGCCATGTGCTGGACCAATTAGCAGGTAGTGACCACAGACCAATCAAGCTTGTAATGAATATGGAGTATGTTCCACAGGAGCAAAAGCCCTTGCCCCGCTGGAATTACAAACGAGCAGATAGGGACAGATTTGCCATACTAACAGACAAATATTGTGAAAACATAAATACACGATATGGCAACATGAAGCAAATGGTGGAAAGTCTAAACAGAGCGATAATACAGGCGGCCACTGAGTCCATTCCAAGAGGCGCGAGGAAAAATTACAAACCATACTGGACTGAAGAAATACAATTTTGGAGGACAAAGTTGAAGATGCCAGGAAGACAAGAGAGAGAGAACAAACAATTGAAGCGAACATCTCTCTCAAAGCCATCTCAGCAAAATATAAAAGAACAGTAAATCAAACAACAAGAGATTGTTGGAGGGAAAAAACAGAAAACCTGAATTTTGACAGGGATGGAAACAAACTATGGAAACTAGTGAAAGCCATGAACAATGAAGGACCTAGAAACAAACAAATAACAATTAAACAAGGAAATGCCTTGCTTACAGGAAAAAAGGCTGCAAATGCACTAATGGAACACTATGCAAATGCAAACCACATTGATATTACAACCGAACAGAAGAAAGCAATCAAAGACAAACAGATACATCATAGAAATACAGAGACCGCAGCAGAATATATGATGGCAAATCTAACAATGGAAGAAATGGAACAGGCAATGAATACCCTAAAAAAGAAGAAATCAGGAAAGGATGGAATCACAAATGAAATGCTAATAGGACTAGGCACTAAGGCAAAAAAGAAACTACTAGCAGTCCTAAATTACAGCTGGAAGAGGGGAATAGTCCCACAGGCATGGAAGGAAGCTATACTAATACCAGTCCCAAAGAAAGGAAAAGACCTGGAAGAACCAAATGGCTATCGACCTATCAGTCTACTTAGCTGTGTAGGAAAATTAATGGAACGCATTATCAACAGCAGGCTAACATCGCATCTGGAAGAAAACTAACTCTTAACACCACACCAAGCAGGATTCAGAAAGTACAGATCCACTGAAGATCAAATAACCTATCTAGCTCAGGAAATAGAGGATGCCTTCCAAGAGAAAAAGCACACACTGGTGGTCTTGATATATTTAGAAAAAGCATTTGATAAAGTATGGAAGGAAGGACTGAAAGTAAAACTGCAAAAAATGCATGTTTGTGGGAAAATATACAAATGGATCAGCCACTACCTTGAGAACAGAACTGCCAGGACAAAAGTACAAGGACAAACCAGCAAAATGATGCTGTTGGAGCAAGGTGTCCCCCAAGGAGGAGTTCTTTCACCAACATTATTCCTAGCATATATAAACGACATCACAGAAAATTTTCCAGCCAGAGTACACACATCATCCTTTGCAGATGACCTAGCCATATGGACATCTGAAGAATATATTAGTACAGCTAACAGCAGAATACAGCAAGCCTTATTAGCGCTAGAGGACTGGTCAAAATCATGGCTAGTGAAGATAAGTGAGGAGAAAACAACATGCACAGTGTTCTCCCTCTCAAATAAAACTCAACAACCTAAGCTAGTATTGAATGGAAAAATATTGCGCCATGAAGAACACCCAAACTATCTCGGAGTCACCTTTGATCGTCGCCTGACATGGAAAACACAGGTTGAGAAAAATCGAACAAGAGCAAGGCAAAGAATGGCAATCATGAAAAAGCTTGCTGGTACAACGTGGGGAGCAGATGAGAAAGTTCTCAAGAAGTTATATACTGGACGGGTGAGGCCAGTACTGGAATATGGCATTGCAGGTTGGGCAACAGCAGCTAAGTCAAACTTTAACAAAATAAGTAGAGTCCAAAATCAAGGAATGCGAATCATAACTGGAAGCCTAAAGACAATGCCTATTAATGAACTCTAAAAGATCACTTGTTTACAACCAATGCAGGATAGAAGAGATAGCAGAGTTCAGCAACAAGCAGAAAAATGTAGAAGATTGACAGACCACCCTATGTATAAAAGGTTTAGTGGTTTTGGAAAGGGAAGACTGAAGCGTAGCAACTTTGTAGAAACTGCAAAACGAAAGATTAGGGCAGATCCCATACTTAACATATCAACAGTCAAACCCATTTACAATGCAGACAAGTTCCCAGCTTGGAGACAGCAGCAACTGCCTGAGATGATAGAAAACATTCCTGGTATTGAGAAAAAGAACACTCAGCATGAAACCGAAAGAAGAGAAATAACCCTAAACTACATAAAAGAACATTACCCAAGCAGCAATTGGACCCATGCATATACAGATGGATCAGCCAAAAATTCAATAGAGAATGGGGGAGGAGGAATTCTCCTAAATTTAAAAAATGGAGTGAAAAAAACACATTCAGTGGCAACTGGAAAGTTTTCAAGTAACTTCAAAGCGGAGGTAGAGGCTCTGAAAACTGCAGCAGAAATGCTCTTGATGGAGGAAAATAAAGAGAAGCAAATAGCTATCTTCACAGATGCAAAGTCAGCTGTCTCAATACTGAAGAGCAATAACAGCACAGAACTAGCTGACCTAAGAGCAGCACTCCATGGTCTATGCCAGAAATCCAAAAATGTTGTAATACAGTGGATCCCATCACATTGCAGTATACCTGGAAATGAAGAGGCTGACAGACTGGCAAAAGAGGGCGGACGACTACCACAGCCTGACATAGACATAACCTATTATGAGGCAAAGAGGTTTATAAAAAGCACCTATAGAACCAAATGGGAATCAGAGCATCCAGGCCACCAGAAGGATGATGCATATTACAAACTCGACCAAAGAGAACAAGTAGTAATCTTCAGACTCCGCACAGGACATAACAGGCTGAAATACCACTTGTTCAATAAACTAAAGATAGGAGATACCGATGAATGTAATTGTGGACCTGGTAAAATGACAGCTAAACATTTACTGCAAGAGTGCCCAATATATGCAGAACAGAGACAGATATTTTGGCCCACACCTGCTTCATTTGAGGACAAGCTCTATGGAGATATCAACAAGCTCAAGTTGACTGCAGCTTACTTTAACTACATTCAGGTTGACATCTAAAGGTGCATGAAGAAGTATTTAGACTGCCACACTTCATACCACAGGTATGTCGGTTACAAAAGCGTCCCAGAGGCATGAAATGGATTATTGCTTGGATAGCTAATCCATTACGTGAAAAGCCCGAATTGAAAGCTCACTGTGTGGGCTTCATAAAAGGTGGAAAAAGTGTCCTAGTGGCACAAAATGGAATATTGCTCGGATAGGAAATCCATTACGTGGAAAGTCTGAATCGAAAGCTCACTGTGTGGATGTCATCTGCAGACTGCATTCTTCTGGTTTCCGGAAGAACAGCCTATGGTGAACAGAAAGCCCAATATACGGAAGTGAGGCTAAGCAGCCATGTGCAGGACATGTCGATTTCTTGGGTGAGCCCAGTACCAGAGTGCTGTGCGTTGGCTCTGCAATTATGGAAGCCTCCTTGGATAGCGGGGAATGCCCATGGTCTGCCCCTGCCTTCCCTTGAGGGCTGACCAGGATGTCTTTGGCTGTTCTATATGGGCCAGCTAGGATGGGAGATAACACCAAAACAGTGAGAGTCAAACGTCCTAAGAAACCCCCGGGAAGGTTAACCCGGTCAACAAATGCCCGCAGAAGTCGGATGTGTCGGCCTAACGGCACAAGAACGCAGCTCTGCTGTAAACAGGCACAACGCAGTCACATCCGAAAAAAAATCCAGATGAACGAAGAAGAAGAAGAATGACTCAGTGAGTGGAGGTAGACAGTTTCACCAAACTTTACTAGTTTCTCTTCAAGGGATATGTGTTTTAGCTCTTCCTCTAAAACACGGGACAACTTTGCTTCTAGTGACACCCACTCTTCCTTCCTGGTGGCATTAGGGAACTTGATCATCACCCTTTCGGAAGGGTGCGCAGGCACATCACAGGTGACATCAGCTCCGGGGGGTTCGTCCCCGCTGAAATCCTCTTGCGTCTCATCATCCCTCACGGGACTGCGCTGTCGAGCCTCCTGTGACGCACTCTCGCACTTCTTCTTTCCAGCATGAATTCTCATTCCCTTGAAGGATGGGAAGTTCCTACCACAAACACATGGCCAGACCAACGTATGTTGTTCTGAGCTCATGGTCGGTTGGACGGTCCGAATCATATCTGTGTGGTGGCCAATGAATCCTTCATTCTCCCCCACATTCGCAGGATTTTGGGGCATCTTTCTTTAATTTGTCCTTCCATATTTGATTTGTTGATGAGGAGGTTTATACATCGTTAGGGGTCATCAGCCTGGTCCGCTGTTACTACTGGACTGCACTGGTCAGCCGCAGTAGTAGCCCGTCTCTACGGGCATGTCTGGTGGACCAGCCACATGATAGTAGTAAGAACTCCGACACGGAGCAAACATGGCAGGGGGCTTCAGATCTTCAGAAGTAAACCCTCTTCCCCAAGCATTTCTGACCCTTTAATTTCTTAATACTTTCTGGGGGCGTCCCCGTCCGGGTCATGACACCGGGCGAATGTCCCCTGCCGTGGAGACGCTCTTATGGCCATATTCAAAATAACTGTTCATCTATTAGATTATGTTTATCTATTAGATTATGTTCAAAGTAACTGTTCACCTGTTAGATTACATTCACACTAACTGTTCATCTGTTAGATTACATTCGTAGTAACAGCTTATCTATTAGATTATGTTCACAGTAACTGTTTATCTATTAGATTACATTCACAATAGCGGTTCATCTATTAGATTATTTTCACAGTAACTGGTTTTTCTATTAGATTACATTCACAGTAACTTAATCTGTTATAGTATACTCAGTGTAGCTGTTAATATGTTACATTATATTAACATATTTGTTAGATTACATTCACAGTAACTGTTCATCTATTAGATTATGTTCACAATAATTGTTTATTATTAGACTACATTCACAGTAACTGGTTATCTGTTAGATTACACTCAGTGTAGCTGTTCATATGTTACATTGTATTCACAAAATTGTATGCTACTTCAGATTACTTACACATCTGTTTACATTTTACCTGACATTCCTAAGAAATGCTTACTCTCTGTATGTTTCAGAAATACGTCATTGTTTCCAGAGCTGTTGATCCCTCTTCACACAAGAACAGCCATTCATAAATGGAGAATAAGATGGTGTGTGGTAACATTGATGTGAAATATGAGCCGTCATATAAATTGTGGGAGGACCAGAGTCAGGGATCCAGCACAATGTTGGACAAGGCAGATTGTTGCAGCATTCAAGAAATGACTGTGATCAGTAACATAGAATCAGCAATGGCTGTGAACAGTAACATAGAATCAGCAATGGCTGTGAACAGTAACATAGAATCAGCAATGACTGTGAGCAGTAACATAGAATCAGCAATGGCTGTGAACAGTAACATAGAATCAGCAATGGCTTTAAACAGAAACATAGAATCAGCAATGGCTGTAAACAGTAATATAGAATCAGCAATGGCTGTGAAAAGTAACATAGAATCAGCAATGGCTGTGAGCTGTAACCTAGAATCAGCAATGGCTGTGAGCAGTAACATAGAATCAGCAATGGCTGTGAGCTGTAACCTAGAATCAGCAATGGCAGTGAACAGTAACGTAGAATCAGCAATGGCTGTGAGCAGTAACATAGAATCAGCAATGGCTGTGAACAGTAACATAGAATCAGCAATGGCTGTGAACAGTAACATAGAATCAGCAATGGCAGTGAACAGTAACATAGAATCAGCAATGGCAGTGAACAGTAACATAGAATCAGCAATGGCTGTGAACAGTAACATAGAATCAGCAATGGCTGTGAACACAGTTGAGAAACATTACAAGTGTGATGATTGTGGTTCTGCTTTTGCTAGACTTGATGAGCTGAAATACCACAAAATGACACATACAGGAGAGAAACCTTACAAGTGTGATGATTGTGATGCTGCTTTTGGTAGACCTCTCAGTCTGAAACACCACAAGAGAACACATACAGGACAGAAACCTTTCAAATGTGATGACTGTGGTGCTGATTTTTCTAGATCTGATAATTTGAATCGCCACAAGAGAACACATACAGGACAAAAACCTTACAAGTGTGATGATTGGTGTGCTGCTTTTGGTAGACCTTATGAGCTGAAATACCACAAGACAACACATACAGGAGAGAAACATTACAAGTGTGATGATTGTGGTTCTGCTTTTGCTAGACTTGACGAGCTGAAATACCACAAAAGAACACATACAGGAGAGAAACTTTACAAGTGTGATGATTGTGGCGCTGTATTTTCTAGAGCTGATCAAATGCTGTACCACATTAGCACACATACAGGAGAGAAACCTTACATGTGTGATGATTGTGGTGCTGCTTTTGGTAGGCCTCTCAGTCTGAAACGCCACAAGAGAACACATACAGGAGAGAGACCTTTCAAGTGTGGTGATTGTGGCGCTGTATTTTCTAGAGCTGATCACATGATGTACCACAAGAGAACACATACAGGAGAGAAACCTTACAAGTGTGATGATTGTGGCGCTGCATTTGGTAGACCTTATCAGCTAAAATACCATAAGACAACACATACACGAGAGAAACCTTACAAGTGTGATGATTGTGGTGTTTCTTTTACTGCAGCTGGCAGTTTAACGTCCCACATGACAACACATACAGGAGAGAAACCTTACAAGTGTGATGATTGTTGTGCTGCTTTTATCACACCTGCGGGGCTAAAATACCACAAGAGAACACATACAGGAGAGAAACTTTACAAGTGTGAGGATTGTGGCGCTCTACTTCCTAGAGCTGATCAATTGCTGTACCACAATAGAACACATACAGGAGAGAAACCTTACAAGTGTGATGATTGTGGTGCTGCTTTTAGTAGACCTCTTAATCTGAAATGCCACAAGAATACACATAAAGGAGAGAGACCTTTCAAGTGTGATGATTGTGGCGCTGCGTTTGGTAGACCTTATCAGCTGAAATACCACAAGACAACACATACAGGAGAGAAACTTTACAAGTGTGATGATTGTGGCGCTGCATTTGTTAGACCTTACCAGCTGAAATACCACAAGACAACACATACAGGAGAGAAACCTTACAAGTGTGATGATTGTGATGCTGCTTTTGGTAGACCTCTCAGTCTGAAACACCACAAGAGAACACATACAGGACAGAAACCTTTCAAATGTGATGACTGTGGTTCTGCTTTTGCTAGACTTGACGAGCTGAAATACCACAAAAGAACACATACAGGAGAGAAACTTTACAAGTGTGATGATTGTGGCGCTGTATTTTCTAGAGCTGATCAAATGCTGTACCATATTAGCACACATACAGGAGAGAAACCTTACATGTGTGATGATTGTGGTGCTGCTTTTGGTAGACCTCTCAGTCTGAAACGCCACAAGAGAACACATACAGGAGAGAGACCTTTCAAGTGTAGTGATTGTGGCGCTGTATTTTCTAGAGCTGATCACATGATGTACCACAAGAGAACACATACAGGAGAGAAACCTTTCAAGTGTGATGATTGTGGCGCTGCGTTTGGTAGACCTTATCAGCTGAAATACCACAAGACAACACATACAGGAGAGAAACCTTACAAGTGTGATGATTGTGGCGCTGCATTTGTTAGACCTTACCAGCTGAAATACCACAAGACAACACATACAGGAGAGAAACCTTACAAGTGTGATGATTGTGATGCTGCTTTTGGTAGACCTCTCAGTCTGAAACACCACAAGAGAACACATACAGGACAGAAACCTTTCAAATGTGATGACTGTGGTGCTGATTTTTCTAGATCTGATAATTTGAATCGCCACAAGAGAACACATACAGGACAGAAACCTTACAAGTGTGATGATTGGTGTGCTGCTTTTGGTAGACCTTATGAGCTGAAATACCACAAGACAACACATACAGGAGAGAAACATTACAAGTGTGATGATTGTGGTTCTGCTTTTGCTAGACTTGACGAGCTGAAATACCACAAAAGAACACATACAGGAGAGAAACTTTACAAGTGTGATGATTGTGGCGCTGTATTTTCTAGAGCTGATCAAATGCTGTACCATATTAGCACACATACAGGAGAGAAACCTTACATGTGTGATGATTGTGGTGCTGCTTTTGGTAGGCCTCTCAGTCTGAAACGCCACAAGAGAACACATACAGGAGAGAGACCTTTCAAGTGTAGTGATTGTGGCGCTGTATTTTCTAGAGCTGATCACATGATGTACCACAAGAGAACACATACAGGAGAGAAACCTTACAAGTGTGATGATTGTGGCGCTGCATTTGGTAGACCTTATCAGCTAAAATACCATAAGACAACACATACACGAGAGAAACCTTACAAGTGTGATGATTGTGGTTTTTCTTTTACTGCAGCTGGCAGTTTAACGTCCCACATGACAACACATACAGGAGAGAAACCTTACAAGTGTGATGATTGTTGTGCTGCTTTTATTACACCTGCGGGGCTAAAATACCACAAGAGAACACATACAGGAGAGAAACTTTACAAGTGTGAGGATTGTGGCGCTCTATTTCCTAGAGCTGATCAATTGCTGTACCACAATAGAACACATACAGGAGAGAAACCTTACAAGTGTGATGATTGTGGTGCTGCTTTTAGTAGACCTCTTAATCTGAAATGCCACAAGAATACACATACAGGAGAGAGACCTTTCAAGTGTGATGATTGTGGCGCTGCGTTTGGTAGACCTTATCAGCTGAAATACCACAAGACAACACATACAGGAGAGAAACCTTACAAGTGTGATGATTGTGGCGCTGCATTTGTTAGACCTTACCAGCTGAAATACCACAAGACAACACATACAGGAGAGAAACCTTACAGGTGTGATGATTGTGGTGTTTCTTTTACTGCAGCTGGCAGTTTAACGTCCCACATGACAACACATACAGGAGAGAAACCTTACAAGTGTGATGATTGTTGTGCTGCTTTTATTAGACCTGCTGAGTTAAAATACCACAAGAGAACACATACAGGAGAGAAACCTTACAAGTGTAATGATTGTGGGGCTGCTTTTACTAGGCATGCCGAGCTGAAATACCACAAGAGAACACATACAGGAGAGAAACCTTACAAGTGTGATGATTGTGGGGCTGCTTTTGCTAGATCTGACGAGCTGAAATACCACAAGAGAACACATACAAGAGAGAAACCTTACAAGTGTGATGATTGTGGCGCTGTATTTTCTAGTCCCAGTGGTCTTAAATACCACAAGAGCACACATACAGGAGAGAAACCTTACATATGTGATCATTGCTGTGCTGCTTTTATTAAACCTGCCCAGCTAACATACCACAAGAGAACACATACAGGAGAGAAACCTTACATGTGTGACGATTGTGGCGCTGTATTTTCTAGATCCAGCGCTCTGAAGTGCCACAAGAGAACACATACAGGAGAGAAACCTTATGTATGTGATTATTGTGGTGCTACTTTTTCTAAATCTGGTACTCTTATTGTCCACAAAAGAACACATACAGGAGAAAAACCGTATTTATGTGATGTCTGTGGTGTTTCTTTTACTGTAGCTAGCAAGTTAAGGTTCCATAAGAGAAAACATACAGGAGAGAAACCATACATGTGTGATGTCTGTGGTGTTGCTTTTGCTAGATCTGTTGAGCTAACATACCACAAGAGAAAACACACAGGAGAGAAACCATACATGTGTGATGATTGTGGGGCTGTATTTTCTAGAACTGATAATCTGCTGTACCATAGGAGAACACATACAGGAGAGAAACCTTACAGGTGTGATGATTGTGGGGCTGTATTTTCTAGAACTGATCATCTACTGTACCATAAGAGACAACATACAGGAGAGAAACCTTGCAAATGTGATAAATGTGGTGCTGCTTTTGCCAGACCTGCCATGCTGAAACACCACAAGAGAACACATACAGAAGAGACATCTTACAAGTGTGATGATTGTGGCGCTGCTTGTGCTAGACCTGACAATCTGAACTGCCACATGAAAATGCATACAGGACAGAAGTGATACATGTTTGGTGATTGTGTTGCATGTTTAACGGCAATGATGCCATCTAAAGAACTTTTAAAAAAAACAACATGAGAGGAATCTTCCCTTTATACAAAATGCATAAGATCTCATTCAGGGGGAAAATCTGACTATTGTGTTCGTTAGTGTAGGAAAACTAAGTAAAATACCTTGTTTGCATGCCTGGGAACCTATCAGGCATAAGGGTACAGCCGATAAATGTATAGACAATCGGAACACAAGGGGTGATGTGGTCATTGTCATGCCGCATAAAAAGTTATCAATTGTAACGAGAAAAAGATAAAACGTCAATTGCAATGAGAAAAAGACATAGAACCTGTACTATTGTATAGATGTGAGACATGGACCACGAGCTGAAAAAAATCTGAGAAGTAAATATCTGGAAGACTTGGCCACCTGGCATAAGCCAGACAAAAACAGAGCTGATCCATGACTCTGGTGATAGTGTGAGATGGTGAAACATGACCGTATAATAGTGTAGGCGATCTAAAGAAGGCCGGATCAGACAAGTGGTGACGACAACTCAGAGGTCGCATTCTCTCACATCAACAATGTAGGCCGGCGATAACAAAAGGCTCAGGTTTATTGGCTTGTACAACAGGCAGCATACAAGGTTGTTGATTATAAAAGGTCATCCGACTCAACGCAATACACTACATGCCAGATGGATTCACAATAATACATGCGACCTCACCGGCCTATGGTCAGGTTGTCACTGTTTTTGTTGTCATCTAACCACCCCCATGGCTACCCCTAGCTATGGTGCTCAAGCGTGCATTATTAGCTAATACATCTTTAGCTTGCGCACCATCCCTACCACCAACCTCATAACAGGACACTCTGTTATAACCGCCAACACTTATCTACATGGCACATGATGATGACGATTATACTACCTGCCTTTGCTTCCCAGGAATGTGGTAATCACCCTAGCAAATATGAATTGATCTCTGTAGGTTGACCCAAATCCATCTTGTTCTCGCAGCCGGCCGGAGTTAATTAACTCCGTGGATCATGTTTCATTTTGCCTGTACCGCTCTGGAGATAAGACTTAACTACATGTCACTGTACCCGCTCTGGTGACTTGCGGGATAAAGAGCAGGCCGCTCAGAAAGCAATGGAAAACTACTGAGCGTAATTTTGCAAAGAGATCAACAATCAGATGAAAGATGCTGATGTTGACAGCGATGTCCTATAAAGGATATGCGAATTTAAAAAAAAAATGTCACTGTTGGTGTGTCCACGTTTAATTAATTGGAAAAGTGTCCATGTTTGTGTGTGCATGAACACACAGTCTGTCATCAGACTGTATTCAAATAGTTTGTGACTGTAAGTTGTCCACTGTGGGTGGTAGTTTGTGACTATGAGTGGTCCACTGTGGGTGGTGGTGCCTTTAATTTGCTGTGGAAGAAAGTTCAGAGGCTGTGCTGCAGTTTACGCTAACCTTGTTGTATGCATGTCTTTATGCAGGCTGAGGATATGTAGTATGTTCAGGCATGTGCTACGTCTTGCATTACATTTTGAATATTGCGTAAAACTGGCCTTGGCTTCCGGTTGACCATATAACCTCCATATTTAATTTAAATCAAACATAATTTTAAACATTTTTAAGACCAGCTGTAAGACCCTCTACAGGCCATATAAGCGCCATATTTAATTTAAATAAACAATAATTTAAGAGAAAAAATAATAATAAAAGTTTTGTGTTTTTGTTTTATAATTATTATTCTTCTTCAGCATTCCGAGCCATTGAGGTTCTTTGCTGCAGATCCAATCCGTCTCCATTTGTCTCTCTGGTTGACCATCTCTTGCCAGTCGTTAATTCCAAGTGCTTGTAGGTCTGTATATATATTATCTCTCCACCATCTTCTTGGTCTACCTCGGGGTCTACAGTCATTTGTTTCCTGAGTGTAAGTGAGTTTTGTTTCCCTATTATCTTCCATTCTTTCTATATGCCCCAGCCATTGTAGTCTATTAGCCTTCATGATACCTGTGATTAGCGGGGACTTAAACAGATCATAAATGTCTTTGTTACTTCTTCTTTGCCACTCTCCACTTTGTGAATCCCTAATGGGTCCCAAGATGCGTCTTAAAACTTTGTTCTCAAAGGTTTGTAGCAAGGCTTCGACTCCTTTCGTTGTACTCCAGGTTTCAGAGCCATACAGCACAACTGGTCTGATCAGTGTTTTGTATATTGTGTTCTTGGTGTTACCATTTGATTTTAGTAGATGTTGTAGTGCATGGTATATCTTATTTCCAGAATTGATTCTAGTTTGTATTTCTTCCCTTATGATGTTGGAGCAGTTGAAGATTGTACCCAGGTATTTGTATGTTTCTGTTCTTTTAATGGTCATATTATCTATTTGTATATGGCCAGAGTTTTTAGCCATTCCTTCTCTTGAAATTACCATATATTCTGTCTTATCTTGGTTGATAACCAGGCCCAGCTGTTGGGCTTTTTTCTTTAAGTGAGTCAATATTTCCAATGTCTTTTGTTCATTTTCCCCTATAATATCTATATCATCTGCATAACCAAGCAGCTTGGATTTTCCTCCAATATCACATTCCTCCTTTACCCTCCTTACAATTTTCTCTAGAGCCAGATTGAAGAGTAGCGGCGATAGTGCATCACCCTGTTTCAAGCCAGATGTTATTTGAAAAGGGTCTGATTTCCTGCCTTTATATGTTACTATATTATAAGTATCTTCCATGCATAGTCTGGTCATGTTGATTAACTTCCTTGGTATTCCAAATTCCCGCATAGCATTCCATAGACTATTCCTATGGACACTATCATAAGCCTTTTTAAAATCCACAAAAATTTTATGGAGATCTCTTTTATATTTCCAATTTTTCTTGGCTATTTGTCGTAAGATAAATATCTGATCTATTGATCTGTTTTGTCTAAAACCCGCCTGGTAGTCACCTAATATGTATTCTGAATATGGTTTTAGTCTATTTAGTAATACTACGGATAGTATCTTATAGCTTGTGGATCGTAGTGATATTCCTCTATAATTTTCACACTGGTTGTATTATGCGCATATATATATATACTAGCAGACCCGGCCCGGCTTCGCCCAGCTCCTGGTGGGGATCTGTCTATCTGTCTGTTTATCTATCTATCTATCTATCTTTCTATTTATCTATTTATCTATCTTTCTATTTATCAGTCTACCTACCTATATCTATCTGTCTGTCTGTCTGTTTATCTATCCGGAAACTGCAGACGTTTGAATTCGAATGGCATATCTGTTGGAATCATTGGGATGCGAGGCAACAGTACATCTTTCACACTTAAAATTGTAGCTTCGATGATATTGTTCAGAGTTAGAAAATTTTCACGTATCTAAAGTAGATCCATTATTTCTACGAAAACTTTGAAGATGCATTAAAGGTTTTATCACTTTGTTTATACCAGATACGACTGTGGTGTACAGAGTATATGTTCGGTCTTTTCCCGTTCCCATTGCGGGAAAAATGGGTTCGAAAATTTTCACGTATCTAAAATAGATCCATTATTTTTACGAAAAGTTTGAAGATGCCTTCAAGTGTTTATCACCTTTTTTTATAATGCATATGCCTGTAGATAACTTCTTTAAACATTTTATACAACTTTAAGAAAAATACAAAAATTATTTAAATTACATAATATAGCAATGTTATTAAAAGTAATATCCCTTGATATAACTTTTGTTGTTAAGTCCCCTTAATATTGATTTAATACGTAAATAACTGATTTTAAACTAACAAACTATGCCAGTTGGCTCGGCGGGAGTGAGAAGAACATCTGTAGAAATTTTCATCTTAATCGGATGGACTGTTCAGGAACGCATAAAGGACACACAAACATTCCCTTATATATATATATATACAGATATATAATATATATGCGAATAATAAAACAAAACTTTTATTATTTTTTCTCTTAAATTATTGTTTATTTAAATTAAATATGGTGCTTATATTGCCTGTAGAGGGTCTTAGAGCCGGTCTTAAAAATGTTTAAAATTATGTTTGATTTAAATTAAATATGGAGGTTATATGGTCAACCGGAAGCCAAGGCTAGTTTTACGCAATATTCAAAATGTAATGCAAGACGTAGCACATGCCTGAATGTACTACATATCCTCAGCCTGCATAAAGATATGCATACAACAAGGTTAGAATAAACTGCAGCACAGCCTCTGAACTTTCTTCCACAGCAAATTAAAGGCACCACCACCCACAGTGGGCCACTCACAGTCACAAACTACCACCCACAGTAGACCACGTACAGTCACAAACTATTTGAATAAAGTGTGATGACAGACTAGAGTACAACATATAAACATCCTAATAATATAATCATCCCTGTCCTATGGTATGTCGCCCTAGCTTTACTACAAATATTACCTACAAAACTTGTGGAACGTGACGAGCACGGTAAGGCACCTAGAGCACCCTGGTCATCCACTGCACCTGTATTCGTCTCCAGTTGTCTTGCCACTGGATTCAGATGGACTCAGGTGAGAGTGTGGTTGACGAATGCAAGTCTTCCTCACTTTAATGCAAGTCAAAGTGAATACGTGTTGTGGACAAATTCACCTATCATTCATCTTGATAGAACTGTGTCCCAATCTGCCACAATTGATGACGAAGTGAATGCAAGAATCTCCAAGACCAACGCGGCCTTTGGCAGACTGTACGCGAATGTATGGGACAGCAATGGAATAAGCCTGCAAACAAAGCTGAAAGTCTACGAAGCAGCTGTATTATCCACACTGCTATATGCTTGTGAAACCTGGACTGTTTACTAGCGACACGCTAGGAAATTAAACCACTTCCACATAGTCTGCCTAAGGAATCTATTGAAGATTAAATGGCAAGACAAGATCCCAGACACTGAAGTCCTAGAAAGAGCGTCCATGCCTATAGTGCATTCACATTTGTTTGCCTCAATATAAAAATCCATATCTCAGTAACCAATTGAGGGAAAATTATGAGATTTAGCATATAACCTTATCATTATGTCCACCCAACAAAAAAATTCTTGTTCTGTAGATTGTACAGCAGATTTCAAAGTTTGTTTATATGCGGTATATAATTTACGGGTCACAGATGAAGTGCACAATATTAGAAGTATTACATCGTCACACCGAAACATTGAGTGGTTAATTTTCTCGTGATTCACGGGATTGGCCTTATGACAATAACCCCGCGCAGTTTAAAATGAGATTGTTCAGAGGTGTCGTCAATATGTGGGTACTTTCATGAATCCTAATTTTTTTTTTTTTTAAAATCTTACCACTTATCGCTAACATTTGAATGTGTGAATACTGTTCAGTGGGATTGAATATGAAATTTTGTACACTTCAAAGCATCGCTATGAAGTTGTACACAAATTTTTTGACAAGAAGCTGTTCGCAAGAAACTGTTTCAAACTGTTACAAATCTCGAAAAAGGAACGGTGCTTGCATTGAGTTTGAGTAAACGGTCATTTCGTCGATGGGTGCAAGAATCTGGAATGAAATCAACACGTGATAAGCAAACGGTAGGTAGAAAGGCAATTGTAGAAAGCGTTGACAAGGATGTTATAAGGCGAGCTATTATAAAAATGCTGGATGTCAAAGAAACAGTGAGTGTAAGAAAACTTAGGGTTTAGTTGAGAAAGAACAATAACAGGGCTATCCAAAACAACTTTGTGGAAAATTATAAGGATATTAGGCTTCACTTTTAGAAAGTACAAGGGAGGTAGAAATATCATTTGCGAGCATTTAGGAGCCATGAGAAGCAGATACCTATGGGAAATGCGCAAAGAAAATTGTGACGTAGTGTATTTGGATGAGACGTGGATCAATGCGCACAACAATGAAAAGGAATGGCAATCAGTGGATGGAAAGTTACAGCGATGTTAGCCCAGCGTTTGGTCACAGCTGATGCTGGTAAGTAGGCATAATGGCTTACTACAGAATCCTGGACTCGTGTTCGTATCAAAGCATACAGACAATAGGGACTATCATAATGAGATGAATGGTAATGTATTTAGAGATTGGCTCGAGAATACAGTGCTTCCTTCCCTAGATAGACCGTCTTGTCTAATCATGGACAATGCATCATATCACAATGTTGTTGCCCTAGAAGACAAAATAGCTACGGCATCGAGCACAAAGGAAGCAATAAAGATATGGCTCCGATGGGAAAATATACCATTTCTAGAAACATATTTCAAGCTACAGTTGTTGTCCCTTGTAAAAATAAGGTGAGAAAAAGCAAGAAATATCAAATCGACAATTTGATAGAAGAGCATGGCCAGAGGTGCTTGAGACTTCCGCCGTATCATCATTGGCACCTTGCCGTCTTGACAGACCATAGGTTGTGCTTCAAAAAGGCATAATGATTACTACCCATGGCGGTAGTGCATGTGACTGATAAGGCCAATTCGCGCTGTAAATGTTCGTCCACAATGGTTGCATGTGAACACATGGTCATTTCCACCATCATGCACCATCTGACGTCTCACACGCTCTGTGTGTGACTTATCTGCAATAAAATTCTCCTTTGTCTTTATTCCATTTCTTATATTTGCCCTCCATGCAACACGCTCAGCTCTCAGTGTGCATTATTAATGCTTGTATCAATCATGTCCCGCTTACACACATCTTTGTATCGTAGTAGAGGCCGACCTTGATATCACTTACCCAACTGTAATTCACACAAAAAGATGTCCTTTAATATTCTACCATCATCCATTCTCCTAAGATGTCCTATCCATCTAAATCTACGAAGACTGAGCATGGAATAAACCGTTACACATCCTGATCTTTCCAATACTTCAGTATTTGTGATTTGATCGGACGATTCCAGTAGGTTGATGACTGCTATCGGTTGCATAAAATTCAATCCATCCTTTCTCCAATAGTCCTCTTCCTCTTTCAACAGATGGTCCTCACATTTTTTTCCAGTAACTTTTATCAATATTTAATAGCGCAGACTGGTCCGCCGTATCATTCTCACTTAAACCCTATAGAACTTGTGTGCGCTAATAAAGACAGATGGCAGCTGCCAATACTACATTCAAATTGTCTGACGTCAAGATACTAACCCAGTCCTCGCTATTAAATATTGATAAAAGTTACTGGAAAAAATGTGAGGACCGTGTGTTGAAAGAGGAAGAGGACTGTTGGAGAAAGGATGGATTGAATTTTATGTAACAGAGAGCAGTCATCAACCTGCTGGAAACGTCCGACACAGATTAAGGTTTGGGCAGATCTCAGACCTTAATCCACGTGCACACTTACTGGGATATTTTGCTCCAACTATTCAGAAGAATTGGAGGCCCCAAACATTACAGCATCAGCACAATGACAACAGTTTGTATTCGACAGGGATGAATTTTCAATTCCACAACACATACCATACTGGATTGACAAGAAAAGACACACAAGCGATGGGATTATGGGAACGCTAACACACCACAATTATAAACTTACGGCGTCGTCCATTGCACGTCATGTCTTGGAGACCGGTCAAGTAATTGATACAGACAGCTCTTTTCACGTGTTGTTATATACACAAAATAGTCGTTGTTAAAGTTTGCAGAAGCGATAATGATCCATCTCCATAAGCCAATTTTGTGCTAACAGAAAGACATGATAGTCAATTTAAAATTACCATGGTAAATAATTGATATTACTGTGCGAACATGTGTATATTTCAGCTTGAACGATGAATCTAATTATTTTACCCTATGTCGTGTCACTTCTGCAGTATGTTCCTGACGAGATGCAGTGAAATGTACCAGGCAATAAATCTTACAATCTATGATTTGTGTCTTCGTTATTCAAATTCACTACGGGAAAACATTGTTTTGATATAAATTACGCACACATACGTGTGTGTGTGTGCGCGCGCGCGAGAGAGGGAGATAGATAGAGAGAGATATTTTGTTTCCCGGGCAACAATCCGTCCTTCAGGAGCTACATGTCTGATGTCTCTTGGAGGAACTGAATAATAATGCAGCAGGTTGTTAGAATCCTTGTGTGCAGCCATGTGCATATATCAAAATTGAAATTGGGCAGATAACATTACCTTTCATTCTTAGACAGTTGCTTTATTAACTCGTTGTCATCATCATCATCATCATCACGTGGCTCGTCCATAGCTGAACGTTACTCCCATAACAATCTTTAGTAATCTCTCTGTCTTAAGCCAGATGCACTATCTCTGTTATTTATCTCCTCTCATCTTGTTCCTCTTGTACCTTGCGGTTTCGAGGGACATTACCGGGTCTATATCCATTTAGGCCAGTCTGATCATACTTCTTTGTTTTTATGTGAGCAGTATGAAGATCTCCTGCCGGCTTGCTAGGCCAGTCAGAGGTTTATCACAAAAATCCGCCCTCCTTGGCGAGCCAGAGCCCAGTTGGCCCGTGACCTCATAATCATGGTTTCCCATTCTACACCACGGACGTGGGGTTGACTTGTGTAGTCTGCGGGTCATCGGCAGGCTACTAATTTTTCACTTTCCACCCCTCCTGGGAGAGGCTAGCCGATCCTAACCTTGCTGGCTACAGGGCCAGGCGCAGCCCACACCTTGTAGTCTCTGTTATTGTCATGTGTTAATTATTTATCCAATCTTTAATCACATCTTTGTTATGAACTTTCTCTTCTCCGCTGTTAGGGGATGAGTGTACGGGTGGGGGTGTGTGGGTGGAGGATGTGTGTTGGTGGGGTATGTGCGGGTGTTGGAGTGTGTGTTTGTGAATGGGGGATGTGTTGGTGGGTGGGGATGTGTGAGGGATATGTGTATGGGTGGGGAGATGTGTGTGTGTGTGTGTGTGATTGGGGATGTGTGTGTATGGGTGGGGGTGTGTGGTTAAGAGATGTGTGGTTAATGGATGTGTTTTTGAGGGACGGGTGGGTGGAGGATGTGTGGTTGGGTGGAGAATGTGTGGATGGGTGAGTGTATGTAGGTTGGGAGATGGTGGGGTGTGTGGGTGGGTTCGGGGTGGGTGGGAGGGAGATTGTGTGGGTCGGCGCGGGATTTGTATGTGGGTAGGTGCGGGATGTGTGACTTGGCGGGGAGATGTGGATGCGGGATGTGTGGTTGCGGGATGTGTTTTTGGCTGAGTGGTCGGGGGTGTATGGGTGGCTGAGGGTTTGTGGGTGGGTGATTGTTTGTGGGTTATCGGATGGGTGGAGGATACGTGTGTGAGTGGGGAGATGTGTGTTGGTGGGGGGGGGGAGGCATGTATGTATGCCTGAGGTGTATGTGGGTGTGGGGGATGTGTGTGTGTTGGTAGGGAGATGTATAGATGTGGGGATGGGTGGGGGCATGCATGTGTACCTGAGGTGTGTGTTGTTGGGTGGAGGATGTGTCTCATAACATGGTAATATGCATTGTTTATGTTTACAACATTCATTTGACAATGTTTTTTTCCTATGTAAATGTAATATGCACTATTGATGAACGAAAGATGAGTGATTGGAAGGGCCGAATGTAAGACGGGCCTGCGTGCCCAATTTGTTCCCCTTTGAAAATAAAGTCCGTTTGTTCGTTCGTTCGTTCGTTCGTTTGTTCGTTCGTTCCCTGGTAAACTTCCCTTCTTCGTTATCTTTTCCAGTCATTCATGTCTTGTCATTAAACCACTAACATTTTGAGCCACGGTAGTGTAGTGACCGCCGTCTCCGTGACGAGTGTCTTGCGGACGCGATTTGTAAGCCCGCTTATCCGCGTTCGAAACACAGCTGCTACCGATTTGGCAGCAGACTGCGTTGTGTTGGTTTTAACGAGTTGGTATGGGAGTCGGTCATTCAGAAAGCAATGGCAAACTACTGAACGTGTACTTGCTAAGTCATCAACAACAGCAGAAAATGCTGGTGTTGACAGCGATGCCCTGTAAACAAGGATATGCAACAACAACAAAAAACATCAATAACAACTACAACAAACAAACAAAACGTGTAGTGATTAATATACTTGTCTGCTGGCCCAGTGATAGTTGGTTTGAGTTCACACTGAGTCGATTTATTTACAACTGATCTGGGCTCCCAGTCGACCCGGTCTAAAATAGCTACCAGGCAATGATTTGAAAAGTTGATTAATTGGTTGTTTCGGAATTTGAAATTTAAATATTGAGCACAACCCACTACTAGCAACGCTGATCGCATCCAGGTACGAACCTAAGGCCTATCCACGACAATATGGAAGCACTATACTCGAGTTTCGCTCTCGTTTGAGCTCGTCAGTAGTGCATATCCCTGACCGGATCCGGAAACAAGCCCCGGATCACTGGCGTGTGACGCGGGTGTGTAACCACGCGGCACACGCTGGACACGCCAAATTATCATAACAGAATATCACAACGTCACCCATCGTAGGCTATGTTCAAGATTGCCCAATCGCCGCGACTGACGTCCGTCAATCGATGTGGACCCGAACGATCAGGACTTCTCACTGGCAAGGAACACCAGGCCTCCTAAAATCCAGTGAGCAATAATCAAATTGATTATTTGGTTGTTTCGGGATTTGAAATTTAAATATTGAACACAACCCACTACTGGCAACGCTGATCGCATCCTGGTATGAACCTAAGGGGTACGGGGGCGGGGTACGGGGTGTCAGGCATTGGTAGCACCTTTGATAAGGATGACTCTCATGTCCTTTTCAGGAACCCCCACTGGCCCAAGCCTGACACCCAGCTCGTGCCTGTGGCTCCTAGTAGCTGTCAGCATGCGACAGCGGCCATCCCCCAAGGCAACAGCTGTGAGAGGCTGGCTAAACCAGGCATGGGTAGCCGATTTGGTGTCAAACCATTCGGTAAACTAGGGTATGCCTACCAAGCATGTGAAGACAGGATTCGGCAGACTGCGCGGAAGAAATCATTCCTGATTCAACGAGCAAGACGGCGTTTACCTGCAAAGCGTTGTGGAACGTAATGAGCACGGCAAGGCACGTAGAGCGCCCTGGTCATCCACTGCACCTGTATTCGTCTCCAGTCGTCTCGACTTGTCTTGCCACTGGACTCAGATGGACTCAGGCGAGAGAGTGAGGTCGACGAATTGCGCAACTCTTCCTCACTTTAATCCAAGTCATCGCGCAAGTCATTCTTCATCCAACGTCATTTATCACCTTCAAGCCCTGTGGCGATGGGCGAGCGGCTAAGCGGCAGGCGTGGGTACGCTGGCAGCCGTAGTCGCAGACCTGCACACAGGCGGCTCAGGCCATATGGTCGTCTTCTACTGACCGGAGCAGCAGTGGGATTCGGCAGCCCCCTGAGCGACTGAGCAGCCCTCTATAGGAACACACTGCTCACCTCCATAGCACGAGGAAGGGGCTAGAAAAGGTGCCCTAAACATTGTCTGCTCCATCACTACCTAACCAGCTAGCCGCTGTTAGTGGGTGCCCTAACTGCGGTCGACATACAAACAAAGATAAAACAAGCAAAGCTAAAAGAGTAAACCATATTCCCTTAACAATTGGAACTTGGAATATACGCACCCTACTTGACAGAGACGGCGCGTCGGGTCCAGAGAGACGAACAGCACTGATTGGGAGAGAGCTGGGCAGGTACAACATCGAAATTGCAGCCTTGAGCGAGACACGACTTGCAGAAGAAGGCCAAATCTGTGAAATAGGTGCCGGCTACACATTTTTCTGGAGTGGAAGGAAAAGCGAGGAAAGACCCCAATCCGGTGTGGGATTTGCCATTAAGTCGGCAAATGTGTCGTGGCCCCATGGTCGGCAAATTAGCTGGATTTCCAAAGGCTATAAACGACAGGCTCATGACCAATAAGTTGCCCCTGCTGAATGGAAGGAAGCATGCAAACATTGTGAGTGTCTACACACCAACTATGACCAACGAAGATGATGTCAAGAACACGTTCTATGAGGACCTGCAAAATGTACTAACATCTGTTCCCAAAGGAGACAAACTTATACTCCTTGGGGATTTCAATGCCAGAGTAGGCACGGACACCACCTCTTGGAGTGGCATTATTGGAAAGTGTTGCATATTAAAACGTCCTTACCCTTTCCTAGCATTGACTCCCTTAAAAATAACAACCCCTTACAACTACTGGTTAAGTATCTTACGTAGTGTAGGAGAAGGAAAGAAAACAGAGCTTAATTTATTTGGCATTAGCCAAATTAATTTGGCCTTAGTTGGATTCACGTACCTGGCCAACCGTCGTCGACCTGTTGAAACAAAGGCACTAGTGTAGCCATTTTTGGTCAGTGCAGCACAGAGAGCGGACACGTAAAAGCCTCCCCTGTGGGGAGGGCATTTTGGTCTTAAAATATATCATTCTCTGCAACCATGGTACGTTAAAATCTACATTATTAATATGTATTCATGTATTTTGATAAAGTACATATACCATTGTGGTTAATTAAGAATTAGTTAGAATGATAAATCGACAATTCTTGTAAACCAGAGTCTGATTGATTTTTACCACTAAAGCGCGATGCGGTGACACGCTGTAATTTTTCCTATGCTTTACAATATCAAATTCCTATGTTAAAACCTGTTATAGGCATTGTGAACCTATATCTCATCAGCAATGCTTATAACCTATAAATATTATGTGTACTGTATAGTATCAAACTCAGGTCAGAAACACATTCTAGGAATTTTCTGAATGTAGAAGCAGTCTCCGGATTCATACTTCATAGTAGAGAACTTGTGTCTGTCAATTTCATATTCCTATGTTAAAACTTCTATGCATTGTGAACTATATCTCACTATCTATGCTTAGAAATCTGCAAATAATCTATGTACTATAGAGATTGAACTCTAAAAAACATTTTAAAGGGATTTGTATCCATGCGGAGACATACAATGATTACGCATATTCCTGACTCTTAGTCAGGGGATAAAATGCTTTGCCACATTCTAATCTGTAACTTGGAACTATAGTGCTAAATTTTAGTACAATTCTTTTGTTAACAGATTAGTAACCACTCAATATGAATATAACATGTAATATTTTCATAAAATAGTGCTAGGGAATTGCCATGTTTGAGAATATAAATTAAAGAACACAGAAAACAAATGCGGGATATAAATGAATGTTCGGATAGGATGTGCCTTCAATCCGCATGACCTCACTGTGGTATGAACAGAAGCGAAGATTGATGTTCATAATATTCAGAAGACTGGTCCACGCGGCATAAGTTATTCTAATAAAGAACACTCCGAATAGTAGCACTTGGCAAAATATATCACAGTGGTCATTAACCTCATACGGCTGTAAGCAGTGGGGGAAAACAATTTATGTTTTAAGGAGTAACACTTGAGGAAATCCAAAAACATAGGCTCCTTGCAGTATTATTATGTAATTATTATGTCGGTCTCTCTGGCCGAGGGGTTACAACACTTTCTCAGTAATCCCGGTTATCACGCAGAGTCTCGTAGCAGGCGAGATCTGGAAGCGGTTCGACCCCCGCTGGTGACTTGCGGGATAACTGAGCCAGCCGCTCAGAAAGCAATGGCAAACTACTGAGCGTAATCTTGCCAAGAAAGCAGCAGACAGATGAAAGCTGCTGCTGTTGACAGCGATGTCCTATAAAGGATATGCAAAGCATTTAGCAATTATCATGTAGGATTCTCAGGTTAATTCATATGTGATAAAATGTACATGTTGGGTTTTCTCTGTTATGAGAATTTTACTCCGGTCCTGATTGTTACTCGTTACTGTGGGAATATACATTTTAATGTTACCCCTGGGGACAGAATGGCTTTGCTCATCAACTAGTTCCCATTAACAATCTTGGAACAAAACTAAGAGTGAAAAGATACCTCACTCACATTTAGAGTCAGAATGGCTTTACAACCAGCAACGAGGGACAGCGGAATGTGGAAAACTCACTCCTTTTACCTTCTCCCTTTTTGTTGGTAATTGTGTTGTGAAATGTAAACATAACACAGTAGGTTAATGCTAGTGTTGTATTCTTTGTCATCCCTTTTCGATAGAAGAGAAAGCAAGTGGTGGTTGAATTTGGTGGGACTGCATTGCATCACTATCAACTGGAAACTGGGTAAAAAGCCAGGAGAGAGTGAAAATGGCAACCTGTCCTAACCTAGACTGGACCAATACCTCTATGTGTACTGCTGCACTCATTAGCTGCAACCGCCAGCAAAAGAGACACATTCGAAGACAACTGACTGCGTGATTGAGGAAGTCCTATTTTAGCAGGAAAATCCAGGATGGACTTCGCGATCTAAAAATCTACAAAGATGAAGATCAACAGAGTAACTGACAACAGTGTATCGTCTGCTTTACTTCTGAGAAGTACCACCTATAGCCTCATCATTCAACAAAATCAGTGAAACTATGGGACAATCCTACTACAAGTTTAATAAAACTAACAACAGTGAGTAACCTTCAACTGTTGGTTGGATTACCAAGTTGATATCCAACAATGGATAAGTCTTCGAAATAAAGTCTCACAGCAGCAAAAGTCAAACATAAGGTACCAGACACTCCACGCCGAGTTCTAGCTATGAACACCAACTCAAACAAATGGGAGAAGACACTGAACCAACCTAAGCCAATACAACCAAGGTACCAACTTCAGATCCTCTGAACCACAACTACACCAGATTACCTCAAGGATCCAAAACCTGAACACCATCAAAAAGACCATATGAAAGCAGCTAGTGGAGTAAATTTACGCCTGCAACCAAAGGAAGCATCTGATTGCTCGCAACCCTGGTTATGTGTTGAAAGTAATATTCTTCAGTTCCATGCAGCAGAATCCTGAAAATATTTCCAGATGAACAAATGAATAACAGGCAGCATTGTATGTCTACCCTGAAATGAAAATACTGAATCAGAACTCTGTGCTGGTCCCATGTCAGCCTAAATGCCATCAACTGTGGAATAGGTTATAGACTGGTGACTAGGTGGGTGAAACCTCTGTGTAAGCCAATTTGGTATTCGGATATTATAAGCCGAGAAGCTAAATGGACGTCGACTTTTCATCAGACCTGATGATAAAAGGAATTACCTTCTGCAGAGCTTAAGTGGAACTCCTGAAGTATGATCAACTTGAGGCCCAAATTTTCACATTGACACCGAGCCATTCGCAACAGAAGATTCGTGAATTCAGCCCCAATTGAGGGGATAGGTGGTGAATTTATTTCCTAATAGGGATTATAATTATTCAGCAGCCTACTTCAGTGGACATTAGAACATGACTGTGAGTATTTATTTCTGCCCCGGATAAATATGGACATTATCTGCTTAGCACTGGAGAATAATAATTGGTAATTAGGTATAACAAAATGGTGGTTATGGTAAATAGAGTATTTTGACACCAACTCATTATTTTTACATATGAGAATTGTATAGGGTGTCAGAAACAACTGTTTTATATGTGGGGTTCTCTGTACCTAGATCATTATTTGCCTTAAGTATATAAGGTGGGTCAAGGAAAGGAGACTCAATTGTGGTTGTTGTGTTGTTTGTAATACCATTCTTTGAGGGGGGGGGGGGGGTGGTAAAAGGGCTTAATGTGTTGTGATAATGCAAATCATTCCCATGCCTGTCATGAATGCAATGAGACGATTACACTTTCATGTATGTAACCCCAGATCTTGATGTAATGCCTGAACTGTTTGTCCAAAAGTGTTATTGTTTACGTAAAGTCCAGTGTTGATATTTGTTCAACCGTGGGTGTTTCTATGTTGTAAACAATCAACTTCCTCTAACACTATAGTAAATAAGAAGTTGATAAGTGGGAATGGAGAATTACTCATAAATACAGCTATGAACAGGAGTGAAGGATTTTCCTCCTTGGATTTATGGTAGAATTCCATGATCACCCCAAGTGGCTCAAATAATAGAGAATCAAATTAAATCCCCTAGACAACAGAATATTCTCTTAAATTAAAATCCACACCCCACAGAAAGCATGGAGTCGGAAATTGTAACAGCAATGGACTCCTCCTCCTTCAGACATGGGCCGAACACGACCTCCTGATTACGAACACAATTTTCCGTCTCCCCATGAGAAATAGGACATCGTGGATGCACCCTCGCTCGAAACACTGGCACCTCTATGACTATGTCATCGTCAGGAGGAGTGACAAAATCCATGTGTGGTGCCGAATGTTGGACAGACCATCGTCTCATTGACTCGAAAATAAACATTCACATCAGGCCACCACGGCGTCCTCAAGGGGTGAAAATGCAAAAAAAAAAGCTAAATGTCACCCGCCTAAACAGCAAGAAATTGCAGCAGTCGTTTGAAAATATGCTGGAAGACCGCCTCAAGCCCAATGCTGCAGCTAAACAGGATACAGAAACAGAATGGATGGCCCTAAAGGACATAATTTACAACACTGCTATGGAAATCCTGGGTCCAGCCCCCCCCCCCCCCCCCCCCCCGAAAGCATAAAGACTGGTTTGATGAAAATTCCGAAGACATCAACCAATTGCTGGCTGAGAAACATCTTCTCCTCAAGGCACACTTGAATGACCTGAAGTCAACATAAACAAAAAGATGCCCTACATAACATTCGGAGAGTAGTGCAGCAGAAACTTCGGCACATGCGGGACTCCTGGCTGAGCAGCAAAGCTGATGAAATTCAGGGCTTTGCTGACAGACATGATATGAAAAACTTCTACGACTCACTGAAAGCGGTCTATGGTCCTACATCACCAGGCATAGTTCCCCTCCTCAGTGCAGATGGGGGAACATTGGTCACAGATAAGAAAGAAATCATTCAACGCTTGGCAGAGCATTTCAGCAACATCTTAAATGCAACTTCCTTCTTCGATGATGAAACCATCAACTGCCTTCCTCAAGTTCCCACCAATGAGACACTTGATGACCTGCCAACCATAGTGGAAGTAAACAAAGCCATCCAGCAACTCTCCGGCGGCAAGGCACCTGGTCCTGACTCCATCCCAGCAGAGATATACAAGGCAGGTGGGCCGGTCATAACAGAGCAGCTTCACCAAGTCTTTACAAACATATGGGTGAACGAGAACCTGCCACAAAATTTCAAGGACGCGTCAATAGTCCACCTTTACAAACGTAAAGAAAACCGCCAATCCTGTGTGATCCGGGACTGTTTCCGGATCCGGTCAGGGATATGCACTACTGACGAGCTCAAACGAGGGCGAAACTCGAGTATAGTGCTTCCATATTGATGTGGATAGGCCTTAGGTTCATACCAGAATGCGATCAGCGTTGCCAGTAGTGGGTTGTGCTCAATATTTAAATTTCAAATCCCGAAACAACCACATAATCAATTGATTAGTGCTCACTGGATTTAGGAGGCCTGGTGTTCCTTGCCAGTGAGAAGTCCTGATCGTTCGGGTCCCATCGATTGACGGACGTCGGTCGCGGCGATCGGGCAATCTTGAGCATAGCCTACGATGGGTAGCGTTGTGATATTCTGTTGTGATAATTTGGTGTGTCCAGTGTGTGCCGCGTGGTGACACACCCGCTTCACACGCATGATCCGGGACTGTTTCCGGATCCGGTCAGGGATATGCACTACTGACGAGCTCAAACGAGGGCGAAACTCGAGTATAGTGCTTCCATATTGACGTGGATAGGCCTTAGGTTCATACCAGAATGCGATCAGCGTTGCCAGTAGTGGGTTGTGCTCAATATTTAAAGTTCCTAGAGAATTTGGAAAATTGTCTGGTATCGTTTTTATGAGATTGGCTCGACTAGAGCCATATGTTCAGAGAATTATTTGGTGTCGTTTTTATGAGACTGACACGACTGGAGCCATATGTTCAGAAAATTATCTGGTATCAAAACTATCATTTTTATGAGACTGACTTGACTAGAACCATGTGTTCAGAAAACAAATATTCCAGCTGAGGAGTGAACCCAGACCACTGCCTTGACAGGCAAACAAGCTGACTACTACGAGGGGAATGGGGGTGGGGGAATGGAGGCTTCAAAATAAAACTGTATTCCTCCCAATGACTCTTTGAGTTGTCCAAAACAGGTGGAAATCACCTGGGACTAGGTCTGGCGAGTACGGGGGATGTGGTAGACACTGACAGTGGTGGTCTTCGATGATTTCAACTTTTGCACAGGTAGTATGTTATCAAGCATTATCATGCTGCAAAAGGACATCTTTACTCAGTAGTCAACGTCGTTTGGATTTGATTGCCGATTGAAACTTCCTACTCCACTCATACAATTGCTGGACTGACAGACATGCATCACCTTACTGGACCTCCATTCTCCGATGAATTTTTATAGATTTCACCCATTTACTGATTAAAAAAAAAAAAACAACAACAACAATAGATAATAGAACGATTCTCCTCTTTGGTGCATGTCAAAAATGGGGCAGCTGTCTTTAAACTCTCCGTATGACATCACTGTGTTCGTGTGCACCGTGATATCTTTTGCTTAACACTCGACATCTTAAAAACAATATTGACATTGTTACAGGCAATGGCACGATTATTGTAATTTCTACCACACTTTTAAGGTTTTCATTTAAAGCCCTTCATATACCTAACACGGCTCCCCATGATTTTTAATTGTGTTATAATGTATACCCATTTATTATACAAGCAGCGTGTAAAGATGTAGCATATAAGTATAGTTTGCTTTTTGCAGTGCCAGTGCTATATAGCAATAGAGCCATCTGAAGTTGCACCAGGATTTTCTGACAAACTTACTGAGCTCAACAATACTTTAAGGAACCTAGAACCGGTGAGTAATCTTTGTATTGTAGACTAGCTGACCCGGCCCGGCTTCGCCCAGGCCCTGGTGGGGAGCATCTCATTTAATTCATATAAGTAGTCATATAAGCTCCCGTTCCCGTTCCCGACTATCTATCTATCTGTCTGTCTGTCTGTCGGTCTGTCTGTCTGTCTGTCTGTCTGTCTGTCTGACCCGGCCCGGCTTCGCCCAGCTCCTGGTGGAGAGCATCTCATTTAAATCATATAAGTAGTCATAGTCCTCTAAAAGTACTGGAGAGTTTTGGTCAGAGACCATAACTTTATGAAGGGAAAATCCCAACTGCACCTCCAGGCGGTAGAGGATGGAAACACACTACGGTGTGGCTAACACAGCTCTAGGGACCGAGTATCCACCGGAATAAGTGGACAACTCTGCACCTGAGCAGGGCAGGGCACTCACTTGTCCTTACAGTCGGAAATGGCTGTCAACGGCAGAGGTAAAAGACCACCATGTGGATGTGGAAGGCAAGGGGAAACCACCACATTAGCTTCCCAAGACTTCATGGCAAAACATATATCAAAGTTAGTGAAGGACGTTAATGGCTGTCTTAGGGCATCCTCGTCCGGTAGGGACATCATGAGCCACAGGTGACACCAGACCGTCATCCAGCTACTGATGGCAAAATCATAACTAAAATAATTAAATTTAGAGTAGGAACATGGAATGTTAGGACATTAAATGAGCTAGGAAAGTTGACCAATGTTCTAAGAGAGATGGATAGCATGAAAATGAATATACTAGGCGTTAGTGAGATGAGATGGAAGGGATCGGGCAAAATTATAGCTGACAATCACACAATAATTTATTCTGGAGGGGATACACATGAAAAAAGTGTAGGAATAATATTAGACGAAAAAACAGCCAAGTCAATTAATGGATACTGGTGTATTTCAGATAGAGTTATTATGGTAAAAATCAAAGGCAAACCAATAGACATAAATATTATACAAGTATATGCACCAACAGCAAGCAGTAGTGAGGAAGAAATACAACACTTTTACGACGAAATAGAAATGGCGATGGCTCAAATTGGATCACAAGAAATAAAGATAATACTTGGTGATTTTAATGCAAAAATAGGAAAGGGAAAAATGGAGGATGTAGTGGGGAATTATGGTTTAGGTACAAGAAATGAAAGAGGGGAAAAGCTAATAGAATGGGCAAATATCAATGATATGATAATTGGAAACACATGGTTTAAGCACCATAAAAGACGACTGTACACATGGATAAGCCCTGATAAGAAAATACGCAACCAAATTGACTACATACTAATTAATAAAAGATTTAGAAATGCTTTAAGTAATGTAAAGACAATGCCTGGTGCTGACTGTAATAGTGATCATGTACCACTATGTGGACAAATAAAAGTAAGATTAAAGAGAGGGAAAAAAATGATTAAGAACATTAGACTTAATAAAGAGGTTCTGAAAATAGATAAAGAAATGCAAGAACAATACAGAGTGACTGTGAAAAATAGGTACAATGCAATAACTAAAATACAGAGTATAGATGAACAATGGGAAATGTTAAGGGACTCCATTCATCAAACTAGCAAAGAAGTATTACCGGAGAAAGGCAAAATAGCTAAGAAAAAATGGATGGATGAAGATATCTTAAAACTGATGGACAAAAGAAAAAAGAGGAAAAATGACAAACAAGAATACGCTAAGATAAATAAAGAAATAAAAGATAAATGTGGGAAGGCTAAAGAAAGTTGGTTAAACGAGCAATGCCAAAAAATTGAATTAAATTCCATTAAAGATACAAAAAATATGCACAGACAAATCAGTGAGCTTACAGGAAGAAAAATAAGAATAAATACAGGGTGTTTGAAATCAAAAACAGGAAAGATAATATTAGAGGAAGATGCTATAATGAAGAGGTGGAATGAGTATATAAGAGAATTATATGAAGGAGAAAGGGGAGAATTAACAGAAGATAGTAACTTAGAAGGTCCACCTATTCTGAAAGAAGAAGTCGCTGACGCTATGAAACGTATGAAGAAAGGAAAAACAGCTGGGCCAGATGAAATCACAATAGAAGAATTAGAAGTATTGGGAGAATTTGGAGTAGATATATTAACCAAAATGTTGAATGATATTTACAGCAGTGGATATTTACCCAGTGATATGCTGAAATCTTTATTTATAGCTATACCAAAAAGACCAGGAGCAATTGATTGTGAAGATTTTCGTACAATTAACCTTATAAACCATATCACTAAGCTTCTACTCAGAATCATAATGAGAAGAATCAAAAAGGAAATAAAAATGGAAATTAGTGAAGAACAGTATGGATTTGTGGAAGGAAAGGGCACAAACAATGCAATTTATACATTACGGACACTAATAGAAAGGTCAATAGAGAAACAGAGAGACATATATTTGTGCTTCATAGATTATACTAAGGCATTTGATAAAGTAAAACATGATGAACTGATTAAAATGTTGGAAGATATCAACACTGATGGAAAAGATTTAAGAATAATAAAGAATATTTACTGGAACCAAGTAGCAGCAATTAAAATGGGAAATAAAGAGGGTAGTTACGAACAGATAAAGCTAGGAGTACGACAAGGGTGTGTCTTGTCACCAGATCTTTTCTCCCTGTATAGCGAAGTAATAATGAGAGAGATCAAAGAGATGCCAGGAATACTAGTTGGAGGTTATAATATAAATAATATACGCTATGCAGATGACACAGTATTGGTGGCGGATAATTCAACAGACCTACAACAATTATTAGACGTTGTAGTAACAGAGAGTGCATGGAAAGGACTCTCCTTGAATATCAAGAAAACAGTAACAATGGTAATATCAAAGAAAATGGTGACACCAAAATGTGACATAGAAATAGAAGGGAAAATCCTTAACCAAGTTGATAATTTTAAATACCTAGGGGCATTTATAACATCAGATGGAAGATGTACAACAGAGATTAGGAGTAGAATAGCGCAGGCAAAAGCCGCTTTTCAGAAAATGAAGAGTATCTTGTGCAATAAGTCACTATCACTGAATGTAAGAAAGAGAGTGCTGAAATGCTATGTAGAACCAGTTTTGCTGTATGGCAGTGAATCTTGGAACGTAAATGAACAAATTAAGAAGAAATTAGAAGCAACAGAGATGTGGTTCCTGAGACGAATGTTGCGAATTCCTTGGACTGCCAGAGTAACTAACGACGACTGCCTGAAACAGGCTAATGAAACTAGAACATTATATACAACAATAAGACAGAGACAAACATCCTTCTTCGGTCACGTGATGAGAAGAGAGGCATTGGAGAACATCGTAACAACTGGAAAGATCGAGGGGAAGAGAGGCATAGGTAGACCAAGAGAAGTGATGCTGGATGGATTGAGACGGTGGCATGGAGGAATATCAGCACCAGAGTTGATCCAGAAAACCAAAGACCGAGATCTGTGGAGAGCCGTGAACGCCTACGCCAGCCGGCACGGCACTCCCGTTCCCGACTATCTGTCTGTCTGTCTGTCTGTCTGTCTATCTGTCTGTCTGTCCTCCCTCTCTCTCTGTCTGTCTGTCTGTCTGTCTGTCTGTCTGTCTGTCTGTCTGTCTGTCTGTCTGCCTGCCTGCCTGTCTGTCTAATCATTTATTGGTTGCAGTTAGAACAACCTTATAAAAACGAAGACCAACTTACAAAAAGCATTAGAAAGAGCACTTGAAAGATCTTTACATCTTCCCCCAACAATTAACTTGGGTAAATGGAGCGGCGGCAGTAGCAGCAGCAGAAGAAAAAGGAGTGAGGAGGAAGAGGGAGGTGGAGGAGGGAGGAGGAGGGAGGAGGAGGAGTGGAGGGAAGAGGAGGAGGAGGGAGGAGGAGAAGGAAGAGGGAGGAGGAGGAGATAGGAGGATGAGGGAGAAGGAGGGAAAAGGAGGATGGAGGGAGAGGAGGAGGGAGGAGGAGGAAGAGGGAGGAGGAGAGATGAGGAAGAGGGAGGAGGAGGGAGGAGGAGGAGGGAGGAGGAGGAGGGAGGAGAGAGGAGGATGGTGGAGGGAGAAGGAGGAGGGAGTAGGAGGAAGAGGGAGAAGGAGGAGGGAGGAGGGGGGAGGGAGGAGGAGGAGGAGGGAGGAGGAGAAGGGAGGAGGAGGGGGAGGAGTAAGGAGGAGGAGGGAGGAGGAGGAGAGGGAGAAGGGAGGAGGAGGTGGAGAAGGGAGGAGGAGGGAGGAGGCGAGGGAGAGGGAGGAGGAGGGAGAGTGAGGAGAAGGAGGAAGGAGGAGAAGGAGAGAGGAGGAGGGAGGAGGCGGAGGGAGAAGGAGGGGGAGGAGGAGGAAGAGGAATAGGAGGGACGATGAGGAGGGAGGAGGAGGAAGAGGAGGAGGAGGAGGGAGGAGAGAGGAGGTAGAGGGAGGAGGAGGAAAGAGGAGGAGGGAGGAGGAGGAGGGAGGACGAGAGGGAGGAGGAGGGTGAAGGGAGGAGGAGGAGGGGAAGGAGGAGGGAGGAAAAGGGAGGAGGAGGAGGGAGGATGTAGGGGGAGGATGGAGGAGGGAGGAGGAAGAAGAGAGGAGAAGGAGGGCGGAGGAGGAGGGAGGAGGATGAGGAGGAGGGAGGAGGAGGTAAGAGGAGGGAGGAGGAGGAGGGAAGATTAGGATGAAGAGGGAAGAGGAGGGGAGGGGAGGAGGAAGAGGGTAGGAGGAGGAGGGGAGAGGAGGAGGATTATAACGAATATGCCTGTAGGTAACTGCAGCGAAAAGGTCCACCTTTTTGAGAAATATGCAACAATTTTACATATATAGCAATGCTATTAAAAGTTATGTCCCCTCGCTATATATAAATTATAATGTAAATTAATATTAAGTAATATTAAGTAAATAACTGTTGGTACACTAAAAAAAAAACTATGACAGTTGGCAGCGCGGGAATGAGAGGAAGACGTGTAGAAAATTTCATCTCAATCGGATGGACCGTTCGCGAACACATAAAGGACATACATAGATACATACAGACAGACGGAGATTCTCTTTTATATATATAGGCTAGCTGACCCGGCCCGACTTCGCCCAGATCCTGGTGGGGAATATCTCATTTAATTCGTATAAGTAGTCATATAAGCTCCCGTTCCTGTTCCCGACTACCTATCTGTCTGTCTGTCTGTCTGTCTGTCTATCTATCTGTCTGTCTGTCTGTCTGTCTGACTCGGCCCGGCTTCGACCTGCTTCTGGTCGAGAGCATCTCATTTAAGTCATATAAGTAGTCATATAAGCTCCCGTTCCCGTTCCCGACAATCTTTCTGTCTGTCTATTTATCTGTCTGTCTGTCTGTCCGTCTGTCTGTCTGTCTGTCTGTCTGTCTGTCTGTCTGTCTGTCTGTCTGTCTGTCTGTCTGTCTGTCTGTCTGTCTGTCTGTCCGTCCCTCCCTCTCTGTCTGTCTGTCTGTCTGTCTGCCTGTCTGTCTAATCATTTATTGGTTGCAGTTAGAACAGCCTTAGATAAACGAAGACCAACTTACAAACAGCATTAGAAAGAGCACTTGAAAGATCTTTACATCTTCCCCCAACAATTAAGTTGGGTAAATGGAGCGCCGGCAGCAGCAGCAGCAGAAGAAGAAAAAGGAGGAGTAGGAGGAGGGAGGTGGAGGAGGGAGGAGGAGGAGGGATTAGGAGGAGTAGGGAGGAAGGCGGATTAGGAGGAGGAGGGGGAGGGAGGAGGAGGGGGAGGAGGAGGAAGAGTGAGGAGGAGGAAGAGGGAGGAGGAGGAAGAGGGAGGAGGAGCGAGGAGGGAGGAGTAGGGGGAGGAGGAGGGAGGAGGAAAAGGGAGGGGGTGGGGAGGAGGAGGGAGAGGGAGGAGAGAGGAGGAGGAGGAATGAGGCGGAGGGAGAAGGGGGAGGGAGAAGGAGGAGGGAGTAGGAATAGGGAGAAGGAGGAGGGAGGAGGTGGGGGAGGAGGAGGGAGGAGGTGGGGGAGGAGGCGGAGGGAGGAGGCGGAGGGAGGAGGAGGAGGAAGTCGGAGGAGGAGGATGAGGGAGGTGGAGGGAGGAGGAGGGAGGCGGTAGAGGGAGGAGAAGGGAGGAAAGAGGAGGAGGGAGGAGGAGAAGGGAGGAGGAGGGGAGAAGGGAGGAGGAGGGGGAGGAGGGAGAAGGAGGAGGGAGAAGGAGAAGGGAGGAGGAGTGATTAGGAGGAGGAGAGAGGAGGAGGAGAGCGAGGATGTAGGAGGGTAAGGAGGTAGGAAGGGGAAGGAGGTAGGAAGAGGGAGGAGGAGGGAGGAGGAGGAGGGAGGAGGAGGGAGAGAGAGGAGGAAGAGGAGGAGGAAGAGGGTAGGAGGAGGAGGAGAGGAGGATTATAACGCATATGCCTGTAGATAACTGCAGTGAAAGGGTCCACCTATTTGAGAAATATGCAACAATTTTACATATATAGCAATGCTTTTAAAAGTTATGTCCCCTCGCTATATATACATTATAATGTAAATTAAAATATTAAATAATATTAAGTAAGTAACTGTTTTTACATTTAAAAAAATATGACAGTTGGCAGCACGGGAATGAGAGGAAGACGTGTAGAAAATTTCATCTAAATCGGATGGACCGTTCGCGAACGCATAAAGGACATACATACATACAGACATACATTCTATTTTATATATAAGAATAAAAATGTGGCTAAATTTGACGGCTGAATCTAGTAAGTAATATTCTTCTTCTTATAGTCTATGCTGTGTGACGTTTGTAATCATTGCTGGCCACAGCTCTCTGTTTTGTTTGTGGCCGATCATTTTTGATACTGATCGTCTTCCATGCCATGATGTTAAACTGCCCAACGTCTTCTCGTTAAACTTATCCATGCACCTCTTCCCCTCCAACTTTCCTGTTGTGATGACATACTCCAGTTTTTCCTTTCTCATGGCATGCGAATAGAATGTGGACTGTCTTCTTCTGATGCGTGTAGCAAGTTCTCTTTGCTTTGAAGATGAACAGTGTGGGTAAATTTGACAACTGCCGCCAGTAAATGTTTGATCTGTAGTTGAATGGTGTGGCTAAATTTGACATCTGAAGCCAGCGAGTGATGTTAGTTTGTATTGTAGATGAACAATGTGGCCAAATAGGACAATTGGAGCTAGCCAATAATGTTAGTTTGTTTTCTAGATGAACAATGTACATAAAAATTACAGTCTTCTTCTTTTTACATTTTATTGCAGATACGCCAGAATGGAGTTACAGATGTTCTCTAATTTATGCACTGTTTAATAATGTATGAATGTTACATTTATATAATTTAACAATAGATTTTTATCATTCTGTAGTAAGTCTTCAGCAGGAAAGTATGTAGAGATATGTCTCAAAAGAATCTACTTGCTGATGCCTTCGTTGTTTAGACTAGCACCCCTTTCTCTAGGGGTATGAATCTTATCTGGTTATGCACTTTTAAGGTCAGTGTGTTTGCCTTTGCATGCATTTGTGTTAGGTTTACTTCCCCTAGATAGATCCTATCCTAGGCAAAGGGTTTTATCTAACCGTGGGTAGGTTTACCTTTTCAAACAATTTTGCTAGGACAGCGTAGTGCATGTACACAGGGCCTACTGTTTTTCACCCTTATCTACGAAAGCTTGGAATTCGATTTCGCTACTCAATAAATCAGGGATTTGCAATATTATTAGATGCCAATAGTTCTTGGAAAAATTCCCAGCCTATGCATTGATCAAACCCAGACAGAGAGAGAGAGAGAGAGAGAGAGAGAGAGAGAGAGAGAGAGAGAGAGAGAGAGAGAGAGAGAGAGAGAACCATGCATACAATACGAGTGATACTCACTGCCACGCCGACCACTGGGTCATACTCTCAGCTACGGCAACCAATGTGTCATATCCTCTGCCACGCCGACCATCAGAAGCACATATCTAGCCTTTCCTACACTCACCCTCATATTAACAACGAATGGAAACATTTATTTAACCACTCTTCAACTCGACCACCATCTCTTAACACGGAACGGACGTATTTATCTAGCTACTCCGCCAGTCACCTACCCCTTATAAATGATCGGAAGCACTTATATAGCCTTTCTTCCACTCACTCACCCTTCAACAACGAAAGGGAGCCTTTATCTAGCACCTCCCCCGTCTTTTAAGAAGGAATGGACGTATTTATCTAGTCACTCCACCACTCACCCACCCCTTAACAATGATCAGAAGCAATTATCTAGCCTTTCCTCCACTCGTCCATCCTTAACAACGACCGTTAGCCTTTATCCAGCAAGTCATCTGTCTCTTAATGAGGACCGGGCGTATTTATCTAGCCACCCAACCACTTGCCCACCCCTTAACAATGATTGGAATCACTTATCTAGCTACTTCACCACTCACTCACCCCTTAACAACGAATGGCACTAAGCCATACCTACTACAACCAATATTACCGGCCATCTTTACATTTTTAAATTTTTCATTTAATGATCTGAAACCGTATGATGATAGTGTTTAAACTCCGTCCACTAAAGACCATTAATAACCGCCACCCACCCATTAACAACGATTTACACTAAGCCATACCCACTACAACCAATAATACCGGCCATCTTTACGTTTATAAGGTTTTCATATTACGATCTGAAACCGTATGATGATAAATATGTATAAACCACTACGACTATCTACTGATCATATAACTGCCAAATGTACATTTTACCTATTATTGATTTCATATTACGCCCGTCGTGGCTCGAGGGTTTGAAACACCTAGCCCCATCACATGCGCCCGCATCCCCTCACCCGCATCCTGATCCTCCACCCCACGTCGGCTTGCCTAGCCCCCGTACACGGTTTCATATATAACAGTTACTTCCCTTAGATAACGAAGAATTATCTCCCTTAGCTGTCTGACATAAGTTTTACCTATAAAGAGCGGATTTCATGTGGGGCTAGACTCTTTACATGGTAAAATACGAAGTCACCTATGACGTATTTCACGATATTCGACCCGTTTTGCGCATTTCCTACTACTCATGGCAACGAAGACGAACGCCGGGGCATGGTGAAGCACCGGCGCCGAGGCAACAGAGGCAATGGTCAGGGAAAAAAGTCTTCCCATGGTCACAGGTGGCATGATTTATGTGAGGACACGAAGCACCAGGTGCACAAGGCTCTCCTCCTCGACGGAGGCGTGGCTTGAGAGCAGACATTTTTCTCAGGTATGGGACAAACATGGACAAAAGGCAAGGACAACGAAACAAACGTCTTGCATCATAATTCAAACACACGGGAGAGGAAAGACACCCAGAGTCGTGACATAGGTGGGCCCTCCCCCAGAGAATGTTAAGAAGGTAAAGCCTCGAAAAATTCTGGGAAGGGGGACCCTTCTGACGATCAGAAGCCTCCTGTCATGGTTGCTCCTCTGTTGAATTTTTATCACTAGAGCAGTCTGGTTTTACAATGCCAGAGACTCGCCATTGCCACCATCCTGTTGATTCCAATTCCAATTTTTTTTTTTTTAAATTCCAAATTCGGTCTCGTCTAACCTGCTTTCGCAGCCTTGGTTATTGTTGAGAGCCGTGGTTTTTGTGGGTTTTTAGTCCTGTTTCTTGTCTTGTACGCTCTTACGAGTGAGTCCTCTCTCGGACTGGTTACATAAGCGTTTGTGTTTGTGACGTCAGCTGGGGGGAGGGTGGTCGGCGGCTATCCTTTGTGCCCGTCTCCTCTTGTGGTTTTGTTTGTTGGTGTAGGCTCCTGGGTCTTCTTGCTTGGCTGGTTGCAGTCCTTATAAGGACTTTTTATTTGGTCTTTTTGCTTCCTTTGTTGTGTGTTGTTCGTAGAAGCTTTCCAAAGTTGTCATTTTCCTCCTTGCATCTTTTTTTCACTTTCGATTTTGAGTTTCCGTTGCTTTTCGATTTCTTCCTCCTCGGTTAGCCATGGGGTGATCACTCTGTCTTATATATAGAACGTGTAGTCGGCAAAATCAGGTTCATAGCATCTTTCTGGGTATTCTACCGGTTTCCTGAGTTTCTTGGGCTTCTTCTTTTCTTTTTCTTCCCAGCGCCTTTTGAATTCCTGGTGTCTGCGTTCCTCCAGTCTTACCAATTCTCGTAACTCCTCCAATGTAGGTCCCCGAGGCCTCTCTGTGCCGACATCAGAGTGCTCATCTCGGTCTTCTTCGGATGTCTGGCGAGATATTGGTTTGCCCTTGACGGTCTCGGGTGTCGTGGTTGGGGTGCTGGCTTTATCTTGAAGTTCCGGTTCGGGCTCTTGTTGGGTTTCACCTTGCGGTTTTTCTGTGTTCTTTTCCATTTCTCTGTTGATTGATCCTAGGAAAATATTTTGCAAAATTCTTGATAAAGATTACGAACTACTTTAGAACCCCAGCTAAGCGAAACACAACTTGGATTTAGGAAAAACAAAGGATGCACAGATGCCATTTTTTCTCTTGAACAACTTATAGGAAAATCAATCGAATTCAATGAAACACTCTACTTAGCCTTTGTCGACCAAGAAAAAGCATTCGATAGAGTAGATAGGAACAAGCTGTGGGAAATCCTTAAACAATATGGAGTGAGTACACATCTAACAAACCAATGTAGAAGCTTATACAACAGCAGTGAATGTACAGTGAGAGCAACTGGAGGACACTCAGAACCCTTCACCATAAGATCTGGAGTACGACAAGGTTGTGTCCTGTCCCCTCTCTAGTTCATAACATATATAGACAACATATGTAAAGGAACCAGCCAAACAGAGACAGCAAGAATACCGCATGACGAGAACACAGAAGAAGAAGAAGCATCTGCAAATCTAACCATTAGAGAACTCCTGTTTGCGGACGACCAAGCACTAATAGCAAAATCAGAAGCTGAATTACAAGACCACATAAATAGTGTAAACTAAATGTATAGGGAACATAACATGAAAATTAGCACAAGCAAAAGAGAGGTAATGACTATAACTAAAGAAGAACAAACAACAACAATTCACCTAAACGAACATCCCTTGAAACAAGTAAAGAGTTTCAAGTACCTAGGAAGAATCATATCATCAAATGGCAGATCAGAAGACGAGATCGAAAATAGATGCAATCAGGCAAACCAACTCATTGGACAAATGGCACCAATACTAAAGAACAAACATGTATCAATAACTACTAAGATAGCACTTTACAACACAATCTTCCTACCAACTCTATGTTATCAATGCCAAACCTGGACAATGACAGAAAAAGAGAAAAGAAAAATCACAACGGAAATGAGATTTCTGAGAAGAATACTCAACGTATCAAGAAGAGAGAAGATCAGAAATGAAGAAATCAGGACTAAAGTGGGGGTTAAAGAAGCACTAGATTTTATTAGAAAGCAGCAAGTCAAATGGTTTGGCCATGCAAGCTGGTTACCAGTCAACAGCATACCACAGCAAGCAATGATGTACAGACCAGATGGAAACAGAGGAAGAGGCCGACCACGTAAACGTTGGACTGGGGGAATAGCAGAGTCCATGGGAATATCGATATATTAAGCCCATAATCGGGCACTCTCACGAGGCTTATACTTCACCTCTACACCGCAAGGTACTAGAGGAACACGATGAGATGAGATTTTCAATTTCTTCCGCTGGTTGGTTTTGGGTTAACTCCATTTCAGCTTTCAGCAGATCTCTCTCTCTCTCTCTCTCTCTCTCTCTCTCTCTCTCTCTCTCTCTCTCTCTCTCTCTCTCTCTCTCTCTCTCTCTCTCTCTCTCTCTCTCTGATTTAATGGTTCGTAGCATTTCTCCATTTTCCTTCCTGTGTTTTCCTTCCTCTGCCGGTGATTGAAGCAGCTTGATTTGCTTCTTTAGCTCACCTATCTGGTCTTGCAGTTGAGCTTTTTCCGCTTGTGAGATTACGTGGCTGTCTCGCACCTCCGCATTGCTTCATTGTACGGTGTCTGTGAGTTGATGGTGAACTTTAAGACGTCTCTGTGTCTTTGTAGGTACGGACAGCCCATGTATCTTGCTCCATGCTTACCCAGGCAGTTAGCGCACTTTCTTTTGTTGTTGGGTGCTCGGAAGTCCGTGTCCAGCTTGGCCAGCGGACATTCCCTGAAGGCGTGGCGATCGGTGCAGTACCGACAGATTTCCGTCTTACCGCGACATGCTGCTCTGCTATGGCCGGCCCTCTGGCATCGTGAAAATTGAGTGACTCTTGGGATGAATCTTTCTGGCTGTTGCATTTTCTTTTTGATTGAAACTGAGGTCGACATCTCGCTGCTCTCTGTCGTCACCACCGCCAATGTTGTTGGAATCTTGGAGTAGGTGAGGCGCCTTCAACAATTGGATGTGGAGATTCTTCTCTTGTAGCTGCTTCAGAATTTCTTCGTCTGATAGCTCTGCTTGGAGCTCCGCCTGTTAATTAAACCAATCCCCCATATGAAGGTGAGGAGTTGAACTTATGCTGCCGAGATGAATAACGCACAAGCCATAGCGGTATTTTTCAAGGTGGAGCTCACTCCAACTCTCCTCCCACGGTTGTAACAGGAATTCGGAACCATTTTGTGAGCGAAAAAGTCCCTGGGGGATTTTGAGATGTGTTTTTATAGAAGAATGCTGAAAATTCCCTGGAGAGCCAAAACTGGACAATCTGGAATGTCGCGGGAGGCTAAGTCACAAAGACAACTTACCACATACAAAGAAATAAGCAGTGTTATACTGTTATTCCTTGAATTTAATTAGCAGACATGGCTCTGGATTGCCGGCTCCATCGCCTAGGAGTTTCGGACGCAGTTCGTAATCCCGCTTACCCGCGTTTGAAACACAGCTGTGTGCGATTTTGTAATGAAATGGAATGGGTGACGGTCGTTCAAAAAGCAATGGTAAACTACTGAACATAAACTTGCCCAGGAATCACGAACAGCAAAAAAAAAAAAAATGCTGTGGTTGACTACTACGTTCTGTAAAGGACATGCAACTAACTTTAAATCATAAAGACAACTTATCACATACACAGAAATAGGCAGTATTATTCCTTAAATTTTCAACCGTTGAAAGTCAATCCTAGTTTTGTATTAACTTCGGCAGTTGTGGGACGTTGGCGGAAAATATGGCGGCCTCTTTGTGTAAGTTATGGGATTGTATTCACAACAACGGTCTCCTCTAAGTTTGTTGAGGGTCAGTTTATGACTAGAATACTCTATTACTGTTTGTAGATGATTAAAGCAGCCGGTTCCATGATTCATTCACGTTTGCTGAATATAAGTATAATAAAACGAACAGTCCAACCTCGGTTTTCATTGATTAATCTTTTAATCATTGAGTCAATTGCAACGCTGATCGACTGATCGATCGTATTCCGGCACGAATCTTAAGCCTTGTCCACGTCAGATTGGAAGCACTAGACTCGAATTTCGCATTCTTTTGAGCTCCTCAGTAGTGCATATCCCTGACTGGACCCAGGATCAAACTACGGATCATGGCGTGTGAGGTGGGTGTGCAACCACTTGACAACGCAGCTGACGCTGGACGCGACCCAATTAATAATTATCATACTTTTTTTTTGTTTCGCATATCTTTTACAGGACATCGCTGTCAACATCAGCATCTTTCAGCTGATTGTTGATTTCTTGGCATGATTATGCTCAGTAGTTTGCCATTGCTTTCTGAGCGACCGGCTCACATACCCCGTAAGTTACCGATGTGGAAAGAACCGCTATCGATTCTCGCAAATGTCACGTTACTCATGAGAGTATACGGGATTAAGGAGAAAGTCATGCAACCCCTAGACTAGGAATAGGAAGACCGGCAATTATTATACTAGAATTAGCATATACCCATCCATCATGTGCCATGCCGGTAAGCATGGGCGAACATGTTCTGCCATCTCACTCGATCACCAGAGTCGTGGATCAGCTCCATGTTTCTGTCTCGACCATGCCACAAGGCCAAGCCATCCAGGTACTTGCTTCTAGGTCTTCCCCTTGGACTGTTCCCCTTGATCTTACTACCAGTTGTCACCAAGTTCTCCAGATCATTTCTTCTCATAACATGCCCAAAAAATTGTGACTGTCTACGTCTAATGTCTCTAATCAGTTTACGATCCTCATTTGTTTCTTGAAGGACTTGTTCATTAGTCTTTCTGGCTGTCCATGGTATTCTTTGCATTTTCCTCAGAAACCACATTTCTACAGCCATCAGATGTTTTTCAGCCTGACTGCTCATTGTCCAAGCTTCACATCTATATAAAAGTACAGGTTCTATGTAGCATCTCAACACCCTTTTTCTCGTTTCAATTGACATCTTTTTATTGGTCAGTATGTTTTTCATCTTGCTAAAGGCTACTTTTGCCATGGCGATTCTTGTTCTAATCTCTTTAAGGCATCTCCCCTCAGATGTTATTACTGTTCCGAGATAATTGTACCTATTCACTTGTTGAAGAATATTCCCATTTACTTGTATATTACATTGTGGTATTTCGTTCTTCCTAGTGATGACCATAATCTGTGTCTTTTTACAATTTAATTCTAACCCTAGTTATTCACTGTGTGTAACAACCGCATCTACTAAATGTTGCAGGTCCTGTTCATTGTCTGCAATCAAGACTATCATCTGCATATCTAATGTTATTGATGCATCGTCCCCCAATGTTGATTCCTTCCATATCTTCAATATTTCTGAAAATATTTTCACTGTACAGGGAAAACAGATCTGGAGACATTACACATCTCTGTCTCACACCTCTCTTAATAGGCTGATATTGGCTTACTTCATTATCAACTCTTATGGCAGCTTGTTGTTTCCAATATATGTTTTTTACAAGTCTAAGGTCTTTTCCATCAATTTGTAAATCTTCAAGCATCCTTATCATGTTGTCATGTCTCACTTTATCGAAAGCTTTTGTGAAGTCAATAAAGCTTCTTCTTCTTCTTCTTCTTCTTCTTCTTCTTCTTCTTCTTCTTCTTCTTCTTCTTCTTCTTCTTCTTCTTCTTCTTCTTCTTCTTCTTCTTCTTCTTCTTCTTCTTCGAATTCTTCGACTTCCGGTTTCCGGTAACGAGCGGACGTGTCTTCACATGCTGTCTCGATTTTTGAATATTTTAACAAGTTTACTTAATTCAATCGCGATGTTGTGTATATCACTGTGTTCGTTCTAAGAGTGGATTTACATACTACTCAACACTTCAAGTTTATGTGACCGTTTATTTAGTGAAATGAGGGATTATTTGTGATATGTGATGGTAAGAGCAGCTATTTTTGAATGTTACCAATTATCGATCCACGTCAACGTGAGAATTAGCCATGCGGGGCTAACAAGTGATAATCGCTACGCACGCCCTACAGAAGGGCCGGCGCTTTTATTTACTCCATTATTGTGCTGAATTTACACACTCGTCAAGTTTATGTGACTGTTTATGTAGTGAAATGAAGATTTCATTGTGACACGTGAGGGTAAGAGCATCCATTTTTGAATTTTTACCACTTATCGATTCACGACTACGTGAGACTTAACTATGTGTGACTAGCAAGAGATAAGCGCCACGCACGATCTACAGAAAGGCCTGCAGTTTTATTTACTCCTTGCCTTGTCGAGCTGCCTATATTGCCAACATGTCCACCAACTTACGATCATCAACTGTGTCAAAGCGTGGTGAAAATGTAAACAAAAACAAGACGGGACAAAAGTTAGTTAGCACGCCAGCTCAGCGACTGAATCGATCATCTTCATCGCCAACATCCATCACGTTGTCTAGTGAACAATCAGACACTGATGTCCTGCTGGACAAACAACACAATTCGCCAGCTCAATCTTATCAAACTATCACATCACCTTCAAAGACGCTTTCTTCGGCCGAAACACAGAGCCACAATGATTGTTGTCGTGATCTAATTCAGGCTTTGGAGACGAGGTTACAAGATTTTATTACCAACAACGCCACTAACATTATTGCGGAGTTTAAAAAAGAAAACATTCTTCTTCGAGAGGAAATCCGAATTCTTAAAGAAGAGAAGGAGACTTTTAAAACATCCATACATGCCTTGAAACTAAAGCGTGCACAGTCATTTCATAAAAGTGCACAAACAGAAAGTATCCATGGTGTTGTAGATGCGTGTGTTACCAGTGAATGTTCGTCGCATAATGACATACAGATAGTTTCTACAAGCAACAAAACCACCACTAAACCTGTAGAACGCACACCATCTATCTACCCCATCGATGTGCATGTCAGCAACAGGTTCCAGGCCTTAAGTGTAGACTCTCTAGCAGCAGACTTGGAATCACAGAGCTCAGTCGTTACCACTACTGGATATCAACAACCAACGCAAGCAAGATATAATAAACAAAAACACAAGAAAGACGACAGTGACCAGTGGCAACAACAGTCCAAGCGGACACGCCAGCAGCGTGAAATAACCATAGATCATAGTGCAACACATGTCGTCATTGGAGACTCCCTGCTGAAGGGAATCTATAGTGATCGCATGTCATCTTCTGACAGCGAATCAACTTCAATCTACCCTGTACCAGGCGCTGACATTGACAGGCTGACCGCTACACTGCGACGATTCCAAGTGAACGACCGAATTAGGAGAGCAACAGTCCATATTGGTGTTAATGACATAATGGATAATAAAATCATCAGCACCTCACAACTAGCTACATTGGAGGTGCTGTTGCGCAATAGATTTCCGAAATCATCTTTGTTTATTTCATCTATCATCCCACCATGTTACGGGTTACAGCGTCGTACTGCCGATGCTGCTAATCTAACGTTATATAAATTCTGTAAAAATAATAGCATGAATTTCATAAATAACACCCCTTACTTTACGTCACCGTCCGGAGCTCCAAAGAAAAAACTATACAGGGATCAAATACATTGTTCCAAGCTAGGAAGTAGCTTCCTAGCGAAGAACATAAAATATCCCGAACGTGCACAACAACCAGCACCAGTTACAGGAGTAAACCGAACTTCACTTCCGGCAACAGCCACCTCACTGTGTTCAGAAAACACTCCTTCTCTTCCCACACCACCCTTGCGTGTACCTCAGGAACACAATGTTGTGAATAGCAACCCAAGCTCCAATCCAAATGTTGCTAAATATGATACTTTGTTTCCTACCTTGCCCGTAAAACAGTCTCCCTCTATGATATCAAAGGGGACGCCGTTAAACAATGGTGCTGTACCGTCGATGCCTGCTTCCAATGTAGGCACTTCCAGTGACAATCATAGCAATCCCTCGCTGGACGGTAATCTACAACCCTATGAGTGGAACCGTCAACTTCAGCAGCTAATGCGATACAATCCTGCAGCCCTGCACCAAGCATTCATGATATCACTCCAGCAAAGACATTTTCCTGCCCCCTCTAACAACCCTAACTATTTCTAAATAAAGTTTCAAAATCCCTGCAATTTGTATACCACAAGCGACATCTTCCTTTTAGTTTGCAATGTTCGCTAATCACGATCAGTGGCTCAACAAAAATGGTCTATATATAGGCCATCTCAACATCTTTCATCTGCTCAACAAATTACCTGAGCTCTCGGTAATACTGTCCAAACAGTTCCATGTGTTTGGAATTACAGAAAGTCGTCTTAACGACAAAATAACCGACTCTGAAATCTCACTTAAGGGATTTAAAGTAATTCGGAAAGATGCAAATCAAAAATTAGAGACAGGTATTGCTGTATACATTTCCAATTCTCTCAACTGGTCCCGTAGAAGTGATCTCGAGACAGTAGAGATAGAATGTGTTTGGTTAGAGGTGAAGCCAGCCAGCCAACAACCGTTTCTCATTGGATACTTATATAGGAATCCTTGTGCCGGGTACAGTTGGTATGACTGCTTCACTACAATGATGGATAGAGTGTTTACAGCAAGTAGAGAAGTTATGATACTAGGTGACTTCAACATAGATATTAGTAAACCCAACCAGACATGGGACGATATCATTCTTTCTTACAATTTCAAACAACTAATAAACCGTCCCACAAGGGTTACTGACACATCCTCAACTATAATTGATCATATATATGTTACTTGTCCAGATAATATTATTGAATGTTCTGTTCCTGTTTGTACAGTTAGTGACCACTACCCGGTATGTTGTACATGGTCAAGAATTGGGTTCAAACCTCTTAAACATAAACATGTAAGTATCAAATTCAGGAATTTTAAAGCATTCAACCAAGATTTATTTTTGCAAGACTTAAGAAAAGCAGCCCTTGATCACGTTTACCAACTTCCTGACCCGGACGATGCATTAGCTTTCTGGACGAAGACAGTCTACAATGTGTTCGATAACCACGTGCCAATCAAAGAAGTTCGAGTCAAAAATCAACATAAATCCCCATGGGTCACTAGAGAAGTGCTGGAAATCATGAGAGAGCGAGATACAGCACACAAAAATAAAGACTTCATCAATTACCGCAGACTAAGGAATAAAGTTAAATATGAAATTCGTAGGATAAATAAAGATCATTTTAAAAATTTGATTGTAGATAATTCAAACAGTACAAATATATGGAAGGCTATTAACTTGCTAACCAATAAGAAACGCCCTACAGAATCAGAAATACCAAATTCTATAACATTCGATGAATTCAGTTGGTTCTTTCAATCAGAAATAGAGAATCTAAAGTCTTCAATACCAGACTCATCGTGTAATTTAAGTTCACTGGCATCATTCTGTGAGGAGAAGTGCACCAGAAATATTCCCGCTGAGATTCCGTTAATGTCTGTTGCAGACGTTTATAAATATCTCTTGAACCTCAAATCAACAAACTCACACGGCCTAGATGGTATCAGTAATAGAATTCTTCGTTGTGCTGCACCAGTCATTAGCGAGTCCTTAACGTTCATATATAACCAGTGCCTGGCCCAAAACTACTTTCCATCTGCATTTAAAATTGCTAAAGTGTTTCCGCTAATTAAAAATGGCTCAATCGATAATAGCGTTTTGGGTAATTATAGACCTATTTCCTTACTATCGTCGCTATCAAAACCACTAGAAAAACACATTCATAAAATAACGTTACACCATTTAATTAACAATGATCTAATAATTAACAGTCAATCTGGGTTTCGACCTAAATATTCTTGCCATAGTGCTCTAACAAAAATGACCGATAACTGGCACTTAAACATCAACAACGGTAGAATTTGTGGAGCGGTGTTTGTAGACTTTAAAAAAGCTTTTGATATGGTAGATCACGATATTTTAATTAGAAAACTAAAGCAAATGAAGACAAGCACCAACATGGTGAACATAATTACATCATTTCTATCCGACAGGCAACAAGTTGTGTCCTTCAACAACTGTCTATCAAGACCCACACAGCTTAATATTGGTGTGCCTCAGGGCTCAATACTAGGTCCGCTGCTTTTTGCAGTTTATATTAATGATCTTCCTTTATATATCAATACAACTTGTGATCTATTTGCAGACGACTGTACTATATATACTAGTCAAGAAAACCGTAGTGAATTAGAGAATTCTTTACAAAAGGAACTTGATAATCTTACTAGATGGAGCAATGAAAACCGCATGCAAATTAACATCGACAAAACCAAATCCATGCTAATAACGACCAGACAAAAACTACAGACACTAGCCATAACTGGATCACCGCTCGAACTCCGCATAGGCACGTTACCTATAGTTAATGTGACTGAACATAAAACACTAGGGCTTTTAATAGACAGCCATTTGAACTGGAGCTCTCATGTTCACGCTCTTACCAAGAAAATAGCACAAAAAGTTTACCAACTTGCTAAAATTCAGCACTTCCTGGACGAAAGCACGCGAAAAATATTCTATACATGCTATATCCAATCACATCTCGATTACTGTTCCACAGTTTGGGATGGTTGCCCTAAATCTAATTTAAAACGACTATATTCTCTACAAAACCGCGCTATTCGTCTGGTTTCTGGCATAAAGCACGTTGAAAGTAATATTTTGTACAGTCATCTAAGACTTTTACCACTACAAAAGCGCTTCCTTTTCAACAAAGCCAAATTAGTGAATAAAATTATATCTCAAAATACCCCAGAGTATCTTCTGCCGCTGATTCAATCTAATGCAATGAACAGCAAGCGCCTAAATTTGTTACATGTCTCAAAGCCTAGATTGGACCTATACAAAACATGTTTCGCCTATTCTGGTGCTCACTTATGGAATGATCTGCCTCCAGATCTGAAAACTCCAATGAGTCCCTACACATTTAACCGAAAACTCTTTCAATACTTAATCCATACCGACTATATGCCACCATAATTCATTTACTGGTATAATTGTTCAGTATAATTGTTCATTATAATTGTTTAACTATAATTGTTCACTATATATGTGTGTGCGTGTGGGAGAGAGAGAGAGAGAGAGAGAAAGAGAGAGAGAGAGAAAGAGAAAGTGGGTGTCAGAGAGAGGGAGAGAGTATGTGCGCACGTGCGTGCGTGTGTGGAGAGAGTGATTAAGCTAGAAATGGTGGGGGAATGTGTCAGTGCATGCATTCGTACGTGTATGTGTGAGAGTGAGTGAGGGAGTGTGTGCGTGCGTGCATGCGTTCATGTGCATGTGTATGTGTGAGAGAGTGTGTTGAGAGAGAGTGTGTGTGTGTGTGAAGGATTGTGTGTTAGAGAGTGAGACAGTGGGAGATTTGATGTGTTAGTGTGTGTGTGAGCGTGCACATGCGTGTGAGTGTGTGTATATGAAAGAATACAGAGAGAGAGAGAGAGAGAGAGAGAGAGAGAGAGAGAGAGAGAGAGAGAGAGCTGAGCTGATGCATGTCGTGTAACACGCATGTTATGTAACACGCGAATCCATATGTTTGTGTATTCTCATCTGTCATATTATCAGTTAAATACCATTTGATTTTATCATGCATAATATAAACTCATGTTCATTACTGTAGTTTGAGTGAGAGAGTCAGTAAGTGTGAATGAGAGACAGAACGAGTGAGCGTGAGAGTGAATGAGTGAGCGGGAGAGTGAATGAGTGAGCGGGAGAGTGAATGAGTGAGCAGGAGAGTGAATGAGTGAGCAGGAGAGTGAATGAGTGAGCAGGAGAGTGAATGAGTGAGCAGGAGAGTGAATGAGTGAGCGTGAGAGTGAATGAGCGGAAGAGTGAATGTGTGAGAATGAATGTGTGTGTGTGTGTGTGTGTGTGAGAGAGAGAGAGAGAGAGAGAGAGAGAGAGAGAGAGAGAGAGAGAGAGAGAGAGAGAGAGAGAGAGAGAGAGAGCATCACTATTTTTACGTCACATACATTTTATGTACACATTTTTCTCCATGTTTAACATTTTTATGAGACTGCTCATGACAAGTGTCAGTGTATGTGTGTGAGTAAAGTGTGGGAGTTTGTTCATACTAGTTTCAATACTAACGTGAGACATTTTGTATGTGTCTAGATGTGAGGAAGTGTGAGTGTATGTGGAGGATGTGTGTGAGTGTGGGGATATGTGTGGGTGGGGGTTGTGTGGGTGTGGGTATGCATTTGGATGGGTTGGGGTGTGTGGGTTTTGGTGGGTAGTGGTATTTGTGGGTGTTGGTGGGATGTGTGGATGGATGTGTGGGGGTGAAAGTAGGGGTGTTGGAATGGGTGTGGGGGATGTGTGTATGGGTGGAGGATATGTGTATGGGACGGATGCGGGGGATGTGTGTTTATGTGGGTGGAGATGTGTGGATGGTTTGAGGAAGTATGTGTGGGAGGCGGGGTTGTGTGGGTAGGGGATTGTGTTGGGTGGATTGGGGGTGCAAGGGCGGGTGGGGAGAAGTGTATGGGTGTGTGGGTTTGAGATATGCGTGCGGTGTGTTGGTGGGGGATGTGTGAATGATGTGTGGGTGGAGGGTATGTTTGTGGTGGTATGGGTGGAGGATAGTGTGTGGTGTGGGGGATGTGTGTGATGGGTGCGGGGAATGTGCGTATGGGTGGGGTATATGTGTGGGTGAGTAGAGGATTGTGGTGGTTGGGGAAGTATGTGGGGTGTGTGGGTGGGAGATGTGTGTGTGTGTGGATGGGGAATGTGTGGGTGGGGGTGTGTGAGTGGCTTAGGGATGTGTAAGTGGGTGAGGGAGTTGTATGTGTTGGGGTGGGATGTGTGAGTGGGTGGAGGGTGTGTGTGGGTAGTGGTATTGTGATCGAGAGATTGGTTGGGGGTGGGTGTGTGGGTGCGTAGTGGAGGATGTTTGCGTGAGTGAGTGTCTGTTGGTGGACGGGTAGGGAATGCGTGTGTGGGTGGAGAGAGGTGTGTGGTGTGTTGGTTGGGGATATTGTGTGGGTGAGGTATATGTGTGTGGGTGGGGGATTTTTGTTGTGTGTGAGTGGGGGTATGTGGGGTGGATGGGTAAGGGTATCTGTGTGGGTGTGGGTGGGAATATTGTGTGGTATCTGGGTGGGGGATATGTGTGTGGTGTGTAAGTGGCGATGTGTTGGTGAGGGATGTGTGTGTGTGGTGCGTGGGTTGGGAATAGTGCGTGGTAGGGGGTGTATGTGATGTGCGGGTGGGGGATTGTGTGGTGGGGGATTAGGTTATGGCATGTGTGGGTGGGTGGAAGTTGTATGTGTGGGTGGTGGGGGGTGTGTGAGTGGATTGGGGATGTATGGGTGGTTAGGGAGATGTGTGTGTGTGTGGGGGGGGGGACATGTTAGTTGGTGGGGATGTGTGTGTATGGTTTGGGGATGTGTGAGTGGATGTGCGATGTGTGGGTTGGTGGGGGATTGTGTGCATGGGTGGGGAATATGTTGTTGATAGAGATGTTTCTGGGGGATGGGTGGTTTGAGGTGTGGGTGGGGAGAGGATGTGTGGGTTAGGATGTGTATATGGATGGGAGTGGGATGTGTGGGTTGGTGGTGGAATGTTTGTGGGTGGCGAGTGTGTTTTGGTTGGGGGATCAGGTGAGGGCAGTGTGTGCGGGTGGGGGATGTGCGGGAGGGGGATGGGTCGGTTGGTGGGGTATGTATGTGTCCCTTGGTGTGCGTGTATGTGGGTAGGTGGGGGTGTGTATGTGTCCCTTGGTGCGCGTGTATGTGGGTAGGTGGGGGTGTTGTGTGGGTGGGGTGATGTATGGATAGGTGGGAGATGGGCCTCACAATATGGTAATTAGAATTGTTTATGTTTACAACATTCATTTCACAATGTTTATTTTTCTTCCTATGTAAATGTATAATGCTCTTGATGAACGAAAGACGAGTGATTGGAAGGGCCGAATGTAAGACGGGCCTGCGCGCCCAATTTGTGACCCTAATAAAGTTGATTTGATTTGATTTGATTTCTTCTTCTTCTTTCGTTCGCTTGAAATATGTTATAACTGCAATGCTGTCTCTTGTATGAATTGAACTGTCTTTTTCAGTTCACACAGCGATCCATAGAGTATATCTTCCACTGTCGTCTCTCTAGGCCAGAAGGTTTGCCTAGATATGTTATATTTTGGGCAGTCTTGGAGTATGTGCTCTGCTGTCTGCGACGCCAATCTACATGTGCACATGGCTATTTCACCAATCTTGAATTTTGTATACTTGTGGTTGTGTAATCTATTGTGCCTTCTTCTGAGGTGCAGAATAATGACTTGTTCTGGTCTGTCCATAATGTGGTAGTCATCTTGAGCAGGTTTTGGTGGCTTTCTGACTGATTTGATCATTCTTTTCTTTTGGTGGTATGTAACGGGCACATCAGGCTGTTCTTCTTTGGCTCCTTCCTTAGCCAATTGATCAGCTCTGTTGTTTCCGGGTACTCCACAGTGGGATGGTATCCACTGTATGGTGACCTTATGCTGACTGCTAAGTTCAGAAAGTAGTGTTCTTAGTACTGGCAATTTCCTAGACAGGAGCGCCTCGAGTACTGATTTTGCATCTGTCGTCAATAAAGCAAAGGTGTAGATCTTTGTTTATTTCTAAAGAGCGTTCGATTACGGTTCTCAGTATATACACAGCATTTACTGCACCCTTGCCTTCTACAAACCCACATTGTTCTTCTCCTATTTCAGGTTGTATTTTCCTCCTAACTCTTTGCATGATAATTCTTAGCAAAATCTTCGTTATGTGACTCATGATACTAATTGTTCGATGTTGATCACATTCCAAGGCTCCTGATTTCTTTGGGATTGCAATAAATACAGAATTACATAACTCATGAGGTATATTTCCAGTATCATATATTGTATTAAGCAGACTGGTAACTTTATCTATTCCATATTCTTCTAAAGCATTAATCATTTCTGTTGTGACGCTGTCTGGACCGGGGGTCTTGCCAGATTTTATATGGTTAAGAGTATTCTGAACCTCCATCTTCAAAATTGCTGGTCCTTCATTATTATTTTGAACATCATACTGTTAGTCTCTGTTATCGTCATAAAGGTTTTTCACATAATCTGACCATACATGTAAGATCTGATCTTTTTCTATTATGACTCTTCCATCTTTTGTCTTTAGGCAGCCTGCTGATGTCCGTGTTCTTTGATTAGTAAGCTCCTGAATTCTTTTGTGCATTAGTTTCACATGTTTACTGTTGTGTTGTTTTTCAATTTCTCTGCAATTTTTCTCAAGCCATGTTTCTTTTGCCTCCTTACATAAGGTTCTGACTTTTCTGTGAATTTCTTCATATTTGGCAGGATTATTTTTGTTCTGTCTTCTTGTTTCCATTAGTTGTAAAATTTCTTCAGTCATCCATGTCTTACGGCCCACTTTCTTTACTTTTGGAATAGTTTTTTCTGCTGCACAACTGATTAAATTCTTCAGCATTTCCCATTGATCATCTACATCTTGAAATAGGATCTCTAGATCAGACAATAAATCAAATTTGTTCTTTACTTCTATGTTAAAATTATCTTGTATTTCTTTGTCAGTTTTCAATTTGCACAAGTCATATTTAGGGTTTCCTGCTGTATACTTGACTTTCTTTAAATGAGGAGAATGTTTGAGGTGCTTTTTCTCTTTTCTCTATTTTATTCTTCTTTCTTTGCTGTGTTTCGAACGCAGTCGGCATTGCGCTTCTTTTTCCTCTAGCACCTAAGAATAGGGAAATTATGTCTCTCTTATGCTACATCATTATCCTTCGTTTTCATATATATTACTATATCTATAAAAATCGTATGTATGTATGAATATATGTGGATCCGTCCTTTATGCGTTCGCGAACGGTCCATCCGATTGAGATGAAATTTTCTATACGTTTTCCTTTCATTCCTGTGCAACCAACTGTCATAGTTTTATCTATCAGCTATCAGCTATTACCTTCCTAAAATTTAATTTTGTAATTACATGACTGAACATCAGAAAATATAAAAAAATATAAAAAAAGGGATATAACTTTTAGTAGCATTGTTATATCTTAAGTTAAGTCCCCTGGCTATAGATTAAATGAGTTGATTGACGATGAATTAAATGAGATGCTCCCCACCAGGGACTGGGTGCAGCCGGGCCAGGTCAGACAGACAGATAGACAGACAGATAGACAGACTGACAGACAGATAGTCGGGAACGGGAGCCAAGTTTACTTTAGATAGATCTCTTCCAATCATATTTTCTATCTATTCTTCTATTCTATCTATATTTTATTGTTATGTTCGGGCCAAACATACATACATAGACAAGACAGACAGACAGACAGATAGATCGATCGATCGGGAACGGGAGCTTATATGACTACTTATATGAATTAAATGAGATGCTCCCCACCAGGGCCTGGGCGAAGTCGGACCGGGTCGGACAGACAGACAGATAGTCGGGAACGGGAGCTTATATGACTACTTATATGAATTAAATGAGATGCTCCCCATCAGGGTCTGGGCGAATGTCACAGTCCTAGATTTCTAGGGGATTGAAACTCGGGCTCATACAGGCAACAAACTCCATTCAGATACAATCGAGCATCATTTATTTACAGTTATATTACAGTACGCTGGCGAAGTGAGTTTTCACAAGCCAGCATTTAACAAGTTGCGTATCACAGGAGTGTACAATGAACATGATTATCACAAACACTCTAGCAGCTATCTAACATATAATAATGTATGTATAAGACCCCTAAAACACTTGGGTCTGAAACTATCAAGTCCCCTTAAGGTAAGCCCTGTTGCTTCCTCAATGTCCAGTCCGTGTCTGTCCGTCCACACGTGTCGCAATCCGACACGGGTGGTAACTCTCTCTGAGTTTCTCGTGGACCCCGCAATCGGCGGGCCCTATCAGTGTCCACGTGGCTGTGGACCCACTGACCGTTCCTTCGAGAAGGCTCTAGATTATTCTAGCCTTCGAGTGACTCGGTTCTTTCCCTTTAGCTGGATTTATATCCCTTCGCCAGTGTCTCGTTCTTTTAGGTTGGTACCGCCCTTTAGGTGAGTCTGTGACAGCGAAGCCGGGCCAGGTCAGACAGACAGATAGACAGACAAGCAGACAGACAGACAGACAGACAGACAGATAGATAGATACATAGATAGATAGATAGATCCCCGCCAGAGCCTGGGCGAACCCGGGCTGGGCAGCTAGTATACATATATATACAGACACACATTAAGCTCCCACCCTCTTTGGAATATACTTTTCCTTTCTACTGAAATATGCCATTCCTAATCAGGATGGTGGTATATACATTCACTCACACTCAGATGGCCGCCTTTACAATGCTCAAAGATTGAAGGCCAAGACCAAAATTAGGAAGGTACTGATCAGAGAGTTGCTTTTTGCAGATGATGCTGCAATTACGACCCACTCGGAGGGTACTATCAATCTTTATTGACGACGCCGAACAAGAGATAGTAGACCATTTTACATATTGTGGCATGATGAAACAGAACTCCCCATTCTCAGCCCTACACATTCATAAGAATACTTCCGATTTAAGTGGCGTTTCCTAATATAAGGACGATTCTTGGAACTAGTATGTTCTAGAACGAGTTGGGGGAGGGCAGCGGTATATGCGCTTGTCTTTTGATTGGTTAATAATTAATGAGCCCACGCTATTCCTGGGCCATATTTTAAAATCTCATTAGTTGAGCGGGATTCCACCGAGAGCGGTCGCTAGTGTGATGTGATGACCCAACAATGCCCTTAAAGATTCTATAATATATTGTTCTCTGGACAACAGGTACCGCTTTAAAACATACTTTGATGTTGTAGTGTGCCTAGTGAACGAAAGAGAAGAATATAAGAGTATTTTATGAATAAAATGTGAAAGTGGAAAACCTAACTTCTATGCGCCAGTATTCTGGATACTGCTTCTTCCACCTTGACATGTCTTTCACGCTGTATACTCCAAATGCATATTAATCCCTTGATGTGACTGGTTGCGTATGCTTGATGAATGTATGGTACACTCATGCAGATTCGCAAACCCAAACCCCTTGTACATTCTTCATGCCTAGGATGACTTATTCTTGAATCAACTGTACCTTTGCTCTCGCGAGTTAACATATGGCAGTCTGAATGAGAATGAGTGATGAAACTATGTACACGTACCTTTGTAAAACGCTGAGAAAGGTGTGTGAACCTGTGTCTTAGTTGGCTGAATATTGTATGGTTCATGCAAATTTACAAGGACTAAACATGTTTTTCCACATATGTGCTTGGTGCATATGTGAACAGTTGCTATGCAATTGAGCTTCTGTTACCTACTGTAGTAGATATGAAAATTACTCAGTGGGGAAAGAGCACATGATGATGATGATGTACCTGTGAGACAGGTCTGGTGAAAAAGGGGTGAGGTCTGGCATTGCTGTGTAAGTGTATATGGAATAGGACATTCATGCACCAACATCACAGCCATAGGAATGGATGTCTGGTCTGCTAATTGGGTAAATGCCATTAGTTAATACATAATGCATATTGCAGTTGTAAATGCCTATTTTCCATTTCCCTTCACAATGCCTGTCCCATGTTGCTACGTCACAATGATTGCTGTATTGTGTCTAGTCCTCCTTGTGCCCAGGTCTACTGTGGTTCAAACATGGTGGAACTTAGACCACATAAATGCTTGTAATTGTGTTAAGCTAACCCTGTCTCCACATATAGGCTTGTGATTACCACAGATAAAGGTGAATAATAAAATATCACCCACAGTACATCACAGTGAAATTCACAACATTGTCAACTAGGAGAGGTGTGTTTGGTCAACACCTCACCTTAACCTCCCCATCTCCAATTTGTGTATGTTGATGTATGATAACATTATCTTTTAACAAATGTAAAGAGATGGTGTGCCATTTTGTATATCAACAGAGAACAAGAGTATGGAGGAGAGGCATCCATATATCATCTGGGACCTCTAACCAGAAGTCCTAGATCCAGATGTGACTCCCTATCAAAATGTGGGAATATCAAGAAGAGTTTTCTCTCAGCTCAACAGCTGAATGCATAAATGGGAGCATGACACAATCTGAAGCACTACAAATGTGGTGAACTGGACAGTGATCTTTGAGTCAATCAAATGTCATCTGAGAAATAAACAACAAGTCTATGGTGGTGAACCTCATTCAGGACGTCTGGTGAAATGACTGGGACAATGGATTGTTTGGCTAGGACTTATCTTAGTTAATCTCCAGCCTGGTGCTCACACAGTGTTTCAGAATGAAGACTTGAGATAGACTGAGAAGAAAGAATGCTGGGACATATTTGTATCTTAGATCTTCCTCTACAGGAAAAGTAGAACAAAGTCCTAAGTGTCAACTTCATGAACAGTCAGAGTAAGTGAGAGAGACTGAGAAGGAAGAATGCTGGGACATATTTGTATCTTAGATCTTCCTCTACAGGAAAAGTAGAACAAAGTCCTAAGTCTCAACTTCATGAACAGTCAACTCACCAGTGAAAGACAAGGCTGTAACTTTTCTTCAAACTGTGACAGTAGGGGATAATTAGTCAGACTTGGAAAATCATCATGGGGGGAAAACTGCAACCTGAGCTGTCCAACACCATCATAGGTGCTAAAAGGATTAAACAGACCAGTGGAGCAGAACGTCCCTATGCTTGCCCCAGGTTTTCCCTCATTAACAGTAGAGGAAAGGATAAAAGTCAATGGTGTAGTGGTGATTAGAGAGGATAGGAGGAGGAAAGTTTGGTTATTAGCTGGAGGAGGGTGTAGGAGTGTTGTATCATGTTTATCTTCATGCATGTTCGGCATAATTATACCTTATGTAGGTAATTATTGAAATGTTGACATGACAAATGGGATGAACAATGGTCATCACTAGACTCACCATCAGCTCAATAAACAGTATTATTGAACCAGTGTTTTAAGTACATGTCCCCAGTGAATTTCTTGTACAGTTGCTGTCAAGTTTTGTCTCTGGTGACTGTCTTAAGTACTGTGGTTGGTTATACATATTGTGAAAAGTCTTGTGTAGATGTTGTCAAGTATCTCATGATGTATGTCTTGTACAATTGTGGTGTAAACAATTCTATGTAAATGTATGTCCCACTTTTGTCAAGAACCTGTCATGTAGATGTCTTGTCCAACAGATGTATGTACAGTTATTGTTGAGTTTGCCTACAAATAATTGAGTTCTGCAATCCCAAAGAAATGGGACAAACTGATATAGGTCACAAAATGACAAAATATATAGGAGATCTATGTGACGGACGAACAGCACACTGGCAACATTATGTTGAGTGAGATGGATCCTCAGTTGTACAGGCGCTAATAGTTCAGATCTTCTCTGGCCTTGGGTGAACTATTTTACTTCTTATATAAATTTCTGTGTAGATACATAGTAGTCTCACAGTGGGGGTTTGAGCCAAAAGAAAAATGGTTCTCCAAAAAGGCTATTGCGGGAATGATTAGCTCATTTGAGTGACCTCTAGACAAAACGGGCAAAATCATATCCTTTATCTTGTTATTCATTATTCAAGATATATCTCCAGAGAACACTACTAACTAGGTCCTCTGGCAACTCAATCAAACATGTCACATCCCGGGAAGGTTAACCCGGTCAACAAATACCCGCAGAAGTCGGATGTGTCGGCCTAACGGCGCAAGAACGCAGCTCTGCTGTAAACAGGCACAACGCAATCACATCCGAAAAAAACAAAACGGATGAACGAAGAAGAAGAAACATGTCACATAACTGGTAGGCTCTTTCCGGGATATAGACCCTGGGAAAACCTGGCACATAACTGGGTTGCTCTTTCCAGACTATAAACCCTGGGAAAAAGAACAGTCGTCTCGGATTTAAACCCTGGTAATAACCTGCTAGGGGCTCACATACCTTGTGCCCTGATGTCAGGATACAAACCTTGGGCATACCCTGCATAAGACTCACTTTTGGGATCTCTATGTTGGTATTAAAATCCGGGGTGACCTCTCGCAAATCAGACCAATTCTTGGAGTTTTTATGGTGTTGTTTAATGGACCCTGTCTCTTATATGAGGGCAACTGTCCAGACATGTAAACCCACAATAAATCTCTAGAAGGTTTGATTTCATTAATAGTGATAATATTTCATATATCACTGTTTTAATATATCAGTTAGGATTCAATGTAGCAGACTGAAGATGGTGTATAAATATCTTATGGGTCAACATAAATGCTGTATCCATGATATTTAAGTTCTCAGTATGAAATGATTTATTAGCTTGTCAATGTTGTTGTATAATTTTGTGCATGCTGGTTATTCAATATATGTATCCAAAAATTAAGGTACCTGAAACACCAGAGAACACAAATTATTTTAATATAACTAAGACAGCTATTACAGGGGAAAATTCATTTTTGTCCCTGAAATTAGGACACTTGATCCAGTAAATAATATGGGGCCTACTCCATCTCCAAAATTAATTGCTGGCATGGGTGAGAGAGGGGAATTATTGTTGTAAATACAACATTTTTTAATGTCACCACATCACATAAGATAACAACTCCTTATATTCTCTTCTCCCCATAACATGCTTGCAACACTGAGAGTAGAGAGTGTGAACCCTGATGGAAAACTTGGGCAACCATTAAGACACCTCAATAATAATCTCTCTCAGTGATAGTCAGTATTCGTACCGGCTAATGTCCAGTGTCGATTCGACGTTGGATTTATTCTTCAGTTGTGTAATCTTGTCGGTAGCCCTGATCAAGCTGCTGAGAAAGTGAACACAATTGAAATCTCCAGCAGAAACATCCTTATCAACTCAGTCACTTGCCATCAAAAGTAGTGGTATTATTAAGCATACTTGATACGTGATGGACGAGATGAAGGGAAAATTCTACCTGATGTCATGGGCGGTCATACAAAACCGACCACAGTCTGGTGTCTATAAGACATTAGTCTATTGTTCGATGGTGTAATCTCTCTGGTGTACTAGGATCCATGTCACCAGGAGTTAACTCATTGAATCTCCAGGAAGGCCATCAAAATAACTGGACCCCTAGCCATTCATATGGAAGTGGAGAGCATACAAGAAGATGTGTCCAGGAAACGATGGATAACCAACCTGATGTCATTGGCGTATCATACGACTAGGAGCACATCATGGACAACCTGAAAAATTTCATGAAGAGATATAACAGGATCCGTCTCCGAAGTCGGCCGTCAATTCATCCTCAGTGAGAAAGCGTTTCTGCCTTTAAAATGGTGGAGATTAAAGGGAGGACAAAGTTAAGTACAACTGATGTCATTCCCCTTTTTCATTCTCAATTGGGAAGACTTTTCTGCCGGAAGAAGGTGGGAATGTAAATAAGGATTACTGTCCCCAAACAGTTAACTCTTATATGGTAGAGCTCACTGCAACTCCAGCAGCTGACACTCTATACACAATGTCTGCGAAAGTGGACTAACGAAAGATCACCGTTTCTAAACAGCTGACTCCTTTCAAGATAAAGATCCCTGCAAGTCAGCAGTCGACTCTTTATATAATAAGAACCATGCATTTAGCATGTGGAATCTTATATTATTACTGAGATGCGAGGTATATTCACAAGACCTGGCCAGTCCTGTCCTCAAAGTCAGTGAAAATGGCTTCCAAAATTCCAGTCAATATTGGAACATAAGAGGCTATACCCACATAATCACACCCCTCAAAGGTGGCTGTGATAATGACGGACTTCTCTGTGCTGAGAGGATTCGCCTAATTCGCCAAAAGTAAACGTTTTGCTCATGTGGGAGAGAAAGAACGGAGACTTCCCAGTCACTCAAAAGCACTTAGCTGAAGCATGGCTGAAGACAACTAGTTCGAAGTTCCACCTGGAATTATAGATTAGTAGTAGTGGATGTCAAAGTCTGGCTGCATCTACTACTAATTCAGTTGCTACGTTAGAAAATAGAGCAACTAAGGAGAGAAAATGCTGTCACTTCTCACAACAAATCAAAATAGAGGCCTAACGGAATGAGGAAATCTCAACCGACAAGTGCACTTCTAAATCTATGGTAAGACTACAGAAATAAGTCAAGGAAATATAATGGGAAATTGCTACCATCTGCAAACACAAGAGGCTTATTGGAAAGGTAGACCCTGTGTCCAACGCTAACCAAATCTGCACTAGTAGATTTTAGTCTCAAGTTCTGCAGCGGCTGCTATACAGTTCACCCGGAAGTGATTGTCTTTGCTCCGGTGATGATCAAAAAGGTTAACCCAGTTCCAAATGCCAAGATTACTGTTGGAGAAAGTGTTCAGTTAAATACACTCTCGCAGGATTTTCATTCTCCAGTGGCGAGGGAAGAATGAAGTTCTGATAAGGTGAAAGGTTGAGAGATAAATGGAATGCCACCATTCTCTCTAAACCTCATCTGGAAGTTGGCTTAATTGCAAGGCCATTACTTCACATAATGAATCTCTATGGTCCATTCATACATTACGAAATGGTGTGACTCAGAGAGATCATTTATCACAAACAGGAAATATAGCAAGGATGTCAGCAGTGGAACACTGTCAGAGGTAAATAGAAGAGCAGTTCACAGATGAGTGGAGTCAGGACTCCTGATGCTCCCAGTGACTTAAAGGAACTTAATGCAGGGCTAACTTCATGGTCTTTGCATTTGCCACCAAATTAATCAACTGATGCAATGTTGGGGCAGATGTTTTTTAAAGGAGAAAAATCACTTAGTTCCAAATGTACTACTCTTCTTCTTCTTCTTCGTTCATCCGGAGTTTTTTGTGTGGATGTGATTGCGTTGTGCCTGTTTACAGCAGAGCTGCGTTCTTGCGCCGTTAGGCCGACACATCCGACTTCTGCGGGCATTTTTTGACCGGGTTAACCTTCCCGGGGTACTACTCTAGTAGGGTAAAGGGAGACAGGGAGTAATTGACAAAAACCACCTGAGGGATCTGGGAACTGTGGATTTCTGCGATTTATCTGTCATAGTAGTAGTAGTAGGCCTCTTTCAGTCCTGAAGGACTATAGAGTTGTGCCGCTTGGGAGGTGCCTGGCAGCACCGCTGGTGACTGTATAGTCCAATTCGAGAATGACAATCTCTGTCACAGTTTCCGCATCTGTGAGACGAGGCAAGTCCCGCAGTAAGTGACTGCTCTTTGAGCCTGTGCCGTCTCTCCTCAGTTTTTTGGATCTGATTGCGCTCAAAGAGCACCAGTCCGTTTCGTACATCTCTTCTCCAGGAGCATCTGTCTGTTGCAACTCTCTCCCACGTGTCTGGATCTATTCCAATGGTTTTCATATCTTGTTTACACACATCCCTATATCGCATTTGGGGTCTTCCGGTTGGCCTCTTTCCTGTGGCTAGTTCTCCGTAAAGGAGATCTTTGGGAATACGTTCGTCCTCCATTCGAGATACGTGGCCCAACCACCGGAGGCGTCTCTGCTTGAGGAGGATGTGCACTGTGGTAATATCTGCTCTTTCAAGCACCTGTTTGTTTGTTATGTGGTCTTTCCATGTTATGCCCAGGATACGTCTCAGACATCTTATGTGGAAGGAATTCAACTTCCTTTCCTGTCTTGAGTACAGGGTCCAGGATTCGGACCCGTAGAGTAGTGTGCTAACAACACAAGCTTTATATACTTGAGCTTTTGTACGCTCTGTTAGTCTATTATTCTCCCAAACTCTTTTAGCTAGCCTGGAAAATGTTGTGGCTGCCTTTCCAATGCGTCTGTCGATTTCTGTCTCTAATGAAAGATTATTTGATATTGTCGATCCCAGATACACAAAATCGTGGACGACTTTAAATTCATAATTAGAGATTTTGATTGACGGAGGCGCATAAGCATCTTGTTCCATCACCTGTGTTTTATTTAGGCTAATGGTGAGCCCAAAGTCTTTGCAGGCAGCTGCAAAACGATCTATGAGCCTTTGGAGATCTTCTGCTGTATGAGTAGTCAGTGCTGCATCATCTGCAAAAAGTAGTTCTCTTACGCATCTTGGTCTTATTTTGGTCTTTGCCTTGAGTCTTGATGGGTTAAAAAGGTTGCCATCAGATCTTGTGTGGAGGTATATGCCTTCAGTGGCAGTCCCAAATGCTTGCCTTAAGAGAACAGCAAAGAAGATACCAAAGAGTGTAGGAGCAAGCACGCATCTCTGCTTTACTCCGCTGCTGATGCTGAATGACTGGGATGTTGAGCCGTCAAATAAAATGGTCCCCTGCATGTTTTCGTGGAATGATTTCACGAGACTAAGAAGGGTGGGTGGACATCCAACCTTTTCAAGGACCTTAAAAAGGCCGCTTCTGCTCACGAGGTCAAATGCCTTTGTGAGGTCGATGAAGGCTATATATAATGGCTTCCTCTGTTCTCTGCACTTCTCTTGGAGCTGCCGGAGTGAGAAAATCATATCGATGGTGGACCTGTTGGGTCTAAATCCGCACTGCGATTCGGGGTAGATTCTTTCAGCAAGAATGTGTAATCTTTTAAGGATTACTCTGGCAAAAATCTTGCCTGTAATGCTGAGAAGGGAAATGCCGCGATAGGTATTGCAGTCGCTTCTGTCGCCTTTGTTTTTATAAAGGGTAACGATGTTTGCGTCTTTCATATCTTGTGGTATTGATTTTTCTCTCCAGCAGAGCTGTAATATTGCATACAGTTCTGGGATGATTGTTTCTTTGCTACATTTTAAAATTTCAGGTGGAATACTATCTTTTCCAGGTGCCTTGCCGGATTTGAGAGAGTCTAGTGCTTCGCTGATTTCTGTGAGGCAAGGTTCGTTATCCAAGGCATGCATGGCGGACTGTTGATCGATGGCTTCCAGAGCTTCTTCGCTGACAGTGTTATCCACTGAGTATAGCTCTGAGTAGTGTTCTACCCAGCGATCCATTTGTTTCGCTCGATCTTTTATGATTACCCCCTCAGTTGATCGTAAAGGGGCCATCTTATTTTTTGATGGACCGACAGCTTGCTTGATGCCCTCATACATTCCTCTTATATTTCCAGTGTCTGCACAAGTTTGAATTTGAGCAGAGAGCTGTAGCCAGTACCTGTTCGCACATCTTCTTGCCATCTGTTGTACTCTATTTCTGGCTGTTCGCAATGCCTGCAGTGTTTTCTCTGAAGGTGATGTTTTATACATCGAGAATGCATGTCTCTTTATCTCCAGGACTGGGAGCATCTCTTCAGAGTGTGCTTCAAACCAGTCGGTTGACTTAGTTTGCTTCTTGCCAAATGTTGATAGTGCTGTATTGTAGATGGTGTCGCGAAAATGACTCCATCTCTCGGTGGAATCTCCGTCTGTGGGGCCGGGCAGAGTATCCGCTAGAGCCTGCATGAATTTGTTGACCTTCTCTTTATTTTGGGTGCCACTGGTGTCAATGCGTGGTCTTCCTTCTGTTCGGCTTCTGTAGATTCTCTTGGGCTTTATCTTCACCTTGCTGGAGACGAGTGAATGGTCGGTGTCGCAGTCAGCACCATGATAGCTGCGAGTCATCCGTACATTGCGGAGGTTGCTGCGTTTAGTGAGCACCAGGTCGAGTTGGTGCCAATTCTTTGATCTGGGGTGCCTCCATGACACCTTGTGTTGAGGTTTCGTGTCAAAGAAGGTGTTGGTCACGCACAGATTATGGTGGCTGCAGAATTCCAAGAGACGTTGTCCATTGTCATTGATCTTCCCAACGCCAAACTGTCCTAGACATGAAGGCCAAGATTCGTGGTCGGAGCCAACCCTGGCATTGAAATCCCCCAGGATAAAAAGATGTTGTTTCTCTGGTGTTTCACTGACTTCTTTGCTAAGGTCGTCATAGAACTTGTCTTTAGATTCTGATGCTGCAGTTAGTGTTGGGGCGTAAACGCTTATAATACTAACTGGGCCTGCCTCTGTCTGGAGTTGGAGCTTCAATATTCTTTCAGTGCCATCACTTGGTGGTATGATGGAATTGAGCAGCTTGTTTCTGATAGCGAAGCCAACTCCATGCTCCCTGGTCTCTCCGCACGGCTTGCCATGCCAGTAGAAAGTGAAGTCCCTCTCCTTGATGCTTCCAGATTCTTGGAGTCTGGTCTCTTGCAGGGCGACAATGTCTATCCCCAGTCTTAGCAGTTCGTTGTTTATCACTGCAGTTTTGCGGGCATCCACAATCTAATTTAGATCGTCTGAGATGCCAGGGGTCATGGTTCTTACGTTCCATGTTCCCAGCCTTAGGGCCGGTTGTTTTGTTTTTTTCTTGCTGTTAGGTGTATAGATTGCGGTCCATGTGTCAGGATTTCCCCCTAAGCTCCACACACCCTCAGGAGCAGATGAACCGTGGCGAGACAACACCTTATTGACTGGGGGATGCCCAGCTTGGGCGGGCGGTAGCTGTCTAGTGAGATACGATGATCTCTCCCACCGTCGGAAGTAGCCCCTGGCGCCTTGCTCTACGCCAATCGAGCATTAAGACTTATAACCGGCAAATGCTACTTCCCGTGTTGTGTCACCGCTTTACGCGGTGCTGAAGTGACCTCTTCAGGGCACAAGCCTGGGCAATGGAAGTCGGAGAACCAGCTGTTGCCCAGTAGCAGGTTCCCCCTCTCCACGTCGCCGATGTTGACCAAGGGAAAGGCAGTAGCCAATGCAACTTGGCATCGGTGCCGTCGCAGGAGTTGTTTACAACATGGAACTGCCTTAGGGACTCCATCTCCGGATTTGTCCTCAGGGTTTACTCCCGAAGCCTTTCCCATATGGGTATACCCGCAAGGCAGCGGAGGTTTGAGATTTAGAGTTCCCTCTCTTAGAAGAGATACCAACCAAGGCTGACGAGCCTCCTCTGCCCGGGAATCAATAAGGAGGGAAGTCTACCATTCTTCCTTCCTGGCAGTGACCATACTGATCGGATGACCGTAGCCATTGTCTCTACTGAGAGATCCTCTGCCCACCGTCACTGACTTGAAACCATAACCAACATCTATCTGTCGGCTGCTCCCAAGTCCAATCCACCACCTGCTCCCATGGCTTCACGTTACCCTGTTTGGGGGGCTAAACGGGTACTCCACCTTGCCCAAGGGTGTCCCGTAGGCTAGCGGAGGGAAGGAGGCACCTTACTTCTCCTTTGATAGGGTATACCCCTACCCCGCTACCCGTATCTGTCATACCTATGAAAGATTTAAGAGAGGGGCCATGTGGCATGATGAAACAGAACTCCCCATTCCCAGCCCTACACATTCATAAGAATACTTCCGATTTAAGTGGCGTTTCCTAATATAAGGACGATTCTTGGAACTAGTATGTTCTAGAACGAGTTGGGGGAGGGCAGCGGTATATGCGCTTGTCTTTTGATTGGTTAATAATTAATGAGCCCACGCTATTCCTGGGCCATATTTTAAAATCTCATTAGTTGAGCGGGATTCCACCGAGAGCGGTCGCTAGTGTGATGTGATGACCCAACAATGCCCTTAAAGATTCGATAATATATTGTTCTCTGGACAACAGGTACCGCTTTAAAACATACTTTGATGTTGTAGTGTGCCTAGTGAACGAAAGAGAAGAATATAAGAGTATTTTATGAATAAAATGTGAAAGTGGAAAACCTAACTTCTGTGCGCCAGTATTCTGGATACTGCTTCTTCCACCTTGACATGTCTTTCACGCTGTATACTCCAAATGCATATTAATCCCTTGATGTGACTGGTTGCGTATGCTTGATGAATGTATGGTACACTCATGCAGATTCGCAAACCCAAACCCCTTGTGCATTCTTCATGCCTAGGATGACTTATTCTTGAATCAACTGTACCTTTGCTCTTGCGAGTTAACATATGGCAGTCTGAATGAGAATGAGTGATGAAACATGTACACGTTCCTTTGTAAAACGCTGAGAAAGGTGTGTGAACCTGTGTCTTAGTTGGCTGAATATTGTATGGTTCATGCAAATTTACAAGGACTAACCATGTTTTTCCACATATGTGCTTGGTGCATATGTGAACAGTTGCTATGCAATTTAGCTTCTGTTACCTACTGTAGTAGATATGAAAATTACTCAGTGGGGAAAGAGCACATGATGATGATGATGTACCTGTGAGACAGGTCTGGTGAAAAAGGGGTGAGGTCTGGCATTGCTGTGTAAGTGTATATGGAATAGGACATTCATGCACCAACATCACAGCCATAGGAATGGATGTCTGGTCTGCTAATTGGGTAAATGCCATTAGTTAATACATAATGCATATTGCAGTTGTAAATGCCTATTTTCCATTTCCCTTCACAATGCCTGTCCCATGTTGCTACGTCACAATGATTGCTGTATTGTGTCTAGTCCTCCTTGTGTCCAGGTCTACTGTGGTTCAAACATGGTGGAACTTAGACCACATAAATGCTTGTAATTGTGTTAAGCTAACCCTGTCTCCACATATAGGCTTGTGATTACCACAGATAAAGGTGAATAATAAAATATCACCCACAGTACATCACAGTGAAATTCACAACATTGTCAACTAGGAGAGGTGTGTTTGGTCAACACCTCACCTTAACCTCCCCATCTCCAATTTGTGTATGTTGATGTATGATAACATTATCTTTTAACAAATGTAAAGAGATGGTGTGCCATTTTGTATATCAACAGAGAACAAGAGTATGGAGGAGAGGCATCCATATATCATCTGGGACCTCTAACCAGAAGTCCTAGATCCAGATGTGACTCCCTATCAAAATGTGGGAATATCAAGAAGAGTTTTCTCTCAGCTCAACAGCTGAATGCATAAATGGGAGCATGACACAATCTGAAGCACTACAAATGTGGTGAACTGGACAGTGATCTTTGAGTCAATCAAATGTCATCTGAGAACTAAACAACAAGTCTATGGTGGTGAACCTCATTCAGGACGTCTGGTGAAATGACTGGGACAATGGATTGTTTGGCTAGGACTTATCTTAGTTAATCTCCAGCCTGGTGCTCACACAGTGTTTCAGAATGAAGACTTGAGATAGACTGAGAAGAAAGAATGCTGGGACATATTTGTATCTTAGATCTTCCTCTACAGGAAAAGTAGAACAAAGTCCTAAGTGTCAACTTCATGAACAGTCAGAGTAAGTGAGATAGACTGAGAAGGAAGAATGCTGGGACATATTTGTATCTTAGATCTTCCTCTACAGGAAAAGTAGAACAAAGTCCTAAGTCTCAACTTCATGAACAGTCAACTCACCAGTGAAAGACAAGGCTGTAACTTTTCTTCAAACTGTGACAGTAGGGGATAATTAGTCAGACTTGGAAAATCATCATGGGGGGAAAACTGCAACCTGAGCTGTCCAACACCATCATAGGTGCTAAAAGGATTAAACAGACCAGTGGAGCAGAACGTCCCTTTGCTTGCCCCAGGTTTTCCCTCATTAACAGTAGAGGAAAGGATAAAAGTCAATGGTGTAGTGGTGATTAGAGAGGAGAGGAGGAGGAAAGTTTGGTTATTAGCTGGAGGAGGGTGTAGGAGTGTTGTATCATGTTTATCTTCATGCATGTTCGGCATAATTATACCTTATGTAGGTAATTATTGAAATGTTGACATGACAAATGGGATGAACAATGGTCATCACTAGACTCACCATCAGCTCAATAAACAGTATTATTGAACCAGTGTTTTAAGTACATGTCCCCAGTGAATTTCTTGTACAGTTGCTGTCAAGTTTTGTCTCTGGTGACTGTCTTAAGTACTGTGGTTGGTTATACATATTGTGAAAAGTCTTGTGTAGATGTTGTCAAGTATCTCATGATGTATGTCTTGTACAATTGTGGTGTAAACAATTCTATGTAAATGTATGTCAAGAACCTGTCATGTAGATGTCTTGTCCAACAGATGTATGTACAGTTATTGTTGAGTTTGCCTACAAATAATTGAGTTCTGCAATCCCAAAGAAATGGGACAAACTGATATAGGTCACAAAATGACAAAATATATAGGAGATCTATGTGACGGACGAACAGCACACTGGCAACATTATGTTGAGTGAGATGGATCCTCAGTTTACAGGCGCTAATAGTTCAGATCTTCTCTGGCCTTGGGTGAACTATTTTACTTCTTATATAAATTTCTGTGTAGATACATAGTAGTCTCACAGTGGGGGTTTGAGCCAAAAGAAAAATGGTTCTCCAAAAAGGCTATTGCGGGAATGATTAGCTCATTTGAGTGACCTCTAGACAAAACGGGCAAAATCATATCCTTTATCTTGTTATTCATTATTCAAGATATATCTCCAGAGAACACTACTAACTAGGTCCTCTGGCAACTCAATCAAACATGTCACACATATCTAAGATCAGAAGTAAATAGCAAATTATCCCTAGATCAGGAAATCAACATCCGGATTGGTAAGGCAGCAACAACAATGAACAGGTTAAGAAAAAGAGTCTGGGAGAACAGGAAGCTTACTGTCAAAACAAAAGTCCTTGTCTATCAAGCCTGTGTTCTTAGTACTCTTCTTTATGGCAGTGAAGCCTGGACAACTTACTCACACCAGGAGAAACGTTTAAACAGCTTTCATATGCGGTGTCTGCGAAGAATACTTGGTATCTTCTTCTTCTTCTTTGCGTTCATCCGGAGTGTTGTTTCAGATGTGATTGTGGTGTGTCTCGTTAGGCACCCTTGGGCCGAAACCCTTAGGCCAACACATCCGACTTTTAGCGTGCATTTTTGACAGGTTAGCATTCCTGTGGGACTCTCACTTTTATGGTGCTGTCAACATCCCAGCTTGTCAAGTTGGAACAGTCGAATGCTTCACGATCAGCCCTCAAGGAAAGGCAGGGACAGTCCATGGCATTTTCCGCCATCCATGGTGGTTTCCATAGTTACAGAGCCGACACATAGTGCCCTGGTGCTGGGCTCACCGAGGGAATCGTCACATCCTGCTCATGGCTGCTTTAATTCCTCTCTTCAATATATTGGGCATTTCGTTCACCACGGGCCTTTCCCGCACAAACCAGACCTGTCTGCAGATGGTATCCACTCAGCGAGGTTTCGATTCGGACATATGCTTGTCGCAGTGCCCGTCAGAGCTGTTCCGGGCACAACGGACATTCGGAAAACTAGCTAGTCAGAGCTTTTCCGGACACGATGGGCACTCGGAAAACTAGGTAGTCAGAGCTATTCCTAGCATGAAAGACATTTTCACTCTGACGTAATTGCGTAGTGCCAGTTTCTATTTTGCCACCCGTAGGCCGGCACTTCTGACTTCGGCAGGCATTTTTAATGAGGTTAGCCTTCCCCGGCTTTCGGGGCATGTTAGACTTTTATTGTTGTGGTGTCGCCCACATCTCAGCTGGTCAAGGTAGAACGGTCAAAGACATCACGATCAATCCTCAAGGGAAGGCAGGGGCAGACCATGGGCATTCCCCACTATCCAATGAGGCTTCCATAATTGCAGAGCCGGCACATATTGCTCTGAGACTGGGCTCACCCGAGGAATCGCCATATTCTGCTCATGGCTGCTTTATTTCCTCACTTCCATTTATTGGGCATTTCGTTAGCCACTTACCGCTCCCCGCACAAACCAGGAACGGTCAGTCTGCGGACGACATCTGCTAGGTAAGTTTTAGCTTCGGACTTCTACGCAATGGATTTGCTAGCCTAGCGTTCCATTTCGTGTTAATGAGACGATTTTCAACCTTTGAGTGTACTCACTTTATGAGTATAGACATTTTCCGCAACCATTCCGTGCAAATGGGGCGCTTTTCTACCTTTAGTACTCGCTCACGAGGTAGGCTACATGTGCTGCTGGCTTAGCACCTTACCTCCGGGCATCAGTGAGCAAAAGACGACCAGGCCCTCTCAACCGGGGATCCCTTATATCCCCCAGCTGAGAGCTTTCAGACAAGTATCTGAACTAAGCATGTAGCGTGCTCAGCAGCTCACCTCCGTTTTGCAGTACGTAGGAAAGGGCCTGGCTCTCACATCCAAGGGTTAGTGGCTTAGAGGCGTTCAGCCATATCTCTCAGATGGTAGCCTTAGGGTATGTGTCTAGACCAAGTATTAGTGGCTTCGTGCACCTTATTTGAGCTTTTTACTGATATCCTGAGTCTACCTGCATAGCAGCTGGTTGTGTCTCTATTAGTCTGGACCCTATCTCAAGAGCTGTCCGATATGTAGTTGTATATCAATTGGCGTAGTGCTTGGGGTCACTGGGACACTCAAGCTCCCCCCTCCCCCTCCCCCACAGCGGCACAGTGGAGACATTGCGGGGGGGGGGGGCGATACTTGGTATTAAATAGCAAGACAAAATCACAAATACTGAAGTATGATCAGGTTGTGTGACGGTATATTCCATGCTCACTCTCCGTAGACTTAGATGGATAGGACATGTTAGGAGGATGGATGATGGTAGAATACCAAAAGACATCTTTTTTGGTGAATTACAGATGGGTAGGAGATCTTAGGGTCGGCCTCTACTGCAATACAAAGATGTGTGTAAGCAGGACATGATTGATACAGGCATTGATAATGCACATTGGGAGCAAGTCGCCGCTGAACGTGTTGCATGGAGGGCAAATATCAAGAATGGAATAAAGACAAAGGAGAAAATTATTGCAGATAAGTCACACACCGAGCGTGTAAGACGCATGATGGTGAAAATGACCATGTGTTTACATGCATCCACTGTGGATGAACATTTACAGCGTAAATTTATTTTAACAGTCACATTCGCCATCGCCATAGGTTGTAGTTATTATGCCTTTTTGAAGCACAAACTATCGTCTGTCAAGATGGCAAGGTGCCAAATGTGTGAGACACACATGCACATAGCACTTACTATTTGCATTAATTATGATTATATACAATACAGCTCAGTCTATCTTTGATAAGATAAGTCAGGACTGCAGCAGGGTATAACAACAAGACATAAAAATAGTTAGCTACATTTAACTCCTGTGAAAAAGTGAGAAATACTAAACATAGACACAGTGTACATACCTTACAACGATTAACGTTTACCATAGTGGAATTTGTCATCTATTGGCACTGAATCAGTTTTAAAGAGTAGTTTGCTTCATTTGTGTTTTTTCTACAGGTCTTTTATAGTTTTATTTACCAGTGATACTCACCAAAACCTCAGCTAGTCATTAACATTAATGAAGAGTTTGTTGCCATTACTAATTCATTACAATTAATGAAGCGACTGCTGCTACCACTACGCCTGCTTTTGAAAATGCTAGATCAGTTGCAAGAATCTGAAATAGTTGTAATGAATTACATTATAATTTCTGGTGCCTGAATCAGCACAAGAAATGTTGATCAGACAAGAATAGACTTGTTCACGCTACAGTAGTCTGTATTAGTGCAGTCACTGTAGTGACTCGGGGAGCGGCTGGCCGAGTGATTTGAATGTCGGATTTTCCTTTGGGAGACTTGGGTTGGAATCCTCAGTAAGGTGTGGGTTTTTTCTGTCGAGAGCAAAAAGAAAACTCTAACCTGCACAGTTCGCGGCGACTGCACTAGCCAGGCAGCCTTAATTCCCCAGGCTCAAGACCTCCCTGCCATACACCGCAAGATATTATATAGGCAGTAAATGACAGACAAATGACAGACAGACTGTAGTGTTATCTTTATGGTTTATATGTTTGTTTGTTTACTGATGAAGGCTTGTTGCTGCAACTTCCTTTCTTTTCTGTAATTGTGTTTTGTAAAGCTTCTCTACACTTCTTATGTTTCTACTATTTAATCGGTTTTTAAAACTGCTACACGTTTCTTGATACTGCGGTGGCAGTGACGAAAGCAGAACACCATTTTAATGAAGTTGTGAAGCAAAACAAGCAGGCAGTTGTCAGAAGTTGTGCTCTAGATGCATCACTGACTGGTTGCACAGTCTTCTTTCTTAATACAGAGTTCTTTCTTAATACGATGGGGTTTCAAATGAAAACCTTAAATGGTTTTTTAATCTTTGTGTTGTCCAAACAGGCGGAAATCACTTGGGGCTAAGTCTGGCGAGTAAAGAGGTTGTAGTTCACACTGAAAGTAGAGGTCTTCGATGGTTACAACCATTTGCACAGGCAGTATGAGTTTGAGCATTGTTAATTTGCAAAAGTACACCTTTACTGAGAAGTCTATGTCGTTTGGATTTGATTGCGGATCAAAACTTCTTACTCCACTCATACACTTGCTGGACTGACAGGCATGTATCATCATACTGGACCTTCTTTCACTGATGAATTTCTATAGGTGTCACACCTTCACTGATTTTTAAAAAAAAAATGGATAACAGAAGCTACTCCTCATTGGTGCATGTCAAAAGTCGGGCGTCACCGTGTACATCTGCACTATGCTTAACGCTCTTTGCAATATTGACGTTACAAGACAAAGACATGGTTATTGTAATTTCTATCACACTTTTAATGTTTACATTTGAGGCCCTCTCGTAGTTTTTGTTTTTATAACACTGTCGATTGTTTATATAATTTATTTTATGTGCTTCTACTTCTAGTACACTGGGCTGCGTTTATGTATGGATTAGCATTCCCTATTACCAACGTCCCTCACCATCAGGTGAATCAAATCAGACTTCAGAGGTACTTGTAATTTACGTCCCACAAGTCAAGGATGAGAATTCAGCATTTTAGTCCAACTCAACATGGATTGTGTTACAGCACAGTCTTTCCTTTCTCCACACCTGAAATCTTTACAGTAACAGTTCTTCTGCTTGATTACATTCACAGTAGCTGTTCATCTGCTAGATTACATTCACAGTAGCTGTTCATCTGTTAGATTACATTCACAGTAGCTGTATTTTACTGTTAGATTACACTCAGTGTAGCTGTTCATCTATTAGATTAATTCACAGTAGCTGTTCATCTGTTAGATTACATTCAGAGTAGCTGTTCATCTGCTACATTACATTCACAGTAGCTGTTCATCTGCTAGATTACATTTACAGTAATTGTTCATCTATTAGATTATGTTCACAGTAACTGTTAGTCACAGTTTGTTAGATTACATTCACTGTAAATTTTCATCTTTGAAATTACAAACACAGTAACTGTTTATCTGTTAGATTACATTCACCGTAGCTGTTCATCTATTAAATTATGTTCACACTAACTGTTCATCTGTTTGATTACATTCACACTAACTGTGCATCTGTTAGATTACATTTATCGTAACTGTTTATCTATTAGATTATGTTCAAAATAACTGTTCATCTGTTAGATTATGTTCAAAGTAATTGTTTATCTATTAGATTATGTTCAAAGTAACTGTTTATTAGATTATGTTCAAAGTAACTGTTCATCTGTTAGATTATGTTCAAAGTAACTGTTCATCTGTTAGATTACATTCACAGTATCTGTTCATCTATTAGATCATGTTCACAATTACTGTTCACCTGTTAGATTACATTCATACTAACTGTTTATCTGTTAGATTATGTTCACAGTAACTGTTTTTTCATATTAGATTGCATTCACAGTAACTGTTAATCTGTTATATTACATTCAGTGTAGCTGTTAATATGTTACATTACATTAACATATTTGTTAGATTACATTCACAGTAGCTGTTCATCTATTAGATTATGTTCACAGTAACTGTTTGTCTGTTAGATTACATCTACAGTAGCTGTTCATCTATTAGATTATGTAAACAATAACTGTTTATTATTAGGCTGCATTCATAGTAACTGTTGTCTGTTAGATTACACTCAGTGTAACTGTTCATATGTTACATTGCATTCATAAAATTGTATGCTGCTTCAGATTACTTACACATCTGTTTACATTTTACCTGACATTCCTAAGAAATGTTTACTCTCTGTATGTTTCAGAAACACGTCATTGTTTCCGGAGTTGTTGATCCCTCTTCACACAAGAACAGACATTCATAAATGGAGAATAAGATGGCGTGTGGTAACATTGATGTGAACTACAAGCCGTCATATAAATTGTGGGAGGACCAGAGTCAGGGATCCAGCACAATGTTGGACAAGGCAGATTGTTGCAGCATTCAAGACATGACTGTGAGCAGTAACATAGAATCAGCAATGGCTGTGAGCAGTAACATAGAATCAGCAATGGCTGTGAGCAGTAACATGGAATCAGCAATGGCTGTGAACAGTAACATAGAATCAGCAATGGCTGTGAGCAGTAACATAGAATCAGCAATAGCTGTGAAGACTAATATAGAAACAACAATGGCTGTGAACACAGTTGAGAGACATTACAAGTGTGATGATTGTGGTGCTTCATTCGGGCAGATTGGCATTTTGAAATATCACATAAGAACACACACAGGAGAGAAACTGTACATGTGTGATGATTGTGGTGCTAATTTTTCTACACCTTACCATCTGAAGCGCCACAAAAGAATACATACAGGACAGAAACCTTTCAAGTGTGATGATTGTGGTGCTGAATTTTCTAGAGCTGATAGTCTGAAGCGCCACAAGACAATACATACAGGAGAGAAACCTTACAAGTGTGATGATTGTGGTTCTGCATTTGCTAGACTTGAAGAGCTGAAATACCACAAAAGAAGACATACAGGAGAGAAACTTTACAACTGTGATGATTGTGGCGCTGTATTTTCTAGAGCTGATCAAATGATGTCCCACATGACAACACATACAGGAGAGAAACCTTACAAGTGTGATGATTGTGGTGCTGCTTTTAGTAGACCTCTCAGTCTGAAATGCCACAAGAATACACATACAGGAGAGAGATCTTTCAAGTGTGATGATTGTGGTGCTGCTTTTAGTAGACCTCTCAGTCTGAAATGCCACAAGAGAACACATACAGGAGAGAGACCTTTCAAGTGTGGTGATTGTGGCGCTGTATTTTCTAGAGCTGATCAAATGCTGTACTACAATAGAACACATACAGGAGAGAAACCTTACAAGTGTGATGATTGTGGTGCTGCTTTTGGTAGACCTCTCAGTCTGAAAAGCCACAAGAGAACACATACAGGAGAGAGACCTTTCAAGTGTGATGATTGTGGCGCTGTATTTTCTCGAGTTTATCAAATGATGTACCACAAGAGAACACATACAGGAGAGAAACCTTACAAGTGTGATGATTGTGGTGCTGCATTTGGTAGACGTTATGAGCTGAAATACCACAAGACAACACATACAGGAGAGAAACCTTACATGTGTGATGATTGTGGTGCTGCTTTTGGTAGACCTGTCTATCTGAAATGCCACAAGAGAACACATACAGGAGAGAGACCTTTCAAGTGTGATGATTGTGGCGCTGTATTTTCTCGAGTTTATCAAATGATGTACCACAAGAGAACACATACAGGAGAGAAACCTTACAAGTGTGATGATTGTGGTGCTGCATTTGGTAGACGTTATGAGCTGAAATACCACAAGACAACACATACAGGAGAGAAACCTTACAAGTGTGATGATTGTGGTGCTGCTTTTGGTAGACCTGTCTATCTGAAACGCCACAAGAGAACACATACAGGAGAGAGACCTTTCAAGTGTGATGATTGTGGCGCTGTATTTTCTAGAGCTGATCAAATGCTGTACCACAAGAGAACACATACAGGAGAGAAACCTTACAAGTGTGATGATTGTGGTGCTGCTTTTGGTAGACCTTTCAGTCTGAAAAGCCACAAGAGAACACATACAGGAGAGAGACCTTTCAAGTGTGATGATTGTGGCGCTGTATTTTCTCGAGTTTATCAAATGATGTACCACAAGAGCACACATACAGGAGAGAAACCTTACAAGTGTGATGATTGTGGCGCTGCATTTGTTAGACCTTACCAGCTGAAATACCACAAGACAACACATACAGGAGAGAAACCTTACAAGTGTGATGATTGTGGTGTTTCTTTTACTGCAGCTGGCAGGTTAACATCCCAAATGACAACACATACAGGAGAGAAACCTTACAAGTGTGATGACTGTGATGCTGCTTTTATTAGACCTGTCGAGCTAAAATACCACAAGAGAACACATACAGGAGAGAAACCTTACAAGTGTAATGATTGTGGGGATGCTTTTACTAGGCCCACTGAGCTGAAATATCACAAGAGAACACATACAGGAGAGAGACCTTACAAGTGTGATTATTGTGGGGCTGCTTTTGCTAGATCTGACGAGCTGAAATACCACAAGAGAACACATACAGGAGAGAAACCTTACAAGTGTGATGATTGTGGCGCTCTATTTTCTAGTTCCAGCGGTCTGAAGTACCACAAGAGCACACATACAGGAGAGAAACCTTACATATGTGATGATTGTGGTGCTGCTTTTTCTAAATCTGATAGTCTTATTGTCCACAAAAGAACACATACAGGAGAAAAACCGTACTTGTGTGATGTCTGTGGTGTTTCTTTTACTGTAGCTAGCATGTTAAGGTTCCACAAGAGAAAACATACAGGAGAGAAACCATACAAGTGTGATGTCTGTGGTGTTGCTTTTGCTACACCTATTGAGCTAACATACCACAAGAGAAAACACACAGGAGAGAAACCTTACATATGTGATGATTGTGGGGCTGTATTTTCTAGAACTGATAATCTGCTGTACCATAGGAGAACACACACAGGAGAGAAACCTTACAGGTGTGATGATTGTGGGGCTGTATTTTCTAGAACTGATCATCTGCTGTACCATAAGAGACAACATACAGGAGAGAAACCTTGCAAGTGTGATGAATGTGGTGCTGCTTTTGCCAGACCTGCCATGCTGAAACACCACAAGAGAACACATACAGAAGAGACACCTTACAAGTGTGATGATTGTGGAGCTGCTTTTGCTAGATCTGACAATCTGAACTGCCACATGAAAATGCATACAGGACAGAAGTGATACATGTTTGGTGATTGTGTTGCATGTTTAACGGCAATGATGCCATCTAAAGGACTTTTTTAAAAACCACATGAGAGGAATCTTCCCTTTATAAGAAACGCATGAGATCTCATTCAGGAGAAAAACCTGACTATTGTGGTCGTTATAGTGTAGGAAAACTAAGTAAAATACCTTGTTTGCATGCCTGGGAACCTATCAGGCATAAGGGTTCAGCTGATAAATGTATAGACCAATCAGAACACAAGGGATAATGTGGTCATTCTCATGTCACATAAAAAGTTATCATTTGCATCGAGAAAAAGATACAAAGTTATCAATTGCAACGAGAAAAAGATAAAAGTTATCAATTGCAACGAGAAAAAGACATAGAACCTGTACTATTGTATAGATGTGAGACGTGGACCAGGAGGTGAAAAAAATCTGATGGCAGTGGAAATGTATTTCTTAGGAAAATGTAAAGCCTGCCATGGACAGACAGAAAAACCAATGAACAAGTCCTACAAGAAACAAATGAAAACCGTAAACTGATTAGAGAAATTAGATGTAAATAGACATGATTGTTTGGGCACATTATGAGAAGAAATAAACTGCATAACTTGGTGACAACTGGGAAGATTGAGGGGAAAAGAACAAGGGGAAGGCATAGAAGTAAATATCTGGAAGACTTGGCCACCTGGCATAAGCCAGACAAAAACACATAGCTGATCCACGACTCTGGTGATAGTGTCAGATGGTGAAACATGACCTCCAACACTTATCTACATGGCACATGGTGATGACGATTATACCGCCTGCCTTTGCTTCCCAGGAATGTGGTAATCACCCTAGCAAATATGGATTGCCGGAGTTAATTATCTCCGTGGATCATGTATCATTTTGCCTGTACCGCTCTGGAGATAAGACTTAACTACATGTCACTGTACCCGCGCTGGTGACATGCGGGATAATGAGCAAGCCGCTCAGAAAGCAATGGCAAACTATTGAGCGTAATCTTGCCAAGAGATCAACAATCAGCTGACAGATGCTGATGTTGACAGCGATGTCCTGTAAAGGATATGCGAATAAAAAAACAACATGGCACTGTTGGTGTGTCCACATTTTATTAATTGGACAGTGTCCAGGTGTGTGTGTGTGCGCGCGCGAGTATAATAAAACAAAAACACAAAACTTTTATTATTAGTTTTTCTCTTAAATTATTGTTTATTTAAATTAAATATGGCGCTTATATGGCCTGTACAGGGTCTTACAGCCGGTCTTAAAAATGTTTAAAATTATTTTCGATTTAAATTAAATATGGAGGTTATATGGTCAACCGGAAGCCAAGGCCAGTTTTACGCAATATTCAAAATGTAATGCAAGACGTAGCACATGCCTGAACGTACTACATATCCTCAGCCTGCATAAAGATATGCATACAACAAGGTTAGCGTAAACTGCAGCACAGCCTCTGAACTTTCTTCCACAGCAAATTAACCCTACCAGACCGCTGTACCGATTTTCGGAAATTTCAGAATCTGCCGCTATACCGCTGTCCCTAATTTTCGGCATTTTGCCTATTTCGTGATAAATATGTGTCACAAACTAAAAATAACCAACCAATCGTGGTCAAAACTCATGTTTAGCCATTGCAAATGTCTCTCCCCATAGGTGTGAATTGACTTTGTATGGATTAACACGAAAAATTTATGAAATTCACAATGAAACGAGCGTTTGATGAACCAAGCACTTCAACAAGAAAGCGAAGTAGGTGTAGGCTTTTCACAGTCCAACAGGTGATCGATACTTTGGTTTATTCAGACTGGATTGGCACACAAAGGTGGAATATCAGTGCTAGATGAAAGGCAAACCTATTTTCTACAATGTCTCCAAGTTACATGTTATTCTAACCACTTGTTTGCATGTAACTACCATTTCTACATCATGTTGGGTTTTTTCTCTTTAATGCTCAGGAGCCCAGGTATAGGGGACAGTTAGGGTTAGGGCCTCAGGTCCTGTAGGGTTAAAGGCACCACCACCCACAGTGGGCCACTCACAGTCACAAACTACCACCCACAGTGGACCACGTACAGTTACAAACTATTTGAATAAAGTGTGATGACAGACTAGAGTACAACATATAAACATCCTAATAATATAATCATCCCTGTCCTATGGTATGTCGCCCTAGCATTACTACAAATATCACCTGCAAAACTTGTGGAACGTGACGAGCACGGTAAGGCACCTAGAGCACCCTGGTCATCCACTGCATCTGTATTCGTCTCCAGTTGTCTTGCCACTGGATTCAGATGGACTCAGGTGAGAGTTAGTTAGTTAGTTAGTCGCGGTTCCAACTTCACAGCAACGGTTCATCCCCATTATGCTCCGGACAAATTCACCTATCTTGGTAGCACTGTGTCCCAATCTGCCACAATTGATGACAAAGTGAATGCAAGAATCTCCAAGATGTGTGTGTGAGTGGGGATGGGTGGGAGTGTGTGGTTAAGAGATATGTGGTTAATGGATGTGTGGTTGAGGGACGGGTGTGTGGAGGATGTGTGGTTGGGTGGAGAGTGGGTGGGTGGGTGAGAGTATGTAGGTTGGGAGATGGTGGGTTCTGGGTGGGTGGGAGGGAGATTGTGTGGGCCGGTGCGGGATGTGTGACTTGGCGGGGAGATGTGGGTGGGGGATGTGTGGTTTTGGCTGAGTGGTCGGGGTGGCTGAGGGTATGTGGGTGGGTGATTGTTTGTGGGTTATCGGATGGGTTGAGGATATGTGTGTGAGCAGGGAGATGTGTGTTGGTGGGGGGCATGTATGTGTGTCTGAGGTGTGTGTGGGTGGGTGGGGGTGTGTGGTGGGTGAGAGATGTGTGTGTTTTTGTATGGAGATGTATAGGTGTGGGGTTGGGTGGGGGAAAGTATGTGTACCTGAGGTGTGTGTTGTTGGGTGGAGGATGTGTCTCATAACATGGTAATTGATTGATTGATTTAGGAACCGACATCACAGCATTCGGGACATTCCCATAAGCTCTCCGTCCCCATCCTCAGCAACCAGCGAAGAGTTCCAACACTAATAGTTCCAGTAGTAATCTGATTATATGTCCGTCTCGCCTTTCCTCTGAGCGTCGAGCGTCGGCCAGATCCCCTCATCATACCTCGCTGTCTCATTCTTATCAGACTATGGTGATCCATCTGCTCCTCCGAGGTGTACACGTGCTCCCACAAGGCCGCAATCACGTCAGCCTTGTCATGCATCAGTACTCCATCAAGTTTTGCCGAGCCAGCCAATCTGTCCGCCTGTTCATTCCCTAGCACACCAGCATGCCCAGGAGAAAATATCCAGGTGATGTTTGCTACCCGTGACCTCCGAAGCGAAGCAAGCCACTCTGCACGAAGCTTGCCTGTTCTCACCCTTCTCAGCATGCTTTCTGAGTCAGTTACAATCACAATGTGTGTATGTATCGTGTTTTCTAACCAGCGGAAAGCTGCACTGACCGCCTCCACCTCCATTCTTAAGCTAGATGTAGTGTCATAATACGCCAGGCTCTCCTGCACCAAACGCCGACCATTAGATTTTGCCAAGAACCCCCAGGCACTTCTCCTACTTCTCAACACCGACCCATCCGTGTAGATAATCACATCACCCTGGCGAGAATTTTCCTGAATTAGTTGCTGAATTTCCACTTCCGTGGCCCCTGCTGGCCACTCCCTGCACTCCCGGCTCAATGTGATTATAACTCTGCACAAGTCTGACTGCACGGCTGGCACTCTGACCCACTCCTCTCCTCGCCTGATGTTCTCCAAGGGACACACCTGTCTGATCGTATCCTCCGCCTGAGCCATCCATGATTTCCCTCTTATCAGTCTCTGACCCTTAACTACGTCCAGCGCCTCATGCAACGGGTGATCTGTGTCTGCAGCTACTCTGAGGTATGCCTTCGCTTGCATCACCTTGTGCCTACCAGCAACAGTAGGCAGACCAAGAATGTAACGCATACACACTACTGGAGTGTCTCTGGTGCATCCCAGAATGACCCGCATAGCTTCATTCTGTATGCGCTCTAATTTCACCAGCTGACTCTTTGAGACAGTGAGCAGTCCTAGTCCATAATCAATCACTGAGAGGATCAAGTGCTGGTATAGTGTGAAGAGCATCCTCTGCTCTGTGTCCATTGCAGCCATAGTTTTAAGTGCATTGAGTCCCTTTTGAGATCTTGTCACAACCGTCTCCACATGGTCCTTGAAGGACAGACTCCTGTCAAATGTGATTCCCAGATACTTCAGTTTGTTCTCTCTGTTGACGCTTCTACTATTTATCGTGAGGCTTGGGGCATCATCTTTCACAATCCTGTTGTCCAGAGAGCACCACAACACAGCCGCCTTTTCCGGGTTGATGACAGCACTCATTTCAGTGCACCAGTCAATCACTTTGTCTACTGTCACCTGTAGCTCCTGGGCTGTTTGATCCCTATTTCTCCCCTGCCTGTATGCAAGAATATCATCTGCAAATGTTAGAATCCTTCCAACCCCTGGTGCTTCTAGGTATGCAATCTTGCTCGTATACACATTAAAAAGCACCGGTGAGATTGCAGATCCCTGTGGCAGTCCCGGGGTTAAAATATGTGGCTCTGAGGTCCATGCGCCCAGACGGAGAGCAACCTGACGAGAATGCAGGACGGCTGCTATCCAGTTCACCAACCAGGGATTGACCCCCTTCTCCATAAGTGCGGTCATCAAAATATCATAGCGAACTCTATTGTACGCATCCTCGAGATCAAGCGCTGCCGCCATCGTTTCCTGTCTACTCTGGAACCCCTCATAAACGTCAAAGGCAAAGGTGGCTGCATTTGACCAAGTATCTTTTCCTGGCCTGTAGCTCCCCAGGCCTCTTGGAAGAAACTTCCCTCTTTCCAAAACATCCTGCAGCTTAACAGCGACTATCTTCTCTAAAACCTTCCCAAATGTATTTTGAAGGGTGATTATCCTAAAGCCGCCAAGCTTTGAATGATCTTTGTATGGTTTTGGGAGAGGAATGAGATAGCTATGCAGCCAATCCTGCGGTACTGACGCTGTCCTAATGCTCTGATTAAAGCAGCCGGCCATCTCCTTCAGGTCTACATCGCTCAAAGCCTTCATGTGGCCATACCTGACACCATCAGGCCCTGGTGCCGTGTCTTTTACCTTTTGCAAAATATGTTTAACATCTTCAAACAATATGATGTCTTCGTAAGGCATATTCTCTATTGTGCCAGATAATTCCATTCTAACTGCATCCCTGGTATCCGCATCACTATGATTGGTCTACTCTAAAAATCTCTGGAGAAACGCCTCCCCTTTCTCCTTGTCTGTTGTCACACGTACCCCATCATCTTTATAAATTGTTCCCACTGTCATAGGCCGATCTTTTCTTTGCATTTGTCTGTACAGTTTCCAGAATTTATGCAGTGTTTTATCACCTCTAGTCTCCTTCATAAAACATTCCCATTTTACTTTCTTGGCCTCTGCAGCACATCGCTTGAAAGCCTCCACCTTGTTTCTCTTGTCATTTTCCGCTATGTCCACTTCCTCTCGTGAGCTTAGGGGTGTCTGTCGCAATTTTCTTAGCTGCTTCACTGCAGCTCTCTTTGCTTTCCACGCATTGTCTACTTCTGGGGTCCACCATGGGGGCTGCACAAAAGGAGATTTAACAGTCCTGTTGCATGCCTCATGTCTGAGGCGTCCAAGAAGGCTGTTGCTCCACTCATACCGGAAGGTCTTGCGCGCTCTCCCAGCCTTAACTTTCCTGGACTTAGAGATCAGGACTGAGCATGGCATGTGATCACTACCATGGTCATTCAAAACAGTCCACCTTACATCAAGGACTGATGACTGGGAGACAAGTGCCAAATCAATAGCAGTATCTGCATCGCCAGACCTCATTGCCATTCTAGTCGGCCTACCATAATTTATGCAGACCACATCGGAGTCCACCATGGCATCCGCAAGTGCAATTCCTTGTCGATTTTCTCCACTACTGTCCCAATCTCTGTTCCTCGCATTGAAGTCTCCACATATGAGTAGCCTATCACCTGGTAAGTCCTCTAATTCCTTAAGCCAGTCCCATTGTTCCTTTCTGACAAAATAGTCCACTGTGGCATATACATTTATAATGTTCCAACTTAAGCCACCAATCTCCATTTGTATACCCTGGACCTCTCTTGCACTGTGATTCCACTGACTCAAGTCAAGTGCCACATGCTTTACTCATTTCTTCACCAGCAGACCTTGCCCATGTCTCTTCTGCCCAGTGGGATTTATATAGCTGACGTACCCAGGGCAATGGTATTTATCTATATTTAACTCCTGGAGCATGAGGACATCAAAATCATATATTAGCCTCTCCAATACAGGACCTCTCTGCCTGGCACTACGACAGTTCCAGTATCCCACTCTTACATGGTTGAAACCTAATCTCTCCACTTTTCGTCTTGTTTTCCTGGCGCCTGCCCTCCTATTTCTATGCCTTCTTCTCACACCATTTCCTCGCCTTCTATTCCTCACTCTCTCTTCGCTAGCCGCTGAAAGATGTGTCAAGCGCAGAGCACGTGCTCCGTAGCTCCGGCGACGATTCCCATGTTTAATTAACTCCATAAGCACATTTTGGATATTGCAGGAAAAAGAACGGTCACCCTAGCATTGCCTGCTTACTGGGGAAGGGGCAGGGGATGTCCCTCGGGAGTCCATACGCCTGGCGCCGCCCCGCCCGCATACCAGACGTTCCACGTTCACGACCAACTCACCCGTGGCCATTCAGTCCTCGGCACGTCGGTCCACCTTAAACTTAGGGGTTTATAATCGGAGTTTTCCATCTCCTAGATTTGCCGCTTTATTAGCTAACGGGCCCAATCTACCCGGGGGCAAGAGATTCCAGCGCCTCATTCCTGGCGAACACAGTATATACATGTATACAGGGGGAAAAAAACCAATGTAATAAAACATCTATCAAATTGTAAGTACAAAGTGAAAGTCACCACACCATGGAAACCTAACTCTCGTCACCAAAGGACGCAGTGACAACAACAGTAATCTGGTAATCAGTACACTAAACTATATACGTTGACATCTGCAGTACGACATGTGGCCAAAATACACACTGACAACCAGGATACTCCACATGACTTCTGCCGTATGTCAATAGATGAGGTGGGATTTATGAATTAGCCTCATGTTTTTAAGCCACATATTCTAGCCACAGTGCATATAGATTCTGTAACCGGCATCTTAGGTGCATTAGAGGTTCGCTTGGACGTTGTAACCAGAGTTTCATTCAGAATGTCCAGATGTTGTATCAAGGACTTGTCATCGAAAATGCTCGTCTCTCGGATGGTGCCCAGGAGTGGAGAGGAAAGAGTGGATTCTGAACATTGGCGGGATGTGTATTAAATTCATGCACTGTGGGGCTGGTCTGGTTCGCTAGATCAGTTCCGCGTCTAGCGTTCGTTGTCTCGGATGGCTGTGTGAGGTGCACCAAAATGGGATCTTCCCAGCCAACGTGAGTTAGCGAGGCAGGCGTTTCAAGAATGTAACCGCATCGTGCAGCCAGGGTCGTGGTTTGAGCGGGCAAAAGAGCAAAATTTGTACGACCGTTCGACAAAGTCTCGATAAGCGCCCACTCTCTCTCGATGAGTAGTGGGCCTGCAGTCAGTAAGCTGGTATAGCTTTTATTTTCGGTCAGTCCTGCCGGCGTAGCTTGAAAGCTCGTCCGTAGGCGTCCAGTGGTTTTGCATGTATCACCTTGTACCGGGAGGGCGCGCTTTAGCGATGCTACTCTTGGCTTGCGTGTGCGTGAATAGTCCGTCTGTCCGATAGATATCTGGTTGATCCTGCCAGTAGTCATATGCTTGTCTCAAAGATTAAGCCATGCATGTCTAAGTTCACACTGTCTCACGGTGAAACCGCGAATGGCTCATTAAATCAGTCGAGGTTCCTTAGATGACACGATCCTACTTGGATAACTGTGGCAATTCTAGAGCTAATACATGCTTACCAAGCTCCGACCCTCGCGGAAAGAGCGCTTTTATTAGTTCAAAACCAATCGTCGTTGCCCTTCGCGGGGCGCGGCGTTCCCACTGGTGACTCTGGATAACTTTGTGCTGATCGCATGGCCTTACGTGCCGGCGACGCATCTTTCAAATGTCTGCCCTATCAAATGTCGATGGCTCCCCCGATGTGTCTCCACCTTGCCGTGGTGGGGGAGCTTGCGTGTCCCATCGACCCCATGTGCTTGCCGATGGGTGAAAAACTACATATCGGACAGCATATGGGATAGGGACCAGACTAAGAGAGACACAACCTGCTGCTCTGCAGGTGAGACTGAGGATAGCAGTCTAAAATTTAAATAAGCGCACGAAGACAGAAGTTCTTGGTCCGGACAAAACACTAAAGGCTCCCTGTCGAGGGCTGTGGCTGAACGCCTCTAAGCCACAAACCCTCGGACCTGAGAGCCGGGCCGATAGCCACCTCTCGAAAAATAAAGGCGTGATACTGAGCAAGCTACATGCTCAGGTCTGATAGAAGTTCGAAGGCTCTCAGCTGGGGGATATGAGAGACTCCCGGATGAGAGGCCAGGCCGTTTCTCGTTCACCGCTGCGCGAAGGTAAGGTGCTGATCCGGCAGCACAAGTAGCCTACCTCGTGAGCGAGTACAAAAAGTCAAAAAGTGCCCCAGTCGAAGAAAGTGGCTGCGAAAACTGTATCTAACTCATAGAGAGTGTAGACAAAAGTGGAAGAACGTCTCAATGACGCAAAATGGAACGCACGGCGAGCGAACCTATTGCGTGGTCCGAAGTCAAAAGCGTGGGTGTCGCTTGCAGTCTGACCGTCCCTGGTTTGTGCTTGAGCGATCAGTGGCAAACGAGTTGCCCAACACATGGAAGTGAGGAACTAAAGCAGCCATGAGCAGGACGTGGCAACTCCTCGGGTGAGCTCAGTCACAGAGCAATATGTGCCGGCTCTGCAATTATGGAAGCCTCCTTGGATAGCGAAAGAATGCTCATGGTCTGCCCCTGCCTTCCCTTGAGGGCCGACCACGATGTCGTTCATCGTTCTATCTTGACCAGCTGAGATGTTAGCGACATCACAACAGTCCAACGTGCCTCGAAACCAGAGGATGGCTAACCTCATTAAAAAATGCCCGCTGGAAGTCGGAAGTGTCGTCCTACGGGTGGCAAACTAAAAATTGACACTACGCAATTACGTCCGAGTGAAATGTCTCGTCCGAATGTCTCTCGTGCTAGGAACAGCTCTGACTACCTAGTTTCCGAATGCCGCTCTTGTTCGGAACAGCTCTGACTGGGTAGTTTTCCGAATGTCTGTTGAGCCTGGAAAAGCTCTGATGGGCGCAACGACAAGCACATGTCCGAAAACTCGCTGAGTGGATGCCGTCTGCAGACCTGTCTGGTTTGTGCGGGAATGACCCGGGAAAACGAATTGACCAATATATTGAAGTGAGGATTTAAAGCAGCCATGAGCAGGACGTGACGATCTCCCTCGGTGAGCCCAGATCCAGGGCGTTATTTGTCGGCCCTGCAACTATGGAAGCAACCTTGGATGGCGGAAAATGCTATGGACTGTCCCTGCCTTCCTTTGAGGGATCACCGTTGTCTTCGACCGTTCCACCTTGGCCAACATGGTTGTAGATGGCGCCACAAAAGTGAGAATCTCCCAGGAATGCTACCTGGTCAAAAATGCACGCTAAAGTCGATGTGTTGGCCTACGGGTTTCGGCCCAAGGGCGCATAACAGACACACCGCAATCACATCTGAAAAAAAACTCCGGATGAACGAAAAGAAGAAGAAATCCATGCACTTACATAGATCGGAATATCGCTGGCAGTCCACTGCCACAAATCTATCGCTGTCTTGATGTCCTGCCACTTTTTAAAAATTGGCCCAGGGTGCATCAGTTTGGGTGTCGAGTGGATCATAAAACATAATCATTGCCAGATCCTTTTATTTGACAACGGCATGAAAGTTATCATCGTCCAGCTCAAACACTTTCTGACCGTCAAAGAAAACATCATAGGATCTTTATCTTCTAGAGTTGAGTAACCTAGAATTGATTATTGCCCTGGGCGTAGCTGTTCATCATAGATAAATTGTTCATCACCATTTTTGTCCAGAGCCCGAAGACGTTCAAGGAGTATGCGTTTTCATTGGCCGGTACAGTGCCACTCAAGTTCCCATATATCAAGCTACTTTCTGGGGTAGAGTGTCTTAATGGTGGTAAATCCACATGTACGCTGCCTCAAGATTCTGGAGCCGAGATCCGTGTGCCAGGATAGTTCGAGTAACTACTCTCATCAGGGTCTGGCTTAGGGAGTCTCGAGGGAGGCATGTTGTGGGTATGCGCCTAGCATCACCGTAAGCTTCGGTTCCCATGTATAACTGATCCACAAACGACACACTTTGTGAATCAGTCAACTACTGGTGTGTAGATGATCTTTGTCTGTACGAAACAGCTGTTGATAGCTTGACTGTTCCGACTACAAAGAGGCACATAACCTTGTTGGTCATTGTCCATATGGTCCAGCAAGAGTGACAATGTGCACACCAGTCCGCTCCACCAAGCGCCGTTTCTGCATGTAAACAACGTTCTTTCTTCCCCAGCTGGTTTCATTGCCCGAATATTCCAGCAAGGTCAGCAGAGTTTCAGGGTCAAGGTCTTTGCTTTTCCATGACAGGTGTGAAAGACTGTATTTACCTTGAACGAAACGTTTATCGACTTCATTGACGATGACAATAACTCTCTGAACCTCCCAGGCACCACACGAGTCTAGCAATGAAGTCTTGATGTTGAACAATGAGCATCTGTTTTGTATCTGCCTCCCCTTCTGGTAAATGGGGACCAATTGTCACGTCTTCAGTGCTCAAATCCCGCTCGAATGCCACTAAAAAAGACACCATGTACTGGGTCACAAGCCGCCAGAAATCAATGACTGTTGTCGGTAAAGGCCACTGGGTTAGAATTGACCTTTTCCTTCCTCTTCTTCGTTACATCCATCATCAGCGCATACAAAACATGCAGACTTGAATTCATTTTCCCACGCAGAATCGTAAAACATAATCATTCCCAGATCCTTGTATTTGACAAAGGCGTGAAAGTTATCATCGTCCAGCCCAAACACTTTCTGACTGTCAAAGAAAACATTAAAGGATTGGACCGGATCTTTACCTTCTAGAGTTGAGTAACCTAGAATTGATTATTGCCCTCGGCGTAAATGTTCATCGTAGACAAATTGTTCATCACCACTTTTGTCTATAGCCTGGAGAAGTTGAAGGAGTGGCCATAGCGTCGTATGCGTTTTCATCGGTCGATACAGCGTCGCTCAAGTTCCCCATATGAGTAAATTCTGAACATTGACAGGATTTTTATATCCAGGCTCTTACATAGATCGGAATATCGCTGCCGCAAATTGACCGCTGTCTTGATGCCTTGCCGCCTTTTTGATATTGGCTTTGGGTGCGTCAGTTTGGGGGTCGAGTAGATCGTAAAACATAATCATTGCCAGATCCTTGTATTTGACAAAGGCATGAAAGTTATCATCGTCCAGCTCAAACACTTTCTGACCGTCAAAGAAAACATCGTAGGATAGGACCGGATCTTTATCTTCTAGAGTTGAGTAACCTAGAATTGATTGTTGACCTGGGCGTAAATGTTCATCGTGGACAAATTGTTCTACTGGTGTGTAGATGATCTTTGTCTGTGCGAAACATCTGTTGATAGCGACTGATCACTGAAACCGATATGCGATTGTGACCATGGGAATGCTTGGCTTGAGAACTGTAGCTCGCGATAACCAGCTGGGATTCTAAATTTTACTTACTAGGCAACATTACCTTTTGAGCTGAGTTCTGATACAGCACTTCACGACAGAACTGAAGCCACAACATAAATACGTTGATCTCTTGAATCTGTTGAGGCATTCGACTGCTGGAATACAACAAACTAACAGAAAATAAACATTTCGTCTAACGGGCGGAAAAAGAAAACACCATCTTGCCCCCATCTTGATGACGCAACATGGTAATATGCATTGTTTATGTTTACAACATTCATTTGACAATGTTTTTTTCCAATGTAAATGTTATATGCACTATTGATGAACGAAAGATGAGTGATTGGAAGGGCCGAATGTAAGATGGGCCTGTGGCCCAATTTGTTACCCTTTGAAAATAAAGTCCGTTTGTTCGTTCGTTCGTTCGCTCGTTCGTTCCCTGGTAAACTTCCCTTCTTCGTTATTCCAGTCATTCATGTCTTGTCATTAAACCACTAACATTTTGAGCCACGTTAGTGTAGTGACTGCTATCTCCGTGACGAGTGTCTTACGGACGCGATTTGTAAGCCCACTTACCCGCGTTCGAAACACAGCTGCTACCGATTTGGCAGCAGACTGCGTTGTGTTGGTTTTATCGAGTTGGTATGAGAGCCGGTCGTTCAGAAAGCAATGGCAAACTACTGAACGTGTACTTGCTAAGACATCAACAACAGCAGTAAAATGCTGGTGTTGACAGCGATGTCCTGTAAACAAGGATATGAAAACAAACAAACAAACAAAAAGTGTAGTGATTATCATACTTGTCTGCTGGCCCTGTGATAGTTGGAAAGAGTTCACACTGAGGCGAATTATTTAAAACTGACTTGGGCTCCCAGTCGACCCAGCCTAAAATGGCTACCAGGCAATGATTTGGAAAGTATTGCTTGCGCTTATTTGATATATCACCTCTCAAACGTTGATTGGTTGATAAAATGTATGGGGTCAGCACTACATGCCCAATGTGTTCAAGGCAAGTAGAAAGGGTCATTTATTTTAATTTGCTTACCCCAAGCTGTGGTGGCCTGGTTCTGAGTGTACTTGCTTGCAAAGATAATGAGCTGGGTTCTGTCTTCAGCTGTGAGCAGTCTGGCTATGGGGGTCATCCAGCCTTGTTAAATAGGAACCTAATATTTTTTCAGAAATTCCTAGAAATTATCTGAGAACGAGAGGTGGCAAGGAAAGGAACTGTTCACTTCACTGTATCTTTACATACCATATAATAAATCACTGTCCGTGAAAGTTAGAAAACGAGTTCTTGCATGTAACATAGAACCAATGTTAACATATGGCTGTGAATCCTGGACAATTAGTAAACAGGCGAAAAACAACCCTGGAAGCCTTGGAGATGTGGTTTTATAGAAGAATGCTAAAAATTAATTGGACAGCCAAAATTAGCAATCAAGACATTTTAGGGGAAGCTGAGTCAGAAAGACAACTTATCACAAACATCAAAATGAGGCAGTCGTCGTCTTTTGGTCACGTTATGTGAGAAGACAAAAACTGGAACATGTTGTGACAACCGGACAGATTTGCGGAAAGAGAGATAAAGGAAAACTGTGAAAAGATTCTTGACAGTTTTGTGTCATGGCACGGAAGGGAGTCCACACACGAATTTGGTCCATGTCGTCGGAGATCACAATTTGTGGAGAGGCACTGGATGATGATATTTAGACATCATCAGGTGCCTCGCCAACTGGCAGGGTGATCATGTTTCTCCACATCTAACGATCTCCAACCAAATATACCATCTTTTACAGAGATTGTAATTGTAGCAAAAACAAAGCCCTAACCCGCATAGTCTGCAACGACTACACTAGCCAGGTGGCCTTAATTAATTCCTCAGGTTCAAGGCCCCTGTCCGACATCTCAAGGTACTATAGGCACTAGATGACAGTTGTTTGTGACAGTGTACAGAGATGTACGCCAGGAAAATGTGTACAAAGTAATCGCCCACTAGTTTAAATGTAATCGCGGTTTCGGTCTTTGAACAATTACTGTAGCAATGTGTTGCATGATATTATGAAAATAACAATTTGACAAACATGTTGATACTATGTTTATTTGCACACGAAGAGATGGATACGAGTTACTATTTACTTATACAGTTACTAGATGTGCTCAAAGTGATTCTGATTATCCTCCATACACTTATTAGTGCGGCGAACTGCTGCTCGCACTAAGTTGTCCACTGTGATAGCTGCACACGCGGTTACAATTTCTTACTGAAGAAGCGAAATTGTGGCCGGTTGTCTGCGATACACAACATCCTTTAGGGTACCCCATAGGTAAAAGCCGAGGGGTGTTAAATCGGGAGAACGTGCTGGAAACTCAACTGCACCTCTTCGACCTATCCAGTGTCCTGGCAAGCGGTCATACAAATAGGCACGCACGTCTCTGTGATCGTCTTGTTATAAGAAATATCCTTCATGATTATAAAGTGCATTTATGGCAGGTAAAATTGATGTGTCTAATTTTTCAAGGTACGATTGACCAGTAACAGATCCTTCAAAGAAGAATTTACCCACTAAACCCCTTGATGACAATCCACACCAGACATTGATACCCGGTAAATTCACGGCATTGTCCATATGAACGTGCAGATTATTGGGTGCCAAATAAACACAATTATGACGATTCACTGTTCCATTAAGATTAAATTGTGCTTCAACAGACCACACAAATTTTTTTTTCACATACTCCTCATTCTCACGCACCATGTTTTGAAACCACTCACAATACTGGAGTCTGCGATCAGGGTTATCCCCTTCCATTGCACGCATTAATCTTGGGGTGTAAAATTTCCACCAGCTGCTTTAAGGGTGCTTGTTCTACTAAATTCTGTCTCACGGGCACATTGTGTGGTAGACTTCTGCGGTAGTAGGCCTCTTTCAGTCCTGAAGGACTATATAGTTGTGCCGCTTGGGAGGTGCCTGGCAGCACCGCTGGTGACTGTATAGTCCGATGCGAGAGTGTCAATTCCTGTCACAGTTTCCGCATCTGTAAGACGAGGCAAGTCCCGCAGTAAGTGACTGCGTTTTAAACCTGTGCCGCCTATCCTCAGTTTGTTGGATCAGATTGCGCTCAAAGAGCACCAGTCCGTTTCGTACATCTCTTCTCCAGGAGCGTCTGTCTGTTGCACCTCTTTCCCACGTGTCTGGATCTATTCCAAGGGTTTTCATATCTTGTTTACACACATCCCTATTTCGCATTTGGGGTCTTCCGGTTGGCCTCTTTCCTGTGGCTAGTTCTCCGTATAGGAGATCTTTGGGAATACGTTCATCCTCCATTCGAGATACGTGGCCCAGCCACCGGAGGCGTCTCTGCTTGAGGAGGGTGTGCACTGTGGTAATATCTGCTCTTTCAAGCACATGTTTGTTTGTTATGTGGTATTTCCATGTTATGCCCAGGATACGTCTCAGACATCTCATGTGGAAGGAATTCAACTTCCTTTCCTGTCTTGAGTACAAGGTCCAGGATTCAGACCCATAGAGTAGTGTGCTAACAACACAAGCTTTATATACTTGAGCTTTTGTACGCTCTGTTAGTCTATTATTCTCCCAAACTCTTTTAGCAAACCTGGAAAATGTTGTGGCTGTCTTTCCAATGCGTCTGTCGATTTCTGTCTCTAATGAAAGACTATCTGATATTGTCGACCCCAAATACACAAACTCGCGGACGACCTTCAATTCGTAATTAGAAATTTTGATTAACGGAGGTGCACCAGCATCTTGTTCCATCACCTGTGTTTTATTTAGGCTAATGGTGAGCCCAAAGTCATTGCAGGCGGCTGCAAAACGATCTATGAGCCTTTGGAGATCTTCTGCTGTATAAGTAGTCAGTGCTGCATCATCTGCAAAAAGTAGTACTCTTACGCATCTTGATCTTATTTTGGTCTTTGCCTTGTCTTGATGGGTTAAAAAGTTTGCCATCAGATCTTGTGTGGAGGTATATGCCTTCATTGGCAGTCCCAAATGCCTGCCTTAAGAGAACGGCGAAGAAGATACCAAAGAGTGTAGGAGCAAGCACGCAGCCCTGCTTTACTCCGCTGCTGATGTTGAATGACTGGGATGTTGAGCCGTCAAATAAAATGGTCCCCTGCATGTTTTCATGGAATGATTTCACAAGACTAAGAAGGGTGGGTGGACATCCAACCTTTTCAATGCCCTTATAAAGGCCGCTTCTGCTCACGAGGTCAAATGCCTTTATGAGGTCGATGAAGGCAATATATAATGGCTTCCTCTGTTCTCTGCATTTCTCTTGGAGCTGCCGGAGTGAGAAAATCATATCGATGGTGGACCTGTTGGGTCTAAATCCGCACTGCGATTCGGGGTAGATTCTTTCAGCAAGAATGTGTAATCTTTTAAGGATTACTCTGGCAAAAATCTTGCCTGTTAGTTAGTTAGTTAGTTAGTTAGTTAGTTAGTTAGTCGCAGTTCCAACTTCACAGCAACGGGTCGTCCCCATTATGCTCCGTTCCTGTGCCAGTGAATATCACACAAAACGCTCCCCACTGCCCAATGTGAAGAGTGGAAAAGACAGGAGTCTCGACAAACAACAACCCGCACAGATACACTGTGCATAATGCCGCCACAAGAATGTAAACACAATAGTCCCCCACAAAACACCCAGTTCATTTCTGATGGAATCGACAGTCATTTTCCCATCTTGCCTGTAATGCTGAGTAGGGAAATGCCGCGATAGTTGTTGCAGTCGCTTCTGTCGCCTTTGTTTTTATAAAGGGTAACGATGTTTGCGTCTTTCATATCTTGTGGTACTGATTTTTCTTTCCAGCACAGCTGAGATATTGCATACAGTTCTGGGATGATTGTTTCTTTGCTACATTTTAAAATTTCAGGTGGAATACTATCTTTTCCAGGTGCCTTGCCGGATTTGAGAGAGTCTAGTGCTTCGCTGATTTCTGTGAGGCAAGGTTCGTTATCCAGGACATGCATGGCGGACTGTTGATCGATGGCTTCCAGACCTTCTTCGCTGACAGTGTTATCCACTGAGTATAGCTCTGAGTAGTGTTCTACCCAGCGATCCATTTGTTTCTCTCGATTTTTTATGATTACCCCCTCAGTTGATCGTAAAGAGGCCATCTTATTTTTTGATGGACCGACAGCTTGCTTGATACCCTCGTACATTCCTCTTATATTTCCAGTGTCTGCACAAGTTTGAATTTGAGCAGAGAGCTGTAGCCAGTACCTGTTCGCACATCTTCTTGCCATCTGTTGTACTCTATTTCTGGCCGTTCGCAATGCCTGCAGTGTTTTCTCAGAAGGTGATGTTTTATACATTGAGAATGCATGTCTCTTTATCTCCAGGACTGGGAGCATCTCTTCAGAGTGTGCTTCAAACCAGTCGGTTGACTTAGTTTGCTTCTTGCCAAATGTTGATAGTGCTGTATTGTAGATGGTGTCGCGAAAATGACTCCATTTCTCGGTGGAATTTCGGTTTGTGGGGCCAGGCAGAGTATCGCTAGGGCCTGCATGAATTTGTTGACCTTCTCTTTATTTTGGTTGCCGCTGGTGTTAATGCGTGGTCTTCCTTCTGTTCTGCTTCTGTAGATTCTCTTGGGCTTTATCTTCACATTGCTGGAGACGAGTGAATGGTCGGTGTCGCAGTCAGCACTATGATAGCTTCGAGTCAGTCGTACATTGCGGAGGTTGCTGCGTTTAGTGAGCACCAGGTCGAGTTGGTGCCAGTTCTTTAATATGAGATGCCTCCATGACATCTTGTGTTGAGGTTTCGTGTCAAAGAAGGTGTTGGTCACGCACAGATTATGGTGGCTGCAGAATTCCAAGAGACGTTGTCCATTGTCATTGATCTTCCCAATGCCAAACTGTCCTAGGCATGAAGGCCAAGATTTGTGGTCGGAGCCAACCCTGGCATTGAAATCCCCCAGGATAAAATGATGATGTTTCTCTGGTGTTTCACTGACATCTTTGCTAAGGTCGTCATATAACTTGTCTTTAGATTCTGATGCTGCAATTAGTGTTGAGGCGTAAACGCTTATAATACTAACTGGGCCTGCCTCTGTCTGGAGTTGGAGCTTCAGTACTCTTTCATTGCCATCACTTGGTGGTATGATGGAATTAAGCAGCTTGTTTCTGATAGCGAAGCCAACTCCATGCTCCCTGGTCTCTCCGCACGGATTGCCATGCCAGTAGAAAGTGAAGTCCCTCTCCTTGGTGCTTCCAGATTCTTGGAGTCCGGTCTCTTGCAGGGCGACAATGTTTATCCCCAGTCTGAGTAGTTCGTTGTTTATCACTGCAGTTTTGCGAGCATCCACAATCTCATTTAAATCGTCTGAGATGCCAGGGTTCATGGTTCTTACGTTCCATGTTCTCAGCCTTAGGGCCGGTTTTTTTTTTGTTTTTTTTTCTTGTTACTAGGTGTATAGATTGCGGTCTATGTGTCAGGAATTTTCCCCTAAGCTCCACACACCCTCAGGAGCAGATGAACCGTGGCGAGACAACACCTTATTGACTGGGGGCTGCCCAACTTAGGCGGGCGGTAGCTGTCTAGTGAGATACGATTATCTCTCCCACCGTCGGAAGTAGCCCCTGACGCCTTGCTCTACGCCTATCGAGCATTAAGACTTATATCCGGCAAATGCTGCTTCCCGTGTTGTGTCACCGCTTTACGCGGTGCTGAAGTGACCTCTTCAGGGCACAAACCTGGGCAATGGAAATCGGAGAACCAACTGTTGCCCAGTAGCAGGTTCCCCCTCTCCACGTCGCCGATGTTGACCAAGGGAAAGGCAGTAGCCAATGCAACGTGGCATCGGTGCCGTCGCAGGATTTGCCAGAACTATGTTGTTTACAACATGGAACTGCCTTAGGGACTCCATCTCCGGATTTGTCCTCAGGGTTTACTCCCAAAGCCTTTCCCATATGGGTATACCCGCAACGCAGCGGAGGTTTGAAATTTAGAGTTCCCTCTCTTAGAAGAGATACCAATCAAGGCTGACGAGCCTCTTCTGCCCGGGAGACTTCTGCGGTGAACATGTAAAAAGTTCCAAGACCATAGCTGAGGAAGCAGGATTTGTTGATGTTCGAAGCCTCCCGGAATTGCTCTTATTAACATTACACACAGTACCATAGTTTTCAAATGTATGTACAATCCTGGAAATGATAAGGCGTATTGAGTGTTTTGTTGCGAACTTCCGTTTCCATTCACACTGAACTTGAACAACGTTCTCAAATTTGAAATGCCATTTCAAAATGGTTTTCCGTTCCTCAAAAGACAGCCGTTTATGCACCATTTTGTTCAGTTTTTCCCTGTGAAGTTTGTAACATGCTGTTTACGTCATCATTTTAAGCACATGCAACACATTGCAGCCGTATTGCGTTCTACAAATGATGTAATATGACAAGTGCTGATGAGGTTATTAAAATAATATATTCAACTGAAATGCAATTACATTTAAACTGGTGGACGATTACTATGTATACATTTTCTGGCGCAATCAGTATTATGATGACAGACTGTCAGGAATTTTCACTCGCTGTCTTCCTCTATCTCTTTCTATAAATCTTTCCTGTTGTCGCAACATGTTCCAGATGTTACCTTCTCATAATGTGACTAAAAATGTTGACTGCCTCTTTCTGATGTTTGTTATAAGTTGCAATTGTGCCTTCTTCTTCCACTCGTTATTCTCAGTTGGGACGTACACACTCAACCAACTCACTCTAAGCCATCCCGTCATTTGCTATCCCACCCATGTCCTTCCCTTATTATTCACTTCTGCCCCTAATTCACTTCTCTATATTTTTGTAGGTCTTTCTCTATTTCATTTGCTCTGGGGTTTCCAGACATAGGACTTTCTAGTAATACTATTCTCAGGTTTCTACAATGTATGTCTCATCCAATACCAACATCTTTTCCTCACTTAATTCCCTGGAATCTTTCTAGTTCCATCTTTATGTATTAAAAACATATGTCCCGAGCAGCTTCCTGCTATGAATCTATGATGTGATAGGGCCGTCGTATTTTGTAGACTTGAATGCACAGAAGGAATGGTGGCAAGCCTTTCATTCACAAAGTGAGATGACGAAGGAAGCGTCAAACCCTTATCTGACCAGGTTCATGACATTATTAGCGCAGCTTCCTATCAACAATCAGCACGACGTCCTAGCAGCTTCACTAATGTGCCCTCTTCATGTCTACCAGTTTCGTGCCCTCTTCTTGTCTACCAGTTTCGTGCCATCTTCTTGTCTACCAGTTTCGTGCCATCTTCTTGTCTACCAGTTTCGTGCCATCTTCTTGTCTACCAGTTTCGTGCCATCTTCTTGTCTACCAGTTTCGTGCCATCTTCTTGTCTACCAGTTTCGTGCCATCTTCTTGTCTACCAGTTTCGTGCCATCTTCTTGTCTACCAGTTTCGTGCCATCTTCTTGTCTACCAGTTTCGTGCCATCTTCTTGTCTACCAGTTTCGTGCCATCTTCTTGTCTACCAGATTCGTGCCATCTTCTTGTCTACCAGTTTCGTGCCATCTTCTTGTCTACCAGTTTCGTGCCCTCTTCTTGTCTACCAGTTTCGTGCCCTCTTCTTGTCTACCAGTTTCGTGCCATCTTCTTGTCTACCAGTTTCGTGCCCTCTTCTTGTCTACCAGTTTCGTGCCATCTTCTTGTCTACCAGTTTCGTGCCATCTTCTTGTCTACCAGTTTCGTGCCATCTTCTTGTCTACCAGTTTCGTGCCCTCTTCTTGTCTACCAGTTTCGTGCCCTCTTCTTGTCTACCAGTTTCGTGCCATCTTCTTGTCTACCAGTTTCGTGCCCTCTTCTTGTCTACCAGTTTCGTGCCCTCTTCTTGTCTACCAGTTTCGTGCCCTCTTCTTGTCTACCAGTTTCGTGCCCTCTTCTTGTCTACCAGTTTCGTGCCCTCTTCTTGTCTACCAGTTTCGTGCCCTCTTCTTGTCTACCAGTTTCGTGCCCTCTTCTTGTCTACCAGTTTCGTGCCCTCTTCTTGTCTACCAGTTTCGTGCCATCTTCTTGTCTACCAGTTTCGTGCCCTCTTCTTGTCTACCAGTTTCGTGCCATCTTCTTGTCTACCAGTTTCGTGCCATCTTCTTGTCTACCAGTTTCGTGCCATCTTCTTGTCTACCAGTTTCGTGCCATCTTCTTGTCTACCAGTTTCGTGCCATCTTCTTGTCTACCAGTTTCGTGCCATCTTCTTGTCTACCAGTTTCGTGCCATCTTCTTGTCTACCAGTTTCGTGCCATCTTCTTGTCTACCAGTTTCGTGCCATCTTCTTGTCTACCAGTTTCGTGCCATCTTCTTGTCTACCAGTTTCGTGCCATCTTCTTGTCTACCAGTTTCGTGCCATCTTCTTGTCTACCAGTTTCGTGCCATCTTCTTGTCTACCAGTTTCGTGCCATCTTCTTGTCTACCAGTTTCGTGCCATCTTCTTGTCTACCAGTTTCGTGCCATCTTCTTGTCTACCAGTTTCGTGCCCTCTTCTTGTCTACCAGTTTCGTGCCATCTTCTTGTCTACCAGTTTCGTGCCATCTTCTTGTCTACCAGTTTCGTGCCATCTTCTTGTCTACCAGTTTCGTGCCATCTTCTTGTCTACCAGTTTCGTGCCATCTTCTTGTCTACCAGTTTCGTGCCATCTTCTTGTCTACCAGTTTCGTGCCATCTTCTTGTCTACCAGTTTCGTGCCATCTTCTTGTCTACCAGTTTCGTGCCCTCTTCTTGTCTACCAGTTTCGTGCCATCTTCTTGTCTACCAGTTTCGTGCCATCTTCTTGTCTACCAGTTTCGTGCCATCTTCTTGTCTATCAGTTTCTTCTGTTCACAGATGGCTACAAGATATATGGTCTTGCGATGATGGTAGAACTGTTCTGGGGTATTTTGGCAGGAGCTGATGACCTATCATCTTCTCTAACGCGCCCTCCTTTTACGTTTTAGCCTCTTTCTAAACATTTAGATTATTCAATACACACACAAACACTGGAAACACTCACTCTTATGTTAAAATTTTGGAAGGATTCTTACCATTTTCTTGTCTATTAGTTTCCTCTGTTGACAGGTGGCTACAAGGGACATGGTCTTGCGATGATGGTAGAACAGTTCTGTGGTATTTTGGCAGGAGCTGACTTTGGCAGCAACATCAGAAGATGGAAAACAACTGACAGGGTTGCTAATGTGGTTTGTGCAGCTATTCATATGCAGAATTGTAATGTGTCTTCGGGCGGAGGAGCATAACTGGGAGGGTACAAGCCTGACTCTAGTGCAAGGACATGCAACCTAAAGACTATATGTCATGGCAGGGCAAACCAGGCCCTAAGCTTTGCTCAGCAAATGGTCTAAGCTCTGACAGGCGGACATTAGAGCATTGCTTTGCTGGTCCATCAGCTTTTGCAGTTTGTCTTGTTCCAGACATATTGGTGTTCTTACGTCTGGAGTAAACTAGGCAGGTCGAGAGAGGGGTCATGCTGCATGGGCAACACATGATCCCTAAATTCAGCCAGGCTTGTGTTATGGAGATGTAAAACTCCAGTTTACAAACTAATACCTATCAAGACGGTATGCCAGTAGTATGTAATATACGTTCAGTAAATCAATCAAGTGTCATATTACAATGAAGATTGGCTCTCAATGCATCACCAACACTGAACATATACTTAATGTTTCCAATGTGTAAAGCTACAGATAGTACCGCAGCAAATACTGCGTTGGGGTGTAACATGTTAGGCTTTCACATACTCTAGGCCACAACATATGAGGTTGTGCGGCCAGTTCCCTTCCTCATCATCTATTTTTTTTTTCGACACAGTGCCCAGAAACATGATTTGAACATTGACATTTTTATGAGGTTAGGTCAACCCTAGAGCCATTCTGTCTGGAAAAAAAATGATGCCTCTACTGGACACCTCCCAAGACCTCGCAACCTAAAATGGACACCAGGAAATGTTCTTGGAAGTAAAGATGAACAGCTTGATATGCTAAAATTACTCATCGAGTGCGGATGGTTCTGTAAATATATAAGGCTAGTACAATGTACCTGCGGTGGCATAGTGGTAGGTCTGCTTTCCTTTGGGATATGAAGAATTAGGCTTTCACATATTTTTGGCCATAACATACGAGGTGAGGTACCCAATTCCATTCCTCTTCATCCTTCCTTCTCAGACAATTCCTAGAGAATTTGGAAAATTGTTGGTATCGTTTTTATGAGACTGACTCAACTAGAGCGATATGTTCAGAAAATTATCTGGTATCATTTTTATGAGACTGACTCAACTAGAGCCATATGTTCAGAAAACAAAGAATCCAGCTGGGGATTAAACCCAGACCACTGCCATGACAGGCAAACAAGCTGACTACTACGAGGGGGGCATCAAAAGAAATCTTTATTCCTCCCAATGACTCTTTGATTTGTCCAAAACAGGTGGAAATCACCCGGGGATAGGTCTGGCGAGTACGGGGGATGTGGTAGACACTGAAAGTGGTGGTGTTCGATGATTTCAACTTTTTCACAGGTAGTATGTAATCATGCCAAGAAATCAACAATCAGCTGAAAGATGCTGATGTTGACAGCAATGTCCTGTAAAGGGTATGCAAACATTTTTTAGTACGTTATCAAGCATTATCATGTTGCAAAAGGATACCTTTACTCAGTAATCAACATCGTTTGGATTTGATTGCCGATCGGAACTTCTTACTCCACTCATACACTTGCTGGACTGACAGGCATGCATCACCTGACTGGACCTTCATTCTCCGATGAAGTTTTATAGGTTTAACTCCTTTACTGGTTAAAAAAAAAAAAAAGATAATAGGACGCTCCTCCTCTTTGGTGCATGTCAAAAGTAGGGCAGCTGTCTTTAAATTCTCCGTATGACATCACTGTGACCGATGCACCGTGATGCCACTTGCTTAACACTCGACATCTTAAAAACAATATTTACATCGTTACAGGCAATGGCAGAGTTATTGTAATTTCTATCACACTTTTTAGGTTTTCATTTAAAGCCCCTCATATGTCTAACATGGCTCCCCGTGATTTTATATGTGTTATAATGTATACCCATTTATTATACAAGCAGCGTGTAAAAATGTAGCATATAAGAATAGTTTGCTTTTTGCAGGGCCAGTGCTATATAATAATAGATCCATCTGCATTTGCACCATGATTTTCTGACAAACTTACTGAGCTCAACAATACTTTAAGGAACCTAGAACCGGTGAGTAATCTTTGTATTTCAGATGGAAAATGTGGCTACATTTGACAGCTGAATATAGTAAGTAATATTCTTCTTCTTATAGTCTATGCTGTGTGGCGTTTGTGATCATGTCTGGCCACAGCCCTCTTTTTCATTTGTGACCGATCATTTTTGATACTGATTATCTTCAATGTCATGATGTTAAACTGCCCAGCGTCTTCTCGCTAGATCTATCCATGCACCTCTTCTCCTCCAACTTTCCTGTTGTGATGACATACTCCAGTTTTTCTTTTCTCATGGCATGCCCAAAGAATGTGGGTTGTATACTTCTGATGCGTGTAGCAACTTCTCTTTGTTTTGAAGATGAACAATGTGGCTAAAGTTGACGACTGCCGCCAGTAAATGTTTGATCTGTAGTTGAATGGTGTGGCTAAATTTGACATCTGAAGCTAGCGAGTGATGTTAGTTTGTTTTGTAGATGAACAATGTGGCCAAATATAGGACAACTGGAGCTAGCTAATAATATTAGTGTGTTTTCTAGATGAACTATGTACATAAAAATTGCAATCTTCTTATTACATTTTATTGCAGATAGGCCAGCATGGAGTTACAGATGTTCTGTTTGGGAGTATCTGTGGTGAAGTGGTCAAGCCGTTTAACTGGTGCTCAAAAGGTTGTGGGTTCGATTCCGGGCCGCGTCCTTCGGTTTATGAGGTAAATGTTTCGGAGACTCTTGTGGGTCATCTACTCACCCAACCTTCAATAACGAATGAGAGCCTTTATCTAGCACCCCCGTCTCTTAACAAGGAATGGACGTATTTATCTGTTGTTTGTCCATCAAGAATGATGATGACCATTCATTTCATCCAGTGGGGTTGAAGGTGTGGAGCCGTGGGTTCTAAGATGGCTGATAAGGCCTATTTTGGCTCGAAATGTTCTTTGACAATGTGGGCAAAGAATGCTTGACGTCTCTGGAGGAGGATTTCCTGCAGTGGTTTTTTTTCTGTCCTGCCTTTTCTTCACAGCTCTTGCAGTCCTGGTTGCCTCACATATGACTGCACCTTTGCGCAATGATGCACGCCACGAATTTCGGTCTCTGGCTGCAGCCTCCCAGGTGTCATGATGAATTCCAAAAGCATTCAGTGAGATTTTCAGAGTGTCTTTAAAACGTTTCCTCTGGCCACCTTGGGAGAGTTTACCACAACGCAGTTCGCTGTAAAAAATTCGTTTAGGGAGCCTGTGATCTGGCATGCGAGTCAAGTGACCAGCCCAGCGAATCTGATTCTTCATCAGTAGAGTGTGGATACTGGGCATGGATGCTCTTTCTAGGACTTCAGTGTCTGGAATCTTGTCTTGCCATTTAATCTTCAGTAGCTTCCTTAGGCCGGTCTCTCTGGCTGTGGGGCTACAACACTTTCTCTCTGTAATCCCGTTTATCACGCAGAGTCTCGCAGCGGAGCGAGAGCTGAGGCGGTTCGACCCCCGCTCGTGACTTGCGGGATACTGAGCCGGCCGCTCAGAAAGCAATGGCAAACTACTGAGCGTAATCTTGCCAAGAGATCAACATACAGCTGAAAGATGCTGGTGTTGACAGCGATGTCCTGTAAAGGATATGCTTAAAAAAAAAAAAAAAAAAAAGACTGTGTGGAAGTGGTTTAATTTCCTAGCGTGTCGCTGATAAACAGTCCAGGTTTCACAAGCATATAGCAGTGTGGATAATACAACTGCTTTGTAGACTTTTAGCTTTGTTTGCAGGCTTATTCCAGTTCTGTCCCATACATTCTTGTACAGTCTGCTAAAGGCTGCACTGGCCTTGGAGATTCTTGCATTCACTTCGTCATCGATTGTGGCAGCTTGTGACACGGTGCTGCCAAGATAGGTGAATTTGTCCACAACACTTAGTCTATGATCATTCACTTTGATATTCGGCACAGTGTGATTATTCCCTGGAGCTGGCTGGTACATAACTACAGTCTTCTCCAAGTTGATATTGAGTCCAAAGTTGGCACAGGCATGTGAGAAAGCTGAAACATTATGTTGCATGTTCGCCTCTGAGTTGGCGTATAGAGCGCAATCATCAGCAAACAGGAGCTCTCTGACGGTGCCGCTGTTAATTTTGGTTTTAGCTTTCAGCCTTCTGAGATTGAATAACTTTCCATCCATACGGTAGTTGATGTCTATTCCAATGTCGTCGTTCTCGAAGGCATTCATAACATGGCTGAAAACATGAGGCTGAACAGTGTTGGTGCCAGGACACATCCTTGCTTCACTCCATTGGTGACAGGAAAGCGTTCAGACAGTTCACCATTTTCCTGTACTCTTGCCTGCATGCCGTCATGAAATAGCCGCACTATTTGGACAAACTTTCGTGGACAGCCATATTTTGCCATAATCTTCCACAGTCCTTCTCTGCTGACTGGTAAGGTCTTGGTAAGGTCAATAAAAGTGGAGAACATTTCGCAGTTCTGTTCCTGACATTTCTCTTGCAGCTGCCTTGCAGCGAAAATCATGTCAACAGTTCCACGTTCTTTTCTGAAGCCACATTGACTCTCAGGAAGAAGACCTTGATCGAGATGGGCTGTGAGGCGATTGAGAAGAATTCTGGCGAGTATCTTCCCTGCAATTGAAAGCAAGGAGATGCCTCGGTGGTTGTCACAGGATTGGCGGTTTCCTTTACGTTTGTAAAGGTGGACTACTGACGCGTCCTTAAAATCTTGTGGCATGGTCTCGTTCATCCATATGAGTGTGAAGACTTGGTGAAGCTGCTCTGTTAGGACCGGCCCACCTGCCTTGTATATCTCTGCTGGGATGGAGTCAGGACCAGGTGCCTTGCCGCTGGAGAGTTGCTGGATGGCTTTGTTTACTTCCACTATAGTTGGCAGGTCATCAAGTGTCTCATTGGTGGGAACTTGAGGAAGGCAGTTGATGGTTTCGTCATCGAAGAAGGAAGTTGCATTTAAGATTTTGCAGAAATGCTCTGCCCAGCGTTGAAGGATTTCTTTCTTATCGGTGACCAATTTTCCCCCATCTGCACTGAGGAGGGGAACTATGCCTGGTGATGTAGGACCATAGACCGCTTTCAGTGAGTCGTAGAAGTTTTTCATATCATGTCTGTCAGCAAAGCCCTGAATTTCATCAGCTTTGCTGCTCAGCCAGGAGTCCCGCATGTGCCGAAGTTTCTGCTGCACTACTCTCTGAATGTTCTTGAAAGCATCTTTTTTGATGTTGACTTTGGGTCATTCAAATGTGCCTTGAGGAGAAGATGTTTCTCGGCCAGCAATTGGTTGATGTCTTCGGAATTTTCATCAAACCAGTCTTTATGCTTTCGGGGGGGGGGGGGGGGGTGGACCCAGGATTTCCATAGCAGTGTTGTAAATTATGTCCTTTAGGGCTCTCCATTCTGTTTCTGTATCCTGTTTAGCTTCAGCATTGGGCTTGAGGCGGTCTTCCAGCATATTTTCAAACGACTGCTGCATTTTCTTGCTGTTTAGGCGGGTGACATTTAGCTTTGTTTGCATTTTCGCCCCTTGAGGACGCCGTGGTGGCCTGATGTGGATGTTCATTTTCGAGACAATGAGACGATGGTCTGTCCAACATTCGGCACCACACATGGATTTTGTCACTCGAACGTCTTGTCTGTCACTCCTCCTGACGATGACATAGTCAATGAGGTGCCAGTGTTTCGAGCGAGGGTGCATCCACGATGTCCTATTTCTCATGGGGAGACGGAAAATTGTGTTCGTAATCAGGAGATCATGTTCGGCACATGTCTGAAGGAGGCGGAGTCCATTGCTGTTACAATTTCCGACTCCATGCTTTCCAATAATGCCACTCCAAGAGGTGGTGTCCATGCCTACTCTGGCATTGAAATCCCCAAGGAGTATAAGCTTGTCTCCTTTGGGAACAGATGTTAATACATTGTGCAGGTCCTCATAGAACTTGTTCTTGACATCATCTTCGTTGGTCATAGTTGGTGCGTAGACACTCACAATGGTTGCGTGCTTCCTTCCATTCAGCAGAGGCAACTTCATGGTCATGAGCCTGTCGTTTATAGCCTTTGGAAATCCAGCTAATTTGCCGACCAGGGCCGACTTAATGGCAAATCCCACACCGGATTGGCGTCTTTCCTCGCTTTTCCTTCCACTCCAGAAAAATGTGTAGCCGGCACCTATTTCACAGATTTGGCCTTCTTCTGCAAGTCGTGTCTCGCTCAAGGCTGCAATGTCGATTTTGTACCTGCCCAGCTCTCTCCCAATCAGTGCTGTTCGTCTCTCTGGACCCGACGCGCCGTCTCTGTCAAGTAGGGTGCGTACATTCCAAGTTCCAATTGTTAAGGGAATATGGTTTACTCTTTTAGCTTTGCTTGTTTTATATTTCTTTGTATGTCGACCGCAGTTAGGGTACCCACCAACCGCGGCTAGCTGGTTAGGTAGTGATGAAGCAGACAATGTTTAGGGCACCTTTTCTAGCCCCTTCCTCATGCTATGGAGGTGAGCAGTGTGTTCCTATAGAGGGCTGCTCAGTCGCTCAGGGGGCTGCCGAATCCCACTGCTGCTCCGGTCAGTAGAAGACGACCATATGGCCTGAGCCGCCTGTGTGCAGGTCTGCGACTACGGCTGCCAGCGTACCCACGTCTGCCGCTTTGCCGCTCGCCCATCGCCACAGGGCTTGAAGGTGATATGTGACGTTTGGATGAAGAATGACTTGCGCGATGACTTGGATTAAAGTGAGGAAGAGTTGCGCAATTCGTCGACCTCACTCTCTCGCCTGAGTCCATCTGTGTCCAGTGGCAAGACAAGTCGAGACGACTGGAGACGAATACAGGTGCAGTGGATGACCAGGGCGCTCTACGTGCCTTGCCGTGCTCATTACGTTCCACAACGCTTTGCAGCTAAACGCCGTCTTGCCCGTTGAATCAGGAATGATTTCTTCCGCGCAGTCTGATGAATCCTGTCTTCACATGCTGGGTAGGCATACCCTAGTTTACCTCTTGGTTTGACACCAAATCGGATACCTATGCCTGGTTTAGCCAGCCTCTCACAGCTGTTGCCCGGGGGGTGGCCGCTGTCGCATGCTGACAGCTACTAGGAGCCACAGGCACGAGCTGGGTGTCAGGCTTGGACCAGTGGGGGATGGGTCCTGAAAGGACATGAGAGTCATCCTTACCAAATGTGCTACCAATGCCTTACACCCCGTATCTAGCCACTGCACGACTTGTCCACCCCTTAACAATGATCGGAATCACTTATCTAGCTACTCGTCCACCCCTTAACAACGAATGACACTAAGCCATACCCACTACAACCAATAATACCAGCCATCTTTAAATTTTTAAGTTTTTCATTTAGTGATCTAAAACCATGGATGATAGTGTTTAAACCCCGTCCATTAGAAAACTAACAACCGCTACCCACCCTTAACAACTATTGACACTAAGCTATACCCACTACAACCAATAATACCGGTCATCTTTATTTTTATAACGTTTTCATTTAACGATCTGAAGCCGTATGATGATAATGTATAAACCACAACGACCCTCTACAGGTCATATAACTACCAAATGCACATTTATTTAAATTTTACGGTTTTCATATTACGCCCGTCATGGCTCGAGGGTTAGACCCGCCTAGCCCAACCACACTCGCTCGCACTCCCTCCCCCGCACCATGCTCCCTCACTCCACGTAGGCTTGCCTAGCTCCCGCACACGGTTTAATATATCCCTGTTACTTCCCTTAGATAACGATGAATTATCTCCCGTAGCTGTCTGACCTAAGTTTGACCTATGAGGAGCGGATGTCATGTGGTGCTAGACTCTTTACTTAGTAAAATATGACGCCACCTATGACTATTTCACATATTTTCTATCCGCTTTGCGCATTTCCTACTACTCATGGCAACGAAGACGAACGCCTGAGCATGGTGAAGCACCGGCGCGGAGGCAACAGAGTTAAAGGGCCGGGGGGGGGGGCATATGTCTTCCAATGGTCACAGGTGGCAACGATTTGTGTGAGGCGAGGTCACGAGGCACACGCTTCTCCTCCTCGATGGAAGGATGGCTAGAGAGCAGACATTTTTCACAGGTATGGGACAAACACGGAAACAACGCAAGGGCAACGAAACAAACGTCTTAAATCATAATTCACACACATGGGGGGGGGGGCGAGAACCAAGAGTCGTGACCTAGCTGGGCCCGGCCCCAGAGAATGTCAAGAAGGTAAAGGCTCGAAACATTCTGGGAAGGGGGACCACATCTGTCCACCAGAAGCCTCATGTCGTAGGTTGCTCCGCTGTGGAGTTTTTATCTCTAGTCTCTAGAGCAGTCTGGTTTTACAATGCCATAAACTCGCCATCGCCCCCTATCCTGTTAATTAAAATAATTCCCCCAGACGAAGGTCAAGAGTTTGACTTTTGCTGATAGAAGTGATGAATGCACAAGCCATAGGGATATTTTTCAAGTTTGGACGCTCACCCCAACTCTCCACCCGCTGCTGTAACACGAATGTGGCACCATTTTTTGTAAGCGAAAATGTCCCTGTGGGATTTTGAAATGTGTTTTTATTGAAAAATGCTGACAATTCCCTGGATAGGAAAAATTGGCAATCTGGACATTTCATCAAAGCCTGCTCCGTGGCACAGGAGTTACGGACGTACTTCGTAATCCCGCTTACCCGCGTTTGAAACACAGCTGTGTGCGATTTTTAATGAAATGGCATGGGTGCCTGTCGTTCAGAAAGCAATGGCGAACTACTGAACGTATTCCGTACACTTGCCCAGGAATCACGAGCAGCCAAAAAATGCTGGGGTTGACTGCTACGACCCGTAAAGGACATGCAACTAACTGTAAGTCACAAAGACAACTCATCACATGCAAATAAATAGGCAGTCTTATTCCTTGAATTTAATTAGCAGATGTGGCTCTTGATCTTCTTCTTTCGTTCGCCTGAAATATGTTTATAACTGCAATGTTGTCTCTTGTATGAATCTAACAGTCTTTTTTAGTTCATTCAGCGGTCCATAGAGTTTATCTTCCACTGTTGTCTCTCTAGGCCAGAAGGTTCGCCTGGATATGTTGTAGTTTGGGCAATCCTGGAGTATGTGCTCTGCTGTTTGCGATGCCAAACCACATGTGCACATGGCTGAGTCACCAATCTTGAATTGTGTATACATATGGTTGCGTAATCTATTGTGTCCTGTTCTGAGGCGCAGAAGAATGAAAACCGATTACATTCGACAGTTGAAAGTTAATCCTAGTTTTGTATTAACTTCGGCAGTTGTGGGACTTTGGCGGAAAAGATGGCGACTCTTTAGTGAGTGTTATGTGATTGTCTTCATAACAACGGTCTCCTCTCAGTTAGTTGAGGGTAGGGTTGCCAGATACATGGGCACCAAAAGGAGGACATAATAAGACAAAAAAAAGAGGACATAATAAAACAGGAGGACATATTGAATGTTTCATTTAAATCGTTCCATATTAAACCCACAATCAATACAATTTATTAATACAACAATATATAATTTATAAATAATAATCTTCTTCTTCTTCAGCGTTCCGAGCCATTATATTATTAATATTATTTGATTATTTGTAATGCACTTGCATGTCCTTTATGTAAGATACATGTTGCATGTCTTTTATGTATGATACATGTTGCATGTCCTTTGCAGGATGCTGTGGTCAACCCCAACCGGTGGTTGAGCAACTAGGCAATTTTGCGTTTAGTTTGCCATTGCTTTCAATACTTTCATAATGAGAACTGACCGGTGTGTGGAATGAATACACTACCCCACTGTCAGCACACAGGAAGGCCTCAGTGCAAGCACATTATACCCCTCGGCCATGCTAACTTCGTATGATACTGCAGTTGCATTCACTGAATAATTATAAAGGATACCACTTTTGTTCACAAATATATCACAGACATTGTTCTTAGCACCATCATATTATATTTGTAACATATTTTGAAGCATGTCATTTTGACACAAAATGGATGGGGGGGGGGGGGGGGGATTTGGACAGACTTTTGAGAACCAGTGTGTTGTGCATGTGCTTGCATGTGAATATGTCTATATATCATCGATTTGTCATTTGGTTGATAGACCCTAGTTAGACAGCCACTGTGGCTGGAACAACCTGTAGTGTAATTTTTAGCCTGAAATCAGAGAGAAAATATTGTGATTCCCTGTCAGCCCAATCCTGGGAAATATCTTCTTATCTTTACCCTATCCTTTTTCTTGTTAAATGAGAACGTTTGAGGTGCATTTTCTCTGTTCTCTTTGTTTAATTCTCCTTTCTTTGCTGTGTCCCGAATGCAGTTGATGTTGCGCTTCTTCTTCCTCTAGCACCTAAGTATAGGGAAACTGTGTCTCCCTTTTCTTCTTCATCAGCATTCTGAGCCATTGAGGTTCTTTGCTGCAGATACAATCCATCTCCATTCGTCTCTCTGGTTGACCTTCTCTTGCCAGTCGTTGATTCCAAGTGCTTGTAGGTCTGTATATATATTATCTCTCCACCGTCTTCTTGGTCTACCTCGGGGTCTATGGTCATTTATTTCCCGAGTGTAAGCGAGTTTTGTTTCCCTATTATCTTCCATTCTTTCTATATGCCGCAGCCATTGTAGTCTATTAGCCTTCATGATATCAGTGATTAGCGGGGACTTAAACAGATCATAAATGTCTTTGTTACTTCTTCTTTTCCACTCTCCACTTTGTGTATCCCTAAGGGGTCCAAAGATGCGTCTTAAAACTTTGTTCTCAAAGGTTTGTAGCAAGGCTTCGTCTCTTTTCGTTGTACTCCAGGTTTCAGAGCCATACAGCACAACTGGTCTGATCAGTGTTTTGTATATTGTGATCTTGGTGTTACGAAATAGCGCATTTGATTTTAGTAGATGTTGTAGTGCATAGTATATCTTATTTCCAGAATTGATTCTAGTTTGTATTTCTTTCCTTATGATGTTGGAGCAGTTGAAGATTGTACTCGTGTATTTATATGTTTCCGTTCTTTTAATTGTCATATTATCTATTTGTATGTGGCCAGAGTTTTTAGCCATTCCTTCTCTTGAAATTACCATATATTCTATCTTACCTTGGTTGATAACCAGCCCCATCTGTTGGGCTTTTTCCATAAAGTGAGTCAATATTTCTGATGTCTTTTGTTAATTTTCCCCTATAATGTCTATATCATCTGCATAACCAAGCAGCTTGGATGTTCCTCCAATATCACATTTCTCCTTTACCTTCCTTACAACTTTCTCTAGAGCCAGATTGAAGAGTAACGGCGATAGTGCATCACCCTGTTTCAAGCCAGATGTTATTTGGGAAAGGGTCTGATTTCCTGCCTTTATATGTTACTATATTATAAGTATCTTCCATGCATAGTCTGTCATGTTGATTAACTTCCTTGGTATTCCAAATTCCTGCAAAGCATTCCATAGACTATTCCTATGGACACTATCATAAGCCTTTTTAAAATCTACAAAAATATTATGGAGGTCTCTTTTATATTCCCAATTTTTCTCGGCTATTTGTCGTAAGATCAATATCTGATCTATTGTTGATCTGTTTTGTCTAAAGCCCGCCTGGTAGTCACCTAATATGTCTTCTGAATATGGTTTTAGTCTATTTAGTAATACTGCGGATAGTATCTTATAGCTTGTGGACAGTAGTGATATTCCTCTATAATTTTAACATTGGAACCTGTCTCCTTTCTTAAAGATAGGCATCAATAATGACTCTTTCCAGTCATGGGGTAATTCTTCTGTCCTCCAGATTTTTATTATTAGTTCGTATAGCTTTAGATGTAATGCATGGCCACCTGCCTTTATAAATTCTGCAGCAATGCCATCAGCCCCAGTTGCCTTATTGTTTTTAAGTCGTGTGATTACATATAGGATTTCTTCAAATGCAGATTCTTTAATTTGTGGTTCACACGTTAGAACCTCTTCCTGTGGGAAAGTGTTACTTGGAGCTTCACAATTTAGTAATTCAACAAAATATTCTTTCCATGTGTTGCACATTTCCTCATTGGTATTTATCATATTCCCATTTTTGTCTTTTAAACCATATGTGTTGTGTTGGTGCCCTCGTTTAATTGACTTTAGTTCTTTAAAATACATTCTGGATTCGTTTTTCTAGTGATTAGTTTCCATATCTTTGATTATATTACTCATATATTCTCGCTTCTGCTGTCGGACTATTTTTGTAGCCTCTTTACATTCATTTCTATATTGCTCTTCCTTTTGGATGTTGTTGATGTCATTTAACCGTAAATGTCTGGCATTCTTTTTCCTAATGACTGCTTCTTCACATTTTTGATTGAACCAAATTTTGATTGTCTCCCTTTTGCTACATCATTATCCTTCATTTTCATATATTTACAGACAGAGACACACACATGCACATACCACTTACTATATGCATTAATTATGATTATATACAATACAGCTCAGCCTACTTTTGATAAGAGAAGTCATGGTTGCAGCAGGGTATAACAATAAGACATAAAAATTGTTCATTAATTCATTCAGTAGCATGTCATTTGCAGAACCTCGCTCCCATAACAACCTTCCGGAAAACCTCTCAATCATAAGCCGATGTCCCACATCTGATACACCCATCTGGAGATCATCTGCCACATCCTGCTGCACCCATCTTCTCTTTGGCCTTCCTCTTCCTCTCTTCCCAGGCATATACCCCTCCATTATTGTTCTCTCCAAACTTTCGTGACGTTTCAAGTGACTAAAATATTTAAATTTTCTTTGTTTTATTGTCTTTAATAGCCAACGTTCTTCAATATTCAGCTCTTGTATTATGGATGCATTTGTTCTTTTCTTTACCCAGTTTTAGTTTTAGTTAGTTTAGTTTTAGTCGATGGATCAACATCATGGCACACGGATGTAACCCATAAGTGCTCCGTTCTCCTCCTAACTCAAACCTGAGTTTCAAGAAACTCAGCTCAGTGCACGAACTCCATAGCTCCGGTGAGGATCCTGAAATACTTGGGTAGATTTTTCAGTCAAACTCTTGCCCGGACAGCGCCGTTAGGTTACTCTTTTCTTTACCCAAGATATTCTTAGAACTCGTCTATAACATTTATATTCAAAGGCATTTATGCACTGTTAGCTACGTTAAACTCCTGTGGAAAAGTGAGAGATACTAAACACAGACACATTGTACATACCTTACAACAATTAACATTTACCATAGTGGAGTTTGTTGTAAGGTACGTACATATATAATGAACTTAGTATGACAATGTGTTGGCCTTCGGTCAAAACTGAAAATCGTGCTAGGCAATATGTCATCTATTGGCACTGAATCAGTTTTAAAGATTAGCTTGCTTCATTTGTGTTTTCTACATGTCTTTTACAGTTTTATTTACCAGTGATACTCACCAAAACCTCAGCTAGTCACTAACATTAATGAAGAGTTTGTTGCCACTATTAATTCATTACAATTAATGAAGTGACTGCTACCACTACACCTACTTTTGAAAATGCTAGATCAATTGCAAGAATCTGAAATAGTTGTAATGAATTAAATTATAATTTCTGGTGCCTGAATCAACACAAGATATGTTGATCAGACAATGATAGATTTGTTCATGCAACAGTAGTCTGTATTAGTATAATCACTGTAGTAAATTGAGGAGCAGCTGGCAGAGTGGCTGGAATGCCGGATTCTCCTTTGGGAGACTTGGGTTTGAATCCTCAGTAAGGTATGGGTTTACTTCTGTCGGGGGCAGAAAGAAAACTCTAACCTGCACAGTTTGCGGTGACTGCACTAACCAGACGGCCTTAATTCCCCAGGCTCAATGTCCCCCTGCCATACACCCCAAGGTATTATATAGGCAGTAAATGACAGACAGACTGTAGTGTTATCTTTATGGTTTATATGTTTGTTTGTTTACTGATGAAGGCTTATTGCTGCAACTTCCTTTCTTTTCTGTAATTGTGTTTTGTAAATCTTCTCTACATTTCTTATGTTTATACTGTTTAATCGGTCTTTAAAACTGCTACGCGTTTCTTGATACTGCGGTGGCAGTGACGAAAGCAGAATACCATTTTAATGAAGTTGTGAAAGCAAAACAAGCAGGCAGTTGTCAGAAGTTGAGCTCTAGATGCATCATTGCCTGGTTGCGCAGTGGAGTTCCTTCTTAATACAAGGGGGTTTCAAATGAAAACCTTAAATAATGTTTTTTTTTTTTTATATTTGAGTGCAATCTGATCCAAGAAACTGGGGATAGGCGGCACAGGCTCAGAATGCAGTCACTTACTGTGGAACCTGCCTCGTCTTACATATGTGGAAACTGTGAAAGAGATTGTCACTCTCGCATCGGACTATACAGTCACAAGCGGGGCTGTCAGGTACCTCCCCAGTGGCACAACTCTATAGTCCTTCAGGACTGAAAGAGGCCCACTACTACTACTACTACTACTATTACTACTACTACTACTACTACTACATTCACAGTAGCTGTTTTACCTATTTAATTACATTCACAGTAGCTATTTTATCTGTTAGATTACACTCAGTGTAGCTGTTCATCTATTAGATTACATTCACAGTAACTGTTCATCTGTTAGATTACACTCACAGTAGATTAGATTACATTCATAGTAGCTGTTCATCTGTTAGGTTATATAGGGTAGCAAGCATCACCTGGATCTTTTCTCCTGGGCATGCCGGTGTGCTGGGGAATGAACAGGCGGACAGATTGGCTGGCTCAGCAAAACTTGGTGGAGTATTGATGCATGACAAGGCAGACGTGATTGCGGCCTTGTGGGAGCACGTGTACACCTCGGAGGAGCAAATGGATCACCATAGTCTGGTAAGAATGAGACAGCGAGGTTTGACGAGGGGATCTGGCCAAAGCTCGACGCTCAGAGGAAAGGCGAGACGGACATATAATCAGATTGCTACTGGAACTATTAGTGTTGGAACTCTTCACTGGCTGCTGAGGATGGGGACGGAGCGCTTATGGGAATGTCCCGAATGCTGTGATGTCAGTTCCTAAATCAATCAATCAATCAATCATAGGTTACATTCAGAGTAGCTGTTTTACCTGTTAGATTACACTTAGTTTTGCTGTTCATCTGTTAGGTTACATTCAAAGTAGCTGTTTATTTGTTATATTACATTCACAGTAGCTGTTCATCTGTTAGATTACATTCACAGTAGCTGTTCGTCTGCTACATTACATTCACAGTAGCTGTTCATCTGCTAGATTACATTTACAGTAATTGTTCATCTATTAGATTATGTTCACAGTAACTGTTAGTCACAGTCTGTTAGATTACATTCACTGTAAATTTTCATCTTTGAAATTACAAACACAGTAACTGTTTATCTGTTAGATTACATTCACCGTAGCTGTTCATCTATTAAATTATGTTCACACTAACTGTTCATCTGTTTGATTACATTCACACTAACTGTGCATCTGTTAGATTACATTTATAGTAACTGTTTATCTATTAGATTATGTTCAAAGTAACTGTTCATCTGTTAGATTACATTCACAGTATCTGTTCATCTATTAGATCATGTTCACAATTACTGTTCACCTGTTAGATTTCATTCACACTAACTGTTTATCTGTTAGATTACATTTACAGTAGCTGTTCATCTATTAGATTGTGTTCACAGTAACTGTTTTTTCCTATTAGATTGCATTCACAGTAATCTGTTATATTACATTCAGTGTAGCTGTTAATATGTTACATTACATTAACATATTTGTTAGATTACATTCATAGTAACTGTTCATCTATTATATTATGTTCACAGTAACTGTTTGTCTGTTATATTACATCTACAGTAGCTGTTCATCTATTAGATTACATACACAATAACTGTTTATTATTAGGCTGCATTCACAGTAACTGATATCTGTTAGATTACACTCAGTGTAACTGTTCTTATGTTACATTGCATTCATAAAATTGTATGCTGCTTCAGATTACTTACACATCTGTTTACATTTTACCTGACATTCCTAAGAAATGTTTACTCTATGTTTCAGAAACACATCATTGTTTCCGGAGTTGTTGATCCCTCTTCACACAAGAACAGACATTCATAAATGGAGAATAAGATGGCGTGTGGTAACATTGATGTGAAATACGAGCCGTCAGATAAATTGTGGGAGGACCAGAGTCAGGGATCCAGCACAATGTTGGACATGGCAGATTGTTACAGCATTCAAGACATGACTGTGAGCAGTAACAGAGAATCAGCAATGGCTGTGAACAGTAACACAGAATCAGCAATGGCTGTGAGCTGTAACGTAGAATCAGCAATGGCTGTGAGCTGTAACATAGAATCAGCAATGACTGTGAGCAGTAACATGGAATCGGCAATGGCTGTGAACAGTAACATAAAATCAGCAATGGCTGTGAGCAGTAACATAGAATCAGCAATAGCTGTGAAGACTAATATAGAAACAGCAATGGCTGTGAACACAGTTGAGAGACATTACAAGTGTGATGATTGTGGCGCTTCATTCAAGCAGATTGGCAATTTGAAATATCACATAAGAACACACAGAGGAGAGAAACTGTACATGTGTGATGATTGTGGTGCTGATTTTTCTATACCTTGCCATCTGAAGCGCCACAAGAGAATACATACAGGAGAGAAACCTTACAAGTGTGATGATTGTGGTGCTGAATTTTCTAGAGCTGATAATCTGAAGCGCCACAAGACAATACATACAGGAAAGAAACCTTACAAGTGTGATGATTGTGGTTCTGCATTTGCTAGACTTGAAGAGTTGAAATACCACAAAAGAAGACATACAGGAGAGAAACTTTACAACTGTGATGATTGTGGGGCTGTATTTTCTAGAACTGAACATCTGATGTACCACAAGAGAACACATACAGGAGAGAAACATTACAAGTGTGATGATTGTGGCGCTGCTTTTATTAGACCTTATGAGCTGAAATTCCACAAGAGAACACATACAGGAGTGAAACTGTACACGTGTGATGATTGTGGTGCTTTTACTGTAGCTGGCAGTTTAACATCACACATGACAACACATACAGGAGAGAAACCTTACAAGTGTGATGATTGTTGTGCTGCTTTTATTAGACCTGTAGATCTAAAATACCACAAGAGAACACATACAGGAGAGAAACCTTATAAGTGTAATGATTGTGGGGCTGCTTTTACTAGACCTGCTGAGCTAAAATGCCACAAGAGAACACATACAGGAGAGAAACCTTACAAGTGTAATGATTGTGGCGCTGTATCATCTAGTTCCAGTGGTCTGAAGTACCACAAGAGAACACATACAGGAGAGAAACCTTACAAGTGTGATGATTGTGGTGCTGTATTTTCTAGTGCCGGCATTCTGAAGTGCCACAAGAGAACACATACAGGAGAAAAACCTTACAAGTGTGATGATTGTGGTGCTGTATTTTCTACTTCCGGCGGTCTGAATTGCCACAAGAGAACACATACAGGAGAGAAACCTTATGTGTGTGATGATTGTGGTGCTGCTTTTACTAGATCTCACGAGCTGAAATACCACAAGAGAACACATACAGGAGAGAAACCGTACTTGTGTGATGTCTGTGGTGTTTCTTTTGCTGTAGCTAGCAAGTTAAAGTTCCACAAAAGAGCACATACAGGAGAGAAACCGTACAAGTGTGATGATTGTAATGTTGCTTTTGTTAGACCTGTTGACCTAAGATTCCACAAGAGAAAACACACAGGAGAGAAACCTTACAAGTGTGATGTTTGTGGGGCTCTATTTTCTAGAACTGATAATCTGATGTACCATAAGAGAACACATACAGGAGAGAAACCTTACAGGTGTGATGAATGTGGGGCTGTATTTTCTAGAACTGATCATCTACTGTACCATAAGAGACAACATACAGGAGAGAAACCTTGCAAGTGTGATGAATGTGGTGCTGCTTTTGCCAGACCTGCCTTGCTGAAACACCACAAGAGAACACATACAGAAGAGACACCTTACAAGTGTGATGATTGTGGAGCTGCTTTTGCTAGACCTGACAATCTGAACTGCCACATGGAAATGCATACAGGACAGAAGTGATACATGCTTGGTGATTGTGTTGCATGTTTAACGGCAATGATGCCATCTAAAGAACCTGAAACAAATCACATGAGAGGAATCTTTCCTTTGTAAGAAACTCAAGATCTCATCAGGAGAAAAACCTAACAATTTTGGTCATTATATTACAGGAAAACTAAATAAAAGACCCAGTTTGCATGCCTGGGGACCTTTCAGGCATAAGGGTCCAGCCGATATATGTATAGACCAATCAGAACACGAGCGATAATGTGGTCAGTGATATTCCATATAAAAAGTTATCAAATGCAACAAGAAAAGGATAAAAAGTTATCAATTGCAAAGAGTAAAAGATAAAAAGTTATCAACTGCAACTAGAAAAAGATAAAAAGTTATCAATTGCAACCAGAAAAAAAGACAGTACCTGTACTTTTATATGGATGTGACACGTGGACAATGAGCAGACAAGCTGAAAAACATCTAATGGCTGTGGAAATGTGGTTCTTAGGAAAATTTAATGAATACCATGGACAGACAGAAAAACCAATGAACAAGTCCTACAAGAAACAAATGAAAACCGTGAACTCGTTAGAGAAATTAGACCTAGACAGACAAGATTGTTTGGGCACATTATGAGAAGAAATAAACTGCATAACTTGGTCAAAACTGGCAAGATTGAGGGGGAAAGAACAAGGGAAAGGCAGAGAAGACTTTGCCACATGGCATGAGGCAGACATAAACACAGAGCTGATCCATGACCTGGTGATAGTATGGGATGGCGAAACATGACCGCCAACACTTATCTACATGACACATGATGATAACGATTATACCATCTGCCTTTGCTTCCCAGGAATGTGGTAATCACCCTAGCAAATATGGATTGACCCCAATCCATCTTGTTGTACTCGCAGCCGACCGGGGTTAATTATCTCTGCGGTTCATGTTTCATTTCACCCATGCCGCTCGAGAGATAAGACTAACAACATGTCACTGTTGTTGTCTCCACATTTAATTAGTTGGACAGAGTGGCCAGGTTTGTATGTGTGAGTGTGTGTGTATATATATGCGCATAATAAAACAAAAACAAAACCTTTTATTTTTTCCCTCTTATTTTGTTTATTTAAATTAAATATGGCGGTTATATGGTCTGTAAAGGGTCTTACAGCTGGTCTTAAAAATGTTTATAATTATTTTTGATTTAAATTAAAAATTAAATATGGAGGTTATATGGTCAACCGGAAGCCAAGGCCAATTTTACACAATATTCAAAATGTAATGCAAGACATAGTACATGCCTGAACATACAACATATCCCCCAGCCTGCATAAAGACTTACATACAACAAGGTTAGTGTAAACTACAGCACATCCTCAGAACTTTTTTCCACAGTAAATTAAAGGCACCACCACCCACATATGTACAGTCACAAACTATTTGAATACTGTCTGATAACAGACTAGTGCTCATCGTAAAAAAAAAAAAACATAAACCTAATAATATAATCATCCATGTCCTATGGTATGTTGCCCTAGCCTTACTACAACTATCACCTGCAAAGCGTTGTGGACAGTGACGAGCACGGTAAGTCACCTAGAGCAGCCTATCGATGTTTGCTTCTAATTGTCATGCACCCCTGATGCACTCAGTGTGGAGAAGGAAGTTATCGATATCTCACAATGAACCTTTTTTCGCGGCAATGAAGACACTATCAATAAGTTGGCGACAATGACAGAGTGGGGGTTACGGCATCATCACCTCTCACAGTTACAAAAGACAGTTATTATATCATCAACATAGTAGATATCAAACAATACAAACTAGCTTTATAGTACGTAGTACATAAGATATACAAATACTTAGTGAAACAACAAGCACCGTTGCTATTCTGCTACTCGTACTACTTCTACTACTACAACTACTACTATTTATTTACTATTACTACTGCTACTGATAATACTAATACCACTCTATACTACTACTAGTCCATCTCCACCTCTTCTTTTTCTCCCTTCTCCACCACTACTGCTACTACTACCACTACTACTATTGCTATTACTAGTATTGCTACGACTACTATTATTACCAATATTATTACTGATCCATGATGTTGGAGATCACAATTTATGGAGTGTCATACTCACCCACGCCTGGTGATAAGACTCTTGCTGATGCTGATGACTAGTCCTACTGGTACCATTGATACTACGACTACCACCATTGGATGAATATAATGCCGTTAATGGGTATTCCATAGCGTGAGTCAGCCCGTGAATTGCTCATTGTTGTCGGAGATCGCGATATGTGGGGTGGTATGATCGACTACGCTAGCCGGTAAGACACGTGATGATGTTTATGATGACTAGTACTATTGCTGCTGTTGCTACTACTACTACTATTACAATTAATTCTACTTGTATTACCGAACCATACCATCGGAAATCGCAATATGTGGCGAGGCTTGATCGGCCATGCCAGGCAGCATGGCTCTTGATGATGATGACTGATATTACTATGAACAACTCTACTACTATTACTATACAACCACACCAACTCTAGACAATAGTGATAACTGTATTAGAACCTACCCGCCCTGATCAGCGACATCCTACCCACGGCAGACAGTTTGATACCTCATGACTGAGACATCCCAACCTCTAGACCTAACTACTTGACCACCTCTTGATCATCACCATGTCACTACACGTAGTCTCTACAATTTAAGTGGTCACTTGACCACGTCATCGAGCACTTTAACCACTACCGTTTCATTACACCTATCTCCTCTACAATTTAAGTGGTCACTCGACCACTTGAGCACTACTTGACCATCTCTTGATCACCACCCTGTCACTACACGTACTCACCTCAACAATTTAAGTGGTCACTTGACTGCTTGACCACGTCATTGAGCGCTTTAACCACTACCGTTTCACTACACCTACTATAACAGAGTGGATCTGTTATGGGGTTTGGTTAGCTGGCATGGCGTGCAAAGGGAAAGGGTCTAGTGGTTGATGCACGCGTGAGCACCCATTAGTTAGGTAGTTAGGGACTCTCACGCGCTGACGTAGAAGTAGGGGGGAGTAACCAGATTAGTGACCACCAAGATTTCATGCCAACAGGACGTGGTCTGCATTTGTATTCAATGTATTTATTTTGATACCAGATGACAACTCTTGCAATAAACTTGGACATTACCAACTAACTACTGCTTGGTCTCCATTCAGTTGCATGCAATTGCTTTTGTGTCCTGTCGCTCTGTTAAAAGACGCAAACTGGTGCCGCGACGTCGGATTCTGAAAACCCTGGGGTGTTGTGGAGAAAGAAATAACCTTGGCACAATTGAAGACTTTTGTTGAACGCGCCTGAAAATGGATGCTGTTGCCACAACGTTTTCGTTGTTTATTTTGAGAGACACAGCAGCTAAAAGCCCGGCCAGGGGTAGTTGTGATTTCTAAGGCTGCTGAATCGTTGTAACACAGGCCTGTGTGAAGGTCAAGAAGCTTGCTCAAGTTCAGTACTATCGTTTGTTTTAAGAAGCAGCTCAGTACTGTCGGTTGTCTGGAGAGCCTAGCCAAGACCGATGTTCTGCATTCATGGCTGAATCATTGCTACACAGCCGCCTGATCGTTATCGCATAGTACTGTTCGCTGAATTCAAAGGGCCAACCAGGGTCACTAATTGCTGCTGTCGTTTTTCGCTGAATTCAAAGAGCCAACCAGGGTCACTAATTGCTGCTGTCGTTTTTCGCTGAATTCAAAGGGCCAACCAGGGTCACTAATTGCTGCTGTCGTTTTTCGCTGAATTCAAAGGGCCAACCAGGGTCACTAATTGCTGCTGTCGTTTTTCGCTGAATTCAAGGGGCCAACCAGGGTCGCGGATTGCTGTACCTACCAGTCCTGCACAATAATCGGTCGGTCAAGCTGCTCTTTAATCGTTCGAGAACCAGCTGTCAAGAATGAGCTGCTCTTAAATCATTGGAAGACGAACCGCTCTTTGGTCGTTTGTTTAAAACTTGTTGGAGAGGACAACATCTACGAGACAGAAACGAAACTGGACGGATAACGCAACGGAAGTAATGTATTGAACGATGTTTAATTATTAATTAAGAAAAATTGCAATTTGACCTATAAATTTGACACATAAATTATAATTTTGCATTATACTATTAACTTAGAATGGAACAAGAAGACATATCATTGGGGCAGGTATTGAATGGGGTAGGGAGAGCCATATCTAAGTTGGACACTGCCTTGAAGCAACAGAGCATAGGTATTGATATTGAGAAATTCAGTGGGCAGGCCAGATGTTTCAAAAAATGGATTGTAGCTATAGAGAAACATGCATTTTTGGTAGGAGCGACAGATGAAGAGAAGAAAAAGTTTGCTTACCAGACAAATGTAACGCCATTATCGGACCACATTAGGAGATAATTAGAAGCTGGGGTGGATGAGACTTGGGAACATTTTAAAGATGATTTAGCACACAAATACGCAGAGATCACAGATCCCCAACACGCATTTTCAGTATTGAGACAGTCTAGACAAGACAATGGTGAAAGTGTTCAACTATATAGTGACAGGCTAATTAACCTAGCTGAGGAGGCATTTCTAGGACAGAATGTGCAAGGGGAAGAGGTAGAAAGATTGCTGGTTGGAATATTTGTTGACGGAATAAAGTCGGATGGACTTAAATTCAAGCTTATGAGGGAAAATCCCGCAAGATTATCACAGGCTGTAGATATAGCCATACAAGAAGAAAGTTTGAGAAGGAGATTTAGACTAAGGGTAGGAAGAGAAATAGGAAGCAATAGAGAAGACAGAATGGAGGAACCTATGGAAATAGGACAAGCAAGGTATGGATGGAGGAGAAATACAGACATTGCGGGGAAATAATGAAAGTACTCACGATAGAGGAAGACAAATGAGAAATCCTATAAGAGAGACAGTAGGTAGTACAAATATGGTATGTTGGAATTGTGGACAGAGGGGACACAGTTATAACTTTTGCGGTAACAGACGCGATCAGGTAAACACACAGAATCATGTTAATGGGAGGCAAAATAGAAATAGCTGGAGACGGAATAGGATAAGTAATATAGAAACACGGACATATAATAGAGGTCGACATGGTCGGAGTTTCAATCCAAATGGCCAGTATAATACCACTACACTAAGGTCACGTCTTGCTTCAACCTGCTTTAACAGTAGACCGTGTCCAAATAGTAGACGGCCGCTTTATAACGACGACAGAAAGTACCGCAGGCGTGATATTAACTGTATAAATATTAAATCTGACGTGGCAAGGACACGGAGGTATGTGGAGAAACAACATAACAAACCAGAAGTCAATGCTTATCAGAGAAAGAATTTTTATAAGAAACGATGGAACTGGCCATCTAATAATGAAGAGGTGAGAACATTGCAAAATCAGTGGTTCGAGATCAGACGGTTGAGACATTCAGTTGCAAGGTTGAGTAAAAGAGAAGATCAGGTCAATAAAACCTCAGGTGGTCAGAAGGTGTTTGCAGTTTTTAGGGACAGACAGGAAAGAGAGACACAGACACAGATGAGTGAAGTGGTAGATAATAACACACAGACACAAATTGATACCGTGGAAAAGAAAACCCAGGTACAACCAGTCAGCAAGATAACGAAGGGAAGTAAAACCGAGTTACTGGAAATTGTAGAAACTCCTCATGTGAAATTAGAAAAAGGAGACACTGTTGAAATTAAGAAAGATAGACAGACAAAGACCAAAGATGTCAGAAGACAGGTTAGAAAAAGAAATGCAACTAGTCTGGTAGTCAATGTAGGTACGACTGATGTGGCAGCTTCCTCAGATAGAGACATTGAAATTATCCCAAACCGGAGCATGAAAGATGGAGGTAAGAAGAAGGTCAGACGTTCTAGTGCCAACTATAGGGATATTATTGCCATGTCTGCAGTCAACTATAATAAGCCTGTTGAGGGAACCATCATCAGTGAATCTTCTGAAGACGAGGAAGGAAGGTATGTTACTTATACAGAAAACAGTGAGCAGACGGACGCAGTAACGACACGAACAACAAATAGGAGTAAACGAATGAAAGCAATTAAACCGACCTATACAGAAGATGACGAGAGAAAGCTTAGGGAGTATATGAGGTTAAGTCCTCAATACTTTACAGCTACAGATTGAAAACGAGTTTGACTGCTACTACTCATGAAGACAGACACTATTGTCAGAGGATACTTTGTTATAGCTAGACTTGAAAGCTTCACTGATGAGTGACCTGACGGAATACCTTGAGAGAATCCGACTCGTTAATAGTGTAGGATGAGGAGGTTGAGGAGAAGTGAGTGAGTAATTGAGTGTCGGAGTGATTTGATGTGGAGAATTGGGTAGGACGGAGAGTAGTGTTTGGTTGTGGAGAGTGGACGAATGGGAGTTTAAACGTCCCTTGTCCAGAATGGTCAGATGGATTGGGGTGTTCACGGTGAGTGATGTGTGCTGGAGTAGTGGGCGTAAGGTAAACTTGACACGGAGGTAAGCTTATTATGAATGTTGATTGCTAGAGATAATGTGTTGTTTGAGTCGGGTAGGCTCTGAGCTTTTGAAAGGGAGTGAATGATTGAGAAAAGTTGAAATAAGAAAGTAGTTGGATTGTGAAGGTCCTGTGGCAGATATTGAATTAACGTTTTGGATGTCGTTTCATGAAACAGATTCAGTATCGTTGGCAGAAGTATGCTGAGATGGGATTGCCTGATGCAGAGGAATGAGAGAATATAGAGAGGAAGTGATCAGTATGTATCATCGGAGTGAGGTTTGTTATGAGGGGCCGTTGATAAAGTGGATAATGATGGTTAGTGTGTAAAAGAGTTTATGTGTGTTGAACTGGTTGTTGGCCGGATGCACTTCTGGTTATTGTTTGGTTCGAAAATGGCCCGAGAAATGTGAGTAGCATATGTGCCAGTGGTGTTTAGTGAAGACATACGAATAAACCAATCAATGTGTTGGATGAGAGATGAGAAGTTGATAGAGATTGATGAGGAATAGAGGAGTCAGTGTAAGCAAGAGAAAAAGAGCTGCGTGACGTGACTAACCAACTGAGTGTGAGAATATTATGAGTAGAAAATTGGGGAAGATGATATTTGAAGAATGCGAATTATTGCTGATGGTGATTGCAGAGAAAGAAGAGATGACTGACTAGAAGAAAACTTGTGGTGTAAAGAAGGAAGAAGCATGTTGGAAAGGAATGTTGGTCACTAGATTAGATTGAGGAAAGTCATGGAGTGGTGAGATAGTGATACGAGGGAATGAAACGTTTGTTATGACGGGTGGACAAGAGACTCGATTTACGAGAATGTCGTTGCGAGGCAGAAGTTGTGATAGTTGATGATACAAATAAGAGACAAACAAATTAGATTAGATATACAACGAAAAAAATTAGAGGCCAGTAATGTAAATACAGAAGAACAAGAAATGGATCAAAAGTCAGAGACTGATGAAAATGATAGTATGAATGAAGACATTATAAGTTCTCCTCAGGAAAATGAAGACTTTGATATAGGGATGGCACTTATAGAGAAAAATCTAGCTTTGTTGAAAAAATGGAAATATGGCAAATAAATTGATAAAATATTCTGCAGATAGCAGGAGAGAAATTTTTTTTTATTTTAAGGAGGGTTTAAAATGTGAGAATAGAAGACATATCATTTTATACCACTGTGTTAATGAAATACAGTAGCTGTAAATTACAGATGAATGTAGTAATTAGAGCAGGTTAGTAGATAGCCTGGTTAAGAATTGTTTTGTTTTTCTTTAGCGAGTAGACAATTGGTTATGAGTCCCAAAAAGTGACTCATAATAAGTAAACAGGTTTTAATTGAATATGATTTTCCAATGCATCATGTATATTAAGTTATATTATTTTCATTAAGGTTAGGGGATATGAGTATCAATATATGTTTATGAGCTTTTTAATAAATAGACATTGTCGGTTAGTTTACGAATTACGGGGATACCGTGGTTAACGGGATACATATTGTTTAGTTACCTTTTAATTTTAGGATATGACTTGTTGTGTTTTCATTCTTTTACATGTAAAGTACCGGTCCGTAAAAGAGACCGGTAATGTTAGCTGACATCTTGATTTAAATTGATGCTTGTTTTATAATGTATATTTATCTTGAAAAATGTCTGGGATAAAATGATGTCAATTTGGGGGGGGGGGGGGGGGGTAAGGAGTTCTGTTTTATATTACGCTTGGTTTTTAATGACTCAAAAATTGTGGTTTCAGTTATTTTGCTTTGTTTAAAAATCAGATATTAAGTTGATAACTGTTAAAACTTGTTGAAAAAAAACCCTGTTAGTATTTTGCTCTGAATAAAGACTGGGGCCTTATTGAATAAGAAATAGCACCCTTCGTTCAGATAATAATAAGCAAACGACCTTAGACTATAAAGAGAAACATATTCACAGGGTTAGTACTAGTAAGTTTAGGTAAACATGGAGTGAGCGCCATGAGTTTCGACGTATAAATTTTGTAGTGACTCGAAGTTGAGCTTGATGATTTTTAGAAGAAGGAGACGTGGGTAATGCTTATAAATAATATTTAAGGGTGCTGCGTTAGTCAGCGTTAATAGGAATACACATGGATTAGTTTAACTGAGGATGGCCTGACATGGAGCTGTAGATAACAGCACATATAATGGTCAGAGATTAAATTAGATACGTTCATAGTAAATGAACGATGAATGCCAGGGATGTGTGAAAGAGAGGTTATAATAGGAACACATGGATTGAGTACCATGTTCTGAATGTGGAGATTATGTTAGCCTAGAGTTTAACTTGAAGCTAGTCAGATATTAGGCTGTGGATAGCAGCAAAAGTCACGGTAGTCGGGAATTAAGAAATATATTAAAAGGGTGTTATAATAGGTGCTGCGCTAGTCAGCGTTAATATTGTGGGGGAAGATTGGTGGAACTTAGAAATGAGGCAGTGCTTGTCAGCATTCAACATATGTACAGTAGAAGTAAAACATAGATCGAAAGCCATGAAAGCTGTGTTATAAATAAAAGATACTGATATAGTATGGTTATAAAGTTTTTTACGGGCTGCTGTTGGCCGCACAAATGATACAAATATTTTTAATCTTGAGAGTGTAAAGAGGGAGTTTGAGATCGACGTAATTTTTAACAGGAATATTTATTGAAGATTATATGATTTTTTTTTTTTTTTGAAAACTTTATTTTATAAAGTTTTGTGAGTGCATGGGAGGATAAATGTGACTACTCCTTACTATCTTCTTCGGTGCGCACCAACCTCTTTCCTGTCTATCCTGTGTTGTTGATGTTCGCGAGAGTATGATAAGTTGTATAAACGCATAAGAATCTTCAATTTTTGTTTATATATACCCATGATTTCGATCGACAATGAAATGAAGCGGGTTGCTTGTGAAGGTGTGATAATATAGAACTTACGAAGTTACGATGATGTGTAAATTATATATGTAATGTTGATATTGAACGAAGAAGAAGTATAGGTTTACGGGTCATAGCAGCTAGCTATAAGACATTATGAATGGTATGGGTAGAGAGGTGTAATGAATAAGAGTTCTTCGGCAAGAAACTGATAGAGACTTACTAAAAGTCAGTTCCAGGTATTTTGTGATTGGGAGTTGAGATATGTTTTGCTTATGATCTTACAGAAACGAGGAAGAAGTAATTGTGTGGATGGGAGGATAGCGGCTGGTATAGGATCATTTGGTTAAGAGTATAGAAATTATCGGATAGTGGTTTTGAAGCATAACTCGTGGGGGTCATAGACTTGGGGTAAATGAGTTGTGGAATTAAGACTTTTCGGGGGAAAGTCTCTTTGAGGATAGAGAGGTAATTGTCAGCGTGTTGTATGTCTAGGTATCTGAGCTCGGGCTCACACAGGCAACAATAACTCCGTTAAATAGAATATCTAACATTTATTGTATTTCAACATACAGTGCGTTGGCGCAGTGGGTTTAACAAGCCCGCACTGAGTTGCATATCACAGAGGTTTAACATCATCACACAGTTAACATCATCAAACATTCTAAGCATACTATCTAGCATATGTCTATAAACCCCAAATACACATGGGTCTAAACTATTGAGTCTAAACTATTGAGTCCCTCTAAGGCAGGCCCTGTTGCCTCTTCGATGTCCCGTCTCTCTCTGCCGATCCACACGTGTCGCAATCCGACACGGGTGGTAACTCTGTTCGAGTTCCTCGTGGACCCCGCAATAGGCGGGCCACATCAGTGTCCACGGGACAGTGGACTCACTGACCAGACCTTCGAGAATGTTCTGGAATACTCTGGCCTTCGAGGGTCTTACTTCTTTCCCTTGGGCGGGAGTTGTAGCCCTTGGCTAATCTCAATTAACTAATGTTAGTTTACCCGATAATGTGGATACTGTGAGGCTGTGACAGGAGTCCCCCCTCTCCCCTGATTTGATGGGTTGTTATAGGGTAATTAGTTCTGCACTAATTCTGTCACAGAATCACATAAAGTCGGTGTATATAGTTTGGTGAACAGTAACTTGGTAACCTACATACTGGCATCAACACTCATGTATTCTCCCATACACCACTTCTCTGATTTGGTGAAGAGATCTCTCTCTCTCTCCTGTGTCCTTAAAATGCTTATCCGACCGAAGTTACGTGACGTTTACTAGTTCTGTCTACAACCCGTCCTTCTCATAGTATCCTACTGATACCCAGATAATTAACCTCTGTTTTAAAGAGGATTAACAAGACAAAAGTCTTGGCTAATTAAGTACACCTTCAAATCTTGTTCTGTGTGTGCATTTCAATACACTTTTACTCTCGTATGTTGTATAATGCTAAATATGTAGTTACGTTGTTATTTTTATCCCATCTGACTACATGTGTCCCTGTTGGCTTGTTAGTGTGTTTAATAAGTTGCTGCTTCTAATAAAGTGACTGCATTTTAATTGATAGTGTTCAGTTTTGAGTTGTGTGTAAATGTGTGCTGAATGTGTGTCTTATTTCCAAGCGTCACGAGTTGGGATATCCTTAATCATGAATTACTCCAATGTGTGCAATACATGATCAGGCATTCCAAGCAGTGGTGCTTAGATGTAGTATCCTAACTGCTAACTAAGAGTACTAAACTAAATGCTAAACATGTATCAATAAATTAGACAAGTAGTACAATTTACATGAAAGACGCAGACAAATTAAAATAAATACTTTTTGCGTACACTTTGTCCGCTCAGTATATCGTTCTCTCATTTAATTCTTTCACACTGCCATTCACACATCTTTCATTCAAAATAGTATTTGGTTAAAATATATAAGTAAAGTTGAGGTAAGTGTTATTTCTCTTAGAAAAAATGGAATAGGCGATATTTTCCCTTTAAGATAATACGTACTTTTTGTACGATGACTCAAAAATGGTTTATAATTTACATAGAGAAAATGGCATAGGCAGGTTATTTAACCTATGAATGGAAATACCTGTAATAATATAGTAGAAAATGTACAAATTACAGGTTAACACATTTTATATACATAATAATATAATACATATTCAATACTAAATTAATTAATTAACTAAGTAACTAAATCCAACGATGATGTGCGCGTTGTCCTCCTGTTGTTAGCGTATCGTGCCATGAATGTTACTAGTTAGTATGGCTGTCTCTTGAGTGTTGTCGTTGACGTAGTTCTATTTCGGCTGTTTGCAAAGTCTATTAGCCACAGCAAGTATGGAATGTTCTCAGTGTCGAGTATAAGTGTTCTTCATGTTTTCGTGATCAATGTCAGTTCACTAGATGAAATCATTTCATAGTTAATGTTTCTCGCTCGGATTGGTCTTGGAGCTTTGATAGTTGGTCGTATAGTTCTCACCGTTTCACGTTCGTGGGTGTTATATGTAACCTATTCACTGAGGTGTTATTACTTTTAACTGAAAGTTCTTTAGCAGGTGTAAAGTTACACTGTTCTATGCTACGGAATAAAATATCACAATTTCTGGTATGGCGAATGGTCAATGTGCCAAATGTTATTCTGTTGGCGCATTCGTCTGCCGCGATAAAATATCAGCTATAATGTTATCAGTGCCTCTGATATGGCGGATTTCGAAGTCGAAATCTTGAAGAAGAAGACACCATCTTTGCAAACGATGGTTTTTGGGAACACCTTGCTTAAGTACCAACAATGGCGAATTGTCGGTGAGTACAACGAAGTGGGCACCTAAGAGGAACTTAGACAATCTGAGCATACAAAATAATAGACTTAATGCCTCCAATTCCACTGTAGAGTAACGGGTCTCTGCTTTCTTCAGCTTACGGCTTACGTAGAGAATTGGGTGTCTCACTCCATCCACTTCTTGCATTAAACATCCTCCAATTGCGATAGCACTCGAATCTGTGGTCAAAATAAGGGTAAATCTATGTTTGGTAAACGTAAGACTGGTGGATTAGAAAAAATGTGTTTCAATCTGCATATTGCATCCTCTAAGCTGGTACTTTTACAAACTTTTGATGGATGATCTTTTGTCAACATATTCGAAAACACTGATGTAAGTTCTGCCCAATTTGGTATAAATTTAGAATAGTAGTTTATAAGACCTAATAAACTTCTAATTTGTTTCTTTGTTGTAGGAACTTCTAGATTGAGAATCTTCGAAACAATTTTCTCATCTGTCAGCAGTTTGCCTTCAGAAATTCTATGACCAAGGAAGTCTATTTGTTTATAGCCTATTTCAACCTTGGAAGGTTTGATAGTAAGACCGAAAAGAAAGATTTGGTTGAAGACTTGTTTGAGTGTAAGTAAGTGAGAAGTCATATTAGAAGAATGAATGTAAATATCATCAATATAAGCTTGGACATCTTTAATTCCGTGCAATAGTAATCTAGTTAATCTCACAAATGTGGCGGGAGCGTACTTCAGACCAAATGGAAGATATCTCCATTCATACAAACCGAGAGGTGTTGCGAATGCTGTTATATGTCTAGAAGCAGGGTGTAGTGGTACTTGCCAATAACCTTTCGCTAAATCAACCTTTGAAAATAAGGATGATTGAGACATGTTCAAAATGAGGTCTTCACAGCTATTCATCGGCTCCGCATCTGTGGTGGTTATTGTATTTAACCTTCGATAATCGATGCACAAACGAATTGTTTGGTCCTTCTTTTTCACCAGGACAATCGGTGAAGAATATTGAGACATAGATTTCTGAATTATTCTATTTTTCTCTAAATCCAAAATTTCCTTGTCTAAATTTGCTCTATAATGCAGAGGAATAGAATATGGTCTACATTTGACCGGTGTCAGATCTGTCAACACAATTGAATGTGTTATTTTGTCAGTCCGTCCAGGTTTGTTAGAGAAAACAGATTTATACTCGTTAAGGAGAGTCAAAATGTCTTGTCGCTGCTGTTGTGTCAGAGTGTCAGAGATTTGTATGTCCTTTATACTACCGTCGTCATTCATAATCGGTACTGGGATTTCAGTATTGTCTACGTCTGTCTGATTTATCACAGATGCTACTGTTTGTAAATTGTCCTCAATGTCATTGTCGTCGTCGTCAAGATTAATAGTTGTCAATATGTCGTCAAATTGGTCGTCGCTGTCGTTATCATATATTGTCGGTAATGTACATATGTCTTCGTCGTCTTTGTTGTCGTAAGAGTGCGTCGTTAAAGATGCTTCGTTTGTCGAGATGTTATTCAGTTGGGTCACTGTCGTTTCGTTACTGTCATCAGTTAGCTGCGTCTGCTCACTCGTGTCAGTGTCCTGTCTAGCATAGTATGGTTTTAACATATTTACATGGAATATTTTCATCTTTCCATTCAACGAAATTTCGTAATCAACTTCCGAAATTCTTCTAACAATTTTAAACGGTCCCTGCCAAGAGGTTGATAGTAAATCTCTCTTGTCAGGTAGCAGTAGTAAAATATCCTGACCTGGTTTTAATACAATTGTCTTTGCACCTTTGTTGGCGTACTGCCTGTACCTAAAACCTTTCTCCTGTAATGATGTTCTGGCCAGTATACAGGAACGTATGATTTTGTCTCTGGTGTCAGTGACCAAATCATAGGTGGAAATGGGTAGTTGGATATTTACAGGTTGTGATATGATATCTTTGTAAATAGTGAGAGGTCCTCTTGGGTTCGCTCCATACATCAATTCGAAGGGAGAGAACCCTGTGCTTGATTGCGGGACTTCTCTATATGCGAACAGCACCGTTGGGAGAAGTATATCCCAATCGGCTGGATTTTCAGCTGTCACTTTGGATAGCATATGTTTCAGGTCCCCATTTAGTTTTTCGCAGATACCATTTGCGGCCGGTCGATAGGGACTGGTGAAACCTTGCTTTATGCCTAGTAACTTAGTTACCGATTGAGTGGCATTGGATATGAACTGGGTTCCCCTATCTGAAATTATTTTCTCCGGAAAGCCAAAACGGGAGAATATATTTAACAATATGTCAGTCACATCCTTAGAGGAGATAGATCTTAAAGGAAGCATTTCTGGCCATCTCGTACATAGATCAATAAGAGTAAAAATATATCTATTCCCTTTACTTGAGATGTGATTCAACGGACCTACTAGGTCAACTGCCACGATTTGGAATGGCCTCGAGGCAGTTGTGGTTGATTGGACTTCTGCTGTAGGGTTTTTCCCCTTTTTCACCAGTTTCTGACATATATCACATGATCTACAATAGGTTTTTATGTCTTGGCAAAATTTCGGCCAATAAAACTGGGTCAGGACCCTGGCTCTAGTCTTTTCGTACCCCATATGACCTCCAAAAGGTGAATCATGGGCTATCTTTAGTACTTTCTCTCGATGTGCTTGTGGTAACACTACTTGCTGTATTGTGGTATGATCTTTAGTGTATAATCTAGTCAACACATTGTTGTTTAATGTAAATGACCACGATGCGTTCTTAGATAATTTTGGTTTAAGTCCTACTAACCTAAAATATGGTGAAAGTGTAGGATCTGATTTTTGTTCATCTACAAAATTAATGATGGTAGTGTTTGGTGCTACAATTTCTAGTGACTCCTGCAGTTGGTCGGTGTGAGTTTTGTGAGTTGTCTGTCGTGTTATTGCATTCGTGTGTTGTGTGTGTTTTTGCATATCTACAGGCTTGGTACTTGGTAGATCGGTAGCATCCTCAATTCGAGGTTTTAAACTGGTCGTATCATTTACAGATTCGACCGCCCCTGCATCATACACCTCGGTGAATTCTTTCTGAATTACTTCATTGGTTGTCTCCCTTGTTCTTTAGGCAGTTTGAGACAAGCATGAATGGTGTTTCTCTTTCGGATCGCTGTTTGGGTGTTGTATACCGTTTTTCGCTCCCAATCTCTGATTTCCTTTTCAGAGCAAGGTCGTATGTTGGGCAGGTTCCCAAGTATAATATCAGCGACCGGATTTTCAAGGGCTGCGCACAATACTAGTCCTGATATGAACGGTGTTCGAATTTCGACAAGAGCAAGGGGGTATTTCTCTATGGTGCCTGAGAATGTGCGACAAGTTACGTGTTTGTGTGTATAGTCTTTGTCGTTGATTAATGTTTTCTTAATCCCACAGAGCGTTGCGCCGGAATCACGAATTAATGTGCACTTTTTGTTATTTACAAACCCTGTTGAAAAATTTAGCTTGCCTGTAGAAGATAAGGCAGCATTGGCCGTTTCATTTGAAATAGGGATAGTGTGGCCACATAGTAATGTTGTGTCAAGTTGGAATTTCGTACAGGTGTTACACTTACTGTCTGTAATGGTGTCAATAATGTGCACTGCATTTCCTAGCTCACTCAAACTTTCGTTTTGATTATCACACTCATTCAGTAACTCAATATCTTCCTCTGAGGAACTTTACACTAGTGCAGCATTGGCCTGTTTCAATAATTTTCGGCCATCACAAAAGCGACTATAGTGCCCAAAGCTGCTGCAAAAATAGCATTTGACCGCTCTCTGGTACGCATTTCTCTTGTTCTTCTGCTTCTCCACAATCATTTTGAGATGGTGTGGATAGTTGGGCGATTTGTCGCACATAGCGTATTCTTCGTGACTCAAACTACAATATTGGCACTTAACTGGCTTCCTGACATTTGAGCGTGGTTTAAACTTGCCTTCAGTTGGTTTCGAATATCTAGTGTTTACCACTGCTGCTGTTTCGTTCTGACTTAGGTTTAATTGGAAAATATCTCTGTTCGCTGTGAAAAATGCGTTCCCCTTTGTCTCTACATCCTGAATACTCCTACAGTCCATTTGTTTCAAAAACTTAGCAAAAGGTGTGGGGATTGTACTAACTATTTTGTCAATAATAATGAGTTCTTTTAGTTTGTCATGGCTGTTGTTAGTCTTAGCTGAGTTAATCCACTTTGTGCACACATCCTGAACTGTAGACACGTAGTCTATGAAGGTTTGATTTGGTTGAGGGGATAATTTAGCGAACTGTTGTTGGTAACCTGCAGTATCTAAAGAGAAATGTTGGAGAATGCGTTGTTTTAAGTAATCATAATCTTTTCTCATTTCCTGTGGCACTGTCTCTATTACTTTCAAAGGTTCTAGAGCTAAGTTTCTCATTAAAATAAATGACCAATCTGATTTTATGATCTTATGGTAGGACATTAGACACTCGAAATTTTCCAGGTATGCACTGATGGAATCTCCTGAGCAGAATGCCTTGACGAGGCCTTTATACTTATTATATTTCTGTTCTTCCTCCTTGCTTCTCAGTTTATTTACAGATATTTCTACGTTGGAATCAATCTCCATCTGTTTTAATTTTATTTGTGTATCGGCATTCAATTGGGCTTGTTTGGCCGCCGCCTCAAGCTCTAATTGTTTCTCTTGAGCCTGTAATTGCATTTTCTTCTCTTCAGCTTGTAGTTGCATCTGCATCTTTTCACGTTCTGATTGCATCTTTTTCTCTTCTGCCTCCATTTGCATCTGTATCTTCTTTTCTTCTGCCTGACTTTGCCTCTGTTTTTCTTCTCGTTCTATCGCTCTTTCTTCACGGGCAATGTTCTCTGCGTGCGTCTTCTGTGCCCATTCTGACAGTTTCTCTTCTTTATAACCTAATTTAATACCTTGCTCAATACATTTTTCTAATGTAGACATCTTGTCTTTTACTTGTTGGTGATTTTACTGAAGTTAAATCCCTTAGAAAAAATATTGGGGAGTAGAAAAATTTAGTTATCTCCCTTAATTATTACATGCACAAATCCAAATGCAAAGTTATGTTGATTACAAGGTCATGAATATACATACAAATCAATGCAAAGTAAAATGATACATGGATGGATGGTGATAAGTACCGCTTAGGGTTGCAATGGGCATGATATGAAACTTATCTTATGATCCCAGAACTTGTGATTGTTGTCTTGTACTCTCGCCACTGTTGGATAGTTTACATAGGTTACACAGCACACAATTCGCGGAACAATCTGCTCGTAGAATGAGAAAACATTAGTAACAGTCAAAAAATGTCACAGTCATGTCAAAATAGTTTATAGTTATAACATCATTGAGAGACTAGCTGCAGAGGGACTCATATTAATACTAGTTCATCACTAGATAGATGCACATTTGTTAAACTTCTTCAAACATCAATTTGATATGATTACTTTACTATTTTACTTGGCAATCAATAGCCGTCTATATGTAAAGCTTATGCCAAAACCGGAGCTTAGCCCCCAAAAAGCCTGTCAGCGTGTTGTATGTCTAGGTATCTGAGCTCGGGCTCACACAGGCAACAATAACTCCGTTAAATAGAATATCTAACATTTATTGTATTTCAACATACAGTGCGTTGGCGCAGTGGGTTTAACAAGCCCGCACTGAGTTGCATATCACAGAAGTTTAACATCATCACACAGTTAACATCATCAAACATTCTAAGCATACTATCTAGCATATGTCTATAAACCCCAAATACACATGGGTCTAAACTATTGAGTCTAAACTATTGAGTCCCTCTAAGGCAGGCCCTGTTGCCTCTTCGATGTCCCGTCTCTCTCTGCCGATCCACACGTCTCGCAATCCGACACGGGTGGTAACTCTGTTCGAGTTCCTCGTGGACCCCGCAATAGGCGGGCCACATCAGTGTCCACGGGACAGTGGACTCACTGACCAGACCTTCGAGAAGGTTCTGGAATACTCTGGCCTTCGAGGGTCTTACTTCTTTCCCTTGGGCGGGAGTTGTAGCCCTTGGCTAATCTCAATTAACAAATGTTAGTTTACCCGATAATGTGGATACTGTGAGGCTGTGACAGTAATATAACAGAGTGGATCTGTTATGGGGTTTGGTTAGCTGGCATGGCGTGCAAAGGGAAAGGGTCTAGTGGTTGATGCACGTGTGAGCACCCATTAGTTAGGGACGCTCACGCGCTGACGTAGAAGTAGGGGGGGGGGGGGGGGTAACCAGATTAGTGACCACCAAGATTTCATGCCAACAGGACGTGGTCTGTATTTGTATTCAATGTATTTATTTTGATACCAGATGACAACTCTTGCAATAAACTTGGACATTCCCAACTAACTACTGCTTGGTCTCCTTCAGTTGCATGCAGTTGCTTTTGTGTCCTGTCGCTCTGTTAAACTACTCTCCTTTACAATTTAAGTGGCCACTCGACCTCTTGACCACTACATGACCACGTCATCTGCACCCTTAGCTACCGCCATGTCACTCTGCCATGACACTACACACACTTTCCTTGACAATTTAAGGGATCACTTGACCATTTGTGACATGTCTCATTCCCGTCTTCATACGAATATCGCACGCACCATATACAAAGGCAAGTAAAGATAGACAACAGTGTTATATTGGAAGGACAGACCGCAAGCAGTTTCTTAAGTTTCCAAACTTAAGCCAGACAACGAAGAAATGCAGAGTGATTCAGTGAGAACAAAGACTTTTGGCGTTCTCAAAACAATCTGGTACCTGTCAACTGGGAGACCTACATCGGAGAAGATAGTACCAAGGCGCGCTGGTGCAGTCTCATTAACCCGACACCTGCACGGAACAGAATAGGTCAGAACGCACTGTTGATGTTCATTACAGGGAACAATGGTTTGTGCCCGCAACAAAGACAGGAAGGATAACAGTATTGTTATCGGTAAAAATTGGATGGATGTTGGTGGAATGTGATTGTCACGTCGAGGAGATAAAGATTGTGGTGAGGGAGGAATTATATAAAGTTACAAGCGGCAATTTAGGCGCCAGTTTCGTTACCATGTGAGCCAGAAAGCAGACGTGTTTCATTTGTGTGGATATATCTTGTCCTGAGGAGGAAGGGTGGTGGTTATGTTGAAGACAAAAACTGGACAGAGACCTGTATGCTAATGTTGGTCATTCTGGAGGAACAGCATCATTTTACCTCAACTGCTTTTCCTATGCCACAACCCTGCAGCCCAGAAATGAACAGCTGAGTACCTGTCGGTGCAGTCTGTGTTGTCCACAACTCTAGAACCGAGATACCCCCTGTAACATCATCCCCCGTAGGACCTACAACAAGAGTAGTTACATCGGTAGACTCATACCTTCAAGAACATTGCTCGAGTGCCATTAGGAGTGCACCAAGAACAATTCGAGTAGTAATAGTAGTATTTGACATTCTGAACAATAGATTATTGTTGTGAAGAACTGAGAGACACATTTGGTTTAGTGCCATTTATAAATCAAGGACAGTGTACCTTAATATTAGTGTAGAGTTGGGAATTGTAATTCCTTATTTTGCTAATGATTGGTTGATCTCATTTATGGTTTTATGCTGAATCGTGTATCTGATACCATATGTCACTCTAACATACAAACACAGGAACCAACCACCATATTATCTCATTACAGTATTATAATGTGTATCAAGGTCGTTTTCCTTGTTGAGTTAGAGTGCTAATTAGACCAAATACATTAGTTACTACAATAGAGTGGAGCCAAGTGTGGCCGTAAAAACTACAAGTATCTCAGATTTGCCAGGGGAAAATTTCCCTTATCAGAGTACGGTGAACATCCGGGGCTCCACTGGCCCTCTGTGAAGAAACTTCAACAATAGGTCACAACCCACCCCTAGGGATTCTTAACGAGCCATTTTCAAGTTTCTCTAAACAGTTGGCTATTAGAATTTGAGGATCCCATCCTCATTTGTTTTTAACTTACCACACCATTTGACCACCTCTTGACCACATCATTTGCCACTTTAACCACCACCATGTCACTACACACACTTTCCTCGACAATTTAAGGGGTCACTCAACCACTTGACCACCTCATCGCTCACTTTATCCACCACCATGTCACTACATGTACTTTCCCCTATAATTTAAGTTGTTACTCGGCTACTTGACTGCATGACCCCCGTTTGACCACGTCATTGCACACAATTACATATAAGGGGTCACTTGACTATGTTTGTTTGTTTTCTTTCTTTTCTTTCTCTCTCTCTCTCTCTCTCTCTCTCTCTCTCTCTCTCTATATATATATATATATATATATATAATTAAAATTATTATATACCTTCTTTGCATCGTTTATTTATTGGTGTATTTTTTATATTTTATGTTAAATATCGTATACTACAATTGCAGGGGACACTTGACCACCTCTTGACTAACACGCCTACTTTAAAAAAAAACGAGGAGTTATCGCCCTTTGATGTGCACATCGATGTGCACCTAAAAAAACGACATCCTTTTGTACTTATACACTACTGAAGCATCTGCAAATCTAACCATTAGAGAACTCCTTTTTGCGGACGACCAAGCACAAATAGCAAAATCAGAAGCTGAATTACAAGACCTCACGAATAGTCTAAACTAAATGTGTAAGGAACATAACATGAAAATTAGCACCAGCAAAACAGACGTAATGACTATAACTAAAGAAGAACAAACAACAACAATTCACCTAAACGAACATCCCTTGAAACAAGTAAAGAGTTTCAAGTACCTAGGAAGTATAATATCAACATTTGACAGATCAGAAGACGAGATCGAAAATAGATGCAATAAGGCAAACCAACTCATTGGACAAATAGCACCAATACTAAAGAACAAACATGTATCAATAACTACTAAGAAAGCACTTTAAAACACAATATTCCTACGAACTCTATGCTACCAATGCCAAACCTGGACAATGACAGTAAAAGAGAAAAGAAAAATCACAACAGAAATGAGATTCTTGAGAAGAATACTCAGCGTATCAAGAAGAGAGAAGATCAGAAATGAAGAAATCAGGACTAAAGTGGGGGTTAAAGCAACACTAGATTTTATTAGAAAGCAGCAAGTCAAATGGTTTGGCCATGGAAGTAGGTTACCAGTCAACAGCATACCACAACAAGCAATGATGTACAGACCAGATGGAAACAGAGGAAGAGGCCGACCACGTAAACGTTGGACGGAGGGAATAGCAGAGTCCATGGGAATATCGATATATTAAACCCATAATCGGGCACTCTCACGATGTTTATACTTCACCTCGACACGGCAAAGTACAAGAGGAACACGATGAGATGAGATTTTCCATTTCTTCTGCTGGTTGGTTTTGGGTTAACTCTATTTTAGCTTTCAGCAGATCTCTCTCTGATTTAATGGTTCGTAGCAATTCTCCGGTTTCCTTCTTCATCACGACCATATGTTCCACTTCTTGCTTGATGTTTCGCTGGATTTCCTTTATTTAAGCAAGCAGCTTTTCATTGTCGGTGCCGGTGTTTGAAGCTGCTTGATTTGCTTCTTTAGCTCACCTATCTGGTCTGCAGTTGAGCCTTTTCCGCTTGTGAGATGTACTTGGCTGTCTCGCACCTCCGCATTGCTTCATTGTACGGTGTCTGTGAGTTGATGGTGAACTTTAAGAAGTCTCTGTGTCTTTGGAGGTACGGACAGCCCAAGTATCTTGCTCCATGCTTGCCCAGGCAGTTAGCGCACTTTCTTTTGTTGTTGAGTGCTCGGAAGTCCGTGTCCAGCTTGACCAGCGGATATTCCTTGAAGGCGTGGTGATCGGCGCAGTACCGGCAGACTTCCGTCTTACTGCGACATGCTGCCCTGCTGTGGCCGGCCCTCTGGCATCGTGAAAATTGAGTGACTCTTGGGATGAGTCTTTCTGGCTGTTGCATTTTCTTGTTGATTGAAACAGGTCGACATCTAGCTGCCCTCTGTCGTCACCATCGCCAATGTTGTTGGAATCTTTGAGTAGGTGAGGATCCGCTCCGCCTTCAACAACTGGATGTGGAGATTCTCCTCTAGTAGCTGCTTCAGGATTTCTTCGTCTGATAGCTCCGCTTGGAGCTCCGTCTGTTAATAAAAACAATTCCCCCGTATGAAGGCCAGGAGTTGAACTTATGCTGCCGAGATGATTAACGCACAAGCCATAGCGGTATTTTTCAAGGTGGACGTTCACTCCAACTCTCCACCCGCGGTTGTAACAGGAATTCGGAACCATTTTGTGAGCGAAAAAGTCCCTGGGGGATTTTGAGATGTGTTTTTATAGAAGAATGCTGAAAATTCCATGGAGAGCCAAAACTGGACAATCTGGACATTTCGCGGGAGGCTAAGTCACAAAGACAATTTATCGCACAGAAAGAAATAGGCAGTGTTATACTGTTATTCCTTGAATTTAATTAGCAGATATGGCTCTGGATTGCCCGTTCCATGGCGTAGGTGTTTCGGACGCAGTTCGTAATCCCGCTTACCTGCGTTCGAAACGCCTTCGCCATGGAACCGGCAATCCAGAGCCATATCTAACTTAAATGTAATTAGCAGATGTGGCTCTGGATGAAAACGATTACATTCGACCGTTGAAAGTCAATCCTAGTTTTGTATTAACTTCGGCAGTTGTGGGACGTTGGCGGAAAAGATGGCGGCTTCTTTGTGTATGTTATGTGATTGTATTCACAACAACGGTCTCTTCTCAGTTTGTTAAGGGTCAGTTTATGACTAGAACTTTCTATTACTGTTTGTAGATCATTAAAACTAGCAATTTTGGTCAATATTTAAAAATTGGGTTTTTACTTATGAAATCATACCAGTTAGATAGAGCTTGACAAGACGAATCCAACGGTATCTCAACGAAGAGTTTGCGTTAATTCCAAGTGGAGTTATGAATTGTCTGGTGACGTAATTTAATACCAGGAAGTGCAATGATAAATTAACTGATAAGTCAGGATTTATCGCGACCCTAAGATTGGAAGCTGAGAAATTCTGCCTTCTATTACCGTGGCTTGTTTATTTTTAAACGGACAATGTTGTGCCATATATCATTGCGTCCGGGGCGGCGAGGCCTGCCTTGACGTATTTTTAAATTTTTTTATAGGATGCGCCGTGACCTAATTAACAATTTAAAATGGCCGCCAATTGTTTATTATTTGCCTTCTATTACCGTGGCTTGTTTATTTGTCTTGAACGTCTGCAAACACCTGGAATGTTGAAACTCTTCATATTTATGTAAAATTGAATGGGGAATTCAAATATAGAAGAAAAAATGAAGGGAATTTTCAAATACATGAGTTATAAGACAGATTACCTTACTAATCGTGAAAATAACCAAATATAATCCAGATAAATCGTTTTTTTGGTTTAATAACTTGGCAGCCAGCTAGCAGAGCCAATTCTAAATATATGAGAATAACTTCCCCTTTGATCGTACCACACTGCTTTCGTTTTTTTTGGTCTTATAGCAGTCCATGTCAAACCGGAAGTCATCGTGCTAAGACACAGGAAAAAGTTCGGGAAAGTACAAAATAAAAAAGAGGAGAGCGCCGAAAAGGGAGATAATTCTGAAATTGCTATTAAAACAGCCGGTTACATGATTCATTCACGTTTGCTGAATATAATTATAATAAAACGATAATAATACTACAGTCAAACTTCGGTTTTCATTGAGTCATAATCATCGTAATATCCAATTAATCCATCATTGCAACGCTGATCGATCCGGCACGAATCTTAAGCCTTGTCCACATCAGATTGGAAGCATTCTTTTGAGCTCCTCAGTAGTGCATATCCCTGACTGGGCCCAGGATCGAACTACGGATCACTGGCGTGTGAGGTGGGTGGGCAACCACTTGACAAAAAATCATCGCAGCTGACGCTGGACGCGACCCAATTATCATACTTTTTTTTTGTTTCGCATATCTTTTTACAGGACATCGCTGTCAACATCAGCATCTTTCAGCTAATTGTTGCATTCTTTGCATGAATACGCTCAGTAGTTTGCCATTGCTTTCTGAGCGACCGGCTCACATACGCCGTAAGTTACAGATGCGGAAAGAACCACTATCGATTCTCGCACACGTCATGTTACTCATGAGAGTATACGGGATTACGGAGAAAGTATATGGAGAAAGTCGTATAACCCCTAGACTAGGAATAGGAAGGCTGGCAATTATCATACTAGAATTAGCATATATAGAGAATATTTAAAAATGGGGTATTTACTTATGAAATCATCACAGTTGGATACAGCTTGTCCAACGGTATCTCAACGAAGATTGTACATCAATTCTTAGCAGAGTTATTATTTTTGTGTTGTAATCTACAACCAGGAAGTGCAAAGGATTCTGCACCAATATGTTCTTTTCACAGCCTGTAAATTGGGAGCTGAGAAATTATGCCTTCTATTACTATGGCTTGTTTATTTTTAAATGGACAACATAATACCATATATCATTGCGTCTGGGGTGGCGAGGCCTAATTTGACGTACTATCTATTTTTTCAATAGGATGTACTATGACCTAATTACCAATTAAAAATGGCCACCAATTGTTTATTATTCATTAAAATTCTGTTGCATTGTTAACAAACCTGGTATTTTATTGTGAGTTTGGTAACAGGAAAGTAAAGGTCACATTCCTCTTTTGAAAGAATGTCGGGAGGATTGACTTCATTGCACCAGGTTTTACCCCATATGGCTCAGTCTCTTTCTGTAGGGCAGCCATCGAAAGCATCGCACAAAGCACGAGAGTCTCAGTGTTTCCAAGAAAAATGCACTCGACTTTTAAGACTTTTCGATAGGATGTGCTGTGACCTAATTAACAGTTACAAATAGCTGCCTATTTATATTAATTAAATGTCATGTGAAATGTTCGTCGATTGTGAAAGAACAATTCATGAAAATGTACTTGGATTGCCTTAATGTACCCACTGCATTGCGACAGCTTTCTTTTGTTGATTAAATATCATGCACTAATGTAAGTAAATAAGTTTGTAACTGCTGCATAAATTAAGAAGCAGTTAATTAATTATAAAATATTAAATAATAAAAAATAAAAATATTAATTAATTAAATATTTGCTAATAATTGATTTCTACTTCTGCTCTATAATTACACTGTTCCATATCTAAAAATGAGCAATTAATAATTAAATGCTAACATTTTAAAATACCATAACTTATTTCACAATATTTTATTTAAATTTAAATAATTATGTACTGGTGCAGTGCTAAGAAAAAAAGTACTCCTTACAGGTTTACAGACGGGTCTGAACACTGGCGTTCAAAATTATTTTCAGTCATGTCAAAAGGTGACAAATTATACAAGTACAGAGATAAGTTACTGTTACAAATGAAACTTGTATTCTGTTTAATTTTAGTAGTTAAATTGCCAGTCCTAATTATAAAATAAAAAGGAGCTCCCTCTGCTATACTATGCAATGCTAACGGCATGGGTCTGCCATTTTGAATTCTGCGATATTGATATCTCATTGTTATGCTAAAATTGGTTATCGTTTTCTGAAAAAAAGTAAGAAACAGCTATTGTTGAAACTCTTCAAATATATGTAAAATTGAATGGAGAATTCAAAAATGCAATAAAAAGTCTAATATTATTTAAAATACATTCAGTTATATGAAACATTAGCTTATCGGGCATCAAATAATGAAAATAACTACATGGAGAAATAACTTACAGCGACAAATGCTTGCACTCTTGCAATTATTAGAGTTGTTTCCGGTGAAGTTTGACCCGATATTTCCGAATACATCCAATCAGAAGCAAGCGTGGGTATGCTTAGAACCGGATGTTGCAAGAAATTTTATACTAATTAGCTCATACCATAGCCTTCCCATTTTTCAATATGCAGACGATTGACATTGCTACTAGAATATCACAACATCTCCCATTGTAGGCTATTGCGTAGCTCAATGTTTGCCTGATCGCCGCGACTGACATCCGTCAATCCACATGGGCCTGAATGATCAGGTCTTTTCAATCTGGCAAGACACACCAGGCACCTAAAGTTCAGCTAGCAATAATCAAAAACACGAAACTCGAGTCTAGTGCTTCCAATCTGATGTGGACAAGGCTTAAGGTTCATGCCGGAATACATCAGCATTGACAGTAGTGGATTGTGATCAATCTTTAAACCTCAAATCCAGAAATAGCTAAATAAATCATTTGTTCATTGATTACTGGACTTTAGGCTCCTGGTATGCCTTGCCAGATCGAGAAGGCCTGATCATTCGAGACCACATTGATTGACAGATGTCAGTCGTGGCGATCTGACAAAGTTTTAGCTATAGCCTACAATGGGTGACATTGTGATATTCCATTATGATAATTTGGTCGCATCTAGCGAGAGCTAAGTGGTCTAGTGGTTACACACCCGCCTCACACGCCAGTGATCCGGGGTTGATCCTTGGTCCAGTCAAGCATATGCTATTCTGATGAGCTCAAACGAGAGCGAAACTCGAGTCTAGTGCTTCCAATCTGAGGTGGACAAGGCTTAAGGTTCATGCCGGAATACGATCAGCGTTGCCGGTAGTGGGTTGTGCTCAATCTTTAAACCTCAAATCCAGAAACAACCAAATAAATCAATCGATCCGTCCAAAAACAATTGACGAAACCTGGAAACCGACAAATCCGGGGCAATTATTTTCATATGAATCAATGTAAATCAAATTAATTTGTTCTAGACACTCCACAATACGTACCACAAATACATTGTATAGAGAATAAAGTTGTAGGAACTCCGACGCTGAGCGAACACGGCAGGGGGCTTCAGATCATCAGAAGTAAACCCCCTTCCCTAAGCATTTCAGACCCTTTAATTTCTTAATACTTTCTGGGGGCGGTCCCGTCCGGATCATGACTCCGGGCATCTGTCCCCTGCCGTGGATACGTTCTTTCGGTCATATTCGTTATCCCTGATGTTAAGCTTGTCCCATCGTTGTTACCTTGTCCACTCTGAAGCCCTCCCTCCCTCGGTGGGGAGAGCCCATGCAGTCTGTGCCTGCCCCTTGACACGTACGATCGTGGGATGCTAGCTTCATCCCCCGCCATGGCCTCTGTCACCTCCACTTATCTCCGTTGCCATGTGCCTTCCTCATGCCCCGTTCACGGCACCACACCCTTTTAGGAAGCCGGATTCTTCCTTTCTACTCGGACCCACCTCTTGGTCTGTCTGCTGCTGACTAGACCACGTAATGTGCATACCTCGTGAAAATGTGAGGTGGAGGTTATTATGGCAGCTTTGTTAATAGCACTCAGACTGGGTGCGACCTATGGTCGATTACTGCTATATTGTGGAGGTTGTATGTCAGCCGACATTTGCGTGATTGACTGCACTGGGACTCGCCACCACGGTCGAAGGAAGGGCTAAAGAGCTGACACAAGACATTTTAAAGTTCATGGTTTTGATTGAGAAATTGTTGGTATTGCAGTCACCGCTTCTAACCATACTATTGCCGAGACTCATTCCAATTTAGGTTGTGGCAGTTCCACAGCCAGCACGAGGCATTTTCGGCTGCCTTAGACAGTTGTTTCTGGGCCCGGGTCCTTGCTCTTCCTTTAATGCCCATTTGCTTCAGCACATCAAACACAGAGTAGGAGACAAGACCTCGCATGCCTACCTCGACGGCGAACAGCCTGACGGTGTAACCCTCCCGCCTAAGACTCACGACCATGTCATTGTACTTCTCTGTCTTGTACAGGTGTTGCTCCTCCACATTCGATTCGTACGGGACAGTCAGCTCAATCAGCGTTAGCTGCTTGGCTGACGAGGAGCTAAGCACAATGTCAGGTCGCAAGCCAAACCTTCGGATCACCTCAGGGTAATTGCCACAGTCCTTTAGGTCTATGGTCAGTTGCCAGTCCCTCACACCGTTGAAGACGGTAGTAAGCGGCAAGTCGTCAGCTTTACCATTTTTGTGCCCTGCTCGGATGAAGGAAATTTCCATCGGCCTCGGTCCGTTCCCCTCTTTGTTAGCTTTCATCCTGGTGGTATCCACTATGGCGGCCAACTCGGTCAGGACTTTGTTGTGTCACCATGTGAAACGCCCCTGGGTTAAGGCAACCTTGCAACCAGACAGCATGTGCTCCGCTGTCTGGACTATCTTGACTTTCGTGCAGAGGGGACAGAACGGGTCGGCGGTTAACCCCCACATGGCCAAGTTGGCATCTGATGGCAGGACATCGTAGAGGGATCGGTTGACGAAACTTAGATGCAGTGGTGCCATGCGACAGATTTCGTTCCACTTAATGGATCTCTGCACAACCGCTTCCCATGACATCCACTGCACTTGCTGTGCCTGTTGGCCAGCCTTGCGGACTCTTCCATCATCTTCCCCCACTGCGGATCTCCTTGACCACCAGGTCCCTGCGTTCCTTGGCATTCACCTTCGACCACATCGGATCATTCACATGGAATCTGAACTCTTGCTTGCCAAACTGGATGTGGCCCATTATCTCCTTCAGCTGGAGTGTAGCCTGGGCCTCTTTGACTGCGCTGACGACTTTCCACTTCCTTCCCGTTTTCAAGGCGGGAACCAAAGCGCTGACCATTATGTCTGGAGACTCGCGCAGCATCATCGCAAGTCATTTCTGGCTTTAAACTCTTCCATCCCCTCTGCTGTGTATCCACCGTGACGAGGTAGAGGGGCTTGCGCGTCCCAATGACCCCAAGAGCTATGCCGACGGTAGCACAGTTACTGTTACGGCCACCCATGTCGGACAGGTCAAGGGAGAGGGACCAGACAAAGAGACACACAAACCTGCTGCCTTGTAGGTAGACTGGGGACAGTCAAAGGCTAGGGAAAGCACCCCGAATACATGCTTGTCGAAATCGGATGTACTGAGCCACAGGCTTGACAAAGCAGTGCAACGTAAAACCTGCTGCCTTGTTGGTAGACTGGAGACAGTCAAAGGCTAGGGAAAGCATCCCGAATAAATGCTTGTCGAAATCGGATGTACTGAGCCACAGGCTTGACAAAGCAGTGCAACGTAACTTAATTCATGATGTCACAAATCAAAATTAATCGTTATGGTGCTAATCCCGTGAAGTCCCATCAGGCGGCGATAGTGCTGGGCCCCCTGCCTCGAGGGGGTCCACCCATGACTACTGGTGGTGACCTTCCCCTGTGCTGTGGAGTCAAGGCACAGAGGAGTAGGTTAAGAGCTATTGACCAAACACCCTGAACACATACTACAGTGGAATGCCGAAGGAGTTTCTAACAAGAAAGTCTCCCTAGCAAAGCGTCTTCATAAAGATAGAATAGATGTGGCATGCATTCAAGAGACAAACCTCAACGCCAATCGCAAATTCTCAGTCAGATGATATCAAGCCACACATTTTGACCATGAAGGACACAAAGGAGGAGTTCTAATACATACACGAAATACAATACCTTGCAGCGAAGTACCTCCGATCTCTGACAACCAAACGGAAACTATAGGTGTTGATATAATGATAAAGGACGTGAAAATAAGAATCTACAATCTGTATAGCCCAGCAGATAAGGACCTTACACTCTCAAACATGAAAATAACTGACACAAACTGCATTATTATTGGAGATTTTAATAGCCGTTCAGAAAGATGGGGATACCCAGATACTGACAAAAGAGGAGATGAAGTGGAGGACTGGGAAATAGACTGAAATCTCCATCTACTCAATAAAATGGATGACACACCAAGCTTCTACTCCAGAAGATGGTTTACCACTTCTATTCCAGACTTGGCTTTCTGCACAGGAGACATCCTCCACAAAATCGATCGCCATGTGCTTGACCAATTAGCAGGTAGTGACCACAGACCAATCAAGCTTGTAATGAATATGGAGTATGTTCCACAGGGGCAAAAGCCTGGAATTACAAACGAGCAGATTGGGACAGATTTGTGATACTAACAGACAAATATTGTAAAAACATAAATACACGATATGGCAACATGAAGCAAATTGTGGAAAGTCTATCCAGAGCAATAATACAGGCGGCCACTGAGTCTATTCCAAGAGGAGCGAGGAAAAATTACAAACCATACTGAACTGAAGAAATACAATTTTGGAGGACAAAGTTGAAGATGCCAGGAAGACAGCAGAGAGAGAACAAACAATTGAAGCGAACATCTCTCTCAAAGCCATCTCAGCAAAATATAAAAGAACAGTAAATCAAACAACAAGCTATTGTTGGAGGGAAAAAAAAAAATCTGAATTTTGACAGTGATGGAAACAAACTATGGAAACTAGTGAAAGCCATGAACAATGAAGGACCGAGAAACAAACAAATAACAATTAAAGGAAATGCCTTGCTTACAGGGGGAAAAGGCTGCAAATGCACTAATGGAACACTATGCCAGTGCAAACCACATTGATATTATAACCGAACAGAAGAAAGCAAGCAAAGATAAACAGATACATTACAGTAATACTTAGACAGCAGCAGAATATATGATGGCAAATCTAACAATGGAAGAAATGGAACAGGCAATGAATACCCTAAAAAAGAAGAAATCAGGAAAGGATGGAATCACAAATGAAATGCTAATAGGACTAGGCACTAAGGCAAAATACAAACTTCTAGCAGTCCTAAATTACAGCTGGAAGAGAGGAATAGTCCCACAGGCATGGAAGCAAGCTATACTAATACCAGTCCCAAAGAAAGGAAAAGACCTGGAAGAACCAAATGGTTATCGACGTATCAGTCTACTTAGCTGTGTAGGAAAATTAATGGAATGCATTATCAACAGCAGGCTAACATCACATCTGGAAGAAAACTAACTCTTAACACCACACCAAGCAGGATTCAGAAAGTACAGATCCACTGAAGATCAAATAACCTATATAGCTCAGGAAATAGAGGATGCCTTCCAGGAGAAAAAGCACACACTAGCGGTCAGGATAGATTTAGAAAAAGCATTTGATAAAGTATGGAAGGAAGGACTGAAAGTAAAACTGCAAAAAATGCATGTTTGTGGGAAAATGTACAAATGGATTAGCCACTACCTTGAGAACAGAACTGCCAGGACAAAAGTACAAGGACAAACTAGCAAAATGATGCTGTTGGAGCAAGGTGTCCCCCAAGGAGGAGTTCTTTCACCAACATTAATCCTAGCATATATAAATGACCTTCACTGAAAATTTTCCAGCCAGAGTACACACATCCTCATTTGCAGATGACCTAGCCATATGGACATCTGAAGAATATATTAGCACAGCTAACAGCAGAACAACAAGCCTTATTAGCGCTAGAGGACTGGTCAAAATCATGGCTAGTGAAGATAAGTGAGGAGAAAACAACATGCACAGTGTTCTCTCTCTCAAATAAAAGTCAGCAACCTAAACTGAATGGAAAAATATTGCGCCATGAAGAAAATCCAAACTATCTAGGAGTCACCTGTGATCATCGTCTGACATGGAAGACACAAGTTGAGAAAAATCGAACAAGAGCAAGGCAAAGAATGGCAATCATGAAAAAGCTTGCTGGTACAACGTGGGGAGCAGATGAGAAAGTTCTCAAGAAGTTATATACTGGATGGTGAGGCCAGTACTGGAACATGGCATTGCAGCTTGGGCAACAGCAGCTAAGTCAAACTTTAACAAAATAAGTAGAGTCCAAAATCAAGGAATGCGAATCATACTTGGAAGCCTGAAGACAACGCCTATTAATGAACTAGAAAAGATCACTTGTTTACAACCAATGCAGGATAGAAGAGATAGCAGAGCCCAGCAACAAGCAGAAAAATTTAGAAGATTGACAGACCACCCTATGTATAACAGGTTTAATGGTTTTGGAAAGGGAAGACTGAAGCATAGCAACTTTGTAGAAACTGCAAAACGAAAGATTAGGGCAGATCATATACTTAACATATCAACAGTCAAACCCATTTACAATGCACACAAGTTCCAGCTTGGAGACACAGCAACTGCCTGAGATGATAGAAAACATTCCTGGTATTGAGAAAAAGAACACTCAGAATGAAACCGAAAGAAGAAAAATAACCCTAAACTACATAAAAGAACATTACCCAAGCAGCAATTGGACCCATGCAGATGGATCAGCCAAAAATTCAATAGAAAACGGAGGAGGGGGAATTCTCCTAAATTTAAAAAATGGAGTGGAAAAAAAAAACACGATCAGTGACAACTGGAAAATTTTCAAGTAACTTCAAAGCGGAGGCAGAGGCTTTGAAAACTGCAGCAGAAATGCTCTTGATGGAGGAAAATAAAGAGAAGCAAATAGCTATATTCACAGATGCAAAGTCAGCTGTCTCAAAACTGAGGAGCAGAAACAGCACAGAACTAGCTGACCTAAGAGCAGCACTCATGGTCTATGCCAGAAATCCAAAAAAGTTGTAATACAGTGGATCCCATCACATTGCAGTATACCTGGAAATGAAGAGGCTGACAAACTAGCAAAAGAGGGTGGACGACTACCACAGCCTGACATAGACATAACCTATTATGAGGCAAAGAGGTTTATAAAAAGCACCTATAGAACCAAATGGGAATCAGAGCATCCAGGCCACCAGAAGGATGATGCATATTACAAACTCGACCAAAGAGAACAAGTAGTAATCTTCAGACTCCGCACAGGACATAACAGGACATACCACTTGTTCAATAAACTAAAGATAGGAGATACCGATGAATGTAATTGTGGACCTGGTAAAATGACAGCTAAACATTTACTGCAAGAGTGCCCAATATATGCAGAACAGAGAAAGATATTTTGGCCCACACCTGCTTCATTTGAGGACAAGCTCTATGGAGATATCAACAAGCTCAAGTTGACTGCAGCTTACTTTAACTACATTCAGGTTGACATCTAAAGGTGCATGAAGAAGTATTTAGACTGCCACACTTGATACCTGCCACACTTGATACCACAGGTATGTCGGTTACAAAAGCGTCCCAGAGGCATGAAATGGATTATTGCTTGGATAGCTAATCCATTACGTGGAAAGTCCGAATCGAAAGCTCACTGTGTGGATGTTATCTGCAGACTGCATTCTTCTGGTTTCCGGAAGAACACCCTATGGTGAAGAAAGCCCAATATACGGAAGTGAGGTTAAGCAGCCATGTGCAGGACGTGTCGATTCCTTGGGTGAGCCCAGTACCAGAGTGCTGTGTGTCGGCTCTGCAATTATGGAAGCCTCCTTGGATGGCGGGGAATGCCCATGGTCTGCCCCTGCCTTCCCTTGAGGGCTGACCAGGATGTCTTTAGCTGTTCTAAATGGGCCAGCTGGAATTGGGGATAACACCACAACAGTGAGAGTCAAACGTCCCAAGAAACCCCCAGGAAGGTTAACCCGATCAACAAATGCCCACAGAAGTCGGATGTGTCGGCCTAACGGCGCAAGGACGCAGCTCTGCTGTAAACAGGCACAACGCAATCACGCCCGGGAGAAAATATTCCGGATGAACGCAGAAGAAGAAGAAGTACACACGACTGAGACTCTTCACAAGTTCCTCCATCACCGTGGGAATAATTTGTCTGGATACCGTGAACCTCCTTTCCACCACCATACCCTTTATGATCGACAGGCTTCTCAATTTCTTTAGCTTGAAGCTCATCCTACACCATCAGATTAGATCATCCAGTCTGAGGAGATCGCTGTGAGCGTGAAGTTTTGTGTCATCCATGAAGGCCTTCAGCGGTGGCGTGTTCAACCCTTCGCTGAGCTTTGGACCATGTGCATAGCTGGATGCCACATCCAGTATGACCTGCATGGCCATGACAAATAATATCGACGAAATCATACATCCCAAGGCAAAACCCACTTCCAGGCTGATCCATCTGGTTGTGAACATCTTGGTCGAGAACCGAAGAGAGAAGCCCGAGAAGTACTGCACTAGCATTTCTGTTATGTTCTCGGGCACGTGATAAGCCTTGACTGCATGCCACAACAACTGGTGTGGCACTGATCCATAGTCGTTCGCTAGGTCCAACCATATCATGAGGAGTTCCTCCTTCTTCGTCTTCACTCTCTGGATAGCACCCCAGATCATGGTACTGTGCCCGAGACAACCGGGGACTCCGGGTAGCCCCCCCTTTTTGAACCGCTGTCTCAATGTACTTGTTCCCCGTCAAGTACTTCGTAATCCAACTGGCTATGATCGAGAAGAATATCTTCCCCTTCACGTTCAGAAGAGAGATCAGTCTAAATTGGGTAATGCTGACAGAGTTTTGTTCCTTAAGAATGTAGATTCCGTTGGCCGTCTTCCGTTACGTGCTGACATGCTTTTGCTTCCACACGGATCTCAGTATCCGGTGTAGCTTCATGAGGACTTTTGGGCATCTTTTATAGACTATAAGGCACACCCTTGGGCCCCGGTGCTGACTTGCTTTTTGCCTTCACTACCGCAACCACCTCGCTCCACATTGGAGGCCTGGCATTGAACTCCACATTTAGTTCCGCCAGGCATGTGAGCCCCTCGATCTCTCCGAGTGGTACGTTCTGTTGGGCATCGGAGTACATCGTCACGAGGTGGTTCTCCAATTCCTCTTTGCTGATGTCGGGGACACCAGATCACGGCTGCTCGAACAAGCCTCATGCAAATTCGTATGGTTCCCGAAAGAACGTCTCACGTTCCTTCAGGGTTTTCCGCCTGTTTCTGCAAAACCTTCCCGCTCGGGAGAGGGCGTTGTGCCTGGCTTTCAGATGTTGCCACACCTGGCTTAGGCCCTCCTTCTTATGCTCAGGCACTGGTTTCCATCATCTCCGAGCAGAATTCTTTTCTTTCCTCACCTTCTTGAGCAGTCTCTGCCGCCTGGTCTTCTGCAGCAGAGCTGCTTCCTTCCTCTTGCTGCAACCAAAATGACTCAGTGAGTGGAGGTAGACAGTTTCACCAAACTTTACTAGTTTCTCTTCAAGGGATATGTGTTTTAGCTCTCCCTCTAAAACACGGGACAACTTTTCGACTAATGACACCCACTCTTCCTTCCTGGTGGCATTAGGGAACTTGATCTTCACCCTTTCGGAAGGGTGCGCGGGCAACATCACAGATGACACCGTCACAGGTGACATCATCACCTGTGACAATTTGAGTCTTATCAGCTCCGGGGGGTTCGTCCCCGCTGAAATCCTCTTGCGTCTCATCATCCATCGCAGGACTGCGCTGTCGTGCCTCCTGTGACGCACTCTCGCACTTCTTCTTTCCAGCATGAATTCTCATTTCCTTGAAGGATGGGAAGTTCCTACCACAAACACATGGCCAGACCAACGTATGTTGTTCTGAGCTCATGGTCGGTTAGACGGTCCGAATCATATCTGTGTGGTGGCCAATGAATCTTTCATTCTCCCCCACTTTCGCAGGATTTTGGGGCATCTTTCTTTAATTTGTCCTTCCATATTTGATTTGTTGATGAGGAGGGTTTATACATCGTTAGGGGTCATCAGCCCGGTCAGCTGTTACTACTGGACTGCACTGGTCAGCCGCAGTAGTAGCCCGTCTCTTTGGGCATGTCTGGTGGACCAGCCACAGGATAGTAGTAAGAACTCCGACACGGAGCAAACATGGCAGGGGGCTTCAGATCATCAGAAGTAAACCCTCTTCCCCAAGCATTTCGGACCCTTTAATTTCTTAATACTTTCTGGGGGCGTCCCCGTCCGGGTCATGACTCCGGGCGAATGTCCCCTGCCGTGGAGACGCTCTTACGGCCATATTCAAAATAACTGTTCATCTATTAGATTATGTTTATCTATTAGATTATGTTCAAAGTAACTGTTCACCTGTTAGATTACATTCACTCTAACTGTTCATCTGTTAGATTACATTCATAGTAACAGCTTATCTATTAGATTACATTCACAGTAACTTAATCTGTTATAGTATACTCAGTGTAGCTGTTAATATGTTACATTACATTAACATATTTGTTAGATTACATTCACAGTAACTGTTCATCTATTAGATTATGTTCACAATAATTGTTTATTATTAGACTACATTCACAGTAACTGGTTATCTGTTAGATTACACTCAGTGTAGCTGTTCATATGTTACATTGAATTCACAAAATTATATGCTACTTCAGATTACTTACACATCTGTTTACATTTTACCTGACATTCCTAAGAAATGCTTACTCTCTGTATGTTTCAGAAATACATCATTGTTTCCAGAGTTGTTGATCCCTCTTCACACAAGAACAGCCATTCATAAATGGAGAATAAGATGGCGTGTGGTAACATTGATGTGAAATATGAGCCATCATATAAATTGTGGGAGGACCAGAGTCAGGGATCCAGCACAATGTTGGACAAGGCAGATTGTTGCAGCATTCAAGAAATGACTGTGATCAGTAACATAGAATCAGCAATGGCTGTGAGCAATAACATAGAATCAGCAATGGCTGTGAGCTGTAACATAGAATCAGCAATGGCTGTGAGCTGTAACATAGAATCAGCAATGGCTTTGAGCAGTAACATAGAATCAGCAATGGCTGTGAACAGTAACATAGAATCAGCAATGGCTGTGAGCTGTAACATAGAATCAGCAATGGCTTTGAGCTGTAACATAGAATCAGCAATGGCTATAAACAGTAATATAGAATCAGCAATGGCTGTGAAAAGTAACATAGAATCAGCAATGGCTGTGAACAGTAATATAGAATCAGCAATGGCTGTGAAAAGTAACATAGAATCAGCAATGGCTTTGAGCAGTAACATAGAATCAGCAATGGCTGTGAACAGTAACATAGAATCAGCAATGGCTGTGAGCTGTAACATAGAATCAGCAATGGCTGTAAACAGAAACATAGAATCAGCAATGGCTGTGAGCTGTAACATAGAATCAGCAATGGCTGTGAGCAGTAACATAGAATCAGCAATGGCTGTAAACAGTAATATAGAATCAGCAATGGCTGTGAAAAGTAACATAGAATCAGCAATGGCTGTGAGCTGTAACCTAGAATCAGCATTGGCAGTGAACAGTAACATAGAATCAGCAATGACTGTGAGCAGTAACATAGAATCAGCAATGGCTGTGAACACAGTTGAGAAACATTACAAGTGTGATGATTGTGGTTCTGCTTTTGCTAGACTTGATGAGCTGAAATACCACAAAAGGACACATACAGGAGAAAAACCTTACAAGTGTGATGATTGTGATGCTGCTTTTGGTAAACCTCTCAGTCTGAAACGCCACAAGAGAACACATACAGGACAGAAACCTTTCAAATGTGATGACTGTGGTGCTGATTTTTCTAGATCTGATAATTTGAATCGCCACAAGAGAACACATACAGGACAGAAACCTTACAAGTGTGATGATTGGTGTGCTGCTTTTGGTACACCTTATGAGCTGAAATACCACAAGACAACACATACAGGAGAGAAACATTACAAGTGTGATGATTGTGGTTCTGCTTTTGCTAGACTTGACGAGCTGAAATACCACAAAAGAACACATACAGGAGAGAAACTTTACAAGTGTGATGATTGTGGTTCTGCTTTTGCTAGACTTGACGAGCTGAAATACCACAAAAAAACACATTCAGGAGAGAAACCTTACAAGTGTGATGATTGTGGTTCTGCTTTTCCTAGACTTGACGAGCTGAAATACCACAAAAGAACACATACAGGAGAGAAACTATACAAGTGTGATGATTGTGGCGCTGTATTTTCTAGAGCTGATCAAATGCTGTACCACATTAGCACACATACAGGAGAGAAACCTTACATGTGTGATGATTGTGGTGCTGCTTTTGGTAGGCCTCTCAGTCTGAAACGCCACAAGAGAACACATACAGGAGAGAGACCTTTCAAGTGTGGTGATTGTGGCGCTGTATTTTCTAGAGCTGATCAAATGATGTACCACAAGAGAACACATACAGGAGAGAAACCTTACAAGTGTGATGATTGTGGCGCTGCATTTGGTAGACCTTATCAGCTAAAATACCACAAGACAACACATACACGAGAGAAACCTTACAAGTGTGATGATTGTGGTGTTTCTTTGACTGCAGCTGGCAGTTTAACGTCCCACATGACAACACATACAGGAGAGAAACCTTACAAGTGTGATGATTGTTGTGCTGCTTTTATTACACCTGCCGGGCTAAAATACCACAAGAGAACACATACAGGAGAGAAACTTTACAAGTGTGAGGATTGTGGCGCTGTATTTCCTAGAGCTGATCAAATGCTGTACCACAATAGAACACATACAGGAGAGAAACCTTACAAGTGTGATGATTGTGGTGCTGCTTTTAGTAGACCTTATCAGCTGAAATACCACAAGACAACACATACAGGAGAGAGACCTTTCAAGTGTGATGATTGTGGCGCTGCGTTTGGTAGACTTTATCAGCTGAAATACCACAGGACAATACATACAGGAGAGAAACCTTACAAGTGTGATGATTGTGGCGCTGCATTTGTTAGACGTTACCAGCTGAAATACCACAAGACAACACATACAGGAGAGAAACCTTATAAGTGTGATGATTGTGGTGTTTCTTTTACTGCAGCTGGCAGTTTAACGTCCCACATGACAACACATACAGGAGAGAAACCTTACAAGTGTGATGATTGTTGTGCTGCTTTTATTAGACCTGCTGAGTTAAAATACCACAAGAGAACACATACAGGAGAGAAACCTTACAAGTGTAATGATTGTGGGGCTGCTTTTACTAGGCATGCCGAGCTGAAATACCACAAGAGAACACATACAGGAGAGAAACCTTATAAGTGTGATGATTGTGGGGCTGCTTTTGCTAGATCTGATGAGCTGAAATACCACAAGAGAACACATACAAGAGAGAAACCTTACAAGTGTGATGATTGTGGCGCTGTATTTTCTAGTCCCAGCGGTCTTAAATACCACAAGAGCACACATACAGGCGAGAAACCTTACATATGTGATGATTGTTGTGCTGCTTTTATTAAATTTGCAGAGCTAAAATACCACAAGAGAACACATACAGGAGAGAAACCTTACAAGTGTGACGATTGTGGTGCTGTATTTTCTAGATCCAGTGGTCTGAAGTGCCACAAGAGAACACATACAGGAGAGAAACCTTACATATGTGATTATTGTGGTGCTACTTTTTCTAAATCTGGTACTCTTATTGTCCACAAAAGAACACATACAGGAGAAAAACCGTATTTATGTGATGTCTGTGGTGTTTCTTTTACTGTACCTAGCGAGTTAAGGTTCCACAAGAGAAAACATACAGGAGAGAAACCATACAAGTGTGATGTCTGTGGTGTTGCTTTTGCTAGACCTATTGAGCTAACATACCACAAGAGAAAACACACAGGAGAGAAACCTTACAAGTGTGATGATTGTGGGGCTGTATTTTCTAGAACTGATAATCTGCTGTACCATAAGAGAACACATACAGGAGAGAAACCTTACAGGTGTGATGATTGTGGGGCTGTATTTTCTAGAACTGATCATCTACTGTACCATAAGAGACAACATACAGGAGAGAAACCTTGCAAGTGTGATGAATGTGGTACAGCTTTTGCCAGACCTGCCTTGCTGAAACACCACAAGAGAACACATACAGAAGAGACATCTTACAAGTGTGATGATTGTGGAGCTGCTTTTGCTAGATCTGACAATCTGAACTGCCACATGAAAATGCATACAGGACAGAAGTGATACATGCTTGGTGATCGTGTTGCATGTTTAACGGCAATGATGCCATCTAAAGAACTTTTTTTAAAAACCACATGAGAGGAATCTTCCCTTTATACGAAACGCATAAGATTGCATTCAGGGGAAAAACTTGACTATTGTGGTCATTAGTGTAGGAAAACTAAGTAAAATACCTTGTTTGCATGCCTGGGAACCTATCAGGCATAAGGGTACAGCCGATAAATGTATAGACCAATCAGAACACAAGGGATAATGTGGTCATTGTCATGCCACATAAAAAGTTATCATTTGCATCAAGAAAAAGATACAAAGTTATCAATTGTAATGAGAAAAAGATAAAATGTTGTCAATTGCAATAAGAAAAAGACATAGAACCTGTACTATTGTATAGATGTGAGACGTGGACCACGAGCTGAACAAAATCTGATGGCAGTGGAAATGTATTTCTTAGGTAAATTTATAGACTACCATGTACAGACAGAAAAACCGATGAACAAGTCCTACAAGAAACAAATGAAAACCTTAAATTGATTAGAGAAATTAGATGTAAACAGACAAGATTGTTTTGGCACATTATGAGAAGAAATAAACTGCATAACTTGGTGACAACTGGCAAGATTGAGGGGAAAAGAACAAGGGGAAGGCAGAGAAGTAAATATGTGGAAGACTTGGCCACCTGGCATAAGCCAGACAAAAACACAGAGCTGATCCATGACTTTGGTGATAGTGTGAGATGGTGAAACATGACCGCCAACACTTATCTACATGGCACATGATGATGATGATCCATGACTCTGGTGATAGTGTGAGATGGTGAAACATGACCGCCAACACTTATCTACATGGCACATTATGATGATGATCCATGACTCTGGTGATAGTGTGAGATGGTGAAACATGACCTCCAACACTTATCTACATGGCACATGATGATGATGATCCATGACTCTGGTGATAGTGTGAGATGGTGAAACATGACCGCCAACACTTATCTACATGGCACATGATGATGATGATCCATGACTCTGGTGATAGTGTGAGATGGTGAAACATGACCGCCAACACTTATCTACATGGCACATGATGATGACGATTATACCGCCTGCCTTTGCTTCCCAGGAATGTGGTAATCACCCTAGCAAATATGGATTGATCTCTGTGGGTTGACCCCAATCCATCTTGTTCTCGCATCCGGCCGGAGTTAATTATCTCCGTGGATCATGTTTCATTTTGCCTGTACCGCTCTGAAGATAAGACTTAACTACATGTCACTGTACCCGCGCTGGTGACATGCGGGATAATGAGCAGGCCGCTCAGAAAGCAATGGCAAACTATTGAGCGTAATCTTGCCAAGAGATCAATAATCAGCTGAAAGATGCTGATGTTGACAGCGATGTCCTGTAAAGGATATGCGAATAAAAAAAAACATGGCACTGTTGGTGTGTCCACATTTAATTAATTGGACAGTGTCCAAGTGTGTGTGTGTGCGCGCGCGCATAATAAAACAAAAACACAAAACTTTTATTATTATTTTTTCTCTTAAATTATTGTTTATTTAAATTAAATATGGCGCTTATACGGCCTGTAGAGGGTCTTACAGCCGGTCTTAAACATGTTTAAAATTATTTTCGATTTAAATTAAATATGGAGGTTATATGGTCAACCGGTAGCCAATGTCAGTTTTACGCAATATTCAAAATGTAATGCAAGACGTAGCACATGCTTGAACGTACTACATATCCTCAGCCTGCATAAAGATATGCATACAAGGTTAGCGTAAACTGCAGCACAGTCTCTGAACTTTCTTCCACAGCAAATTAACCCTACCAGACCGCTGTACCGATTTTCAGAAATTTCAGAATCTGCCGCTGTCCCTAATTTTCGGCATTTTGCCTATTTCGTGATAAATATGTGTCACAAACTAAAAATAACCAACCAATCGTGGTCAAAACTCATGTTTAGCCATTGCAAATGTCTGCCCCCATAGGTTTGAATTGACTTTGTATGGATTAACGCGAAAAATTTATGAAATTCACAATGAAACGAGCGTTTGATGAACCAAGCACTTCAACAAGAAAGCGAAGTAGGTCTAGGCTTTTCACAGTCCAACAGGTGATCGATACTTTGGTTTATTCAGTCTGGATTGGCACACAAAGGTGGAATATCAGTGCTAGATGAAAGGTAGACCTATTTTCTACAATGTCTCCAAGTTACAAGTTATTCTAACCACTTGTTTGCATGTAACTAACATTTTTCTACATCGTGTTGGTTTTTTTCTCTTTAACCACTGCCCAGGTATAGGGGACAGTTAGGGTTAGGGCCTCAGGTCTGGTAGGGTTAAAGGCACCACCACCCACAGTGGGCCACTCACAGTGGACCACGTACAGTTACAAACTATTTGAATAAAGTGTGATGACAGACTAGAGTACAACATATAAACATCCTAATAATATAATCATCCCTGTCATATGGTATGTCGCCCTAGCATTACTACAAATATCACCTGCAAAACTTGTGGAACGTGACGAGCACGGTAAGGCACCTAGAGCACCCTGGTCATCCACTGCATCTGTATTCGTCTCCAGTTGTCTTGCCACTGGATTCAGATGGACTCAGGTGAGAGTGTGGTTGACTAATTGCGCAAGTCTTCCTCACTTTAATGCAAATCAAAGTGAATACGTGTTGTGGACAAATTCACCTGTCTTGGCAGCGCTGTGTCCCAATCTGCCACAATTGATGACAAAGTGAATGCAAGAATCTCCAAGGCCAGCGTGACCTTTGGCAGACTGTACAAGAATGTGTGGGACAGAAATGGAATAAGCCTGCAAACAAAGCTGAAAGTCTACAAAGCAGCTGTATTATCCACACTGTTATATGCTTGTGAAACCTGGACTGTTTACCAGCGACACACTAGGAAATTAAACCACTTCCATACACAGTCTGCCTAAGGAAGCTACTGAAGATTAAATGACAAGACAAGATCCCAGACACTGACGTCCTAGAAAGAGCGTCCATGCCCAGTATCCACACTCTACTAATGAAGGATCAGATTAACTGGACTGGTCATCTGACTCGCATGCGAGATCACACGCTCCCTCAACGAATTTTTTACGGTGAGCTGCGTTGTGGTAAACGCTCCGTGGGCCACCAGAGGAAACGCTTTAAAGACACTGAAGATCTCACTAAAAGCTTTTGGAATTCATCATGACACTGGGACACTGCTGCCAGAGACCGAAATTTGTGGCGTACATCATTACGCAAGGGTGCAGTCACTTGTGGAGCAAACAGGACTGCAAGGGCTGGACAGAAAAACCACTGCAGGAGATCCTCCTCCTGGAACGTCAAGCATTCTTTGCCCACATTGTCAAAGAACATTTCAAGCCAAAATGGGCCTTATCAGCCATCTTAGAACTCACCACTTCATTCTCTTCCTCCTCCCCCCCCCCCCACCCCACCCCGATGAAATGAATGGTCATCATCATTCTTGATGGACAAACAACATTCTTCCAGGAATTATGCCTTACATCGCTGTACTGTCTAAGCCATATTGGAGAGCGTAAAATAACAGCACTTTCATTGAATATTAAGTAAACAAACAGTGATCAAATAAAATGGTAACATCAACATGTGGTATGACATTAGAAGGGAAAACGCTTAATCAAGTTGATACATTTAAATACTTAGGGGCTGTCACGACTTCAGGTGGAAGATGCATAACAGAGTTTATGAACAGAATAGGTCAAGTAAATAAAAACTACATTTCTGAAAATGAAAAGTGCAACTGAAGGACAGAAATAGAGTACTGAGAGGTTATATAGAACCCTAATTTGCTGTGTATGGCATTGAATCACTGAACATGAATAAACAAATTAGGAAGAGTTTGGAAGCAACAGAGATGTGGTTTCTGAAATGAATGAGACAAATGGTGATCTTTGATCAAGTATTCAGAAGAGAATGAACGAACGAAAATCTTTATTTTCAAAGGGTTCTTCTTCGTTCATCCGGAGTTTTTTTTTCGGATGTGATTGCGTTGTGCCTGTTTACAGCAGAGCTGCGTTCTTACGCCGTTAGGCCGACACATCCGACTTCTGCGGGCATTTGTTGACCGGGTTAACCTTCCCGGGATTTTCAAAGGGTTAAGAATTGGGCACGCAGGCCTGTCTGACATGCAGCCCTTCTTCTCTATTTCCTCCTCTCTGGTGAGCCAGAGAGGCTTTGGAAGACATTGTCAACACTAGAAAGATCAGTGGTGGCAGAGGTGGACCGAGAGAAATGATGATGGATGGACTTAGACTGTATGAAGGGATGTCATCAGTAGAGTTGATCCAAAGCAGCAAAGACAGAGATCTGTGGATAGAATGAACGGCCATGCCAACTGGCAATGCACATAATGATATGGTAGCTTTATGAAGCTGTGGTAGCTTAGTTTAGCTTAGTTAATGGTTGGTTTGAATTCGTTGTGGGTTCTCTCTCTCTCTCTCTCTCTCTCTCTATATATATATATATATATATAAAACATGATGTATGTCCGCCCGTTCTTTATGCGTTCGCGAACGGTCCATCCAATTGAGATGAAATTTTCTACACGTTTTCTTTTCATTCCTGTGCAACTTTCTGTCATAGTTTTTTAGTGTAAAATCGGCTACTTACTTTATAGAATTTAACAGTAATTTTTATCATCTGTAGTAAGTCTTCAGCAGGAAAGTATGTAATGAACTGTCTCAAAAGAGTCTACTTGCTGATGTCTTCCTTGTCTAGACTCGCACCCCTTTCTCAAGGGGTAAGAATCACATCTAGTGTTGCACCATTAAGGTCATTATGTCTGACTTTGCATGCATTTGTGTAAGGTTTACTTCCTCTAGATAGATCCTATCCAAGACAAAGGGCTTTATCTACCTGTGGGTATGTTTACCTTTCCTAACAATTATGCCAGGGCAGTATTTATAATATGTACTCAGGGCCTATCCAGAAAACCAAAGATCGAGATCTGTGGAGAGTCATGAACGCCTACCTGATAATGATGATGACTCAGGATCTACTGTTTTCACCCTTATTTATGAAGCCTTAGAATTCGATTTCGCTACCCAATAAATTTGACATCTGAAGGAAAATACCTGGATGGCTTGGCCGCATGGCATGGATGAGACAGGAATACTGAGGTGATCGACGACTCCGGTGATCGAGTGAAATGGAGAGCCATGACCGCCCACGCTTTCCGGCATGGCACATGATTGATTGATTGACCCAATAAATCAGGGATTTGCATATAATTAGATGCCAATAGTTCTTGGAAAAGTTCCCAGCCTATGCATTGACCAAACCCAGAGAGAGAGAGAGAGAGAGAGAGAGAGAGAGAGAACCATGCATACAATACGAGTCTTACTCACCGCCACGCCGACCACTGGGTCATACATTCAGACCCCCCCCCCCCCGACCACTGGGTCATACACTCAGCCACGGCAACCAATGTGTCATACCCTCTGCAATGCCGACCATCAGAAGCACTCATCTAGCCATTCCTCCACCCACCCTCCCCTTAACAACAAATGGAAACATTTATTTAACCCATCTTCCACTCGACCACCTCACCCTTAACACAAAACGAATGTATTTATCTAGCTATGCCGCCACTCAGCCACCTCTTAACAGTGATCAGAAACACTTATCTAGCCTTATATCTACTCACCAACCCTTCAATAACGAATGAGAGCCTTTATCTCGCCCCCCCCCCCCCCGTGTCTTAACAAGGAATGGACGTATTTATCTAGCCACTGCACCACTCGCCCACCCCTTAACAACGATCGGAACCACTTATCTAGCTAATCGTCCACTATTCCACCCCTTAACAACGAATGACACTAAGCCATACCCACTACAACCAATAATACCGGCCATCTTTACATTTTTAAGTTTTTCATTTAGCGATCTGAAACCGTGGATGATAGTGTTTAAACCCCGTCCACTAGAGACCACTAACAACTGCTACCCACCCTTAACAACGATTGACACTAAGCTATACCCACTACAACCAATAATACCGGCCATCTTTATTTTTATAACGTTTTCATTTAATGATCTGAAACCGTATGATGATAATGTATAAACCACAACGACCCTCTACAAGTCATATAACTACCAAATGTACATTTGTTTTAATTTTACGGTTTTCATATTACGCCCGTCACGGCTCGAGGGTTAGAACTACCTAGCCCCACAACACTCGCTCGCACTTTCTCGCCCGCACCATGCTTCCTCACCCCTCTTTGGCTTGCCTAGCTCCCGCATACGGTTTCATATATCACTGTTACTTCCCTTAGATAACGATGAATTCTTTCCCTTAGCTGTCTGACCTAAGTTTGACCTATGAGGAGCGGATGTCATGTGGTGCTAGAATCTTTACATAGTAAAATATGGGGCCACATCATTGGCACCTTTCCTTCTTGACAGACGATAGTTTGGTACATTGTGCTTCAAAAAGGCTTAATAACTACGATCCATGGCGTTGTTAAGGGGTGGACTAGTGGTGCAGTGGCTAGATAAATACGTCCATTCCTTGTTAAGAGACGGGGGGGGGGGGGGGGGCTAGATAAAGGCTCTCATTTGTTATTGCCCACTACATGAAAACATGGTCATTTCCACCATTTTGCACCATCTTACGTCTCTCACGCTCTGTGTGTGCTTTATCTGCAATCATGTTCTCCTTTGTCTTTATTCCATTTCTGATAGTTGCCCTCCATGCAACACGTTCAGCGGCGACGTGCTCCCAATGTGCATTATTAATGCCTGTATCAATCATGTCCCGCTTACACACATCTTTGTATCATAGTAGAGGCCGACCCTGAGATCTCCTACCCGTCTGTAATTCACCAAACAAGATGTCCTTTGGTATTCTACCATCATCCATCCTCCTAACGTGTCCTATCCATCTAAGTCTACAGAGACTGAGCATGGAATACACCGTCACACAACCTGATCTTTCCAATACTTCAGTATTTGTGATTTTGTCTTGCCACTTAATACCAAATATTCTTCGCAGACACCGCATATGAAAGCTGTTTAAACGTTTCTCTTGGCGTGAGTAAGTTGTCCAGATTTCACTGCCATAAAGAAGAGTACTAAGGACACAGGCTTGGTAGACGAGGTCTTTTGTTTTGGCAGTAAGCTTCCTGTTCTCCCAGACTCTTTTTGCTAATATGTTCATTGTTGTTGCTGCCTTGCCAATCCTGATGTTGATTTCCTGATCGAGGGATAATTTGCTATTTACCTCTGATCCTAGATATGTAAAATGGTCTACTATCTCCAGTTCGGCGTCGTCAATAAAGATTGATGGTACACCATGTGCACCTTGTGACATAATCTGTGTCTTCTTTTTGTTAATTGTTAAACCAAATTCAGAACAAGCATTGGAGAATGCAGATAGTAGATGTTGTAATTCTTCCTCAGAGTGGGTCGTAATAGTGTCCGCAAAAAGCAACTCTCTGATTAGTACCCTCCTAATTTTGGTCTTGGCCTTCAATCTATGAGCATTATAGAGGCCACCATCTGAGCGTGAGTGAATGTATATACCGTCATCCTGATCACGAAAGGCATATTTCAGTAGAAGTGACAAGTATATCCCAAAGAGCGTGGGGGCTAGTACACAACCTTGCTTAACTCCACTTTTGAATTCAAACTCTTCTGAAGTTGAGCCATCAAACTTGATTATACTCTTCATGCCTGTGTGGAACGATTCCACAATGGACAGAAGAGTTGGTGGGCAGCCAATCTTCTTTAGTGCTTTGAACAGACCCTCACGACTGACCAAATCTAATGCCTTTGTGAGGTCGATGAAGGCAATAAACAGTGGCTGATTTTGTTCCCGGCATTTTTCTTGCATCTGTCGCAATGAGAATATCATATCAATGGTAGACCGGTTCTGACGGAAGCCGCACTGTGATTCGGGGTAGACTTGATCTCCCAGGACTTGAAATCTGCGCAGTACAATTCTGGTAAATAATTTCCCAACAATACACAGAAGTGAGACACCCCTATAGTTGTTACAGTCGCTCCGATCGCCCTTGTTCTTGTACAGCGTTATGATGTTTGAATCTTTGAAATCCTGTGGGACTTGTCCTTCTCGCCAGCATAGCTCTATTAGCTGGTGGATCTGTAGAGCAAGTGTGTCTTGCCCACTCCTGATTACCTCTATTGGAATCCCATTCTTACCTGGAGCTTTGCCAGACGCAAGCTCATTTATAGCACACTTAACTTCTGTTATGGTGGGAAGTGTGTCCAGGTGGTCAAGAGTTGGCAGGGCCTCTATGGCATTGAGGGCATCATCCGCTAGCTTGGTCTCACTTGAGTAAAGCTCTAAATAGTGCTCTAACCATCTGTCCATCTGCTGTTTCTTATCAGTGATAATTTCTCCAGTCAAGGTTTTCAGCGGTGAACTTCTTTTGATCATTGGACCACAGGCTTTCTTTATCCCTTCATACATGCTTCTGATGTTTCCCTTATCACTTGCGATTTGAATGGACAAATAACTTGATTCAATAGTCATTCGCACACTGTCTTGCAGCCTTTTGCACATCCTTCCTTGCTTGCTTCAGCTCATTCAGAGTACTACGCGATGGTCTTTCCTTGTTTCTTAAGAGAGCTATCTTCTTTTTATCAATCAAGGGCTGCAGTATCTGGCTGTTTGCCGCGAACCAGTCCTGCCTCTTATGATCCACAGTGCCGAAAACCCCTACAGCTGTTTTATAAATAGTTTCCTTAAGTTTACTCCATTTATCATTTACTATACAGTTTTCTGATATATCATTGAAAGCGTCTTCAAGTTGCTGTTGAAATTCAAAGCACTTTCCAGGATCGTGAGTGTTAATAATATTAATCCTGGGACTAGATCTGTGTTTAGCTGTGTAGATTCTCTTCGGTCTCAGTCTAACCCTTGCAACAACCAAAGAATGATCTGTATCACAGTCAGCACTGTGGTAACTTCGAGTTAATGATGTATGGTTCAGATGTTGTCTCCGTGTGATAATGAAGTCCAGCTGACGCCAATGGCCGGATCTTGGATGTTTCCATGTGACCTTATGCAGCTCTTTTGTTTTAAAAAATGAGTTTGTAATACATAGGTCATTTCTAGTGCAATGCTCCAGCAGCCTTTGCCCATTATCATTCATGCGACCAATGTTGTATTTTCCAAGGCACACTGGCCATGAACTCGAGTCCTTGCCCACACGAGCATTGATATCACCAAGCATATAAATGTAGTCGGATTTTGGAACTGCCTTGATCGCAGAGTCTAGCTGCTCATAGAACGTATCCTTCACATCATCAGAGGAAGCGAGTGTCGGTGCATATGCAGTGAGAATGGTGGCAAATCCACAAGAGGTTGCCAAGCACAGTGATAATAATCTTTCATTACCTCCAGCTGGGATATCAATCATTCCCAGTAGCGAATTCTTCACTGTCAAGCCCACACCACGTTGCCTTTTTTCTGCCTGCCCTCTTCCCTTCCAAAAAAAGATGTAATTGTTTTCCCTGAGTGACCCTTCCTCAGCGAGGCGAGTCTCCTGCAGGCCAGCAATATCAATGTTAAGACGGTTGAGTTCAGTATCAATCACAGCCGTTTTTCTCACATCGTCAATATTTGTCAAGTCAGTGGAAAATCCTGGACACATGGTTCTCACGTTCCAGGTTGCAAGCCGTAGCTTGAGGTTTCTATTCTTTTTATTAATACCTGGTGCATTGGTTTTACAGCCTGCGATTCAGATTTTGTCCTAGCCCCAAGCACCCATTGAAGCAGGCAGGCTGTGGCGGATCAGCACCCAATTGGCTGGGGGCTGCCCAGCTTGAGTCGGGTAGTAGCTGATCAGTGACACCTGTAGGTGTCTCCCACCGTCAGAGGCAACGCGTGGCGCCCCATGTCTAAGCCAACTGACAAGGACTTATAACCCGTAACAGTTGCCTCTCGCTTTGATTCCGAGACCGGTTAAGACCAGGGATGGAGTTATTGCCTCTCCATAGCACAAAGCCTGGGCTAAAATAAAGAAACCATGTGTTGCCCATGCAGCATGATCCCTCTCTCGGCCTGCCCAGTTCACTCCAGAGGAAAGTTGACACCTATAATCTGGAACAAGACAAGCTGCAGAAGCTGCCGGATCAGCAAAGCAATGCTCTAACTGTCCGCCTGTCGGAGCTTCGATCCTAGACCAGCTGCCAACCAAGGCTTAGGGCCTGGTCTGCCCTGCCATGACTTATTTTGTCTTTGGGTTGCATTTCCTCGCACCAGGATAAGGCTAGTACCCTCCCAATTGCGCTCTTCCGCCTGAAGCCGTTGGCACAATGTGGGGTGTCGGGTTTGGTAAGCGCCGCATGGGGCCACCTATGACTATTTCACATATTTTCGATCCCTTTAATGCATTTCCTACAACTCATGGCAACGAAGACGAACGCCTGGACATGGTAAAGCACCGGCGCGGAGGCAATAGAGTCAACGGGCCGGGGAAAACAATATGTCTTCCAATGGTCACAGGTGGCAATGATTTGTGTGAGTTGAGGTCATGAAGCACAAGGTTCGCCTCCTCAATGTAACGATGGCTTGAGAGCAGACATACATTTTTTACAGGTATGGGACAAACATGGAAACAACGCAAGGGCAACGAAACAAACGTCTTAAATCATAATTCAAACACTGGGGGGGGGGGGGGGGGCGCGAGAACCAAGGGTCGTGACCTAGGTGGGCCTGGCCCCAGAGAATGTCAAGAAGGTAAAGGCTCGAAACATTCTGGGAAGGGGGACCACATCTGACCACCAGAAGACTCATGTCGTAGTTGCTCCGCTGTGGAGCTTTTATCTCTAGTCTCTAGAGCAGTCTGGTTTTACAATGCCATAGACTCGCCATCGCCCCTATCCTGTTAATTAAAATAATTCCCCCAGACGAAGGCCAAGAGCTTGACATTTGCTGATAGAAGTGATGAATGCACAAGCCATAGGGATATTTTTCAAGTTTGGACGCTCACCCCAACTCTCCACCCGCTGCTGTAACACGAATGTGGCACCATTTTTTGTAAGCGAAAATGTCCTTGTGGGATTTTGAAATGTGTTTTTATTGAAGAATGCTGACAATTCCCTGGATAGGAAAAATTGACAATCTGGACATTTCAACAAAGCCTACTCCGTGGCATAGAGGTTACGGACGTAGTTCGTAATCCCGCTTACCCACGTTCGAAACACAGCTGTGTGCGATTTGTTTAATGAAATGGCATGGATGCCCTGCCGGTCGTTCAGAAAGCAATGGCGAACTACTGAACGTATTCCGTACACTTGCCCAGGAATCACGAGCAGCCAAAAAATGCTGGGGTTGACTGCTACGACCTGTAAAGGACATGCAACTAACTGTAAGTCACAAAGACAACTCATCACATGCAAATAAATAGGCAGTCTTATTCCTTGAATTTAATTAGCAGATGTGGCTCTTGATGAAAACCGATTACATTCGACAGTTGAAAGTTAATCCTTTGTATTAACTTCGGCAGTTGTGGGACTTTGGCGGAAAAGATGGCGACTCTTTAGTGAGTGTTATGTGATTGTCTTCATAACAACGGTCTCCTCTCAGTTTGTTGAGAGTGGGGTTGCCAGATACATGGGCACCAAAAGGAGGACATAATAAGACCAAAAAAAAAGAGGACATAATAAGACCAAAAAAAAAGAGGACATAATAAGACAGGAGGACATATTGAATGTTTCATTTAAATTGTTCCATATTAAACCCACAATCAATAGAATTTATTACAACAATATTATATAATTATAAAATATAATAATTATATTATTAAATTATTATTATTAATAAATATATTTGGAGTAATGTTGCACTTGCATGTCCTTTATGTAAGATACATGTTGCATGTCTTTTATGTATGATACATGTTGCATGTCCTTTGCAGGATGCTGTGGTCAACCCCAACCGGTGGTTGAGCAACTAGGCAATTTTGCGTTTAGTTTGCCATTGCTTTCAATACTTTCATAATGAGAACTGACTGATGTGTGGAATGAATACACTACCCCACTGTCAGCACACAGGAAGGCCTCAGTGCAAGCACATTATACCCCTCGGCCATGCTAACTTCGTATGATACTGCAGTTACATTCACTGAATAATTATAAAGGATACCACTTTTGTTCACAAATATATCACAGACACTGTTCTTAGCACCATCATATTATATTTGTAACATATTTTGAAGCATGTCATTTTGACACAAAATGGTTGGGGGGGGGGGGGGGGGGGGGGTTTGGACAGACTTTTGAGAACCAGTGTGTTGTGCATGTGAATATGTGTCTATATATCATCGATTTGTCATTTGGTTGATAGACCCTAGTTAGACAGCCACTGTGGCTGGAACAACCTGTAGTGTAATTTTTAGCCTGAAATCGGAGAGAAAATATTGTGATTCCCTGTCAGCCCAATCCTGGGAAATATCTTCTTATCTTTACCCTATCCTTTTTCTTGTTAAATGAGAACGTTTGAGGTGCATTTTCTCTGTTCTCTTTGTTTAATTCTCCTTTCTTTGCTGTGTCCCGAATGCAGTTGATGTTGCGCTTCTTCTTCCTCTAGCACCTAAGTATAGTGTCTCCCTTTTCTTCTTCATCAGCATTCTGAGCCATTGAGGTTCTTTGCTGCAGATACAATCCATCTCCATTCGTCTCTCTGGTTGACCTTCTCTTGCCAGTCGTTGATTCCAAGTGCTTGTAGGTCTGTATATATATTATCTCTCCACCGTCTTCTTGGTCTACCTCGGGGTCTATGGTCATTTATTTCCCGAGTGTAAGCGAGTTTTGTTTCCCTATTATCTTCCATTCTTTCTATATGCCGCAGCCATTGTAGTCTATTAGCCTTCATTATATCAGTGATTAGCGGGGACTTAAATAGATCATAAATGTCTTTGTTACTTCTTCTTTTCCACTCTCCACTTTGTGTATCCCTAAGGGGTCCAAAGATGCGTCTTAAAACTTTGTTCTCAAAGGTTTGTAGCAAGGCTTCGTCTCTTTTCGTTGTACTCCAGGTTTCAGAGCCATACAGCACAACTGGTCTGATCAGTGTTTTGTATATTGTGATCTTGGTGTTACGAAATAGCGCATTTGATTTTAGTAGATGTTGTAGTGCATAGTATATCTTATTTCCAGAATTGATTCTAGTTTGTATTTCTTTCCTTATGATGTTGGAGCAGTTGAAGATTGTACTCGTGTATTTATATGTTTCCGTTCTTTTAATGGTCATATTATCTATTTGTATGTGGCCAGAGTTTTTAGCCATTCCTTCTCTTGAAATTACCATATATTCTATCTTACCTTGGTTGATAACCAGCCCCATCTGTTGGGCTTTTTCCATAAAGTGAGTCAATATTTCTGATGTCTTTTGTTCATTTTCCCCTATAATGTCTATATCATCTGCATAACCAAGCAGCTTGGATGTTCCTCCAATATCACATTTCTCCTTTACCTTCCTTACAACTTTCTCTAGAGCCAGATTGAAGAGTAACGGCGATAGTGCATCACCCTGTTTCAAGCCAGATGTTATTTGGGAAAGGGTCTGATTTCCTGCCTTTATATGTTACTATATTATAAGTATCTTCCATGCATAGTCTGTCATGTTGATTAACTTCCTTGGTATTCCAAATTCCTGCAAAGCATTCCATAGACTATTCCTATGGACACTATCATAAGCCTTTTTAAAATCTACAAAAATATTATGGAGGTCTCTTTTATATTCCCAATTTTTCTCGGCTATTTGTCGTAAGATCAATATCTGATCTATTGTTGATCTGTTTTGTCTAAAGCCCGCCTGGTAGTCACCTAATATGTCTTCTGAATATGGTTTTAGTCTATTTAGTAATACTGCGGATAGTATCTCATAGCTTGTGGACAGTAGTGATATTCCTCTATAATTTTAACATTGGAACCTGTCTCCTTTCTTAAAGATAGGCATCAATAATGACTCTTTCCAGTCATGGGGTAATTCTTCTGTCCTCCAGATTTTTATTATTAGTTCGTATAGCTTTAGATGTAATGCATGGCCACCTGCCTTTATAAATTCTGCAGCAATGCCATCAGCCCCAGTTGCCTTATTGTTTTTAAGTCGTGTGATTACATATAGGATTTCTTCAAATGCAGATTCTTTAATTTGTGGTTCACACGTTAGAACCTCTTCCTGTGGGAAAGTGTTACTTGGAGCTTCACAATTTAGTAATTCAACAAAATATTCTTTCCATGTGTTGCACATTTCCTCATTGGTATTTATCATATTCCCATTTTTGTCTTTTAAACCATATGTGTTGTGTTGGTGCCCTCGTTTAATTGACTTTAGTTCTTTAAAATACATTCTGGATTCGTTTTTCTAGTGATTAGTTTCCATATCTTTCATTATATTACTCATATATTCTCGCTTCTGCTGTCGGACTATTTTTGTAGCCTCTTTACATTCATTTCTATATTGCTCTTCCTTTTGGATGTTGTTGATGTCATTTAACCGTAAATGTCTGGCATTCTTTTTCCTAATGACTGCTTCTTCACATTTTTGATTGAACCAAATTTTGATTGTCTCCCTTTTGCTACATCATTATCCTTCATTTTCATATATTTACAGACAGAGACACACACATGCACATACCACTTACTATTTGCATTAATTATGATTATATACAATACAGCTCAGCCTACTTTTGATAAGAGAAGTCATGGTTGCAGCAGGGTATAACAATAAGACATAAAAATTGTTCATTAATTCATTCAGTAGCATGTCATTTGCAGAACCTCGCTCCCATAACAACCTTCCGGAAAACCTCTCAATCATAAGCCGATGTCCCACATCTGATACACCCATCTGGAGATCATCTGCCACATCCTGCACCCATCTTCTCTTTGGCCTTCCTCTTCCTCTCTTCCCAGGCATATACCCCTCCATTATTGTTCTCTCCAAACTTTCGTGACGTTTCAAGTGACTAAAATATTTAAATTTTCTTTGTTTTATTGTCTTTAATAGCCAACCTTCTTCAATATTCAGCTCTTGTATTATGGATGCATTTGTTCTTTTCTTTACCCAGTTTTAGTTTTAGTTAGTTTAGTTTTAGTCGATGGATCAACATCATGGCACACGGATGTAACCCATAAGTGCTCCGTTCTCCTCCTAACTCAAACCTGAGTTTCAAGAAACTCAGCTCAGTGCACGAACTCCATAGCTCCGGTGAGGATCCTGAAATACTTGGGTAGATTTTTCAGTCAAACTCTTGCCCGGACAGCGCCGTTAGGTTACTCTTTTCTTTACCCAAGATATTCTTAGAACTCGTCTATAACATTTATATTCAAAGGCATTTATGCGCTGTTAGCTACGTTAAACTCCTGTGGAAAAGTGAGAGATACTAAACACAGACACATTGTACATACCTTACAACAATTAACATTTACCATAGTGGAGTTTGTTGTAAGGTACGTACGTATATAATGAACTTAGTATGACAATGTGTTGGCCTTCGGTCAAAACTGAAAATCGTGTTAGGCAATATGTCATCTATTGGCACTGAATCAGTTTTAAAGATTAGCTTGCTTCATTTGTGTTTTCTACATGTCTTTTACAGTTTTATTTACCAGTGATACTCACCAAAACCTCAGCTAGTCATTAACATTAATGAAGAGTTTGTTGCCACTATTAATTCATTACAATTAATGAAGTGACTGCTACCACTACACCTACTTTTGAAAATGCTAGATCAATTGCAAGAATCTGAAATAGTTGTAATGAATTAAATTATAATTTCTGGTGCCTGAATCAACATGTTGATCAGACAATGATAGATTTGTTCATGCAACAGTAGTCTGTATTAGTATAATCACTAGTAAATTGAGGAGCAGCTGGCAGAGTGGCTGGAATGCCGGATTCTCCTTTGGGAGACTTGGGTTTGAATCCTCAGTAAGGTATGGGTTTACTTCTGTCGGGGGCAGAAAGAAAACTCTAACCTGCACAGTTTGCGGTGACTGCACTAACCAGACGGCCTTAATTCCCCAGGCTCAATGTCCCCCTGCCATACACCCCAAGGTATTATATAGGCAGTAAATGACAGACAGACTGTAGTGTTATCTTTATGGTTTATATGTTTGTTTGTTTACTGATGAAGGCTTATTGCTGCAACTTCCTTTCTTTTCTGTAATTGTGTTTTGTAAATCTTCTCTACATTTCTTATGTTTATACTGTTTAATCGGTCTTTAAAACTGCTACGCGTTTCTTGATACTGCGGTGGCAGTGACGAAAGCAGAATACCATTTTAATGAAGTTGTGAAAGCAAAACAAGCAGGCAGTTGTCAGAAGTTGAGCTCTAGATGCATCATTGCCTGGTTGCGCAGTGGAGTTCCTTCTTAATACAAGGGGGTTTCAAATGAAAACCTTAAATAATGTTGTTTTTTTTTTATATTTGAGTGCAATCTGATCCAAGAAACTGGGGATAGGCGGCACAGGCTCAGAATGCAGTCACTTACTGTGGAACCTGCCTCGTCTTACATATGTGGAAACTGTGAAAGAGATTGTCACTCTCGCATCGGACTATACAGTCACAAGCGGGGCTGTCAGGTACCTCCCCAGTGGCACAACTCTATAGTCCTTCAGGACTGAAAGAGGCCCACTACTACTACTACTACTACTACTACTACTACTACTACTACTATTACTACTACTACTACTACTACTACATTCACAGTAGCTGTTTTACCTATTTAATTACATTCACAGTAGCTATTTTATCTGTTAGATTACACTCAGTGTAGCTGTTCATCTATTAGATTACATTCACAGTAACTGTTCATCTGTTAGATTACACTCACAGTAGATTAGATTACATTCATAGTAGCTGTTCATCTGTTAGGTTATATAGGGTAGCAAGCATCACCTGGATCTTTTCTCCTGGGCATGCCGGTGTGCTAGGGAATGAACAGGCGGACAGATTGGCTGGCTCAGCAAAACTTGGTGGAGTATTGATGCATGACAAGGCAGACGTGATTGCGGCCTTGTGGGAGCACGTGTACACCTCGGAGGAGCAAATGGATCACCATAGTCTGGTAAGAATGAGACAGCGAGGTTTGACGAGGGGATCTGGCCGACGCTCGACGCTCAGAGGAAAGGCGAGACGGACATATAATCAGATTGCTACTGGAACTATTAGTGTTGGAACTCTTCGCTGGCTGCTGAGGATGGGGACGGAGCGCTTATGGGAATGTCCCGAATGCTGTGATGTCAGTTCCTAAATCAATCAATCAATCAATCATAGGTTACATTCAGAGTAGCTGTTTTACCTGTTAGATTACACTTAGTTTTGCTGTTCATCTGTTAGGTTACATTCAAAGTAGCTGTTTATTTGTTATATTACATTCACAGTAGCTGTTCGTCTGCTACATTACATTCACAGTAGCTGTTCATCTGCTAGATTACATTTACAGTAATTGTTCATCTATTAGATTATGTTCACAGTAACTGTTAGTCACAGTCTGTTAGATTACATTCACTGTAAATTTTCATCTTTGAAATTACAAACACAGTAACTGTTTATCTGTTAGATTACATTCACCGTAGCTGTTCATCTATTAAATTATGTTCACACTAACTGTTCATCTGTTTGATTACATTCACACTAACTGTGCATCTGTTAGATTACATTTATAGTAACTGTTTATCTATTAGATTATGTTCAAAGTAACTGTTCATCTGTTAGATTACATTCACAGTATCTGTTCATCTATTAGATCATGTTCACAATTACTGTTCACCTGTTAGATTTCATTCACACTAACTGTTTATCTGTTAGATTACATTTACAGTAGCTGTTCATCTATTAGATTGTGTTCACAGTAACTGTTTTTTCCTATTAGATTGCATTCACAGTAATCTGTTATATTACATTCAGTGTAGCTGTTAATATGTTACATTACATTAACATATTTGTTAGATTACATTCATAGTAACTGTTCATCTATTAGATTATGTTCACAGTAACTGTTTGTCTGTTATATTACATCTACAGTAGCTGTTCATCTATTAGATTACATACACAATAACTGTTTATTATTAGGCTGCATTCACAGTAACTGATATCTGTTAGATTACACTCAGTGTAACTGTTCTTATGTTACATTGCATTCATAAAATTGTATGCTGCTTCAGATTACTTACACATCTGTTTACATTTTACCTGACATTCCTAAGAAATGTTTACTCCTATGTTTCAGAAACACATCATTGTTTCCGGAGTTGTTGATCCCTCTTCACACAAGAACAGACATTCATAAATGGAGAATAAGATGGCGTGTGGTAACATTGATGTGAAATACGAGCCGTCAGATAAATTGTGTGAGGACCAGAGTCAGGGATCCAGCACAATGTTGGACATGGCAGATTGTTACAGCATTCAAGACATGACTGTGAGCAGTAACAGAGAATCAGCAATGGCTGTGAACAGTAACACAGAATCAGCAATGGCTGTGAGCTGTAACGTAGAATCAGCAATGGCTGTGAGCTGTAACATAGAATCAGCAATGACTGTGAGCAGTAACATGGAATCGGCAATGGCTGTGAACAGTAACATAAAATCAGCAATGGCTGTGAGCAGTAACATAGAATCAGCAATAGCTGTGAAGACTAATATAGAAACAGCAATGGCTGTGAACACAGTTGAGAGACATTACAAGTGTGATGATTGTGGCGCTTCATTCAAGCAGATTGGCAATTTGAAATATCACATAAGAACACACACAGGAGAGAAACTGTACATGTGTGATGATTGTGGTGCTGATTTTTCTATACCTTGCCATCTGAAGCGCCACAAGAGAATACATACAGGAGAGAAACCTTACAAGTGTGATGATTGTGGTGCTGAATTTTCTAGAGCTGATAATCTGAAGCGCCACAAGACAATACATACAGGAAAGAAACCTTACAAGTGTGATGATTGTGGTTCTGCATTTGCTAGACTTGAAGAGTTGAAATACCACAAAAGAAGACATACAGGAGAGAAACTTTACAACTGTGATGATTGTGGGGCTGTATTTTCTAGAACTGAACATCTGATGTACCACAAGAGAACACATACAGGAGAGAAACATTACAAGTGTGATGATTGTGGCGCTGCTTTTATTAGACCTTATGAGCTGAAATACCACAAGACAAGACATACAGGAGAGAAACCTTACAAGTGTGATGATTGTGGCGCTGATTTTGGTAGACCTTATGAGCTGAAATTCCACAAGAGAACACATACAGGAGTGAAACTGTACACGTGTGATGATTGTGGTGCTTTTACTGTAGCTGGCAGTTTAACATCACACATGACAACACATACAGGAGAGAAACCTTACAAGTGTGATGATTGTTGTGCTGCTTTTATTAGACCTGTAGATCTAAAATACCACAAGAGAACACATACAGGAGAGAAACCTTATAAGTGTAATGATTGTGGGGCTGCTTTTACTAGACCTGCTGAGCTAAAATGCCACAAGAGAACACATACAGGAGAGAAACCTTACAAGTGTAATGATTGTGGCGCTGTATCATCTAGTTCCAGTGGTCTGAAGTACCACAAGAGAACACATACAGGAGAGAAACCTTACAAGTGTGATGATTGTGGTGCTGTATTTTCTAGTGCCGGCATTCTGAAGTGCCACAAGAGAACACATACAGGAGAAAAACCTTACAAGTGTGATGATTGTGGTGCTGTATTTTCTACTTCCGGCGGTCTGAAGTGCCACAAGAGAACACATACAGGAGAGAAACCTTATGTGTGTGATGATTGTGGTGCTGCTTTTACTAGATCTCACGAGCTGAAATACCACAAGAGAACACATACAGGAGAGAAACCGTACTTGTGTGATGTCTGTGGTGTTTCTTTTGCTGTAGCTAGCAAGTTAAAGTTCCACAAAAGAGCACATACAGGAGAGAAACCGTACAAGTGTGATGATTGTAATGTTGCTTTTGTTAGACCTGTTGACCTAAGATTCCACAAGAGAAAACACACAGGAGAGAAACCTTACAAGTGTGATGTTTGTGGGGCTCTATTTTCTAGAACTGATAATCTGATGTACCATAAGAGAACACATACAGGAGAGAAACCTTACAGGTGTGATGAATGTGGGGCTGTATTTTCTAGAACTGATCATCTACTGTACCATAAGAGACAACATACAGGAGAGAAACCTTGCAAGTGTGATGAATGTGGTGCTGCTTTTGCCAGACCTGCCTTGCTGAAACACCACAAGAGAACACATACAGAAGAGACACCTTACAAGTGTGATGATTGTGGAGCTGCTTTTGCTAGACCTGACAATCTGAACTGCCACATGGAAATGCATACAGGACAGAAGTGATACATGTTTGGTGATTGTGTTGCATGTTTAACGGCAATGATGCCATCTAAAGAACCTGGAGAAGAAAACAATCCACATGAGAGGAATCTTCCCTTTGCAAGAAACTCAAGATCTCATCAGGAGAAAAACCTAACTATTTTGGTCATTATATTACAGGAAAACTAAATAAAAGACCCAGTTTGCATGCCTGGGGACCTTTCAGGCATAAGGGTCCAGCCGATATATGTATAGACCAATCAGAACACGAGCGATAATGTGGTCAGTGATATTCCATATAAAAAGTTATCAAATGCAACAAGAAAAGGATAAAAAGTTATCAATTGCAAAGAGTAAAAGATAAAAAGTTATCAACTGCAACTAGAAAAAGATAAAAAGTTATCAATTGCAACCAGAAAAAAAGACAGTACCTGTACTTTTATATGGATGTGACACGTGGACAATGAGCAGACAAGCTGAAAAACATCTAATGGCTGTGGAAATGTGGTTCTTAGGAAAATTTAATGAATACCATGGACAGACAGAAAAACCAATGAACAAGTCCTACAAGAAACAAATGAAAACCGTGAACTCGTTAGAGAAATTAGACCTAGACAGACAAGATTGTTTGGGCACATTATGAGAAGAAATAAACTGCATAACTTGGTCAAAACTGGCAAGATTGAGGGGGAAAGAACAAGGGAAAGGCAGAGAAGACTTTGCCACATGGCATGAGGCAGACATAAACACAGAGCTGATCCATGACCTGGTGATAGTATGGGATGGCGAAACATGACCGCCAACACTTATCTACATGACACATGATGATAACGATTATACCATCTGCCTTTGCTTCCCAGGAATGTGGTAATCACCCTAGCAAATATGGATTGACCCCAATCCATCTTGTTGTACTCGCAGCCGACCGGGGTTAATTATCTCTGCGGTTCATGTTTCATTTCACCCATGCCGCTCGAGAGATAAGACTAACAACATGTCACTGTTGGTGTCTCCACATTTAATTAGTTGGACAGAGTGGCCAGGTTTGTATGTGTGAGTGTGTGTGTATATATTGCTATAAATGAACTTGCATCTGGCAAGGCTCCAGGTAAGGATGGGATTCCAATAGAGGTTATCAGGAGTGGGCAAGACACACTCACTATACAGATCCACCAGCTAATAGAGCTATGCTGGCGTGAAGGACAAGTCCCACAGGATTTCAAAGATTCAAGCATCATAACACTGTACAAGAACAAGGGCGATCGGAGCGACTGCAACAACTATAGGGGTATCTCACTTCTGTGTATTGTTGGAAAAGTATTTGCCAGAATTGTTCTGCGCAGACTTCAAGTCCTAGGAGATCAAGTCTACCCCGAATCACAGTGTGGCTTTCGACAGAACCGGTCTACCACTGATATGATATTCTCATTGCGACAAGTGCAAGAAAAATGCCGTGAACAGAATCAACCACTGTTTATTGCCTTCATCGACCTCACAAAGGCATTTGATTTGGTCAGTCGTGAGGGTCTGTTCAAGGCACTAAAGAAGATTGGCTGCCCACCAACTCTTCTGTCCATTGTGGAATCGTTCCACACAGGCATGAAGGGTATAATCAAATAATCAAATTTGATGGTGCAACTTCTGAAGAATTTGAAATCAAGAGTGGAGTTAAGCAAGGTTGTGTACTAGCTCCCACCCTCTTTGGAATATACTTTTCACTTCTACTGAAATATGCATTTCGTGATCAGGATGGTGGTATATACATTCACTCACGCTCAGATGGCGGCCTCTACAATGCTCAGAGATTGAAGGCTAAGACCAAAATTAGGAGGGTACTGATCAGAGAGTTGCTTTTTGCAGATGATGCTGCAGTTACGACCCACTCTGAGGAAGAATTGCAATGTCTACTATCTGCATTCTCCAATGCTTGTTCTGAATTTGGTTTAACAATTAGCAAAAAGAAGACACAGATTATGTCACAGGGTGCACATGGGGTACCATCAATCTTTATTGACGACGCCGAACTAGAGATAGTAGACCATTTTACATATCTAGGATCAGTGGTAAATAGCAAATTATCCCTAGATCAGGAAATCAACATCCGGATTGGTAAGGCAGCAACAACAATGAACAGGTTAAGAAAAAGAGTCTGGGAGAACAGGAAGCTTACTGCCAAAACAAAAGTCCTTGTCTATCAAGCCTGTGTCCTTAGTACTCTTCTCTATGGTAGTGAAACCTGGACAACTTACTCACACCAAGAGAACAATTTAAACAGCTTTCATATGCGGTGTCTGCGAAGAATTCTTGGTATTAAGTGGCAAGACAAAATCACAAATACTGAAGTATTGGAAAGATCAGGTTGTGTGACAGTTTATTCCATGCTCAGTCTTCGTAGACTTAGATGGATAGGACATCTTAGGAGGATGGATGATGGTAGAATACCAAAGGATATCTTTTTTGGTGAATTACAGATGGGTAAGAGATCTCAGGGTCGGCCTCTACTACGATACAAAGATGTGTGTAAGCGGGACATGATTGATACAGGCATTGATAATGCACATTGGGAGCAAGTCGCAGCTGAACGTGTTGCATGGAGGGCAAATATCAGAAATGGAATAAAGTCAAAGGAGAAAATTATTGCAGAAAAGTCACACACCAAGCGTTTGAGACGTAAGATGGTGCATGATGGTGGAAATGACCACGTGTTCACATGCACCCACTGTGAACGGACATTTACAGCGCAAATTGGCCTTATCAGTCACACTCGCTACCGCCATAGTTAAAAGTTATGCCTTTTTAAAGCACAAACTATCGTCTGTCAAGACGGCAAGGTGCCAATGAGTGTGTATATATATGCGCATAATAAAACAAAAACAAAACCTTTTATTTTTTCCCTCTTATTTTGTTTATTTAAATTAAATATGGCGGTTATATGGTCTGTAAAGGGTCTTACAGCTGGTCTTAAAAATGTTTATAATTATTTTTGATTTAAATTAAAAATTAAATATGGAGGTTATATGGTCAACCGGAAGCCAAGGCCAATTTTACACAATATTCAAAATGTAATGCAAGACATAGCACATGCCTGAACATCAACATATCCCCAGCCTGCATAAACACTTACATACAACAAAGTTAGTGTAAACTACTGCACATCCTCGGAACTTTCTTCCACAGTAAATTAAAGGCACCACCACCCACATATGTACAGTCACAAACTATTTGAATACTGTCTGATAAAAGACTAGTGGTCACCGAAAAGAAAAAAAAACATAAACCTAATAATATAACATCCCTGTCCTTAGGTATGATGCCCTAGCCTTATTACAACTATCACCTGCAAAGCGTTGTGGACAGTGACGAGCACGGTAAGTCACCTAGAGCAGCCTATCGATGTTTGCTTCTAATAGTCATGCACCCCTGATGCACTCAGTGTGGAGAAGGAAGTTATCGATATCTCACAATGAACCTTTTTTCGCGGCAATGAAGACACTATCAATAAGTTGGCGACAATGACAGAGTGGGGGTTACGGCGTCATCACCTCTCACAGCTACAAAAGACAGTTATTATTTCATCAACATAATACATATCAAACAATACAAACTAGCTTTATAGTACATAGTACGTAAGATATACAAATACTTAGTGAAACAACAAGCGCACTTGCTATTCTGCTACTCGTACTACTACTACTACTACTATTTTTTTACTATTATTACTGCTACTGATAATACTAATATCACTCTATACTACTACTACTAGTCCATCTCCACCTCTTCTTTTTCTCCCTTCTCCACTACTACTACTACTACTACTACTATTGCTATTACTAGTATTGCTACGACTACTATTATTACCAATATTATTACTGATTGTATTACTGATCCATGATGTTGGAGATCACAATTTATGGAGTGTCATACTCACCCACGCCTGGTGATAAGTCTCTTGCTGATGCTGATGACTAGTACTACTGGTACCATTGATACTATGACTACCACCATTGGATGAATATAATGACGTTAATGGGTATTCCATAACGTGAGTCAGCCCATGAATTGCTCATTGTTGTGGGAGATCGCGATATGTGGGGTGGTATAATCGACTACGCTAGCCGGTAAGACACGTGATGATGTTGATGATAAGTACTATTGCTGCTATTGCTACTACTACTTGTATTACCGAACCAAACCATTGGAAATCGCAATATGTGGCGAGGCATGATCAGCCATGCCAGGCAGCATGGCTCTTGATGATGATGACTGATATTACTATGAACAACTCTACTACTATTACTATACAACCACACCAACTCTAGACAATGGTGATAACTGTATTAGAACCTACCCACCCTGATCAGCGACATCCTACCCACTGCAGACAGTTTGATACCTCATGACTGAGACACTCCAACCTCTAGACCTAACTACTTGACCACCTCTTGATCATCACCATGTCACTACACGTAGTCTCCTCTACAATTTAAGTGGTCACTTGACCACGTCATCAAGCACTTTAACCACTACTGTTTCATTACACCTATCTCCTCTACAATTTAAGTGGTCACTTGAGCACTACTTGACCATCTCTTGATCACCACCCTGTCACTACACGTACTCTCCTCTACAATTTAAGTGGTCGCTTGACCACGTCATCGAGCGCTTTAACCACTACCGTTTCACTACACCTACTCTCCTTTACAATTTAAGTGGCCACTCGACCTCTTGACCACTACATGACCACGTCATCTGCACCCTTAGCTACCGCCATGACACTACACACACTTTCTTTGACAATTTAAGGGATCATTTGACCATTTGTGACATGTCTCATTCCCGTCTTCATACGAATATCGCACGCACCATATACAAAGGCAAGTAAAGATAGACAACAGTGTTATATTGGAAGGACAGACTGCAAGCAGCTTCTTAAGTTTCCAAACTTAAGCCAGACAACGAAGAAATGCAGAGTGATTCAGCGAGAACAAAGACTTTTGGCGTTCTCAAAACAATCTGGTACCTGTCAACTGGGAGACCTACATCAGAGAAGATAGTACCAAGGCGCGCTGGTGCAGTCTCATTAACCCGACACCTGCACGGAACAGAATAGGTCAGAATGCACTGTTGATGTTCATTACAGGGAACAATGGTTTGTGCCCGCAACAAAGACAGGAAGGATAACAGTATTGTTATCGGTAAAAATTGGATGGATGTTGGTGGAATGTGATTGTCACGTCGAGGAGATAAAGATTGTGGTGAGGGAGGAGATATATAAAGTTACAAGTGGCAACTTAGGCGCCAGTTTCGTTACCATGTGAGCCAAAAAGCAGACGTGTTTCATTTGTGTGGATATAACTTGTCCTGAGGAGGAAGGGTGGTGGTTATGTTGAAGACAAAAACTGGGCAGAGACCTGTATGCTAATGATGGTCATTCTGGAGGAACAGCATCATTTTACCTCAACTGCTTTTCCTATGCCACAACCCTGCAGCGCAGAAATGAACAGCTAAGTACCTGTCAGTACAGTCTGTGTTGTCCACAACTCTAGAACCGAGATACCCCCTGTAACATCATCCCCCGTAGGATCTACAAGAGTAGTTACATCGGTAGACTCATACCTTCAAGAACATTGCTCGAGTGCCATTAGGAGTGCACCAAGAACAATTCGAGTAGTAATAGTAGTATATGACATTCCTCCCCCGATGTGTCTCCACCTTGCCGTGGTGGGGGAACTTGCGTGTCCCATCGACCCCATGTGCTTGCCGATGGGTGAAAACTACATATCGGACTGCTCGTGGGATAGGGACCAGACTAAGAGAGACACAACCTGCTGCTCTGCAGGTAAGACTGAGGATAGCAGTCAAAATCAGGCAAACGATCCCTAAATCTCAGTCCGGACATAACCTCTAAGGCTCCCATTCGAGGTGTATGGCTGAACGTCTCTAAGCCATAAACTCTCGGAAGTGAGAGCCTGGCTGACACAAACCTACATCAAAATTGTGATGATGTGCTGAGAATGCTACATGCTCAGCGCAGAATTCGTTCGATGGCTCTTAGCTGGGGGATATGAGGTATCCCCGGATGAAAGGGCCTGACCGTTACTCGCCCACGGAGGTAAGGTGCTGAGCCGGTAGCACGTGTAGCCTACCTCGTGAGCGAGTACAAAAGGTGGAAAAACACCTCGGTCGCACGTCTCGCAGACGTCCGATCGTCTGTAACCACACTCATGGAGTGAGTGTAGTCAAAGGTGGAAAATTGTATCGTTGACACGAAATGGAACGCCTGTCTTGCAAATCCATTACGTGGCAGCCCGAAGCGAAAGCTTGCTGTGTGGAAGCCGAAACAAGAGTCTCGAAACCCGAGGAAGGCTAACCTCATTAAAAAATGCCCGCCGGAAGCCGGAAGTGTCATCCTACGGGTGACAAACTAAAAATTGACACTACGCAATTACGTCCGAGTGAAATGTCTCGTCCGAATGTCTCTCGTGCTAGGAACAGCTCTGACTACCTAGTTTCCGAATGCCGCTCTTGTTCGGAACAACTCTGACTAGGTAGTTTTCCGAATGTCTGTCGTGCCTGGAACAGCTCTGACGGGCGCAACGACAAGCACATGTCCGAAAACTCGCTGAGTGGATACTGTCTGCATACCTGTCTGGTTTGTCCGGGAATGGCCTGGGGCAAACGAAATGACCAATATATTGAAGTGAGGATTTAAAGCAGCCATGAGCAGAACGTGACGATTTCCCTCGGTGAGCCCAGATCCAGGGCGTTATGTGTCGGCCCTGCAACTATGGAAGCAACCTTGGATGGCGGAAAATGCTATGGACTGTCCCTGCCTTCCTTTGAGGGATGACCGTTGTCTTCGACCGTTCTAACTTGGCCAGCATGGTTGTAGATGGCACCACAAAAGTGAGTCTCCCAGGAATGGTACCTGGTCAAAAAAGCACGCTAAAGTCGATGTGTTGACCTACGGGTTTCAGCCCAAGGGCGCATAACAGACACACCACAATCACATCTGAAAAAACACTCCGGATGAACGAAAAGAAGAAGTATATGACATTCTGAACAATAGATTATTGTTGTGAAGAACTCAGAGACACATTTGGTTTAGTGCCATTTATAAATCAAGGACAGTGTACCTTAATATTAGTGTAGAGTTGGGAATTTTAATTCCTTATTTTGCTAATGATTGGTTGATCTCATTTATGGTGTTATGCTGAATCGTGTATCTGATACCATATGTCACTCTAACATACATACACAGGAACCCACCACCATATTATCTCATTACAGTATTATAATGTGTATCAAGATCGTTTTCCTTGTTGAGTTAGAGTGCTAATTAGACCAAATACATTAGTTACTACAATAGAGTGGAGCCAAGTGTGGCCGGAAAAACTACAAGTATCTCAGATTTTCCAGGGGAAAATTTCCCTTATCGGAGTACGGTGAACTTCCGGGGCTCCACTGGCCCTCTGTGAAGAAACTTCAACAATAGGTCACAATCCACCCCTAGGGATTCTTAACGAGCCATTTTCAAGTTTCTCTAAACAGTTGGCTATTAGAATTTGGGGATCCCATCCTCATTTCTTTTTAACTTACCACGCCATTTGACCACCTCTTGACCACGTCATTTGCCACTTTAACCACCACCATGTCACTACACACACTTTCCTCGACAATTTAAGGGGTCACTCAACCACTTGACCACCTCATCGCTCACTTTATCCACCACCATGTCACTACATGTACTTTCCCCTATAATTTAAGTTGTTACTAGGCTACTTGACTGCATGACCCCCGTTTGACCACGTCATTGCACACAATTACATATAAGGGCTCACTTGACTATGTTTGTTTTTTCTTTCTTTTCTTTTTCTATATATATGTTATTAAAATTATTATATACCTTCTTTGCATCGTTTATTTATTGGTGTATTTTTTATGTTAAATATCGTATACTACAATTGCAGGGGTCACTTGACCACCTCTTGACTAACACGCCTACTTTTAAAAAAAAACGAGGAGTTATCACCCTTTAAGGTGCACATCGATGTGCTCCTCAAAAAACAACATCCTTTTGTACTTATACAACTGAAGCATCTGCAAATCTAACCATTAGAGAACTCCTTTTTGCGGACGACCAAGCACAAATAGCAAAATCAGAAGCTAAATTACAAGACCTCACGAATAGTCTAAACTAAATGTGTAAGGAACATAACATGAAAATTAGCACCAGCAAAACAGAGATAATGACTATAACTAAAGAAGAACAAACAACAACAATTCACCTAAACGAACATCCCTTGAAACAAGTAAAGAGTTTCAAGTACCTAGGAAGTATAATACCAACATTTGACAGATCAGAAGACGAGATCGAAAATAGATGCAATAAGGCAAGCCAACTCATTGGACAAATGGCACCAATACTAAAGAACAAACATGTATCAATAACTACTAAGAAGGCACTTTACAACACAATATTCCTACCAACTCTATGCTACCAAACCAATGCCAAACCTGGACAATGACAGTAAAAGAGAAAAGAAAAGTCACAACAGAAATGAGATTCTTGAGAAGAATACTCAACGTATCAAGAAGAGAGAAGATCAGAAATGAAGAAATCAGGACTAAAGTGGGGGTTAAAGCAACACTAGATTTTATTAGAAAGCAGCAAGTCAAATGGTTTGGCCATGCAAGCAAGTAGGTTACCAGTCAACAGCATACCACAACAACTTACAACAAGCAATGATGTACAGACCAGATGGAAATAGAGGAAGAGGCCGACCACGTAAACGTTGGACGGAGGGAATAGCAGAGTCCATGGGAATATCGATATATGAAACCCATAATCGGGCACTCTCACGATGTTTATACTTCACCTCGACACGGCAAAGTACAAGAGGAACACGATGAGATGAGATTTTCAATTTCTTCTGCTGGTTGGTTTTGGGTTAACTCCATTTTAGCTTTCAGCAGATCTCTCTCTGATTTAATGGTTCGTAGCAATTCTCCGGTTTCCTTCTTCATCACGACCATATGTTCCACTTCTTGCTTGATGTTTCGCTGGATTTCCTTTATTTCAGCAAGCAGCTTTTCATTGTCGGTACCGGTGCTTGAAGCAGCTTGATTTGCTTCTTTAGCTCACCTATCTGGTCTGCAGTTGAGCTTTTTCCGCTTGTGAGAAGTACGTGGCTGTCTCGCACCTCCACATTGCTTCGTTGATGGCGAACTTTAAGAAGTCTCTGTGTCTTTGGAGGTACGGACAGCCCAAGTATCCTGCTCCATGCTAGCCCAGGCAGTTAGCGCACTTTCTATTGTTGTTGAGTGCTCGGAAGTCCGTGTCCAGCTTGGCCAGCGCATATTCCTTGAAGGCGTGGTGATCGGCGCAGTACCGGCAGACTTCCGTCTTACTGCGACATGCTGCTCTGCTGTGGCCGGCCCTCTGGCATCGTGAAAATTGAGTGACTCTTGGGATGAGTCTTTCTGGCTGTTGCATTTTCGTGTTGATTGAAACAGGTCGACATCTAGCTGCCCTCTGTCGTCACCACCGCCAATGTTGTTGGGATCTTTGAGTAGGTGAGGATCCGCTCCGCCTTCAACAATCGGATGTGGAGATTCTCCTCTTAAAAAAAGTCGCTTAAAAGTCGACAGGGTCGACTTCATTGCACAGGGTTTTATCCCATATGGCTCGGTCTCTTTCCGCAGCGCGGAAAGCGTCGCACAAAGCACGAACTCCGTAGCTTTTAGCGACGACCCACAAGAGTCTCCGAAACATTTAACTCGTAAACCGAAGGGCGCGGCCCGGAATCGAACCCACAACCTTCGGAGCACGAGTCAAACGGTTTGACCACTTCGCCATAGAGACTCCCTTTTTCTCCTCTAGTAGCTGCTTCAGGATTTCTTCGTCTGATAGCTCCGCTTGGAGCTCCGTCTGTTAATTAAAACAATTCCCCCATATGAAGGCCAGGAGTTGAACTTATGCTGCCGAGATGATTAACGCACAAGCCATAGCGGTATTTTTCAAGGTGGACGTTCACTCCAACTCTCCACCCGCGGTTGTAACAGGAATTCGGAACCATTTTGTGAGCGAAAAAGTCCCTGGGGGATTTTGAGATGTGTTTTTACAGAAGAATGCTGAAAATTCCACGGAGAGCCAAAATTGGACAATCTGAACATTTCGCAGGAGGCTAAGCCACAAAGACAACATCACATACAAAGAAATACAGTGTTATACTGTTATTCCTTGAATTTAATTAGCAGATATGGCTCTGGATTGCCGGTTCCAATACGAAGGAGTTTCGGACGCAGTTCGTAATCCTGCTTACCTGCGTTCGAAACTCCTTCGCCATGGAACAGGCAATCCAGAGCCATATCTAACTTAAATTTAATTAGCAGATGTGGCTCTGGATGAAAGCGATTACATTCGACCGTTGAAAGTCAATCCTAGTTTTGTATTAACTTCTGCAGTTGTGGGACGTTGGCGGAAAAGATGGCGGCTTCTTTGTGTTGTCATCACAACAACGGTCTCTTCTCAGTTTGTTAAGGGTGAGTTTATGACTAGAACTTTCTATTACTGTTTGTAGATGATTAAAACAGCCGGTTACATGATTCATTCACGTTTGCTGATTATAAGTATAATAAAACGATAATAATACTACAGTCAAATTTCGGTTTTCATATCATATTGAGTCATAATCGTAATCCATTGCAACGCTGATCGATCCGGCACGAATCTTAAACCTTGTCCACATCAGATTGGAAGCATTCTTTTGAGCTCCTCAGTAGTGCATATCCCTGACTGGGCCCAGGATCGAACTACGGATCACTGCCGTGTGAGGTGGGTGTGCAACCACTTGACAACGCAGCTGACGCTGGACGCGACCCAATTAATGTTAATGATTATCACTTGTTTTTGTTTAGCATATCTTTTACAGGACATCGCTGTCAACATCGTCATCAGCATTTACAGTGTAAATTCCCCAAATCGTTTCAAGCAATTAAATTTTAAACAAAGATATAGAAGTGGATGGAAAATTCAATAATTACTAACATTAATCTACTGATGACTTTAGCAACGAACTGTTCAATAAACAAACAGTAGTGTGTAAACAATGTCAAGTCCTTAACCCTTTTGGGACAGAACAACATTGGGCAAAATTTAGGTTTCCCTCTGAAGAAGACGAGCCATTTTTTTGGAGTACAGAAATGACTGAAGTGACAATTTTATAAATTCAAAAAAAAATATTAGAACCCTATATAGATATATACAAGTATATATATTCTTAAAGAGGATATAGTAAAGTTTATTTCTGTGTATGATTGAAGTAATTTTTGAAGTTGTTTTGTTCATGTTTACGCAAATTTGATAACCTCATTTGTATTTTGTGAAAAATAGAATATTTGAAATTTCATACTACCACTATGTATGAATTGATACTAAATATTTAAAAAAAATGGTACTCACCTAAAATTTCCTCATTGAATACCTACACCACTTTAGAATAATTTTAAACACTTATGGTTAAATAAACAACACCTATGAAGTCCCTATTGACATTTGTAATAGGTTGGCTATCAACTGGTGACATGTTTTTTGGTCCGGCCATTGCCATGAAAGGGTATAGATAAAACGATCTTCTTATTCCCAACAAACAAAACTACGGGGACACGAGGTTGAAATCCTCATGGGCACTTTCTGTATCACTAAAGTCATTATCTGACAGTTCTGAACTGACAAAATCGCTACTATCAGAGCTAGTCAATGCTAGTACGTCTTCAGGTTCAAAGCTGGCCATTTTAGAACTCACAAATCCACGAAAAAATGGGTTACTTCGGAAAAAACTGCACAAAATCATGTCCACTTGTCTGAATCACACTAGAAACAGAAATATGGCGGCTAAAATGGCTGACGATTGCAAGGAAGCATTTGATTGGTCTGTACTATTAAAAGCAAACCAATCAAAGCAGTTCTTACAACGGGATCGGCCGAATCAGGTTTTTCACTATGACCGTGTGGTGACGTCACGGCCTCTATATCGGCCCCGCCGTCTTTAAAGGGTTAATCAGAAAAAGCAAGATGGCTGCCGATGTTTTTGCTTGAGACCGTCTGAGGCGATTCACTTCAAACAGCTACTATAAATCGTTCCAATCGTTTAAAGTAATGATATTTTAAACAGAGATATAAAAGTGGATGGAGAATTTAATTATTACTAACATTAAGCTAAAGTGACTTATAGCAACAATCTGTACACACGTGAACTTACCTCAACTTGAAAATACACAAGCAATGATAGAGTCACCACCAAATAGCCGTCTGAGCACATGTTCTTGAAACTACAAGCATGGCTCCACAATACTGGCCTATTTATAGCCAGTCAAAATCGCACCGTTTTCGGATTTTTAAAAAAAAAACGACCACATTCGGAATTAGGCTGAAGTTCGGGAGCAAGCAACATGGCCGTCGGGTCACGTGACCGTGGCTGGCAATGCCCGATTACGACACTGAATCATAGAGCCTATTTACAGGAAATCGCTGTCAACATCAGCATCTTTCAGCTAATTGTTGCATTCTTGTCATGAATACGCTCAGTAGTTTGCCATTGCTTTCTGAGCGACCGGCTCACATACCCCGTAAGTTACCGATGCGGAAAGAACCGCTATCAATTCTCGCACACGTCATGTTACTCATGAGAGTATACAGGATTACGGAGAAAGTCGTATAACCCCTATCTAGACTATATAGACTAGGAATAGGAAGGCCGGCAATTATCATACTAGAATTAGCATATATAGAGAATATTTAAAAATGGGGTTTTTACTTATGAAATCATCACAGTTGGATACAGCTTTACCAATGAGTCCAACGGTATCTCAACGAAGATTGTACATCAATTCTTAGCAGAGTTATTATTTTTGTGTTGTAATCCACGACTCTGGTGATCGAGTGAGATGGCAGAACATGACCGCCCACGCTTACCGGCATGGCACATGATGGATGGATGGAATCTACAACCAGGAAGTGCAAAGGATTCTGCACCAATATGTTCTTTTCACAGCCTGTAAATTGGGAGCTGAGAAATTATGCCTTCTATTACTGTGGCTTGTTTATTTTTAAATGGACAACACAATACCATATATCATTGCGTCTGGGGTGGCGAGGCCTAATTTGACGTACTATCTATTTTTTTCAATAGGATGTACTATGACCTAATTACCAATTAAAAATGGCCACCAATTGTTTATTATTCATTAAAATTCTGTCACATTGTTAACAAACCTGGTAAGATGTATATTTTATTGTGAGTTTTGGTAACAGGAAAGTAAAGGTCACATTCCTCTTTTGAAAGAATGTCGAGAGGATTGACTTCATTGCACCAGGTTTTACCCCATATGGCTCAGTCTCTTTCTGCAGGGCAGCCTGCCGAAAGCATCGCACAAAGCACGAGAGTCTCCGTGTTTCCAAGAAAAATGCACTCGACTTTTAAGACTTTTCGATAGGATGTGCTGTGACCTAATTCTCATCTCATCTCATCATGTTCCTCTTGTACCTTGCAGTGTCGAGGTGAAGTATAAACTTCGTGAGAGTGCCCGGTTATGGGCTTCGTATATCGACATTCCCATGGATTCTGCTATTCCCTCCGTCCAACGTTTACGTGGTCGACCTCTTCCTCTGTTTCCATCTGGTCTGTACATCATTGCTTGTTGTGGCATGCTGTTGACTGGTAACCTACTTGCATGGCCAAACCGTTTGACTTGCTGCTTTCTAATAAAATCTAGAGCAGCTATAACCCCCACTTTAGTCCTGATTTCTTCATCTCTGATCTTATCTCTTCTTGATACGTTGAGTATTCTTCTCAGGAACCTCATTTCTGTTGTTGTGATTTTTCTTTTCTCTTTTTCTGTCATTGTCCAGGTTTGGCATTGGTAGCACAGAGTTGATAGGAAAATTGTGTTGTAAAGTGCTTTCTTAGTAGTTATTGATACATGTTTGTTCTTTAGTATTGGTGCCATTTGTCCAATGAGTTGATTTGCCTTATTGCACCTATTTTCGATCTCGTCTTCTGATCTGCCATTTGATGATATTATACTTCCTAGGTACTTGAAACTCTTTACTTGTTTCAAGGGATGTTCGTTTAGGTGAATTGTTGCTGTTTGTTCTTCTTTAGTTATAGTCATTACCTCTGTTTTGCTTGTGCTAATTTTCATGTTATGTTCCCTACACATTTCGTTTAGACTATTCATGTGGTCTTGTAATTCAGCTTCTGATTTTGCTATTAGTGCTTGGTCGTCCGCAAACAGGAGTTCTCTAATGGTTAGATTTGCAGATGGTTCTTCTTCTGTGTTCTCGTCATGCGGTATTCTTGCTGTCTCTGCTTGGCTGGTTTCTTTACATATGTTGTCTATATATGTTATGAACAAGAGAGGGGACAGGACACAACCTTGTCGTACTCCAGATCTTATGGTGAAGGGTTCTGAGTGTCCTCCAGTTGCTCTCACTATGCATTCACTGTTGTTGTATAAACTTCTACATAGGTTTGTTAGATGTGTACTCACTCCATATTGTTTAAGGATTTCCCACAGCTTGTTTCTATCTACCCTATCAAATGCCTTTTCTTGGTCGACAAAGACTAAGTAGAGTGTTTCATTGAATTCGATTGATTTTTCTATAAGTTGTCTAAGAGCAGAAATGGCGTATGTGCATCCTTTGTTTTTCCTAAATAAAAAGTTGCGTTTCGCTTAGCAGGGGTTCTAAAGTAGTTCGTAATCTTTTTTCAAGAATTTTGCAAACTATTTTCCCAGTATGACTCAACAGTGAAATGCCTCTGTATTGTGTGCAGTCTCTTTTGCTGCTTTTGTTTTTCCAAATTGGGATAAATATGGCATTTCCCCAGTCTTGTGGTGTCTGTTCTACCCAAACATGGTTGAATAGTCTATGTAGCCAAGCTGTTCCTACTTCTCTTGCTGCTTTAATTAGTTTATTTGGTATTTCATCCTGTCCCGGTGATTTGTTCAATGGGGCTAATCTGATGGCTTCTATAATTTCTTCTTTTAGTATGTCTGGTTCTAGTTCTTCGGTGACATCTGTGTAGGTCTCTTGAATTCCTGTGACATCTCATGGGATGTTGAGAAGTTGTTCGAAATACTGCTTCCATCTTATTAGGATCTGTTTTTGTTCACTTATTGGTTCTCCATTTTCGCTGTTAATTATTTCAGTTGGGTCAAAGGGTTTTCCTCTGCTTCGCATTGCACTTATCTTTTTGTAGAAGTTTCTAGTTGCCTCCTTGTAGTTTTTATTTAGGGTTTCTCCATACTCTTCCCAGTCTTTTTGTTTTTCCCTCTTTACTATTCTACTCACATGTCTTCTCGCTATTCTATATTCTCTGTGATCATATTCCTGTTTGCTCTTCAACCACTTTTTGTATTTTTCCTTTTTTTCTTTTACCGCTTTCTTTACTTCTGCATTCCACCAACTTGTTATTTTCTTTATCCGCGTTTTGCGTTTTTTCGTGGGTCCGCATGTTATTTTTGCAGTATTTAAAATGCTTGATTTGAACATCTCCCATTCTTCTTCCACTGTTTTTCTTTCTGTAGGTAATTTTACGAAGAGTTCAGTTAGTTCTTTCTCATAATTTTCCCTTACTGCCTCGTCTTTAAGGTTTTTTAAGTTTACTGATTCGCATGGCATGTATTTTCCTGCTCTTTGTTTTCTTCTTCTGATGGTTCTTATTGTGGCAACAACTGCTTTATGATCTGTGTTTATACTGAAATTGGGCACTGCCCTTGCATCTAATATATTTCTCTTTCTGTTATTTCTTGTTAATATAAAATTAATTTGGCTTTTAGTATCTAAATCGTTCCATTTATACCAGGTGTTTACTTGTGAATCTTTATGTTTATAGAATGTGTTTGTTATATAGAGGTCGTGTTGGCTGCAAAGCTCTATCAGTCTACTTCCGTTATCATTCCTTTCATTTTGCTGGTCTCCAAATGCTCCCAGATGTTTTTCTATGCCCACTCTGTTATGTCCTAGTCTTGCATTGAAGTCTCCCATAACTATGATGTTGTCCTGCTTATCTATTTTATTTAGCACATCATGTAAGTCTTCGTAGAAGTCCTCGCATTCTTGCTCATTATTGTTTGCATTACATGGTGCGTATATCTGTACATATGTTGTAATTGTTTGTTCTTTTATTCTCACTGTTATGATTCTTTCTAATATATATTTTATTTCTAGTATTCCTCTTGCTAGCCGTGGTTCGATGACTATTCCCACACCATGTCTTGCCCTTTCTTGCTGTTCTACTCCAGAGTAAACAAACGTGTAACTGCGGTGGAGCTCCTTGCATCCTTTCCCCCTTTGTTCTGGTGTCCGCTATTTCCATCAGTCCAATTTTCCTCTCCTCCATTGTTTCTATAAGCTCTTCTTCTTTACTATTGAAACCACAGACGTTCATTGTGCCTATTTTTTGAATCGCTGATCTATCTTGTAGTGAAGATCCCCTGCCGGCTTGCTAGGCCAGTCGCAGGTTTAGGACACTAATCTGACCACAGGGAGTCCATCCCCTATAGCGAGCCATAGCCCCGTTAGCCCATGACCTCGCGGTCATGGTTGCCTGGTCTGCACCACGGGGAGGTGTGACCTAATTAACAGTTAAAAATAGCTGCCTATTTATATTAATTAAATGTCATGTGAAATGTTCGTCGATAGTGAAAGAACAATTCATGAAAATGTACTCGAATTGCCTTAATGTACCCACTGCATTGCGACAGCTTTCTTTTGTTGATTAAATATCATGCACTAATGTAAGTAAATAAGTTTGTAACTGCTGCATAAATTAAGAAGCAGTTAATTAATTATAAAATATAAAATAATAAAAAATAAAAATATTAATTAATTAAATATTTGCTAATAATTGATTTCTACTTCTGCTCTATAATTACACTGTTCCGTATCTAAAAATGAGCAATTAATAATTAAATGCTAACATTTTAAAATACCATAACTTATTTCACAATATTTTATTTAAATGTAAATAATTGTGTACTGGTGCAGTGCTAAGAAAAAAAGTACTCCTTACAGGTTTACAGACGGGTCTGAAAACTGGCTTTCAAAATTATTTTCAGTCATGTCAAAAGGTGACAAATTATACAAGTACAGAGATAAGTTAGTGCTACAAATGAAACTTGTATTCTGTTTAATTTTAGTAGTTAAATTGCCAGTCCTAATTATAAAATAAAAAGGAGCTCCCTCTGCTATACTATGCAATGCTAACGGCATGGGTATGCTATTTTGAATTTTGCGATATTGATATCTCATTGTTATGCTAAAATTGGTTATCGTTTTCTGAAAAAAAGTAAGAAATAGCTATTGTTGAAACTCTTCAAATATATGTAAAATTGAATGGAGAATTCAAAAATGCAATAAAAAGTCTAATATTATTTAAAATACATTCAGTTATATGAAACATTAGCTTATCGGGCATCAAATAATGAAAATAACTACATGGAGAAATAACTTTCAGCGACAAATGCTTGCACTCTTGCAATTATTAGAGTTGTTTCCGGTGAAGTTTGACCCGATATTTCCGAATACATCCAATCAGAAGCAAGCGTGGGTATGCTAAGCATAGAACCGGATGTTGCAAGAAATTTTATACTAATTAGCTCATACCATAGCCTTCCCATTTTTCAATATGCCGACGATTGACATTGCTACTAGAATATCACAACGTCTCCCATTGTAGGCTATTGCGTAGCTCAATGTTTGCCTGATCGCCGCGACTGACATCCGTCAATCCACATGGGCCCGAATGATCAGGTCTTTTCAATCTGGCAAGACACAACAGGCACCTAAAGTTCAGCTAGAAATAATCAAAAAACACGAAACTCGAGTCTAGTGCTTCCAATCTGATGTGGACAAGGCTTAAAGTTCATGCCGGAATACATCAGCATTGACAGTAGTGGATTGTGATCAATCTTTAAACCTCAAATCCAGAAATAGCCAAATAAATCATTTGTTCATTGCTTACTGGACTTTAGGCTCCTGGTATGCCTTGCCAGATCGAGAAGGCCTGATCATTCGGGGCCACATTGATTGACAGATGTCAGTCGGGGCGATCTGACAAAGTTTTAGCTATAGCCTACAATGGGTGACGTTGTGATATTCCATTATGATAATTTGGTCGCATCTAGCGTGAGCTATGTGGTCTAGTGGTTACAAACCTGCCTCACACGCCAGTGATCCGGGATTGATCCTGGGTCCAGTCAAGCATATGCTATTCTGACGAGCTCAAACGAGAGCGAAACTCGAGTCTAGTGCTTCCAATCTGAGGTGGACAAGGCTTAAGGTTCATGCTGGAATACGATCAGCGTTGCCGGTAGTGGGTTGTGCTCAATCTTTAAACCTCAAATCCAGAAACAACCAAATAAATCAATCGACGATCCGTCCGAAAACAATTGATGAAACCTGGAAACCGACAAATCCGAGGCAATTATTTTCATATGAATCAATGTAAATCGAATTAATTTGTTCTAGACACTCCACAATACGTACCAAAAAAACATTGTATAGAGAATAAAGTTGTAGGAACTCCGACGCTGAGCGAACATGGCAGGGGGCTTCAGATCATCAGAAGTAAACCCCCTTCCCTAAGCATTTCAGACCCTTTAATTTCTTAATACTTTCTGGGGGCGGTCCCGTCCGGATCATGACTCCGGGCGAATGTCCCCTGCCGTGGAGACGCTCTTACGGCCATATTCAAAATAACTGTTCATCTATTAGATTATGTTTATCTATTAGATTATGTTCAAAGCAACTGTTCACCTGTTAGATTACATTCACACTAACTGTTCATCTGTTAGATTACATTCATAGTAACAGCTTATCTATTATATTATGTTCATAGTAACTGTTTATCTATTAGATTACATTCACAATAGCGGTTCATCTATTAGATTATTTTCACAGTAACTGGTTTTTCTATTAGATTACATTCACAGTAACTTAATCTGTTATAGTATACTTCTTCTTCTTCGTTCATCCGGAGTTTTTTTTCGGATGTGATTGCGTTGTGCCTGTTTACAGCAGAGCTGCGTTCTTGCGCCGTTAGGCCGACACATCCGACTTCTGCGGGCATTTGTTGACCGGGTTAACCTTCCCGGGTGTTATAGTATACTCAGTGTAGCTGTTAATATGTTACATTACATTAACATATTTGTTAGATTACATTCACAGTAACTGTTCATCTTCTATTAGATTATGTTCACAATAATTGTTTATTATTAGACTACATTCACAGTAACTGTTTATCTGTTAGATTACACTCAGAGTAGCTGTTCATATGTTACATTGTATTCACAAAATTATATGCTACTTCAGATTGCTTACACATCTGTTTACATTTTACCTGACATTCCTAAGAAATGCTTACTCTCTGTATGTTTCAGAAATACGTCATTGTTTCCAGAGCTCTTGATCCCTCTTCACACAAGAACAGCCATTCATAAATGGAGAATAAGATGGCGTGTGGTAACATTGATGTGAAATATGAGCCATCATATAAATTGTGTCAGGACCAGAGTCAAGGATCCAGCACAATGTTGGACAAGGCAGATTGTTGCAGCATTCAAGAAATGACTGTGATCAGTAACATAGAATCAGCAATGGCTGTGAACAGTAACATAGAATCAGCAATGGCTGTGAACAGTAACATAGAATCAGCAATGGCTGTGAACAGTAACATAGAATCAGCAATGGCTGTGAGCTGTAACATAGAATCAGCAATGGCTTTGAGCAGTAACATAGAATCAGCAATGGCTTTGAGCAGTAACATAGAATCAGCAATGACTGTGATCAGTAACATAGAATCAGCAATGGCTGTAAACAGTAACATAGAATCAGCAATGGCTGTGAACAGTAACATAGAATCAGCAATGGCTGTGAACAGTAACATAGAATCAGCAATGGCTGTGAGCTGTAACATAGAATCAGCAATGGCTTTGAGCAGTAACATAGAATCAGCAATGGCTGTGAACAGTAACATAGAATCAGCAATGGCTGTGAGCTGTAACATAGAATCAGCAATGGCTGTAAACAGTAACATAGAATCAGCAATGGCTGTGAACAGTAACATAGAATCAGCAATGGCTGTGAACAGTAACATAGAATCAGCAATGGCTGTGAGCTGTAACATAGCATCAGCAATGGCTTTGAGCAGTAACATAGAATCAGCAATGGCTGTGAACAGTAACATAGAATCAGCAATGGCTGTGAGCTGTAACATAGAATCAGCAATGGCTGTAAACAGTAACATAGAATCAGCAATGGCTGTAAACAGAAACATAGAATCAGCAATGGCTGTAAACAGTAATATAGAATCAGCAATGGCTGTGAAAAGTAACATAGAATCAGCAATGACTGTGAGCTGTAACCTAGAATCAGCATTGGCAGTGAACAGTAACGTAGAATCAGCAATGGCTGTGAGCAGTAACATAGAATCAGCAATGGCTGTGAACACAGTTGAGAAACATTACAAGTGCGATGATTGTGGTTCTGCTTTTGCTAGACTTGATGAGCTGAAATACCACAAAAGGACACATACAGGAGAGAAACCTTACAAGTGTGATGATTGTGGTTCTGCTTTTGGTAGACCTCTCAGTCTGAAACGCCACAAGAGAACACATACAGGACAGAAACCTTTCAAATGTGATGACTGTGGTGCTGATTTTTCTAGATCTTATAATTTGAATCGCCACAAGAGAACACATACAGGACAGAAACCTTACAAGTGTGATGATTGGTGTGCTGCTTTTGGTAGACCTTATGAGCTGAAATACCACAAGACAACACATACAGGAGAGAAACATTACAAGTGTGATGATTGTGGTTCTGCTTTTGCTAGACTTGACGAGCTGAAATACCACAAAAGAACACATACAGGAGAGAAACTTTACAAGTGTGATGATTGTGGTTCTGCTTTTGCTAGACTTGACGAGCTGAAATACCACAAAAAGACACATTCAGGAGAGAAACCTTACAAGTGTGATGATTGTGGTTCTATTTTTGCTAGACTTGACGAGCTGAAATACCACAAAAGAACACATACAGGAGAGAAACTTTACAAGTGTGATGATTGTGGCGCTGTATTTTCTAGAGCTGATCAAATGCTGTACCACATTAGCACACATACAGGAGAGAAACTTTACATGTGTGATGATTGTGGTGCTGCTTTTGGTAGGCCTCTCAGTCTGAAACGCCACAAGAGAACACATACAGGAGAGAGACCTTTCAAGTGTGGTGATTGTGGCGCTGTATTTTCTAGAGCTGATCAAATGATGTACCACAAGAGAACACATACAGGAGAGAAACCTTACAAGTGTGATGATTGTGGCGCTGCATTTGGTAGACCATATCAGCTAAAATACCACAAGACAACACATACACGAGAGAAACCTTACAAGTGTGATGATTGTGGTGTTTCTTTTACTGCAGCTGGCAGGTTAACGTCCCACATGACAACACATACAGGAGAGAAACCTTACAAGTGTGATGATTGTTGTGCTGCTTTTATTACACCTGCCGGGCTAAAATACCACAAGAGAACACATACAGGAGAGAAACTTTACAAGTGTGAGGATTGTGGCGCTGTATTTCCTAGAGCTGATCAAATGCTGTACCACAATAGAACACATACAGGAGAGAAACCTTACAAGTGTGATGATTGTGGTGCTGCTTTTAGTAGACCTTATCAGCTGAAATACCACAAGTCAACACATACAGGAGAGAGACCTTTCAAGTGTGATGATTGTGGCGCTGCGTTTGCTAGACCTTATCAGCTGAAATACCACAGGACAACACATACAGGAGAGAAACCTTACAAGTGTGATGATTGTGGTGCTGCATTTGTTAGACCTTATCAGCTGAAATACCACAAGACAACACATACAGGAGAGAAACCTTATAAGTGTGATGATTGTGGTGTTTCTTTTACTGCAGCTGGCAGTTTAACGTCCCACATGACAACACATACAGGAGAGAAACCTTACAAGTGTGATGATTGTTGTGCTGCTTTTACTAGACCTGCTGAGTTAAAATACCACAAGAGAACACATACAGGAGAGAAACCTTACAAGTGTAATGATTGTGGGGCTGCTTTTACTAGGCATGCCGAGCTGAAATACCACAAGAGAACACATACAGGAGAGAAAGCTTACAAGTGTGATTATTGTGGGGCTGCTTTTGCTAGATCTGACGAGCTGAAATACCACAAGAGAACACATACAAGAGAGAAACCTTACAAGTGTGATGATTGTGGCGCTGTATTTTCTAGTCCCAGTGGTCTTAAATACCACAAGAGCACACATACAGGAGAGAAACCTTACATATGTGATTATTGTAGTGCTGCTTTTATTAAATTTGCAGCGCTAAAATACCACAAGAGAACACATACAGGAGAGAAACCTTACATGTGTGATGATTGTGGTGCTGCATTTTCTAGATCCAGCGGTCTGAAGTGCCACAAGAGAACACATACAGGAGAGAAACCTTACATATGTGATTATTGTGGTGCTACTTTTTCTAAATCTGGTACTCTTATTGTCCACAAAAGAACACATACAGGAGAAAAACCGTATTTATGTGATGTCTGTGGTGTTTCTTTTACTGTAGCTAGCAAGTTAAGGTTCCATAAGAGAAAACATACAGGAGAGAAACCATACAAGTGTGATGTCTGTGGTGTTGCTTTTGCTAGATCTGTTGAGCTAACATACCACAAGAGAAAACATACAGGAGAGAAACCATACATGTGTGATGATTGTGGGGCTGTATTTTCTAGAACTGATAATCTGCTGTACCATAGGAGAACACACACAGGAGAGAAACCTTACAAGTGTGATGATTGTGGAGCTGTATTTTCTAGAACTGATCATCTGCTGTACCATAAAAGACAACATACAGGAGAGAAACCTTGCAAGTGTGATGAATGTGGTGCTGCTTTTGCCAGACCTGCCTTGCTGAAACACCACAAGAGAACACATACAAAAGAGACATCTTACAAGTGTGATGATTGTGGAGCTGCTTTTGCTATACTTGACAATCTGAACTGCCACATGAAATTGCATACAGGACAGAAGTGATACATGTTTGGTGATTGTGTTGCATGTTTAATGGCAATGATGCCATCTAAAGAACTTTTTTTAAAAACCACATGAGAGGAAGAGAGGAATCTTCCCTTTATAAGAAACGCATGAGATCTCATTCAGGAGAAAAACCTGACTATTGTGGTCGTTATAGTGTAGGAAAACTAAGTAAAATACATTGTTTGCATTCCTGGGAACCTATCAGGCATAAGGGTACAGCCGATAAATGGAACACAATGGGTAATGTGGTCATTGTCATGCCACATAAAAAGTTATCATTTGCATCGAGAAAAAGATAAAAAGATATCAATTGCAACGAGAAAAAGATAAAATGTTGTCAATTGCAACGAGAAAAAGACATAGAACCTGTACTATTGTATAGATGTGAGACGTGGACCACGAGCTGAAAAAAATCTGATGACAGTGGAAATGTATTTCTTAGGAAAATGTAAAGACTGCCATGTACAGACAGAAAAACCAATGAACAAGTCCTACAAGAAACAACTGAAAACCGTAAACTGATTAGAGAAATTAGATGTAAACAGACATGATTCTTTGGGCACATTATGAGAAGAAATAAACTGCATAACTTGGTGACAACTGGCAAGATTGAGGGGAAAAGAACAAGGGGAAGGCAGAGAAGTAAATATCTGGAAGACTTGGCCACCTGGCATAAGCCAGACAAAACCACAGAGCTGATCCACGACTCTGGTGATAGTGTGAGATGGTGAAACATGACCGCCAACACTTATCTACATGGCACATGATGATGATGATTATACAGCCTGCTTTTGCTTCCCAGGAATGTGGTAATCACCCTAGCAAATATGGATTGATCACAATCCATCTTGTTCTCGCAGCCGGCCGGGGTTAATTAACTCCGCGGATCATGTTTCATTTTGCCTGTACCGCTCTGGAGATAAGACTTAATTAATTAGTAATTACATGTCACTGTACCCGCTGTGGTGACTTGCAAGATCATGAGCCGGCCGCGCAGAAAGCAATGACAAACTACTGAGCGTAATCTTGCCAAGAGATCAACAATCAGCTGAAAGATGCGGATGTTGACAGCGATGTCTTGTAAAGGATATGTGAATTTAAAAAAAAAACGTCACTGTTGGTGTGTCCACATTTTATTAATTGGACAAAATGTCCAGGTTTGTGTGTGTGCATGTGTGCGCGTGCGTGTAATAAAACAAAAATACAAAACTTTTATTATTATTTTTTCTCTTAAATTATTGTTTATTTAAATTCAATATGGCGCTTATATGGCCTGTAGAGGGTTTTACAGCCGGTCATAAAAATGTTTAAAATTATTTTTGATTTAAATTAAATATGGAGGTTATATGGTCAACCGGTAGCCAATGCCAGTTTTACGCAATATTCAAAATGTAATGCAAGACGTAGCACATGCCTAAACATACTACATATCCCCAGCCTGCATAAAGACTTGCATACAACAAGGTTAGCGTAAACTGCAGCACTGTCTCTGAACTTTCTTCCACAGCAAATTAACCCTACCAGACCGCTGTACCGATTTTCGGAAATTTCAGAATCTGCCGCTATTCCGCTGTCCCTAATTTTCGGCATTTTGCCTATTTCGTGATAAATATATGTGTCACAAACTAAAAATAACCAACCAATCGTGGTCAAAACTCATGTTTAGCCATTGCAAATGTCTTCCCCCCCCCCCCCCCCCCCCCCATAGGTTTGAATTGACTTTGTATGGATTAACGCGAAAAATTTATGAAATTCACAATGAAACGAGCGTTTGATGAACCAAGCACTTCAACAAGAAAGCGAAGTAGGTGTAGATTTTTCACAGTCCAACAGGTGATCGATACTTTGGTTTATTCAGTCTGGATTGGCACACAAAGGTGGAATATCAGTGCTAGATGAAAGGTAGACCTATCCTATTTTCTACAATGTCTCCAAGTTACAAGTTACTCTAACCACTTGTTTGCATGTAACTAACATTTTTCTACATCATGTTGGTTTTTTTCTCTTTAATGCTCAGGAGCCCAGGTATAGGGGACAGTTAGGGTTAGGGCCTCAGGTCTTGTAGGGTTAAAGGCACCACCACTCACAGTGAACCACGTAGAGTTACAAACTATTTGAATACAGTCTGATGACAGACTAGAGTACAACATATAAACATCCTAATAATATAATCATCCCTGTCCTATGGTATGTCGCCCTAGCATTACTGCAAATATCACCTGCAAAACTTGTGGAACGTGACGAGCACGGTAAGGCACCTAGTGCACCCTGGTCATCCACTGCACCTGTATTCGTCTCCAGTTGTCTTGCCACTGGATTCAGATGGACTCAGGTGAGAGTGTGGTTGACGAATTGCGCAAGTCTTCCTCACTTTAATGCAAATCAAATTGAATACAATTGATGACAAAGTGAATGCAAGAATCTCCAAGGCCAGCGTGACCTTTGGCAGACTACAATAATGTGTGGGACAGAAATGGAATAAGCCTGCAAACAAAGCTGAAAGTCTACAAAGCAGCTGTATTATCCACACTGCTATATGCTTGTGAAACCTGGACTGTTTACCAGCGACACGCTAGGAAATTAAACCACTTCCAGACACAGTCTGCCTAAGGAATCTATTGAAGATTAAATGGCAAGACAAGATCTCAGACACTGACGTCCTAGAAAGAGTGTCCATGCCCAGTATCCACACTCTACTAATGAAGGATCAGATTCATTGGACTGGTCATCTGACTTGCATGCCAGATCACATGCTCCCTAAACAAATTTTTTACGGTGAGCTGCGTTGTGGTAAACGCTCCCAAGGCTGCCAGAGGAAACGCTTTAAAGACACTCTGAAGATCTCACTGAAAGCTTTTGGAATTCATCATGACACTTGGGAGGCTGCTGCCAGAGACTGAAATTCGTGGCGTACATCTTTACACAAGGGTGCAGTCACTTGTGAAGCAAACAGGACTGCAAGAGCTATGAAGAAAAGGCTGGATAGAAAAACCACTGCAGCAGATCCTCCTCCTGGAACGTCAAGCTTTCTTTGCCAACTTTGTCAATGAACATTTCGAGCTAAATGGGCCTTATCAGCCATCTTAGAACTCAGCAGCTTCATACTTTCAACCCCACTGGATAAAATAAATGGTCATCATTCTTGATGGACAAACAACTTTCTTCCAGGTATTATGCCTTCCATCACTGTTCTGTCCAAGCTATATTGTAGAGTGCAAAATAACAGGACTTTCATTGAATATTAAGTAAAGTAAACATAAACAATGATATCAAAGAGAATGGTAACATCAACATGTGATGTAACATTAGAAGGGAAAATTCTTAATCAAGTTGATACATTTAAATACCTAGGGGCAGTCACGACTTCAGGTGGAAGATGCATAACAGAGTTAATAAACAGAATAGGTCAAGTAAAAACTGCATTTCTGAAAATGAAAAGTGTAATATAAGGACGGAAAGAGAGTATTGAGAGGTTATATAGAACCCTGATTTGCTGTATGGCATTGAATCACTGAACATGAAAAAACAAATTAGGAAGAGCTTGGAAGCAACAGAGATGTGGTTTCTGAAATGAATAAATCAAATGGTGATCTTTGGTCATGTATTCAGAAGAGAGGCATTGGAAGACATTGTCATGACTAAAAAGATCAGTGGTGATAGAGGCAGAGGTGGGCCGAGAGAAATGATGGGTGGACTTAGATGGTACCAAGGGATGTCATCAGTAGAGTTGATCCAGAGCACCAAAGACAAGATCTGTGGTTAGATATGAACGGTCATGCCAACTGGCAATGCAAATTATAATAATATGGTACCTTAAAGAAACTGTGGTAGCTTAGTTACGGGTTGGTGTGAATTCTTCTTCTTCTTCTTCGTTCATCCGGAGTTTTTTTTTCAGACGTGATTGTGTTGTGCCTGTTTACAGCAGAGCTGCGTTCTTGCGCCGTTAGGCCGACACATCTGACTTCTGCAGGCATTTGTTGACAGGGTTAACCTTCCCGGGGCGTGTGAATTCATTGTGGGATATATATTTATATATATTTGAATCAGAAGACACAAACCATAGATTGCACGATTTATTGCCTGGCACATTTCGCTGCATCTTGCCAGGTACATACTGCAGAAGTCACACGACATAGAGTTAAATAATTAGATACACCATTCAGGCTGAAATATACACATGTTCGCACCGTAATATCAATTGAATATAAATGTTATAGACCAATTCTAAGAATATCTTGGGTAAAGAAAAGAACAAATACATCCATACTTCAAGAGCTGAATATTGAAGAAGGTTGGTTATATTATGATCTCCGGATGGGTGTATCAGACGCAGGGCATCTTGCTTATGATTGAGAGATGTTTTCCGGAAGGTTGTTATGGGAGCGAGGTTCTGCAAAGAACATGCTACTGAATGAAATGAGATTATTGCTTCTGCAAACTTTAACAAACAGACAGAGCTGTCTCTATCAGTTACATGACCGGTTTCCAAGACATAACGTACAATCCACGACGCCGGAAGTTTATAATTGTGATGTGTCAGCCTTCCCATGATCCCATTGCTTGTGTGTAGTTTCTTGCCAATCCAGTTTGGTATGTGTTAAAAAAAAACCTGCTGTGTAACTGCCGTATGTTCTGCCAATGTAGGTAGACTTGCTCCTGCATGTGAATTGGTAAATGCAGTTAGATGTGGCTTACAGAGGGGTAGATTCTTTTATTACTGGGGTAGGAATAGGTGTAGTTCTGTACCTAATAACTAGAGTTGCAGCACAGGATTTTCGGCTGACTGCTGCAATGAGCCAGTCCTGTAGACGTTGCATTACATTATCCCCTCGAAAGGTTAGCTGTATGAATACCTTGCTAACAGAAAGACATGATAGTCAATTTAAAATTACCATGGTAAATAATTGATATTACTGTGCGAACATGTGTATATTTCAGCTTGAAAGATTAATCTAATTATTTTACTCTATGTCATGAGTAGTAAGGGCAGGAGGTAACTACACCTCAAATAGGGCGCCGCTACCTAAAGATTACGTCATATTTACTATATGAAGAGTATGGCTCCCTAGCATGACGTCACAAAACTGCCCCCTAGAATTTGGCGGGCATTTTTGGGTACTTCCGGTGTCACTTCCGATCCATGGTGTGTGTGTTCCCCCGCCCTAGGTGCCCCATCGGCTGCCCCCGGTCGCGTTGACCGCTTCCCCGGGACCGCTTGAAGACAGGCAAGCCCCAAGCATGTGGAATACTTAGTGGATAATTAGACCAAATATGCATCAGGCAACTGGGTTTGAGTCCCAGTGTGTGTGTGTGTGTACAGGGTAGGCCGATGTGAGGGAATGGGCCCCCTACCCTGGATATTAGCTATTGCCCCCCAGAGGGAGGTCACCAAACTCATATCAAGTTATGAAGAATGGTGGACAGGAAGGCCTGGCCAGACCAAGAGGCATTACTAGACTCTGATCTTAGCCAAGAGACCAAACAGATTCGAGCAAATGAGACATAACGCATTTACAACTTTATGAAATAGTCTGAAGCCAGATTATGCTATTTAAATACTAGTGAGGCATACATTAACATTAATAAATTAATCCTAATAACATAGAAAGTGATTAATTCTAGAGAAAATAACATTAAAGTTCAGTCTCAAAATTATACATTCAATTAAAATAACAAATCTAGTAAAGTTTGCAAAATAATCATAAAAATACTTTAAAAAATAATAACGCGTTATTTCCCCTTGCATATTTTGGATGTAATTGTGTCCCCTGGTGTCTCCAGCAAGCTTGTGCATGTCTTCTGCTCTTAGTGTAACATCACAGTGACCGATTAACGCATGGTACTGAAATTTGGAATATAGCGGTTATAGGTGATACTGAATCGATTTAGCACATCGCCGAAAGTGTAAACAAATATTCTAAGGCACTTTGCTTTGGTGCAAATGAAGTAAACAAGGGGGAAAGTTGGGTAATTGTTAACACATTACCACAATTTATGTCAGAAATTGTACATCTCTAAAGGCAAAGCTGCTGTAATTCGCGAAAAATCTGACAAAAACGGTAAAAAAGTGCATCAGCGAGGCAAGCCCCGAGCATGTCATGCGAGGCAAGTCCCGTGCATGTTTTCTGCTCTAAAAATTAGTGTACTATCACAGAATACCACTCATACATTAGCAAGGTATTTTAGGTCATTCCCAGAAGCACTACAAAACTGAAGATAAAACGAAATCAGGCGAGGCAAGCCCTGGACATGTCTTGCGAGACAAGCCCCGGGCATATCTTCTGCTCTAAAAATTAGGGTACTATCGCAGAATACTACTCATACATTAGCAAGGTAGGTTAGGTCATTCCCAGAATCACTACAAAACTAATGTCCAAGTGAAGTCAACGATCCAAGCCCTGGGCATGTCTTCTGCTCTAAAAATTAGCATACTATCGTAGTGACTGAATAGTTCTCTTAGTGTTAGTAGTCGTTACCACTCATACATTAGCAATGTATGGTAGGGTATTCACAGAAGCACTACAAAACACTACAAGGAACAGAAACACGTGGCTAAAGTCAATCAAAGATGGCGCTGCATCTGGTCACGTGTCTATTGGGATACAACCGAAACACGTGCTAAAGTCAGTCAAAGATGGCGCATCTGGTCACGTGTCTAATGGGACACAATCGAAACACGTGGCTAAAACGAGTCAAAGATGGTGCTGCATTCGGTCATGTGTTTAATGCGATACAACTGAAACACGTGGCTAAAGTCAGTCAAAGATGGCGCTGTATCCGGTCACGTGTCTAATGGGATACAAACAAACCACATAGCTAAAACGAGTCAAAGATGGCAATATATCCGATCACACATGTATAATGGTCATATCCGATAAAATATGGCGCTGCTTCCTGTCGCTTCCATAAAAGTACACCCGAGACACGTGGGTAAGAGGGATACTACAGACAAGCTGTTGATTGTCGAATCACGGGACCTAACTCAGGATGAAAAATTCCACAAGCTACTATGTCGCAGTGATAGGCTACAACCTTAGCACGTGATTGTATCAAGGTCAGACATGTCCAGACAATATTCTGCTGAGTCAGGAGTCTACGTCAGCAGATATCATGTATATAACATCCACCATTCGCCGTCCAGAAGTACCGGTCTCTGTGAGCAGCAAGCAGATCGCTTTGTGGCAAGTCGCTAATGGTAAGTTGGCTTTTTGATAAATCTTTCACATTTTCGACGTGGTTTTCCAAGTAGGCACACAGTTAACATAACAATACTAGTATAATAAAGGGATATATGGTGCTAGATGCATATAACTGAAGAGACAAACCATTTCTTCATGTATTATGGAAGGCTGGGATGACGAATACAGCTGGCATTCGAACTTTTGAACACAGCGCTATGGTGGTACCGTAATAGTATAGGTAGTAGTGTGTAGTCGTAGAAGATGGTGAAAGTGTCATGTGAGATCTACATACCCATTATCGATAGTAATATATGGACTGTTTAACAGAGGGTTCATTTCAGATACAGAGCTATTATTTATAATATGTGTTTCTATAACGCGGTTAAAGTACCTTATTCTTATCTGTTTTACAGATACCGATGCCCATGAAAAACTAATCAGGAGAATGTGGATCATACTAAGAGTGGAACCATACAGCTATTGCATGGCATGTCTTATTGTCCCTCCCAATCAAGAAGCCGAGAATCCATTCATTCATTCTTGTGATTATGGTGATGGTGGTAGTTTTGTGGACCTAGTAACGGTTCGATTGTGGGATATACTACAACAGACCATGATTGTCTCATTCTACAGAGGAACGCGCACGTTACACATTCGTAGATTCTTCGATGAATCCAACAAGAAGTTTCCTACTAATATTAAAATGTCACTCCCCTCTGTTGTGTGTCCACCGTGACGAGGTAGAGGGGCTTGTGCGTCCCAATGACCCCAAGAGCTATGCCGACGGTAGCACAGCTACTGGTAGGGCCACCCATGTTGGACAGGTCAAGGGAGAGGGACCAGACGAAGAGACACACAAACCTGCTGCCTTGTAGGTAGACTGGGGACAGTCAAAGGCTAGGGAAAGCATCCCAAATAAATGCTTGTCGAAATCGGATGTACTGAGCCACAGGCTTGACAAAGCAGTGCAACGTAAAACCTGCTGCCTTGTAGGTAGACTGGGGACAGTCAAAGGCTAGGGAAAGCATCCCAAATAAATGCTTGTCGAAATCGGATGTACTGAGCCACAGGCTTGACAAAGCAGTGCAACGTAACTTAATTCATGATGTCACAAATCAAAATTAATCGTTATGGTGCTAATCCCGTGAAGTCCCATCAGGCGGCGATAGTGCCGGGCCCCCTGCCTCGAGGGGGTCCACCCATGACTACTGGTGGTCACCTTCCCCTGTGCTGTGGAGTCAAAGCACAGAGGAGTAGGTTAAGAGCTATTGACCAAATACCCCGGACACTCAACATACTACAGTGGAATGCTGAAGGAGTTTACAAGAAGAAAGACTCCCTAACACAGCGTCTTCATAAAGATAGAATAGATGTGGCATGCATTCAAGAGACACACCTCAACGCCAATCGCAAATTCTCAGTCAGAGGATATCAGGCCACACGTTTCGACCGCGAAGGACACAAAGGAGGAGTTCTAATACTTACACGAAATACAATACCTTGCAGCGAAGTATCTGTGATCTCTGACAACCAAACGGAAATTATAGGTGTTGATATAATGATAAAGGACGTGAAAATAAGAATCTACAATCTGTATAGCCCAGCAGATAAGGACCTTACACTCTCAAACATGAAAATAACTGACACAAACTGCATTATTGTCGGAGACTTTAATAGCCGTTCAGAAAGATGGGGATACCCAGATACTGACAAAAGAGGAGATGAATTGGAGGACTGGGAAATAGACTCAATTCACCATCTACTCAACAAAGCGGATGACACACCGAGCTTCTACTCCAGAAGATGGCTTACCACTTCTACTCCAGACCTAGCTTTCTGCACAGGAGACATCCTCCACAAAATCGATCGCCATGTGCTTGACCAATTAGCAGGTAGTGACCACAGACCAATCAAGCTTGTAATGAATATGGAGTATGTTCCACAGGAGCAAAAGCCCTTGCCCCGATGGAATTACAAACGAGCAGATTGGGACAGATTTGCCATACTAACAGACAAATATTGTGAAAACATAAATACACGATATGGCAACATAAAGCAAATGGTGGAAAGTCTAAACAGAGCGATAATACAGGCAGCCACCGAGTCCATTCCTAGAGGAGCGAGGAAAAATTACAAACCATACTGGACTGAAGAACTACAAAGTTTGGAGGACAAAGTTGAAGATGCCAGGAAGACAGCAGAGAGAGAACAAACAATTGAAGCGAATATCTCTCTCAAAGCCATCTCAGCAAAATACAAAAGAACAGTAAATCAAACAACAAGAGATTGTTGGAGGGAAAAACCTGAATTTTGACAGGGATGGAAACAAACTATGGAAACTAGTGAAAGCCATGAACAATGAAGGACCTAGAAACAAACAAATAACAATTAAACAAGGAAATGCCTTGCTTACAGGAAAAAAGGCTGCAAATGCACTAATGGAACACTATGCAAATGCAAATCACATTGATATTACAACCGAACAGAAGAAAGCAATCAAAGACAAACAGATACATCATAGAAATACAGAGACAGCAGCAGAATATATGATGGCAAATCTAACAATGGAAGAAATGGAACAGGCAATGAATACCCTAAAAAAGAAGAAATCACCAGGAAAGGATGGAATTACAAATGAAATGCTAATAGGACTAGGCACCAAGGCAAAGAAGAAACTACTAGCAGTCCTAAATAACAGCTGGAAGAGAGGAATAGTCCCACCGGCATGGAAAGAAGCTATACTAATACCAGTCCCAAAGAAAGGAAAAGACCTGGAAGAACCAAATGGCTATCGACCTATCAGTCTACTTAGCTGTGTAGGAAAATTAATGGAATGCATTATCAATGGCAGGCTAACATGGCATCTGGAAGAAAACAAACTCTTAACACCACACCAAGCAGGATTCAGAAAGTACAGATCCACTGAAGATCAAATAACCTATATAGCTCAGGAAATAGAGGATGCCTTCCAAGAGAAAAAGCACACACTAGCAGTCTGGATAGATTTAGAAAAAGCATTTGATAAAGTATGGAAGGAAGGACTGAAAGTAAAACTGCAAAACATGCATCTTTGTGGAAAAATGTATAAATGGATCAGCTACTACCTTGAGAACAGAACTGCCAGGACAAAAGTACAAGGACAAACAAGCAAAATGATGCTGCTGGAGCAAGGTGTCCCCCAAGGAGGAGTTCTTTCACCAACATTATTCGTAGCATATATAAATGACATCACAGAAAATTTTCCAGCCAGAGTACACACATCATCCTTTGCAGATGACCTAGCCATATGGACATCTGAAGAATATATTAGTACAGCTAACAGCAGAGTACAGCAAGCCTTATTAGCGCTAGAGGACTGGTCAAAATCATGGCTAGTTAAGATAAGTGAGGAGAAAACAACATGCACAGTGTTCTCCCTCTCAAATAAAACTCAGCAACCTAAGCTGGTATTGAATGGAAAAATATTGCGCCATGAAGAAAATCCAAACTATCTAGGAGTCACCTTTGATCGTCGCCTGACATGGAGGACACAGGTTGAGAAAAATCGAACAAGAGCAAGGCAGAGAATGGCAATCATGAAAAAGCTTGCTGGTACAACGTGGGGAGCAGATGCGAAAGTTCTCAAGAAGTTATATACTGGACGGGTGAGGCCAGTACTGGAATATGGCATTGCAGCTTGGGCAACAGCAGCTAAGTCAAACTTTAACAACATAAGTAGAGTCCAAAACCAAGGAATGCGAATCATAACTGGAAGCCTGAAGACAACGCCTATTAATGAACTAGAAAAGATCACTTGTTTACAACCAATGCAGGATAGAAGAGATAGCAGAGCCCAGCAACAAGCAGAAAAATTTAGAAGATTGACAGACCACCCTATGTACAACAGATTTAATGGTTTTGGAAAGGGAAGACTGAAGCGTAGCAACTTTGTAGAAACTGCAAAACGAAGGATTAGGGCAGATCCTATACTTAACATATCAACAGTCAAGCCCATACACAATGCACACAAGTTCCCAGCTTGGAGACAGCAGCAACTGCCTGAGATGATAGAAAATATTCCTGGTATTGAGAAAAAGAACACTCAGCATGAAACCGAAAGAAGAGAAATAACCCTAAACTACATAAAAGAACATTACCCAAGCAGGAATTGGACCCATGCATATACAGATGGATCAGCCAAAAATTCAATAGAGAATGGAGGAGGGGGAATTCTCCTAAATTTAAAAAATGGAGTGAAAAAAAAAACATTCAATGGCAACTGGAAAATTTTCAAGTAACTTCAAAGCGGAGGTAGAGGCTCTGAAAACTGCAGCAGAAATGCTCCTGATTGAGGAAAATAAAGAGAAGCAAATAGCTATCTTCACAGATGCAAAGTCAGCTGTCTCAATACTGAAGAGCAATAACAGCACAGAACTAACCGACCTAAGAGCAGCACTCCATGGTCTATGCCAGAAATCCAAAAAAAGTTGTAATACAGTGGATCCCATCACATTGCAGTATACCTGGAAACGAAGAGGCTGACAGACTGGCAAAAGAGGGCGGACGACTACCACAGCCTGACATAGACATAACCTATAATGAAGCAAAGAGGTTGATAAAAAGCACTTATAGAACCAAATGGGAATCAGAGCATCCAGGCCATCAGAAGGATGATGCATATTACAAACTCGACCGAAGAGAACAAGTAGCAATCTTCAGACTCCGCACATGACATAACAGGCTGAAATACCACTTGTTCAATAAACTAAAGATAGGAGATACCGATGAATGTAATTGTAGACCTGGAAAAATGTCAGCAAAACATTTGCTGCAGGATTGCCCAACGTATGCAGAACAGAGAAAGATATTTTGGCCCACACCTGCTTCATTTGAGGACAAGCTCTATGGAGATATCAACAAGCTAAAGTTGACCGCAGCTTACTTAAACTACATACAGGTTGACATTTAAAGGTGCATGAAGACCCAGAGGCATGAAATGGAATATTGCTTGGATAGCAAATCCATTATGTGGAAAGTCCAAATCGAAAGCTCGCTGTGTGGGCTTCATAAAAGATGGAAAAGTGTCCTAGTGGCACGAAATGGAATATTGCTTGGATAGCAAATCCATTACGAGGAAAGTCCGAATCAAAAGCCCATTGTGTGGGCTTCATAAAAGGTGGAAAAGTGTCCTAGTGGCATGAAATGGAATATTGCTTGGATAGCAAATCCATTACGTGGAAAGTCCGAATCAAAAGCCCACTATGTGGGCTTCATAAAAGGTGGAAAAGTGTCCTAGTGGCATGAAATGGAATATTGCTTGGATAGCAAATCCATTACATGGAAAGTCCGAACCGAAAGCTCACTGTGTGGATGTCATCTGCAGACTGCATACTTCTGGTTTCCGGAAGAACAGCCTATGGTAAACGGAAGGCCCAATATACGGAAGTGAGGCTAAGCAGCCATGTACAGGACGTGACGATTCCTTGGGTGAGCCCAGTATCAGAGCGCTATGTATCGGCTCTGCAAGTATGGAAGCCTCCTTGGATGGCGGGGAATGCCCATGGTCTGCCCCTGCCTTCCCTTGAGGGCTGACCAGGATCTTTTGCTGTTCTATATGGGTCAGCTAGGATGGGGGATAACACCACAACAGTGAGAGTCAAACGTCCTAAGAAACCCCCGGGAAGGTTAACCCGGTCAACAAATGCCCGCAGAAGTCGGATGTGTCGGCCTACCGGCGCAAGAACGCAGCTCTGCTGTAAACAGGCACAACGCAATCACATCCGAAGAAAAAATCTCCGGATGAACGAAGAAGAAGAAATGTCACTTACTCATTAAGAATATGATCAGATGATCGCTATGCAGCATGAGTTCCTAGCTGACTTTGACAGACTCAATAAAGCTAACCAAGTCAGTAACGAAGTCAAACAAGCCACTAACAGAGGCAAACAAGCCAGTAACCAAAATAATCAAGTCAGTGCTCATGTCAAACAGGGCACTACAGGAAGACACCAAGTAGACGCATACTATACTACCGGTTTTCAACCCAGCTACAGTCAGATGTGTGATCACCTCAGCAATCAGATGTGTGATGAACCCAATAGCCAGCTGTTTGATATGCTCGACATCCAGCTGTTTGATGTGCCTGACACTCAGATGTCAGCCCACCAAGCTGGAAACCAGTCTTATGACTACATGCCAAGTAACAGATACATACCAGGCTACCAGCCGGAAGAACCAACCTACTCAGACAATGGTGTGAAGTAATCCAGAAACAACATACAATGTGTATAGATCTTTATGTGAAAATAAAATGGTGTGATCATACTATGCATACCTGCTCATACCGCATCATCCATTTTGTATAACAATATACATTTTTATTCTTGTAAAATGTACTGAAATGCTGTAAATAAACGCACACACACACACACACACACACACACACACACACACACACACACACACACACACACACACACACATATATATATATATATATATATATATATATATATATATATATATATATATATATATATAATTATGTCTTGTTTGTTGAATGTTTAGTGTTTACGGTATATATAGTTATCATGTGGTGATAGAATAATACATATTGATGACAAATTCAAGAAATAGTTCAACAAAACTAAGGAAATGGGTTAACCAAAGTACGAAAACTGTTGACTATAGTCTAAAATATCTCAACCAAACATATTTATCTACACCAAACTTATGAAAAGTATGAAAATTTGTTAACCAACGTGAAAATTTTGGCCATATTTCAACCACACTTATAAAAATCTTAAGTCAAATTTATGAAAAGTAGGAAAATTTGTTAATCAAAGGTGAAAATTTGGGCTAAATTTCATCCAAACTTATAAAACATAGGAAAATTTGTTAATCGAATGTGAAAAGTTTTGCCAAATTTCAACCAAGCTTATGAAAAGTGGGAAATTTGGTAACCAAATGTGAAAAGTTTGGCCAAAGTTCAACCAAACTTATGAAAAGTAGGAAAATTTGGTAACCAAAGTGACAAATTTTGGACACATTTCAATCCAACTTAGTAAAATTTCAACCAAACTTATGAAAAGTAGGAACATTTGTTAACCAAAGTGAAAATTTTTGGCCACATTTCAACCAAACTTATAAAAATCAAAGTCAAACTTATAAAAAGTAGGAACATTTGTTAACCAAAATGTGAAAAGTTTGGCCAAAGTTCAACCAAACTTATGAAAATTAGGAAAATTTGGTAACCAAATGTGAAAAGTTTGGCCAAAGTTCAACCAAACTTATGAAAAGTAAGAAAATGTGGTAATCAAATGTGAAAAGTTTGGCCAAATTTCAACCAAACTCATGAAAAGTATGAATCTTTGTTAATCAAATGTGAAAAGTTTTGCCAAATTTCAACCAAACTTATAAAATGTAGGAAACTTTGTTAACCAAATGTGAAAAGTTTGGCCAAATTTCAACCAAATTTCCTTTTTGTCGAGAGAGTGAATTGGGGTCCTAGGGTATCGCCTTTGACGGGTGTTTGTCTTTCAGGGATCGTGTGGAGGATTTGGTGGTAGAGGCTGGTGGGGGAACTTGTGCATTGAGGGCTATGGCGGCGGTCGGGTGGATCGGAGGATGCTGTACAGGCTCTTTCAGCAGTTAATGATGTCTGTCATGCGTGGTTTGGGGCTGCTGACAGTGCCGGGGGGGGGGCGGCTTGGGGGTTGGGATGCATGCATTGTGCTGCCATGTGGTTGGTACTGGAGTGCACAGGCGACGCATCAATTGTCTGCATGAGGCATATCCTGGCGTTACCAACGGTGAATGATGGGCGTGAGGTCCTTTGGGCCAGGTGTTGCCTGGGAGTTGCCGGAGATCCGGAGATGGAGATCGCCCGCTGCTTGCAGCACGCGTGCTGCGTGCAGCGATGGATATGGTGGGGGATCATAGGTTGGGACGGGGCACAAGTGGAGCTTTCTATGGGTTGGGTGTGTGGTCTGTAGGCCATCGGTCGTGAAAGAGAGTGGGTTAGAGTTCCGGATGACATGACGGACTGGCACAATGTAATAATAACACTGGGTAGCGAGTGCAGAGAATGGGCAGCGGGCCGCACTAAGTTTGAAGTGCAACAGCTGATCCAGAGCAACACACATCAAAGTGACATAGTCATCTACACCGATGGGTCAGTGGTGAGAAACAGACGTAGTGGCTGGGGCTTTATTGCAAAGGCTAATGGGCGAGTCTTGAAAAAGGAGAGCCTGGCATATGAGACTGTGACCTCCAGCATGAGAATGGAGGTGGAGGCAGTAACAGCTGCATTCTGGTGGCTAGAGTAGACTACTGCAACACACATTGTGTTCATTACGGATTCAAAGAATTTGCTTAGCAAGGTGGAGAAATTAATGTTTCGTGTGGAATGGCTCTCATCGCTTCAGAGGTCACAGATTGTGAGAATTGTATGAATATTTTGCCATGGCATGTTTGCCATGTGTTCGGGGGAATGAACAGGCTGATAGGCTAGCAGGGAGTGCACCTCTTGGTGGTATCTTGCATATGGACATGGGGGAGGTGGTCGTGCGCTTGTGGGATCAGGTGAAGAAGGCAGAGGAACAGACTGAGAACCCATATGTGGAAAGAATGAGATTGCGGGAGATCGGCATGGGTTCTGGAAGAATCTCAAAACTGAGATGGAAGACCAGGAGAACATTTAATCAGATAGTGTTGGGAACGATTAGTAGTATGACTCTTCACTGGCTGTTGAACGAGGGGACTGAGCACGTATGGGAATGTCCTGAGTGCAGTGATGTCGGTTCTTGACTCAACTCAATTCAACCAAATTTATTTTTAAAAAGTAGGAAACTTTGTTAGCCAAATGTGAAAATTTTGGCCACATTTCAACCGAAACTTAAACATATCGCAGCCAAACTTATAAAAAGTAGGGACATCTGTTGGCCAAAGGGGGAAAACGTTGGCCAAATACAGAAATATCTCGACCAAACTTTCTAGTTCCCAAAGAAACTTATAAAAAGTAGGAAAATTTCTTAACCGAAGGGGAAAAAAATATCTCACATTGTCATCTCACATACGCAATAGCATCAAGTCTCCAACCAAACAGCAGTGTCTGTTATGAAATCGACCTTTTCTTAAAACCATGTATGCCTTATTGACCCCTTGAATACCATCTACCTCATCTTCTAACGGACTTTCAACGTTTCATACCACTTAACACTAACATTTTCTTTGATTACACCACAACAGGTTTTGTGCTGACTGGGCAAATTTCCAACCTACTAGAGATAATCGTATGTCCCCTAAGCAAACAACAGCTGTATTTCAGAAAATTAAAAGTATCTTATGCAATAAGTCACTATCATTGAATGTTACTTGGCGTGTAGTCATAAGACTGGTCTTCAGCTTGGTGGGCTGACATCTGAGTGTCGGGTACATCAAACAGCTAGGTGTCGGGCACATCAAACAGCTGGGTGTCGGGCACATCAAACAGCTGGCTATTATGCTCATCGGATATGACCATTACCCACGTGTGATCGAATGCAGTGCCATCTTTGACTCGTAGCTACGTGGTTAGTTTGTGTCCCATTAGACACGTGATCGGATACAGCGCCATCTTTGAATTACGTTAGCCACGTGTTTTAGTTGTATCGCATTAGACACGTGACCGGATGCAGTGCCATATTTGATGACTTTAGCCACGTGTTTCGGTTGTATCCCAATAGACACATGATCGGATGCAGCGCCATCTTTGATTGGCTTTAGCCACGTGTTTCTGTTGCTCGTAGTGTTTTGTAGTGCTTCTGGGAATACCCTACCATACATTGCTAATGTATGAGTGGTAACGACTACTAACACTCAGAGACCTATTCGGTCACTACGACAGTATGCTAATTTTTAGAACAGAAGGCATGTCCGAGGCTTGTCCTCGTTGACTTCACTTGGATGTTACAGTTTTGTAGTGCTTCTGGGAATGATCTAACCTACTTTGCCAATGTATGAGTAGTATTCTGCGATAGTACCCTAATTTTTAGAGCCGATGACATGTCCAGGGCTTGTCTCGCAAGACATGTCCAGGGCTTGCGTCGCCTGATTTCGTTTTATCGTCACAGTTTTGTAGTGCTTCTGGGAATGACTTACAATACCTTGCTAATGTATGAGTGGTATTCTGTGATAGTACACTAATTTTTAGAGCAGAAGACATGCCAGGGACTTGCCTCGCATGACATGCCCGGGGCTTGCCTCGCTGATTCACTTTTTACCGTTTTTGTAAGATTTTTCGCGAATTACAGCAGCTTTGTCAGCATACACATGGAGTTGTGCCTTTAGATATGTACAATTTCTGACATAAATTGTTGTTATGTGTTAACATTTACCCAATTTGTTCCCTTGTTTACATTATTTGCACCCAAGCAAAGTGCCTTAGAATATTTGTTTACACTTTCGGGGATGTGCTAAATCGATTCAGCATCATTTATAACCGCTATATTTTAAATTTCAGTACCATGCGTTAATCGGTCACTGCAATATTACACTAAGAGAAGAAGACATGCCCGGGCTTGCTGGAGACAGCGATTACAATTACTTCCAAAATATGCTAAGGGAAATAACTGGCGTTATTATTTTTTAAAGTATGTTTATGATTATTTTGCAAACTTTTCGAGATTTGTTATTTTAATTGAATGTATAACTTTGAGACTGGCCTTTAATGTTATTTTCTCTAGACTTAATCACTTTCTACGTGTTATTATGATTAATTTATTAATGTTAATATATGCCTCGCTAGTATTTCAATAGCATAATCTGGTTTCAGACTATTTCATAAAGTTGTAACAGCTTTATGTCTCATTTGCTCGAATCTTTTTGGTCTCTTGGCTAAATTAGAGACTAGTACAGAGGGCAAAATGTTATCCTTGCAGGGGATTTCAATTTTATACTCTCAGATTTGTATATCGTAGGGGCAGGCAAAGCAGGAATCAAGACACAATTAAGGAGAAATGACAGAAATGGAATACATCAACTGGATATACTAAAGAATACCCTAGACACACACAATTTAATAGACGCTTTCCGATACAGACACCCTAATTACATTGCAAAAACACACAAAAATAGGGCTTACAATAGATCAGCCAGATTAGATAGAGTATACACACCTTCAACACACGAAATAATACACACAAAACATCTACAAGAGACATTACAATACACAGATCACAAAGCAGTACTAATACATATCACTACAGACACTACAAACACAAGGCCATCAAAAAGAACACCACATTGGAAGTTCAATAACTCCTTACTCCAAAATACAGGTTATTTACAAAATGTGACACAACTTATTCTAACATACACTAATAGTACACCCACGGATAACATAACACAAATTTGGGATTTACTAAAGAATACAATACGGTATAGAACACAACAGTTAGCATCCATCATACATAAAGACAGACTACAACAAGAACATATCATACAGACAGCAATACAACTCACAAAACAGACTGACAGGAATGCACCACACCTAAACACACTAGAATCACAATTAGAACACCACCATCAACACACATTCCGTGGTGCACTCCTTCGAACTAAACTTACTAACATATCAGAAGAGAGTCCCAATAGACAACACCTTTCATTAGAGCAAAACATTCAACGCAACAGACAAATAGGAGCAATAACAGACATGCAAGGAAACACACAAACAGAGATAGTACACATACTAGAAACATTCCAACAGTACTACACTGACCTATATACAGCAGAACCCGCCAACACACAAACACAAAATAGGTTCCTAAAATACACAAACAAATTGTCAGACACAGATAAAGACACACTAGACACAGAGCTTACATTAGCAGACATAACACATGCACTCAATCAAATGCAAAAAGACAAAACACCAGGACCAGATGGACTCACAGTAGAATTCTACCAACACTTCTTTCCTATCCTAGGCAATTTCCTTCTAGAAGTCTACCAAGAAGCTTTTAACAAACAAGAACTCCCAAACACTTGCAAAATGTCATAAATAACACTCATACCTAAAGACAACACAGACAAAACACAGCTGAAAAACTATAGACCCATCACCTTATTAAACACAGACTTCACAATTCTAGCAAAATCACTTGCAAACAAAATTAAAAACTTCATGCCATCACTCATTCACCCAGACCAACAGTGCAGTATTCAACACAGAAACATACACCAACATACACACTTCATTAGAGACTTCATTACATACACCCACCAGAAAGACTGTCAATCCTCCCTTTTATCTTTAGACCAGGAGAAGGTCTTTGACAGAATTTCACACTCACACTTACACAAAACACTAGCACACTGCAACATAGGACAGTACTATAGACAATGGATAGAAATATTGTATAAAAATAATGAGAGTAAGGTACTGGTGAATCATTCACTCACTGGCAGTTTCAGAATCACTAGATCTGTCAGACAAGGGTGTCCACTATCACCAGTCCTATATGTACTAACACTAGAACCACTCTTAGAAGCAATTAGACGGGACACTAACATTAAAGGTACATTTATACAAGGGTCTGGAGAGCGGAAATTAATTGCTTATGCAGATGACACCGCTTTCTTCCCTACAACCAACACTTCCATAACGAACATACTTCACACCTTCAGACAGTTTGGTGAAGGAAGTGGGGCCAAAATAAACATAAAGAAGTCTAAAATAATGGGTCTGGGGAAGTGGAAGAATAAAGCAGATTTCCCCCCGAATCTAACAGTCACAGATAACATGAAGATTTATGGGATCACTTTTCCATCCAATCCCAGAAAAACACACACAGAAACATGGCAATCACTGACAAAACAAATTATAGACATACTAGCTGACCCGGCCCGGCTTTGCCCAGACCCTGGTGGGGAGCATCTAATTTAATTCATATAAGTAGTCATATAAGCTCCCGTTCCCGACTATCTATCTGTCTGTCTATCTGTCTGTCTGTCTGACCCGACCCGACTCGCCCAGCCCCTATTGGGGAGCATCTCATTTAATTCATATAAGTAGTCATATAAGCTCCCGTTCCCGACTGTCTATCTGTCTGTCTGTCTGTAGGAGGAGAAGGAAGAGGGAGGAGGAGCGAGGAAAAGGGGAGGAGGAGGAAGAGGGAGGAGAAGGAGGAAGAGGGCGGAGGAGTGATTAGGAGGAGGAGGAGAATTATAACGCATATGCCTGTAGATAACTGCAGCGAAAAGGTGGGGAGCATCTCATTTAATTCATATACGTAGTCATATAAGCTCCCGTTCCCGACTATCTGTCTCTCTATCTATCTGACCCGCGTGGCTTCGCCCAGTTCCTGGCGGGGAACGTCTCGTTCAATTCATACAACAACAAAAAAAAGTTACTTAAAAGAATGTCCTTCCACACACCTGCCACATGGCGTTTAGACAGAATGACGTCATCGAAAAATGCGGTATAAAATCATAGAGGAAAACACCACAAGAAACTGTTGATAAAGAACACAAAGGGGAGTGACGTCAGTGATCAACAGAAAGGACATTGATTGGGAAGGTACTAGCTGGCCGTGAAATGCAAATATTGGCGGTAGAATAGTGTTGGCACATGAAACAGTGGCTGCGACGGAGATAGCAGGGAAGGAAGATATACAGGGTTTGCTCCAACGTGTCGCTACATAACTTACGGGGTACCTAGACCTACTTCGCGCAGAGCGGCAAAGGAGAACTGCAGGCAGAGCGACAGAAGGGCAACGGAAGATGCGAAGGTACAATCTCTATGTAAGCAGGTTAGTGTTGAGTATCAATGAGTTCCTGTAAATAGAACTAGGTCCCGCTTGGCAACGACAAGCACCTAGGTACGGATAGAATTGATAGAAAATCTCAAACTGACTGTGAGAACTTATTAAATGTTATTACGTTTCAAAATCTTCAACGTGACAGTTGGCTTCGTCATTTCCCTGCCGTTCCAGTTCTGAACTTTGCTCGTTTACTGTTATAAGTTTGTGTCGAGCCGAAATTATTGATCGTGCTATTTGGACATTTTTCATGTAATTGTTATGAATGCTGGACTTATAGCATGGCAGCCTTGGGTGCATCGTTTTTCCGGGAGTGCCAACAGAAAATATTACTAACTAGCTACTCATTCACATCCGCCATTTGCCACTTATTTGCACTGGCCAGGAAAACATCGGAACCCAATCACAAAAGTAATTAGCTATATAATTATTGGTTAAGTCAGGAATCGTGTCTACCACCAGTCTGCATCAAGTTTATATAGACAGGAAACATACCATTTACACGTGGATATAGGTACTAGAGGAGATATAGAGATGGAACATACACAATAGACTGTCCCTTCCACACACTTCCTTTTCTCCACAAGATCCACTCAAGACATTTTCCCTCACCGACACTTCTCTCCACAAGATTCCCTCACGCCAATTTTCACTGTTTTACTACCTGCTACACGTGACATTTATGATGCCATTAACGGGAAAGTAAACATGCTCAGGGATCTTACGTTGTACACATTGCGTTGAGTCAAGCATTTATCAACGTCATTCCAGTAATCAAGGTCGTCACGGGGACACTGTCGCTGGCTGTTAGAGACGTTGAAGCAGCATTTCGTTTAGCACGGTGCCATGTCAATATATTGGACGGACACCGCACTTGCATATAATCAACGCAACGAGTTCTGCACACTTCATCGTAGACAAATTACAGGACAAGTCACACATTAGTCATTGTATTCTGGACATTATAGACTTGACCTCCATCGACGCTTCCTTCCATCATCAGTCTTTGGGAAAGCTGGATTTTATTTAGACGCTCATCTAGACATTGTTCACCGGATCTTTCATGAAGAGGTACCTACATTTCAAATGACACTTCTAAGCGGACGTCAACTCATTATCGGACATTGTCACGGACACATCAAGCAACCTACTTCGGGATCAGACAGTCATCATACTGTGAACATTCTTTTACACGGATATACTGCACACGTCATTACGGACAAATTATAAAACATACAGGACAGTCAACTTACTCTGGACTTTAAATACGCAACTACGTTGAGATACCTACTTCAACTGGTCAACCAGGATTTATCTCGTTAAGGCCAGTACATTTGCTGTTTGTTGTTATATAACTGTGGTCTGTTTGGGTGTCTAATATATAACATATTTTTCTTCCGATAGCCGACTCCGTAGTTATTTAACAAAGCGAGAGATTAAAGCGCAATCTGAAGGTCACATGAGTTTAATTATCGGACATTCAGACACGTTATTTACTGACGGCTTGTCAGCTTGTGACAAATATATTTTTTGTGACGAACTTGCGATTCGTTGGTAGTATATTAAATTTTTTTCCCGCGTTGTACCGTTAGGCATTTACATTCCTTATTCTATCACGTCTCCTTATTTATATGTGATTAAATATTATGTTGGTATGTCACTTCGTAGTTCGTTATCGTAATAGCGTTATTGTTATGTCAATATATTCTTTATATTGAATATATATTTTTACTACTAATTTCTAGTGCTTACGTTTTGTAACGGTTAGGACGTTATCTATCTTGCGCCGAGTTGCTATTCTTCTCGCGTGTTTATACTCTTATATATTATTGATTTCGAGTTGACTTCTCATTCAACTTGCATATATATATTTGAATACGCTTGTCATTGTCTACCTACGCATTCTATCGGCTGTGCGTCACATATCTACTATTGTAACGGCATAATTTACAGATCATTAAGACAACATGTCAACACTTCAAGACTTCATGGACATGGGTGAAAGGTCTGGTTTGACCGGTGCAGACCTCAGGAATTGGGCGAAGCAAGAATTGAAAGATTTTCAGACACAGCAACGTGAAGAGAGAGCTGAAAAATTGGCAGCAGAGAAAGAAGCAAAACAACTTCAAGCTTCACATGAACGAGAGAGATTAGCTCTTGAGAAAGAGTTAAAAGAAAAAGAAATGGCGTTGGAACGTGACAGGATTGCCGCTAGGGAAAAGGAATTAACGCTGGAACGGGAAAGAATAGCTGAAAAAGAGATGAAAGATAAGCAACTGGCATTTGAGAAAGAAAAACTTTTGGCCGAACAACTTCTTAAGGACAAGGAAGTTGAAGGTAATTTGAAAGTCAAGTCATTGGAAATGGATCGTGAAGCGGAGATTGAACGAGAAAGAATTCAAGCAAAACATAATGATCCAGTGAAAAAGTATCAAGGTCTTTTTCGCAATTTCCAGCAAGGTGATTCTGTCAGTTCTTGGATTACCAATTTTGAAGTGCTTGTAAAGTACTACAAGGTACCGGAACTAGACGTACCGATTCTGTTCCACAGGCATCTCGCATTGGAGCCTTTAAAGGTAATCGAGTTGATACCTGAGGACTTACGTACCAATTACAAATACATGAGAGATCGTGTTTTGGCACACTTTAGTTTAGACGAATCGGGCTTACGTATTAAGTTTAAAACACTCACTCCTAAATCTAACCAAACTTTCCTTGACTTTGTTTCTGAATTAACCTCATCTTTTGATAAATGGACTAAAGCCGCTGATATTGGGTCTGACTACAATAAAATTCGAGACTTAATAATTAGAGATAGACTACTATCTGCGGTACCAGAGGCCATGTCTATATTTTTAGTGGAGAATAAATGCAAAGATCTTAAGGAAATGAAACGAGGGGAGAATCATATTTCAATGCACACCGTGACATATTTGCGGAATGCACACAACCTGAACTGGTAATAGGGGCTAGTGCTAGAATTCAGAATAACAGAAGTAATGGTAAGTTCAAGAAATTCTCTAATAGAAACAGGGGACCTTACCAGAACACAAACAGAGATTCTGACAGACCTAGAAAGGGTCACTTCACACGATGTCACTATTGTAAACTCTCACACGGTGCTTTGGAAATGTGTGACCAACATCCTGGTTATCCTGCGTACCTAAGAGACATCACATCTAAGAAAAAGAGTAAGTATGACTCCTACAAGAAGAGTGTTAAATGCTATTCTTGTCGGGCGTATGGACATACAAGCCGGTCGTGCGCGATGAGAAACACTTGGAAGGAGGCGAATACTGCATACGTGTTCTCCAGCAGCGATTCTGACGACTTAGAGGACACACATGCGGCTATTATTGAGACTTACAACAACAAATTAGATAAGACTGAGAAAGACATTCCTGATGACGAATGCCTAGCGACCATTCAAGAGGCCAATGCGGCTGACATACAGAATGGCACACTTAAAGTTCACCAAGCTTGGGTGAACGGGGAACCTACTACATGCGTTCGTGATACAGGCGCATCTATTATTGGGGTAGACCAAAAGCTCATAAGAGAGCAAGACTACACAGGCAAAACTGTAGGCTGCAGAACTTTCGGCGGCACAGTTGAAAGGTATAAAATCGCCACAATCACGATAAAATCTCCATACTTTAAAGGCACAGTAAATGCAGCAGTACTTCCGAATCCTTGTGCCGGGTTACTCATTGGGAACGTACCCAATGCAAATGATCGCACTCATGAAGAGGCAATTGAACGGGAGATTGAAAACACGCCAACAAATGCTGTCACAAGAGCACAAGTGCATCGTCAAGAAGAAGAAAATACGCAATTGAAACAAGTGACATCAAATAGTAACAAACACGATGTAACACAAAAGAGAGACAACACAACAGTACAAAAATGTGTACAATATAATACTCACAAGGCAAACAAATCCAAAAACAGGAAATTGAATTCTCCATTAAATAAGTTTATTTCTGTGAGTGTAAGTGAAAAACAAAAGCAAACAACCAGGCAACCTCATATGTCGACGAATGAAACCATTCACAAACATCAAAAACAGAGAACGAAAATTATACACACTAGTAACAAACAGAGGCAGTGGGATGTTGTAACCATATTTGTTGCTCAGATCATTATCTTAATGAAATCAACCCTATCCCATGTTGACTGCGTCATTATGAACATTTACTCACAAACAAAGAGGTTTGTTACTTGTATCAGTACAAACATTTACGCACAAGTCCAGAAACATATTGCAAACATGTTCATACGAATAAAAAGGCATATCACAAGCATGCACACAGAAGTCAAGAAATGTGTCACAAACATGTACTCACAATCAAAGAAAGAGATTACTTGCGCCATTACAAACATTCACTCGCAAGTCAAGAAAATTTGCGCACAAGATAATAAACGCAAAGAATATTACAATAGACAAACTACACTTATCTTTGCTTACTCTATTTACTTGGTTTATTTCTTTTACAAATGCACCAATATACGTTACACAGTATACACACGAGTGAAAACCACAACATTGTTCCAATCAACAAAGTTACAATGTACAAATATTGGCATGCGTGCAGAAGAGAGATTCTATAGGTTTGAAACAAAGAAAGAAAGAAAGAAAATGAATGAAAGAAAGAATAAAAGGAAAAATAGAAAAATAAAATGGGATGAAAGTGTTAGGTTTATATCAACACATAATACACTACAGACACATTAGGGTCTTACAAAAGAAGTTGTTCTGAATTTCGCGGATATAAAGCTATACTTTTCAGAATTTGCCACACTATCTCTGTTATACCTTATTTTATAATCTTATGATAGCAAACGTAATCCTATTCTCTACTTTAGCTATCACATTACTGGTTAATGTTATCACTAGCATTATCAATCTGAATATTAATTGGTTTAAATATTTATCCTTGTTAAATTATGTTATATTTCTTATTTATTTCGTAGAAGTTCTTACGGATTATTATTCTGTGAAAGTCTACGATGTTAAGATCTGCCAAATTCTAGACGATGATAATATTCTTAAAGATCTTCTTAGTCGTCTCTAAAAAAAAATTATGTATGTTATATTTTCTTACTTATTGTCTTCGTTTGTGGTTGGATTTTCGTTAGGCTGATTAACATATATTGCATACATTCACCCAGGTAGATTACTGTTGAAAAACAACAAATTGCGAATTATGTTAAATTTGTTATTGTTATATGGATATGTACATAGTTTGTTTAATTCGTTCTTTGGCAGGGACATTGTTCACCATGACGAAGTGACACACTGCACAGTCGAGTGCAATTAACCATGTGCGCTGTAATTGATGAACTATACCTGAACATTTCTGGATTATCGGAAATCGTTTGTATTTCTAAAATAATGTTATGTCATATTATTACGGCATATTCGTATTAAACAGTGATAGTATAGTTATATTTCGAGGATCGAAACCTGACTCTTGATGAGAGTATATGTGTTAAACAATGATAAAGTCGATGAAAATGGACATGGTTGTCGCGAAACAACATATGTACCAACATTGTACCCTTGTGCCATGATAATTCATTGCTATAATGAAGTGCCTGACTGTGTAATTGGTCATTGGTTACTACTTGAGTAACATTATTCATTTCATTAATTAATTATTAATTTATTGCTAATGCGTAGCATAGAATTATATATATATTTTTTCTTTCACATAATTTCAGTTCATAGAGTTAAGTAGTTACATATTCTTCTTCTTATTATTATTGTTCATATTTAGTACTTAATGATACATATGATGGGTCATAGATTTTTCAATTCTCATTGTGATCGCCATTGCCAAGTATAGCCACCACATTATGAAATACGCCGTTAAATAATATTGTCACTCGGTTGTTATTGCCACACCTACACAAAGAGTTTATGATGACGTCTCTAGGGAGCATTTACCTCGACTACGCCTAAAATTATGACGTCATAATACTAGTACCTCACCTACCCGTTTGATGAAATTAAGATTCACAACATAGCAGTCGGGACAATTGCACATATGATTACAAGACACTAGTAAATGCAACTGGTACCTGTTTATTCCTCACGTCCCCTTACTCCAGGTTTTGACCTAGAGAAGGACGCTTGTCCTTAGGGACAAATGAGGGACTGATCTTTATGATTAGTTAGTACAGCCTCCCCATGGGCTGTATACACGACGTCTACCGTTGGTGTGTAGATTGGAGGGCGTGCCCGTTATATATTTATTTTTTATTTTGTGGGTAATCGATAGGTGTCCATAGCATATTGCTAGTCCGATAAAAGTCATTGTGTCTGCACTGCTATGTGTCAGGTTAATTCTCTTGATGTAAAAAAATGATTACATCATTTTAAAACGGAGGGGGGCATACTGCCACATGGCGTTTAGACAGAATGACGTCATCGAAAAATGCGGTATAAAATCATAGAGGAAAACACCACAAGAAACTGTTGATAAAGAACACAAAGGGGAGTGACGTCAGTGATCAACAGAAAGGACATTGATTGGGAAGGTACTAGCTGGCCGTGAAATGCAAATATTGGCGGTAGAATAGTGTTGGCACATGAAACAGTGGCTGCGACGGAGATAGCAGGGAAGGAAGATATACAGGGTTTGCTCCAACGTGTCGCTACATAACTTACGGGGTACCTAGACCTACTTCGCGCAGAGCGGCAAAGGAGAACTGCAGGCAGAGCGACAGAAGGGCAACGGAAGATGCGAAGGTACAATCTCTATGTAAGCAGGTTAGTGTTGAGTATCAATGAGTTCCTGTAAATAGAACTAGGTCCCGCTTGGCAACGACAAGCACCTAGGTACGGATAGAATTGATAGAAAATCTCAAACTGACTGTGAGAACTTATTAAATGTTATTACGTTTCAAAATCTTCAACGTGACAGTTGGCTTCGTCATTTCCCTGCCGTTCCAGTTCTGAACTTTGCTCGTTTACTGTTATAAGTTTGTGTCGAGCCGAAATTATTGATCGTGCTATTTGGACATTTTTCATGTAATTGTTATGAATGCTGGACTTATAGCATGGCAACACCATCCATTATTTTTAATGAAAACTGTTGTTAATCACCGACATGACTGTAGATAACTTCTTTAAGCATAAAAAGATGAGTTACAATGTTATGCATTATGCATTATTTTTATGAAAAATTTGAAAATGCCTTAAAGATTATATAATGATTTATAATAACTCATATGCCGGTAAATAACTATAGACAAAGAGTTTATAAATCTTTGAAAACCATGCAACAATATGACTATAAGGTATATAGCAATGTTATTAAATGTTATGCCCCTTGAAATAACTTTTCTAGAGTTAAGTCCCCTCGCTATATTGAAATTATAATGAAAACTGAAATATTAAATATTATTAAGTAAGTAGCCGATTTTACACTAAAAAATATGACAGTTGGCAGCGCGGGAATGAGAGGAAGACGTGTAGAAAATTTCATCTCAATGGGATGGACCGTTCGCGAACGCATAAAGGACATACACACATACAGTCTTTTTTTATATATAAGACTACATAGGTTCAAATACAAGACATCAACAGTTTTTGTACGAAGCACAATTATAAACACCTTCATCATTCCTAAAATAATATTTTTAGCCAGTGTTAGAGGCACCAAAACAAACAATCACAGACATAAACAAACACATCAGACCATTCATCTTCAGCAACACAGTCCACAGTATAAAGCACAAGACTTTAATACAAGATAAGAAATGAGGGGGGGGTAGCATTACAAGACCTTAACACAAAAATACTAGGAACCACATAGGACGCATCATCAATCATCCAGATCAACACTCGCTAGCTGTCACGAGATCGCCATGAGTTAACCAGATAATAATACCGACGTTTGCTTGGCGTATATTTTCTAGGCCACAACAGTCGTACTAACAGAGTAAACACAGCTGCACGGGTTACATCGGGTCAGCCCATATACACATTTGGTGGTGAGTGAGAAGGAAGGGATACAACGCGTTGGCAGTTCATAACAGTTAAAATCACATATAATTGGCCGCTCAGGATATGGAATGGTTTCGTTTGTCATCTATAGTTCCGGACATCAGACGGAATGGAGGTTTTGACTGTCACCACATGACAGAAAGTTGAGGGCTTGTTATTGAAAACAGTGGAACACCTGCCGGACATGAACAACGTCACGTGCACAATGTAAGCTTGTTTGGAAAACCATGATTGGCAGCTTGGTATCGAAACTCTTTGTTGGAACTCGACAGTAACTCTCTAGATTGTTTTGGATGTCAGAACCAGTGATGACAAATCTAACATTGAGGGAGCCAGAGGGGGGATGGATCCCTGACAGGGGATGATCTGCCAATGTGCCACCTGTGTGGGGGCATAAAGGATAACGTCACGTGGCCAACTTTGGTAGTTTGCCATATAAACCCGAGTTGGGGCCAACTAGGGGGACTTGGAAATGTGGCTCTAGTCGGAGTGCAAGGGCACTGCAGTGCTTAGTGGAAATAATATCTACCGTGTGTTAATTAGTGACTTAATTTTACACGTGCCTATCATGGCAAATGTAGATATGATTAATAGGACTGCAGTAGTGCCATTTAAGGTATAACCTATTCTTATATTAGTTCTAATTAATATAGACTGTAGCCTTGTTAAAACTATAGTGTGATGATTAGCACTGTTAGTGGAAACTAGTTAGAGTAGAATAGTGATATTAGCTCTGCTAGTTAAGAATAGAGTAGGGTAGTGGTGATAAGCTATGCTAGTTAAGAATCGAGTAATGATGGATAATTGGGAGACGGGGGAATTGCCCGCTGGGGTTTTGCACTCGGTATGGGTCTCTCTTTGTCATAGCCTGATTCGGCCCTAGGTGGGTAGCTAATCTGCTCTATGACCAAGTTTAGTTAGCTAAAGATCATTAAGCAAGGCAATAGGCTTACACTCAGCCGATAGGATCAGTGACTAGTACTATCACCAGATGTGTTGTTTCTATCCTAGGTTCCCTACCAGATCCGAGGAAACTCAACACGTTTTTAGGAAAAGTTCAAATCCAATTCGGAAGAACACCAGTGGACAGTCAATAAAGTTGCGTACAGAACGTAACTAAAGCTAGAAGGAAGTTGATTCACCAAAGAGAGTGATGATTACTGATGCACCACACAACATCAGACAGTAGTAACTAACTGAGAACATTACTGATAATAGTTGCCTAGTGTGATATAATCTCGTGTAATAGAACACAAGACATGATACTTGAGGCTAGATAGACACGAGTGAAGATCCAGTACAGTAACAATTAACATTAGTAACTGTGTACACACTACAAAGGACTTGTGCATTTTTTTAAGGAACGATAGGAACGGACATTGTGTAGGGTGCAACCGGTCCATGATTAACTGTTTATACCACCGGTGTCTATTTCGGATGTTCATGAAATGGGATTACCAGAGGTCTACAGAGGCAAATCAGTATCCAGCAGGATGGTTTCGGCATTGGGTGAGAAGTACATGTTCTGACGTAACGTGCTGTGGTCTATCCTTGCTGGGATCAGCTGACTGGGTTGTTGTCTGAGAGTCCGATTCTACACACTTTATAGAACACGTCACACATTTTCTTCACATACACGTCTCATATACGTTACACTTTTCTTTTAATAAATTTATCTTTATTAATTTTTAGAAGCAAGAGTTGTTGAGTATGTTGCGTTGGGGAAGTATGAGAAGGGGGGCATAGTACGACAGTGAGAGAGTGATAGGAAAAGGTGTCCATAGGCTGATGGAGTGTGTTGGACGGAAGCTGGCGGATTCTCCAGAATATTGAGAGGAAAAAAAATATTATAATGTGGGTGTCGACTCTCTTCACTCCAGGGACGACACTTTAAAGGAGGACACGACACTAGCATTATACTATATTGCAATTAGATTACACAGAATTAAGAAAATAGGATTAGGATCGGCTAGCCTCTCCCAGGAGGGGTGAAGAGCGAAAATTAGTAGCCTGCCGATGACCCGCAGACTACACAAGTCAACCCCCACCTCTACGTGGTGCAGACCGGGCAACCATGACCGCGAGGTCATGGGATAACGTGGCTATGGCTCGCCATAGGGGATGGACTCCCTGTGGTCAGATTAGTGTCCTAAACCTGCGACTGGCCTAGCAAGCCGGCAGGGGATCTTCATACTGCTCGTAGAAAAACTAAGAAGTATAAACGGACTGACTATAACTAAAGAAGAACAAACAGCAACAATTCACCTAAACGAACATCCCTTGAAACAAGTAAAGAGCTTCAAGTACCTAGGAAGTATAATATCATCAAATGGCAGATCAGAAGACGAGATCGAAAATAGGTGCAATAAGGCAAATCAACTCATTGGACAAATGGCACCAATACTAAAGAACAAACATGTATCAATAACTACTAAGAAAGCACTTTACAACACAATCTTCCTACCAACTCTATGCTACCAATGCCAAACCTGGACAATGACAGAAAAAGAGAAAAGAAAAATCACAACAACAGAAATGAGGTTCCTGAGAAGAATACTCAACGTATCAAGAAGAGATAAGATCAGAAATGAAGAATTCAGGACTAAAGTGGGGGTTAAAGCTGCTCTAGATTTTATTAGAAAGCAGCAAGTCAAATGGTTTGGCCATGCAAGTAGGTTACCAGTCAACAGCATGCCACAACAAGCAATGATGTACAGACCAGATGGAAACAGAGGAAGAGGCCGACCACGTAAACGTTGGACGGAGGGAATAACAGAATCCATGGGAATGTCGATATACGAAGCCCATAACCGGGCACTCTCACGAAGTTTATACTTCACCTCGACACCGCAAGGTACAAGAGGAACACGATGAGATGAGATGAACAGAGAGAGCTGCACAGACATCCAAGCAAATAGCCCCATGCAAATTATGTAGACAAAATATTCAGGAAACAGAGGACCATCTCTTCTATGAATGCCCACCAATCACAGCCACTAAGACTGCACTGCAACAATTAATAGAAACACAAACTAGAAAACCGACGCTTACAACGCCATTTTCCTAAATACAATGCCCACAGGCACAAAAGACAAACACTAAACTTCTTGTTGCACTAGCGGAGTATAGAAACACAATATGGTCGAGTAGAAACTCGGCCACCCACAATCACCACACAATATACCCACACATAATAGCAAAGATTTTTCAACAGAAAATCGCCCATCTATTCGCAGATTAATCAAGAGCCACCCTCATCAAGTTCACATTACATAACATACATGTTCAAACACACACTCTCACGGTATATTTCTATACTCCGCATGTGTACCACTAAGCCCAATCATTTGGGAACAAAGGGCCAAATAACTGAATAAATGTCCCTTCTTTGTTACTGAGTCTATTGGCCCAACCTAGACAGAACAATGGGACGGTGCCCTTTGGGAGTCAGTGGTCTTGTCGACCGAGATCTGACCTCGGTCGGAAGAGCTCAGGTAAACTCTTTGTAGTGGTGGAAATGTACCATCTTGTGTAGTGAACTAAATAAATTCCGTTCTGTTTACGCTCTCTCTCTCTCTCTCTCTCTCTCTCTCTCTCTCTCTCTCTCTCTCTCTCTCTCTCTCTCTCTCTCTCTCTCTCTCTCTCTCTCTCCCCCCAAACATGAATGACTATACGCTGTATTCGCAATGTAAAAAGACTGTTTTTTGTACATAATAAACGGGATATTTATATATACGCTGTATTCGCAAATGGAAAACTTAACAAATTCCAATCTGCTCACGCGCTCTCTCTTTATCCCCCCCCTTCTCTCCCCTCCCCAGCTCCCTCTCTCTCCCTCCCTCTTTGTTGACCGCTTTCCCGGTCTCAGCCCAGCACACCACAAGCAAATCCTTCGCACTTGCGATTAAGCGGGGGCTGTGATTCAGCAATAATATTGAATTCGCTTACAGGAAATTAAGCTTGCACGAGGCTGCCTGCAGTGTGTAAGCCGACACGCACGCCGCGGCCCGCGAGGACGGCGTGGGGCGGCCTTTGCCGTTTCGACCTTGGCACCAACATTTCTTTTAATGTATATATTGTGGGTGTGGAAGAGAACGCATGGTGTGTAGAAGGTTTATAAGCGTGTGAGAATGATGGGTTTAGAGTGAATGAGGGGAAGAAATCATCACCACATCATAGTCTTTGTTGTCTCCGTCATCATTATCACCACCATTATCATCACCATTACCATCAATCACGTTAGAATGGAATGACTGAAAGCGTACGCCAAATCACACGTTCTCATTACGTCATATTGTCTTAGTTTAATTTATTGCTCATAATTTATGCATATTATGTGAATATAATTTGTAGTTTTGATGATGGAAACACATTTGTACACCAATTCGACACACAAACGCCCTGTTAAATAGACCTACACAAATACCATACACACAGCACGCCTGTTAAAATACTAACAATACAATTGCACAATTTTTTTAACACTCAATAAACGTAAAAAAAATAAGATCGGGTGTATTTGCTGCGCTCTCTCTCTCTCTCTCTCTCTCTCTCTCTCTCTCTCTCTCTCTCTCTCTCTCTCTCTCTCCCCCCCCCAGTAGTGCGCCTGGTCTGGTCGGGGGGCCGGGATGATCAAATAAAAACCCGTCACATATCTTCACCTTAGATGTAGACCTGGTGGACCACTGTGGGCAATAGCTCACAGTGAGACTAAGGGTCCACAAATAAAAAGGGGAGGCGGGGGTACCAGCTTGTCTGGGGTAACTGTCAAAGACTCAAGTATAGAGGAGGAAGACCACCCTGAATGAGTGGTCTACCTCAAGTAGATTAGAGGTAACCCAGTGCCCCTACATGAGGGCAGGGTAGGTGATAGGAAGGGGAACTAGTAATTAGTTCTCTCATGAGACACGGAGGTGTCAACCAGAGAGTTAGCACTCTGGTCACGGCATGATCACGGCAACGTGAAACTAGAGTGTAACTCAAGAGAGGCCACTACTCGAGCGTGCTGAATGAGGCCGCACGCAAAAGCCGTAGTGCGCCCCAAGTCCTTCTGCGTACTGTGTAAACAGCACGCGGAGTAGAATCAGACGGGACACAGACTTCATAGTGATAACATCGCTTAGCGATGCTTGTTTCGTTAGCCGAGTAGTTAGATTAGCGATAGGGTTAGGAAACGACTAGTGATAGGAAGTTCTGTGCATTTATTCTTGTGTGATTTGTTAGCGACTGTTTGTTGTACATTGATGTGATGCAAAGAGCCAGTGGCAATAAAATGTGTAACCAATTCCTCTCGTACGACTAGCAAGTCTTTTGTGTGGTGCGAGAGAAGTATCCTAGAATGCCTGTGATATCGGTTGCTGACAGGCTAGGATAAAGTGGTGTCAGAAGTGTGGCTTGGACAATTGTTCAAGCTAAAACACTCACCCACGGCTCTAAATTAGTATTACGGCTAGATAATCACAGGGTTTAATTTACGTTAGTGACAATGGCGTGTGCAGACGGAACAAAGTGCGAGCTGTGCCCATCGTGACCAAGTTATGTTTATTTACGCTTACTGAATTATTTTCTGCTTATGAACATGTTTTCTTCTAATTTGTAAGTATTATTGTTATACTTTTGTATCATTTATTTCTATAATTACTTATTTATTTACTAGTATTTGTCAAATATGATTCATGGCGGAGCGATACACAAAACTGAGCCGAGAACAAAATCGATTTTTCCAATCTAAAAATAGCGCTGCGCCTCTGACGTATCGCGACTGACAAACAGCTGTGTTACGCCATTTGCAGTCAGCGACTGATTGTTTACGATCGCAAAGCGGCTGCTCGCCTGAATCGTTGACTTATATCAAATATTATTTGTTTATATTAGTTATTTATTGAATATATTTATTTATTTGAACAATATTATCACCTTTATATTTATTTTAAAGCATTTATTTATTTATTGATATACTTTTTCTATTTCTTGCCGTCGCGATGGCACTACTTTTGCTATGCAAATGAGACGCAGTCTGCACAACACTTCCATAAATTAAACAATCTAGAGTTACGGAAGGCAAAAGACGTTAGAACGAAGACAGGACAGTGACATTTAATATTAATTAAACCACATTATATTTTCCTGGGGCTTGTAATTGTAAAAATTGTCTACATTTATATATCGTCTACAAGTGATTAATTGTTGATGCTCTTGATAACCAGGGAGAACAACAGCTGATCATAAGCATAACTCGAGCTGTGTATGGTATTGGCAGACGATTGAACTTGAAGTGCCAAACGAGTGTACATGATTGATCTGGAAAGTTAAGATGAGTATACCCAAATGATTTTGCATGCAATATGATTAATAATGCATCTCTTTTTCAGCGTGTGATGTATTAGCATATTTTTTTGTGGTCTGTTTTTCAGGTTATAACCTAAGAGTATAATTTTTTTTTTATACTCAAGGATTTGAAAACATAACATATCTAAGATAAATAAGTGAGTAAATATTAAATTGCCTATCAAATCTAGCTAATTACCAAACAACATGGCAACTTTAGCTGATTTCATAAAAGCAGACAAGGAATTACAATACACAGGAAAGGACTTAGAGCTATATGCTGATCGAAAATTTAAGGAAGCAAAAGATGCTGAGAGAGATGAACGTGCACGAGAAAGAGAACATGATAAAGAGATTAAGCAAAAGCAAATAGAACAAGATAAAGAGATTAAGCAAAGACAACTAGATCAGGAAAGAGAATTAAAGCAAAAACAATTAGATCAGGAGAAAGAATTAAAGCAAAAAGAAATAGATGAAATGGCAAGAGTAAAAGAAAAACAAATACAAGTTGAATCAGAGACACAGTTAAAGATGAAAGGTATGGACGTAGATTCACACTTAGAGATCTCTGCTACAAAACTAAAAAGTCAACAAGAAGAAAATAAATTTAATAAGTACAAAAACATTATCAAGCCATTCTGTAAAGAAGATTCCATATTAGCCTGGACAGAAAATGTCGAATACCAATTTAAATACCACCAAGTACCAATCGATATGTGGGCCATGATCTACATGAAGAACTTAAGTGGGGAGCCCCTTAAAGTAATAGAATCTATACCAACTGACCTTAGATCTAACTATCAGTACATCCACGATAGGATAATGGAACATTTCTTACTTGATGCCCCTGGGTATCAAGTACAGTTTTCCAATTTAAAACCTAAGCCAAGTGAGACTTTTATCGATTATGTCTCAAATGTACAAAGCGTACTAAATAGATGGCTTAGTGCATCAAAAATAGGAAAGGATTTTGACAAACTTAAAAATTTAATAGCCATGGATAAAGTCATATCCACTATACCATCTCCTTTCGCTAAATTCCTGCAGCAGTCAGACATTGAGACCATAGAACAATTTGAAAAGAAAAGCTCTGCATATTTTTTCTCAAATGGAGATATTTTCAAGACATCAAATAGCGACTCTGAAATAGTTTCTTTTGTGAAGGACCAACCTAAAAGCTATCAGAGCAATAAAAAACCATTTCATAGAGTCGACAAGAAAGATAAGAAAGTGTCGAAATGTGTCTATTGTCAATTCTTCATGATACTTATTCTATGTGTGATAAATCACCAAACTATCCGTCACATCTTGAGATGGTCATTAAGAAGCAACAAAACAAAAGAACTGCATACAGGCGTGCAGTCAAATGCTTCTTCTGTTCTAGCTACGGGCACTATTCAAATAAGTGCCTAGGCCGCCAAAGAATGAAGGCCAACAATGCTATTTTGATTGATACATCTTCTGACAGTGGTAGTGAGACTGAGTGTGATATCGAGAATGTATTACCTTTTAATCAATCTGAAGATGTTTGTTGTGTAAACGATGTATTAAGCTTTGACAATTGTGAGCGATGTCACCAATTTCATGCAGACGGCAAACTTACATGTGGGCATATTGTAACATCCTCCTTGGAGAATGCAAATGCAGCAATAGCCTCCAGAGGCAATCTCTTGTTTCACTCTGCAATGGTCAATGAGAAGCCATGCCGATGTTTGCTTGACAGTGGGGGCTCTATTATTGGTGTTAAAAAGGAACTTGTTAATCCAAAGGATTATACTGGTGACTCTGTTAAATGCCGTACTTTTTCTGGTAACATAGAAACCTTCCTCTGGCAAGAGCCCGTATAAACACCCCGTTCCTTTCTGGTACCTTTACTTGTGCAATACTAGAGAACCCTTGTACTGATTTAATTCTTGGGTGTCTACCCCAGCTAAAGCACTGCACAGATGAAGAAATATCCGCCTGGGAGGAGGAAAATGGGCTAACTCAAGTGAACAGTGCAGATATCCTCAAACATCACAGCCCCAACAAAGGTGCTAGAACCAGTAATCTTGAACCAGATCAAGACATACTTCTGTTACTTCCAGACAAACAGAATTTCTTATTGACCTCATGGCAAGGGCCATTCAAAGTGGTACGAAAAATTTCGGATGTCGATTATGAAATATCGATAAACGGACACTTAAAGATATTTCATATCAATATGTTGAAACCCTACTTTTCACGACAAGAGACAGAATTAGAGACAGACGAACACATTGCACCCACACCTATGAATGAGACGACAGACGTACACAACGCAACTACACTAGTTAGCGAGACTGGCAATTCCGACGAGATGCATACACTTAGTGAGATTACAGAAAACGCACTTAGCACCACAACCGTACTGAATCAGGTAGACGACGACGGGATGGAACTACCCGTTCCAATTGTGGACAAGACTGCTACATTAGATTGTATACGATTAGAAACGGGACTGACAGAAGAACAACGACGACAGCTAATAGAATTAGTGACTGAATATAAGGACATATTTTCCGACATTCCAGGTAGGACGGACAGAATCGAGCACTCCATCCTTCTTTCGGACTCGAAGCCTATCAAATGCAGGCCGTACTCTATCCCACTTAGCTATAGAGAAAATCTAAATAAGGAAATTCTGAATTTAGAAGCTAGTGGAATCATTCAAAAATCTACATCTGAGTACTCCTTTCCAATCGTCCTGGTCAAGAAAAAAGACTCCACCATTCGTCTTTGTGTGGACTATAGAAAACTCAACAACGTCACTAAGATCGACGCAGAACAAATTCCTTCCTGCGAAGATCTTATTCTGGATATGTCCACCTCCAAAATCTTTTCTAAATTAGACCTTACTAAGGGATATTGGCAGGTCCCTATGAAGACTCAATCTATCCATCTTACTGCATTCTCAACACCTCTAGGTCTTTACGAGTGGCAATTTCTTCCTTTCGGACTTCGGAATGCTCCTGCCACTTTCGCACGCTTAACTAGAGATTTGCTACATGGAGTGACGAATACAGTGACCTATATAGATGATATTTGTGTCCATACAGAGGACTGGACAACACACTTACTGAAACTAAGACATGAATTCGATAGGTTGCGACTCTTCGGTCTCACTGTCAAACCGAGTAAAGTCGAATTGGGCCTACAAGAAATTGATTTTTTGGGTCATGTCATTTCACAAGGACAACTGAAAACTGACAACAGAATTATTACCAAAATTATGAACCTGACCATGCCTACAACAAAGAAGCAGGTCAGGAGCCTTTTGGGTTTAGTAAATTATTATAGCAAGTTCATACCTAACTTAGCTGAAATTACAAGTGTATTTTCAAATGTTTTAAAAGCATCAGTAAAATTGGATGTCAAAGATGCATTATTAATTTCTGCATTGTCAAAATTGAAAATTCTGTTTAGTAATGTACCAATCCTCCGCTTGCCTAATCCTAGGCTCGTTTATTATCTTAGGACAGATGCCAGCAGGATTTCCATCGCTGCAGTACTAGGCCAATTTTATGATGGCATCTTCCATCCGATTTGCTACGTGAGCCGCAAGATCACACCGGCTGAGTCCAGATATTCCATATCAGAGTTGGAAGCCCTAAGCGTCATCTATTTGGTGAGGAAGTTGCATCGATTTCTGGCGGGTAATCACTTTGTGGTCCAGACTGACAACTCCCCGATCACGGTCATACAAAGTGGGGTACATCGGAATGACCGCATCTACAGGTGGTCGTTAATATTACAGAATTATACTTTTAGTATAGAGCATATTAAGGGGAGGGACAACATCCTTGCTGATACCCTTAGTCGACCATCTGAGGTAGAAATACCTGATATTCCACACGAATAGGTAGTTTAAGAAATGTTCATTTACTATACACTTAACGTATCCTGTGTAGAATATACTATTGTGTACATAGACATCAGGATCAGAACTATGTGCTAAGAACAGTGAACTATCATATGTCCGTAGACAGCAGAATGACAACTGTGCGCCAAGAACAAGGAAATCACCGTGTGTACATAGACAGCTCGTTACTTACTATGCTCCATTTGTGCTACGGTGAATCACCTGTGTTACTCATATCAGAACTGTGTCAGAACATTGTGAAATAGCAGACACGAAGATACTTGTCTACGACACCAGCGGACTCAACGAGTGTAAGAATACCCATAGGACACAAGTATGACTGTGTAGTGTACATAGCATACCCAGGATAAGTGTGTATATAAACTATGCCAACGAAAGCAATTTCTATACGTTATGGCAACCACTAACCTGAGGTAAATAGACATCATGTATATATACTTATTGTGATATGTAATATAACGGTTTTAATATAGTGGTAAATTATAGTTAGATTAGTTACTTTAATATAGAGTTAGATTAGATTTAGGAATAGAATAGATTTTTTTTGGAGGTTAAATAAATCATCAATTTACCCACTTACTTAGCATAAAAATTAGAGTAGGATAGTGCTTTAAACATGAGAATAGCGAATTAAATATTAGTATAAAAAACTTAAGATAGAAACAACACCATTTAGTCATTTAATTTCATTTTATTTCATTCCATCTTTATGAACACTTTAACAACCTTATCATTTAGGACTAAAATTAGGTTATATTTGATTGGATAAAAGAATTATACTTATGAACATACATCATTTATACCATGTAGATTAAAAATATCCATTAGATTTGTTTCATTTAAACATTAAAAACATTATTTAGAATTTTTGTTACATTTCAAATTACCCATTTCATAAAGATACATAACTCATTTCACATCATTTTCATTTTAGATAGTTAGATTACTTCCCTTAAATTAGATAAATTTTGTACAACAAAATAGAATATAGATAGTTAGAAAATTAGTATTAGTAGTTCAATAGAATATAGTGGTTTATGATATCAGGGTACAGACTATCAACCCTATTTCATCCATGTAAATATTTTGTAAATACATGACTCGTGCAGTAACTTAAGCACAGTCATGAAGCTCAACTCTCTTCAAACTGAGCTAAACTTGTACAGTGTCACTTCAAGGTTTTTAAATAATTGTGAGAATAAAAGATGTGTGACAGAGGTGTGAAAGTGAGAGAAAATGGTAAATATACAATTGAGAGTGAAGGCAGCCAGCGGATTTTCTCTCTCTCTCTCTCTCTCTCTCTCTCTCTCTCTCTCTCTCTCTCTCTCTCTCTCTCTCTCTCTCTCTCCCCCCCCCCCAGTAGTGCGCCTGGTCTGGTCGGGGGGCCGGGATGATCAAATAAAAACCCGTCACATATTTTCACCTTAGATGTAGACCTGGTGGACCACTGTGGGCAATAGCTCACAGTGAGACTAAGGGTCCACAAATAAAAAGGGGAGGCGGGGGAACCAGCTTGTCTGGGGTAACTGTCAAAGACTCAAGTATAGAGGAGGAAGACCACCCTGAATGAGTGGTCTACCTCAAGTAGATTAGAGGTAACCCAGTGCCCCTACATGAGGGCAGGGTAGGCGATAGGAAGGGGAACTAGTAATTAGTTCTCTCATGAGACACGGAGGTGTCAACCAGAGAGTTAGCACTCTGGTCACGGCATGATCACGGCAACGTGAAACTAGAGTGTAACTCAAGAGAGGCCACTACTCGAGCGTGCTGAATGAGGCCGCACGCAAAAGCCGTAGTGCGCCCCAAGTCCTTCTGCGTACCGTGTAAACAGCACGCGGAGTAGAATCAGACGGGACACAGACTTCATAGTGATAACATCGCTTAGCGATGCTTGTTTCGTTAGCCGAGTAGTTAGATTAGCGATAGGGTTAGGAAACGACTAGTGATAGGAAGTTCTGTGCATTTATTCTTGTGTGATTTGTTAGCGACTGTTTGTTGTACATTGATGTGATGCAAAGAGCCAGTGGCAATAAAATGTGTAACCAATTCCTCTCGTACGACTAGCAAGTCTTTTGTGTGGTGCGAGAGAAGTATCCTAGAATGCCTGTGATATCGGTTGCTGACAGTAACCGCCAAAAAAAAAATAAAAAATTCACCCAACACAACCGACACACAGGGACGCGGGACCTGGGGGGATGAGGGAGGGGGGGGGGGGGCACTGGCCCCTCTGGGATCCGTGAACCCTTCAAAAAAAAAAAAAAATTAAGTTTCTTTAGTGAACATTTCAATTTTTGAATATTAAAAATTATGCATGTGTTGGGGAGGGGGAGGGGGGGGGGGATAAGTATTTTAGAAAGGCTTAGATGGGGCATAGCACAAAAAAGGTTGGGAAACACTGCTTTACACCATTTTAACCCATGATTTGCTTCTTTCTGGATCTTGACGGCCAGATTTTTATACTAGTCAGTTCTCAATGGGCAATGTGGCCAATATAACAATGGCCGCAGTTACTTCTCAAGATATTTCCTGATAGTATCAATTTTAGACTGGATCAACTTCAAAACCCAGGTCAGTTAAAAAAAAAAAAAAAAAAAAAAAAACAACTGCCATGAAGGGGTTTTCTTCTTCTTCTTCTTCGTTCATCCGTTTTGTTTTTTTCGGATGTGATTGCGTTGTGCCTGTTTACAGCAGAGCTGCGTTCTTGCGCCGTTAGGCCGACACATCCGACTTCTGCGGGCATTTGTTGACCGGGTTAACCTTCCCGGGGAAGGGGTTTTAAAGACATGACCATCGGGTTTGTAGACAAGCATGCTAGATATTGTGTTACCATAGAATGGAATGAGCTGACGTTAATTTCATGACCAACATTTGAATCCTTGACTGACTGTTACAGAGCTCATCTTGTGTGTGATTTACCTCCTCATGAGATCAGAGCATGCATGGATTTGATCAGGCAACAATAGACTTATTCGTGCTACAGTAGTCTGTATTAGAGCAGTCACTGTAGTGACTCGAGGAGCGGCTGGCCGAGTGGCTAGGGTGCTGGATTCTCCTTTGGGAGACATGGGTTCGAATCCTCAGTAATACAGTGAGTGAGTAAGGTGTGGGTTTTTTCTGTCCGGGGCAAAAAGAAAATCCTAACCTGCACAGTTCGCACTAGCCAGGCGGCCTTTATTCCCCAGGCTCAAGACCCCCCCCCCCCCCCCCCCCCCCCCCTTCCGCCCCTGCCATACACTGCAAGATATTATATAATATAGGCATTAAATGACAGACAGACTGTAGTGTTATCTTTCTGGTTTATATATTTTATTGTTTGTTTATCGATGAAGGCTTGTTGCTGCAACTTCCTTTCTTTTCTGTAATTGTGTTTTGTAAAGCTTCTCTACACTTCTTATGTTTCTACTATTTAATCGGTCTTTAAAACTGCTACACGTTTCTTGATACTGCGGTGGCAGTGACGAAAGCAGAACACCATTTTAATGAAGTTGTGAAGCAAAACAAGCAGGCAGTTGTCAGAAGTTGAGCTCTAGATGCATAATTGCCTGGTTGCGCAGTGGAGTTCCTTCTTAATACAAGGGAATTTCAAATGAAAACCTTAAATAATGTCTTTTTAAAAAAATCTTTGAGTTGTCTAAACAGGTGGAAATCACTTGGGGCCAAGTCTGGCGAGTACAGGGTGTGTGGTTCACACTGAAAGTAGAGGTCTTCGATGGTTACAACCATTGCACAGGCAGTATGAGTTTGAGCATTGTTAATTTGCAAAAGTACACCTTTACTCAGAAGTCTATGTCGTTTGGATTTGATTGCGGGTTGAAACTTCCTACTCCACTCATACACTTGCTGGACTGACAGGCATGTATCATCAAACTGGACCTTCATTCGCTGATGAATTATGCTATAGGTTTCACCCCTTCACAGATAAAAAAACTGATTACAGAACACTACTCCTCATTGGTGCATGTCAAAAGTGGGACAGCCATCTTTAAACTGTCTTTATGATGTCACCATGCTCATCGGCACTTTGCATAACACTCTTTGCATCCTTAACAACAATATTGACAAGTTACAAGACAAAGACGTGGTTATTGTAATTTCTATCACACTTTTAATATTTCAATTTGAGGCCCTTTTAGTGGTGTTTGTTTTTATAACACTGTGTCAATTAAAAATAAAATTTTTTTGCGTTCACTCACATTGAACTCAAGCACAGACCATACGTGTGCTACTACTTCTAGTGCACTGGGCTGCGTTTGCATATCGATTAGAATTCCCTATTACCAGTGTCCCTCGCCATCAGGCGAATTCAATCTGACTTCAGAGGTACTTGTAATTTACGTCCCACAAGTCTAGGACAAGAAGTCAATATTTGAGTCCAACTCTACAGGGATTGTGTTACAGCACACTCTTTCCTTTCTCCACACCTGGAATCTTTAACAGTAACATTTCATCTGCTAGATTACATTCACAGTAGCTTTTCATCTACTAGATTATGTTCACAGTAACTGTTCATCTGTTAGATTATATTCACAGTAAATTTTCATCTGTTAGATTACATACACAGTTGCTGTCCATCTGTTAGATTACATTCACAGTAGCTGTTCATCTGTTAGATTATACTCAGTGTAGCTGGTCATCTGTTAGATTACATACACAGTGGCTGTTCGTCTGTTAGATTACATTCACTGTAACTGATCATCTGTTAGATTACATTCACTGGATTACATTCACTGTAACTGTTCATCTGTTAGATTACAGAGTAGCTGTTCATCTGTTAGATTACATTCAGAGTAGCTGTTCATCTGTTAGATTACATTCAGAGTAGCTGTTCATCTGTTACATTACATTCACGGTAACTGTGCATCTTTTAGATTACATTCAGAGTAGCTGTTCATCTATTATGCACAGTGTACCTGTGCGGGCTGTTGGTTGTCGAGACTCCTGTCTTTTCCACTTTTAACATGGGGTAGTGAGGAACATTTTATGTGATATTCACTGGCACAGGAACGGAGCATAATGGGGATGACACGTTGCTGTGAAATTGGAACCGCGGCTGACTAACTAACTAACTATTCATCTGTTAGATTACATTCACAGTAGCTGTTCATCTGTTAAATTATGCTCACAGTAAATGTTCATCTGTTAAATTACATTCACAGAAGCTGGTTTACCTGTTAGATTACACTCAGTGTAGCTGTTCATCTATTATATTACATTCACAGTAGCTGTTCATCTGTTAGATTGTTCTTAGTGTAGCTGTTCATCTGTTAGATTGTACTCAGTGTAGCAGTTCATCTGTTAGATTGTACTCAGTGTAGCTGTTCATCTGTTAGATTGTACTCAGTGTAGCTGTTCATCTGTTAGATATTACTCAGTGTAGCTGTTCATCTGTTAGTAGTGTTAGATTGTACTCAGTGTAGCTGTTCATTTGTTAGATTACATTCACAGTAGCTGTTCATCTGTCAGATTACATACACAGTAGCTGTTCTTCTGTTAGATTGCATACAAAGTTGCTGTTCATCTGTTAGATTGCATACATAATTGTTGTTCATCTGGTAGATTACATACACAGTTGCTGTTCATCTGTTAGATTACATACACCATTGTTCTTCATCTGTTAGATTACATACATACTCAGTGTAGTTGGTCATCTGTTAGATTACATTCACAGTAACTGTTCATCTGTTAGATTATATTCAGAGTAGCTGTTCATCTATTAGATTATATTTACAGTAGCTGTTTTACTTGTTAGATTACATTCAGTGTAGCTGTTCATCTGTTAGATTACCATTTACAATAACTGCCCATCTGTTATATTACATTCACAATAGCTGTTCATCTGTTAGACTATATTCACAGTAACTTTTCATCTTTTAAATTACATTCATAGTAGCTGTTCATCTATTCGACTACATTCACAGTAACTGTTCATATGTTAAATTATTCTCACAGTAACTGTTTGTCTGTTAGATTATTTTTACAGTAGATGTTCATCTGGAGTGAATACACATCTAACAAACGTATGTAGAAGGTTATACAACAACAGTGAATGCATAGTGAGAGCAACGGGAGGACACTCGGAACCATTCACCTTTAGATCCAGAGTACGACAAGGTTGTGTCCTGTCCCCTCTCTTGTTCGTAACATGTATAGACAACATATGTAAGGAAACCAGCCAAACAGAGACCACAAGAACACCGCATAATGAGAACACTGAAGAAGAACAATTGGAAAATTACACATTTAAAGAACTCCTAATTGTGAACAATCAGGCATTAATACAAAATCAGAAGCTGAATTACAAGATCATGTGAATAGTCTAAACGAAATATGTAGGGAACATAACATGAAAATTAGCACAAGTAAAACAGGTAATGACTATAACTAAAGAAGAAGAAACAATAACAATTCACTTAAACCACATGTGTCAAAGTCAAGGCCCGCGGGCCACATCCAGCCCGCCATACATTCATATCAGGCTCGAGAGAGCTCCACCAACGTGCAAATATATTCGGCCCAAGAGACAATTTTAGGCAAAAATATTTTTTTATGATCACGATATAAAGTGCAAATCAAATTCCCTAATTAGCAGCCTTCTGAATAATAGGCTGCCTGAGAGTGTTCTCGCTTCGATCAGAATAAGTGAAAATAAAGTTGTGTAGTGAGTTAGTGTTGGTCGTTATAGTTACCTAGCAACGTTCAGATGCTTGTTTTGGATTGGCACATAAAACATGAAAGTATTGTAATACCCAGATATTACATCACCTTTTCCCGCTATGGCTAACCTGATATCAATCAAGCATCTGTCGGTAGATGCACAATCTTTTAAAATCAAAGCTAGCCTTTAAAATGGCCAAGAGAAAAGTTGATTCTGAAAACAGAGCCTTTCAAAGCCACTGGGAGGCTGAATATATGTTTACTGATATTGGCGCTAAACCTATGTGTCTAATTTGTGGAGATAATGTGGCTGTGATCAAAGAATATAATCTGAGACGGCATTACGAGACTAAACATCAAGACAAGTTAAACAGCCTGAATGCAAAGCAGAAGCTTCAGAATGTAGAAGAATTGAAGAGGCATCTAACATCACAGCAGATGTTTTTCACCAAAGCAAAAGTTCGCACGGCGCTTTAGTGACTTTGAAGCAGAGAAAAGTAATTTTGAGCTGTTTCGTAATCCATTTGCCATAGATGTGGAAACTGCACCTGTAAATTTGCAGATGGAGTTAACAGAGCTGCAGTGTAATGGGTCACTAAAGGCAAAGTATGACACTGTGGGGCCTGCACAGTTCACTCGTTTCATTCCTGAAGAGATGCCCCAGCTTCTTCTACATGTGTCTTGAACCTTGAGCATGTTTGGTAGCACATATCTATATGAGCAGCTGTTTTCTATGATGAAGATTAACAAAACATCACACAGGGGTCGTCTCATTGATGAACACTTGCAGTCCATCATGAGAATCTCAATGACACAAAACATTATTCCCAACATAAACGAACTTGTAGCTAAGAAAAGATGTCACAACACCGTGCTCTGACAAATTGACATAGGAGTGAAAATGTGTATACCAATGATGTTTTATTATTAAAACTTTTTTTCTGTTTTAATTTATATTAATGTTTAAAAAGGTTTAATTTTCGGCTTATTGAATGTTTATCCTGCCTGGCCCGCAACCTTACATGTGATTTGAGTTTTGGCCCGCTGAGCGATGAGTTTGACACCCCTGACCTAAACAAACATCCCGTGAAACAAGTAAAGTTTCAAGTACCTAAGAAGTATAATATCATCAAACGGCAAATCAGAAGACGAGATCGAAAATAGTTGCAATAAGGCAAACCAACTCATTGGACAAATGGCACCAATACTAAAGAACAAACGTGTCAATAACTACTAAGAAAGCACTTTACAACACAATCTTCCTACCAACTCTATGCTACAAATGCCAAACCTGGACAATGACAGATAACGAGAAAAGAAAAATCACAACAACAGTCATGAGATTCCTGAGAAGAATACTCAATGTATCAAGAAGAGATAAGATCAGAAATGAAATCAGGACTAAAGTGAGGGTTATAGCTGCGCTAGATTTTATTATAAGGCAGCAAGTCAAATGTTTTGGCGATGCAAGTAGGTTACCAACTAACAGTATACCACAACAAGCAATGATGTACAGACCAGACGGAAGCAGAGGAAGAGGCCGACCACATAAACAATGGACGCAGGGAATAACAGTCCATGGGAATACAGAAAAATGAAGCCCATAAGCGGGCACTCTCCCGCTGTTTATACTTTACCTTGACATTGCGAGATGAGATGTTCATCTGTTAGATTATGTTCACAATAACTGTTCATCTGGTAGATTACATTCACAGTAACTGTTCATCTGGTAGATTAAATTCATGGTAACTGTTCATCCGTTAGATTACATTAACAGTAGCTGTTCATCTATTAAATTATACTAAATGTAACTGTTCATATGTTACATTGCATTCACAAAATTATGTGCTACTTCAGATTTACTAATAGACCTACGCATCTATTTACATTTTACCTGACATTCCTAAGAAATGTTTACTCTCTGTATGTTTCAGAAATACGTCATTGTTTCTGGAGTTGTTGATCCCTCTTCACACATGAACAGACATTCACAAGTGGAGAATAAGATGGCGTGTGGTAACATAGATGTGAACTACAAGCTGTCATATAAATTGTGGGAGGACCAGAGTCAGGGATCCAGCACAATGTTGGACAAGGCAGATTGTTGCGGCATTCAAGAAATGACTGTGATCAGTAACATAGAATCAGCAATGGCTGTGAGCAGTAACATAGAATCAGCAATGGCTGTGATCAGTAACATAGAATCAGCAATGACTGTGAGCAGTAACATAGAATCAGCAATGGCTGTGAGCAGTAACATAGAATCAGCAATGACTGTGAGCAGTAACATAGAATCAGCAATGGCTGTGAGCAGTAACATAGAATCAGCAATGGCTGTGAGCAGTAACATAGAATCAGCAATGGCTGTGAAGACTAATATAGAAACAGCAATGGCTGTGAACACAGTTGAGAGACATTACAAGTGTGATGATTGTGGCGCTTCATTCAAGCAGATTGGCATTTTGAAATATCACATGAGAACACACACAGGAGAGAAACTGTACATGTGTGATGATTGTGGTGCTGATTTTTCTATACCTTGCCATCTGAAGCGCCATAAGAGAACACATACAGGAGAGAAACCTTACAAGTGTGATGATTGTGGTGCTGAATATTCTAGAGCTGATCATCTGAAGCGCCACAAGACAATACATACAGGAGAGAAACCTTACAAGTGTGATGATTGTGGTGCTGATTTTTCTAGACCTTGCAATCTGAAGCGCCACAAGAGAACGCATACAGGAGAGAAACCTTACAAGTGTGATGATTGCGGCGCTGTATTTTCTAGTGCCAGCATTCTGAAGTACCACAAGATAACACATACAGGAGAGAAACCTTTCAAGTGTGATGACTGTGGTGCTGATTTTTCTATACCTTGCAATCTGAAGCGCCACAAGAGAACACATACAGGAGAGAAACCTTTCAAGTGTGATGATTGTGGTGCTGATTTTTCTATATCTTGCGATCTGAAGCGCCACAAGAGAACACATACAGGTGAGAAACCTTTCAAGTGTGATGATTGTGGGGCTGCTTTTGCTAGATATGACAAGCTGAAATACCACAAGAGAACACATACAGGAAGGAAACTTTACAAGTGTGATGATTGTGGCGCTGTATTATCTTGTTCCAGTGGTCTGAAGTACCACAAAACAAGATAACACATACAGGAGAGAAATCTTACAAGTGATGATTGTGGCGCTGTCTTTTCTAGTGCCGGCATTCTGAAGTGCCATAAGAGAACACATACAGGAGAGAAACCTTTCAAGTGTGATGATTGTGGTGCTGATTTTTCTAGACGTTGCAATCTGAAGCGCCACAAGAGAACACATATAGGAGAGAAACCTTATGTGTGTGATGATTGTGCTGCTGCTTTTACTAGATCTCACGAGCTGAAATACCACAAGAGAACACATACAGGAGAGAAACCATACTTGTGTGATGTCTGTGGTGTTTCTTTTGCTGTAGCTAGCAAGTTAAAGTTCCACAAAAGAGCACATACAGGAGAGAAACCATACAAGTGTGATGATTGTAATCTTGCTTTTGCTAGACCTGTCGACCTAAGATTCCACAAGAGAAAACACACAGGAGAGAAACCTTACAAGTGTGATGTTTGTGGGGCTCTGTTTTCTAGAACTGATAATCTGATGTACCACAAGAGAACACATACAGAAGAGACACCTTACAAGTGTGATGATTGTGGAGCTGCTTTTGCTAGACCTGACAATCTGAACTGCCATATGGAAATGCATACAGGACAGAAGTGATACATGATTGGTGATTATGTTGCATGTTTAACGGCAATAATGCCATCTAAAGAACCTGGAGAAGAAAAAGAAACCACATGAGAGGAATCTTCCCTTTGCAAGAAACTCATGTGATCTCATTTAGGAGAAAAACCTTACTATTGTGGTCATTATAGTGCAGGAAAACTAAGTAAAAGACCCAGTTTGCATGCCTGGGGACCTTTCAGGCATAAGGATCCAGCCGATATATGTATAGACCAATCAGAACACGAGCGATAATGTGGTCAGTGTCATTCCATATAGAAAGTTATCAATTGAAACAAGAAAAAGATAAAAAGTTATCAATTGCAACAAGAAAAAGATAAAAAGTTATCAATTGCAATGAGAAAAAGATAAAAATTGTTATCAATTGCAACGAGAAAAAGGTAAAAGGTTATCAACAGTAGCTGTACTTTTGTATGGATATGAGACATTGACAATGAGCAGACAAGCTGAAAAACATCTGATGGTTGTGGAAATGTGGTTTCTGAGGAAAATGTAATGAATACCATGGACAGACAGAAAAACCAATGACCAAGTCCTACAAGAACCAAATGAAAACTGTAAACTGATTAGGCCGGTCTCCCTGGCAAAGAAGTTATTGGCTTTCTCCATAATCCCATATATTCACATGGGTAACGCAGCTGCACGAGATTCAGTAGTGGATCGTGTCGCGATGGTTACTTACGGGGGTATGTGAGCCGGTCGCTCAGAAAGCAATGGCAAACTACTGAAGGTAATCTTGCCAAGACATCAACAGCAGCTGAAAAATGCTGGTGTTGACTACAATGTCCTGTAAAAGATATGCAAGAGAAAACAAAAACTGATTAGAGACATTAGACGTAGACAGACAAGATTGTTTAGGCTCATTATGAGAAGAAATAAACTGCATAACTTGGTGACAACTGGTAAGATTGAGGGGAAAAGAACAAGGGGAAGGCAGAAAAGTAAATATCTGGAAGACTTGGCCACCTGGCATCGTTGACACCTTGCAGTCTTGACAGACCAAAGTATGTGAGTTGGAATGTGGCCAATATTCCATCACAATGTCTGGGCAGAGCTTCAGAGGAACATGTGGCGCCCAAACGACATGACCCCTCTCTCGGCCTAACCTTGTGTTGCCCAGAGGAATGGTAACCATTACGTCTGGCACAAGGTAGGCTGCAGACGCTGGCGGCTCAGCGTCAATCCTCCGAGACCTCACCACCACGAGCCGGTGGCAAGTTATGGCCAGACCCTGACACCCAAGGGACCCGGCTTAGAGGCGTTCAGCCAAGTCCCGCAGGTGAGGGCCTCGTACGAGCCCGGACCATGGGGGCACGCACATCTGTCGAACACAAAGTGTCCGACCTGTGTAAAGTGTGCACTATCGTCAGACTCTCCACCTGACTTTAGGCGGCCCCCGCGACCAGCAGGAATAGGCCCGCCAGAGTTTTTTTTTTTTTTTTTTTTTTTTAGCATATCCTTTTACAGGACTTAGCTGTCAACACCAGCATCTTTCAGCTGTATGTTGATCTCTTGGCAAGATTACGCTCAGTAGTTTGCCATTGCTTTCCGAGCGGCCGGCTCACATACCCCGTAAGTTACCGATGCGATTCGAACCACTGCTGATTTGAACCGTAATCACGTTACCTGACGAGAGTATACGAGATTACTGAACCGCAGGGGATATTGCCTGTCTATTTACAAGCAGATCCCCCATCCTTCCACTGTGCGGATCTCGCGACCGACGAGAATAGGCCCGCCGGAGATTATGCTCGTCTGCTGCGAACAAATCTCTACCGAGAGACTGAATAAGTAAAGAAACGATAAAAGTTGTGGTATTTCAATTGCGCTTGCGCTCCCACCTATGCTACACCCTTCATGTGTCTTCACAAAGTCGGACTAGAGTCAAGCTCAACAGGGTCTTCTTTCCCCGCTGATTCTACCAAGCCCGACAAAAACACATAGCTGATCCACGACTCTGGTGACAGTGTGAGATGGTGAAACATGACCTCCAACACTTATCTACATGGCACATGATGATGACGATTATACCGTCTGCCTGTGCTTCCCAGGAATGTGGTAATCACCCTAGCAAATATGGATTGACCCCAATCTGTTCTGTTCTTACAACCGGCCGGGGTTAATTATCTACGCAGATCATGTTTCATTTTGCCCATGCCGCTCGGGAGATAAGATTAACTACATGTCACTGTTGGTGTGTCCACATTTAATTAATTGGACAAAGTGTCCAGGTTTGTGTGTGGGTGCGCGCATGATATATAAAACAAAAAACAACTTTTATTATATTTTTCTCTTAAAATATTGTTTATTTAAATTAAAAATTAAATATGGCGGTTATATGGTCTGTATAGGGTTTTACAGCTGGCCTTAGAAATGTTTAACATTATTTTTGATTTAAATTAACAATTAAATATGGCAGTTATTATGATTAACTGGAAGCCAAGGCCAATTTTACACAATATTCAAAATGTAACGCAAAACGTAGCACATGCCTGAACATACTACATATCCCCAATGATGATATGAAAGAAAATAGCGACATCAAAATGTGGCATAGAAATAGAAGGGAAAAGAACACCAAAGTTTTGTAGGAATGATTTTGGCCTAATCCCTTGTGTTTACAATGTATACATTGATTGATTGATTGTATACATTGTTGTTGTTGCTTAAGAATAATCTAATAAGTGATGTATTAATGAAATAATGTATGAAAACACCAAGTGGATAATTTTAAATACCTAGGGGCATTTATAACCACATGGAAGAGAGATTAAGGGCAGAATAGGGCAGGCAAAAACCGCATTTCAGAAAATGAAGAGTATGTTATGCAATAAGTCAATATCAATGAATGTAAGAAAGAGAGTGCTGAAATGCTATATAGAACCAGTTTTGCTGTATGGCAGCAAATCTTGGAATGTAAATGAACAAATTAGGAAGAACTTAGAAGCAACAGAGATGTGGTTTTTGAGATGGATGTTGCAAATTCCTTGGACTGCCAGAGTAACTAACAAACGATTGCCTGAAAGAGGCTAATGAAACTAGAACACTATATACAATAATCATAAAGAGACAAACAGCTTTCTTTGGTCATGAGAAGAGAGGCATTGGAGAACATTGTGACGACTGGAAAGATTGAGGGGAAGAGAGGCAGAGGCAGACCAAGAGAAATGATGCTGGATGGATTGAGACGGTGGCATGGAGGAATATCATCAGGAGAGTTGATCCAAAACACCAAAGACCAAAATCTGTGGAGAGTCATGAACACCTCCGTCAGCTAGCAGGGTACTTGATGTGATGATGATGCATAAAGGCTAACATACAAGGTTAGCATAAACTGCATCACAGCCTCAGAACTTTTTTTTCCACAAAAAATTAAAAGCACCACCACCCACATATGTACAGTCACAAACTATTTAAATACTGACTGATAACAGACTAGAGGTCACCATATAAAACATATATAAACATCCTAATAATATATTCATCCCTTCCTATGATATGTCGCCCTAGCCTTACTACAACTATCATAATATGAATTAGCATTGTGTGGTTTTGTTGGTATGATTTTTGCATTATTCCATGTGTTGTTTTGCATATCCCTTGCAGGACGTTGCAGTCAAATCAGCATTTTTCAGCTGCTGTTGATGTACTAGGCAAGATTACGCTAAGTAGTTTGCCATTGTTTTCTGAGCGGACGGCTCACATACCCCGTAAGTTACCAACGCAGGGAGAACCGCTACCAATTCTCGCGCAGGTTACGTTACTCACGAGAATATACGGGGTTACGGAGAAAGACGTTAACCCCTAGGCCTGGGAGGCCAGCGTGTTTACAGTCTATATTGTTGTTGTTGCTTAAGAGTAATATAATAAGTAATGTGTTAATGAAGTAATGTATGAAAAGAGAGACAAGAACGGCAGAATGTCAGGTGGGCCTACAAGACGAATTTGTAACCCTCTGAAAATAAATTGCTTGATTGATTGTTCATTCTTTAGTCCTCTTTCAATGGCATCTCTTATTGTTGTCTACATTTGCTTAAAATGTTTTGTGGAACTGAAAATAACATTGTTATAATTGTTGTCTGGTTATTGGGGTAGGGATATCCCCTATCAAAGGAAATGTAAGACATCTCCTTTCCTCCGTTAGTCTACTGGATACCCTTGGAAAAGGTGGAGTACCTGTTTAGCCTCTCCACCCCCATCAGGGTTATGTTAAGCCATGAAAGCAGATGGTGGATAGAGTTTGAGAGCAGATGACAGATTGTTGTTGGTTATGGTCTGCGGCAATAGGCAGATGATCTCATTGGTAGAAACAATGGCTATGGCCACCAAGTAGTACAGTCACTGCCCAGAGAAAAAGCAACGGCAAACTACCTTCTGCAAAACTTGCCAAGAAACCTAACAACCATGAATGAAAACATAATAAGAAAGAGATCTGGTGGTGAGACACCCAGGCCAGGCAGATAAAACTGGGGAAGAGTGTGCCAGTACTAGTAATCATGACAGAGATAACCCTAACGGTGTTACCAAGGAAATGCCATGTGTCAGACTAAGAAGCAGAGAGTGAGACTAGGAACGTGGAATGTGAGAAGTCTGTATGAGGGAAAGCTCAAGGTAATGTGTGATGAGATTGAGAGGTTATACATTCAAATTTTAGGAATCAGTGAACATTGCTTGAGGGTCAAGGGGCATTTTAAAAATGAGAATGGATAAAATAGTAATTTAAAATCTGTTCACAACACTGTTCTGTAATGGTGTATGTTATTCTGATATTGATGTATGTGATTTATGATTTGATTTTAATGTTAGTTTGTCTCGAGAAGTGGCTGCAGTGTGTACATCAGTAAATCAGATATCAATATATATATATCTCTGTATGTGTGTGTGTGTGCGTGCGCGCATGCGTGTGCATGCAAGTTAGGTTGTGAGTTAAAGTGGTTTAGAGGAGAAGGCTATGACAACGGAGCTAATATGAAAGGAGTAAGAAAGGGTGTATAAAACAGAATGCTTTGAAAAATATACAAGGGCGTTTTATGAGCCCTGCGCATGTCATTCTATAAACCCAGTTGTGAATGATGCTGCGTCTTCGTCTACAGAAACAATAACTTCTTTTCAATTGTACTTTACACTTTTTTCCCCCCAGTTTTACAAAGCGTTGGAAAGTGCTAAATAAATATGTTTCACAATTAACTCTAAAACCAATGAGTGCTACTAGGTGGTCAAGCAGAGTAGATGCGTTAAATCTTTACAATTTCAACATTATTCCATTGTAATATTATTATCCATTATTGCATTATTCCAAATAATAGAAGTTGTCAACACAGATGCAGAAACTAAAATTAAAGCAAGAGGGTTAACAAAAATATTACAAATTTATATGCAGTGTAATTCTTTGGCATGATATGTTGTTTGAAATAAATTCAGTCTCAAAGCTATTGCAATCTGTGACTATAAATTTGTCAGATTGTGTAAGGATGATATCAGAAACCATACAAAAAGTGAACAGTTAAAGACAATCTGGATATGATCAGATGAAAATTGCTGCTAACGTGATTGCACTATAATTATTGTACCAGTCTCCAGTCAATACTTCCGGTCGAAAATGAATCAGATATACATGCAAATGATCTTCAAGAATTATTATGAAACCTTTGCATGTTTTAAATTAATTGTGCCAAAATAACTTAATTGCTACAGTCCTTTGAGAACAAAGTTTTAAGACGCATCTTTGGACCCATTAGGGATACACAAAGTGGAGAGTGGAAAAGAAGAAGTAACAAAGACATTTATGATCTGTTTAAGTCCCCGCTAATCACTGGTATCATGAAGGCTAATAGACTACAATGGCTGGGGCATATAGAAAGAATGGAAGATAATAGGGAAACAAAACTCGCTTACACTCAGGAAATAAATGATCGTAGACCCCGAGGTAGACCAAGAAGACGGTGGAGAGATAATATATATATACAGACCTACAAGCACTTGGAATCCATGACTGGCAAGAGAAGGTCAACCAGAGAGACGAATGGAGACGGATTGTATCTGCAGCAAAGAACCTCAATGGCTTGGAACGCTGAAGAAGAAGAAAATAACTTAATTACTTTGTATCCAAATACTTTTGTAGCTCTGAGAATTTTATTAACACTCCCTGTCTCTGTAGCTAGTGGGGAAAGGAGTTTTTCCAAATTAAAATTAATAAAACACTATTTAAGAAGTTCAATAAGCCAAACAAAACTTAAAAACCTCTCTTTAATTTCTATTGAATCTGCATTGGCTGCCACTCTAGACTACACAACCCTAATTAAGAATTTGCCACAGTTAAAGTTAGAAGGGTACAACTGTAGTAAATTGTTGTAGTTGATATCATTATTTTAAAGTAGTTTATATTTTTCAATAAAAATTGTATTCATACATTTTGTGCAGTTAAAAACATAAATCATAATCGAAGGTTATTTTAAAGAAAAAAACATTTAAGGGGTGGCATTTCGAAGACTTGCATCATACTGAGAAAATCTACCGCATGGCCCTGGATGTAGTCATTATCATGCCAGCCGCCTGCATTTCCCAAGACATTCCCTGGTGCTCCATTGGTTATATGATGTTAGCCTGTGGCAGAGTCTGTGGTAAATCCTATTCATTTTGCAAATATTGTGTATGGTTAACATTAATTAACTTTAGAATATACATACATAGGTATAGCTAGCAATAACAGGAGTTGGGGCGACAGCCAAACCAAGAATTTTGGCTGGAGTTGGCCTAACCAATTTGGCCAAACACAGCCAGCATGGCCACGGACCTGGTCATGTCACCCACCAGAATCCGAGAATCTTTCTATTCATGCAAAGATTTGCAAAGGTGACGGGTCGCGTGGAAGAGAGCTGTCTAAATTCAGCAGTAGACAAAATTTAACATCTGTTATCGCGAGTACAATTGTACCCTCTTTTTACCCGGGAAAGCTAACCTGGTCAACATGCGCCCGCAGAAGTCTGATGTGTTGGCCTAATGACGCAACAACGCAGCTCTGCTGTAAACAGGCACAGCGCAACTACGTCAGAGTGAGAGTCAGATGTCCTTCATATCACCCGGGAAGGCTAACCCGGTCAACAACCGCCCACATGTGTCGGCCTAATGGCGCAAGAATGCAGCTCTGCTGTAAGCTGGCCCAACGCAATCATGTCCGAAAAAAACTCTCAGGATGAACGCAGAAGAAGAAGAAGATACCCTCTTTTTGAAATTACAAAACCTCTGATCCCCGAAAAGTACATTTAATAGTGAAGAACCATTTTAAGGGGAAGGGAAAGAGTTGATACTAAACAATCCAGCTTCCAGAGATTATAAGTCAGGAGTGTAGGGTGCAGATCAGCGTCTATGAAGAGGAGGAGCAGAAGCCAGACCTTAGTCACCACTACAGCCTAGCATCTTGGAAAGGACGACTGAGTTAAGTGGCGGACATTCCCGTCTGCACCACACCTTAGTCAACAAATAACAAGGTCAGAGGCCGAATCGTACAGTCAGGGATTAAAAAGTTCGAGACAATAACGTAATAATCCAACTAAAAGACTCAAGTAACAGCTAGGAATCGGTCTCAAAAGAGAACGGGTATATGCAAATCCTCATATTTCTGTCGGTGTTTCTTTTGTGGGTAAGCGTTCAGTGTGTTATTGTAATAAAGCAAAGTGTAGATGTAATTTTACAACAGATGACTGTTATAATTTTAAGTACATTTAGAATAGTGATATAGTGTGACAGTGCGAAAGGTTGTACTAAACATTTGTCTTCCTTCTTCTTTCGTTCGCTTGAAATATGTCTTTAACTGCAATGTTGTCTCTTGTATGAATTTAACTCATAGAGTTTATCTTCCATTGTCGTCTCTCTAGGCCAGAAGATTTGCCTTAATATGTTATATTTTGGGCAGTCTTGGAGTATGTGCTCTGCTGTCTGTGACGCCAATTTACATGTGCACATGGCTGTTTCACCAATCTTGAATTTTGTATACATGTGGTTGCGTAATCTATTGTGCCCTGTTCTGAGACACAGAATAATTACTTGTTCTGGTCTCTCCATAATGTGGTAGTAATCTTGAGCAGATTTTGGTGGCTTTCTGACTGATTTGATCATTCTTTTATTTTGGTGGTATGTAACGGGCACATCAGGCTGTTCTTCTTTTTCTCCTTCCTTAGCCAGTTGATCAGCTCTGTCGTTTCCGGGTACTCCACAGTGGGATGGTATCCACTGTATGGTGACCTTATGCTGACAGCTAAGTTCAGAAAGTAGTGTCCTTTCAGTACTGGCAATTTCTCAGACAGGAGTGCCTTGAGTAGCCTACTGATTTTGCATCTGTCAATAGCACCACAGGTTGTCTACCTTGGCTGATATTTAGTAATTTCTCTGTTGCTATCTTGGTTGCCTCAATTTCAGCATCATAATTATGGTAGTACTTTCCTGTTGGTACTCTGGCTGTGTCCCTAGTATTATTGGGTATTCTATGTACACACCCGCTCCTCCATTTTGAACAGCATTTTGTGCTGACCCATCTGTGTAGACTTGGATCCAGAGGTCCTGAGGGTATTCTTCATCAAGGAAGCTGAGAGTGGCTATTCTGCGCTGTACACTGTTCTGTTCTTCCTTGTAAAATATTCCTCTCACTTTTGTCTGGATTTGTAGTGATAGTCTATGTTCATCTTTCCATGGAGTTCGTTCTGGAATAGTTTTCAGGGGGATACCAACAGTGGGCAGATCGGTGGTTTCTCTGCAGAGTCGTTTGGCCTGGTGGATAAAACTACTTCTTTTCAACTGCCCCATAGCTAAGTTTTCAAATCTGTTCTTCATAGGGTGGCCTGGCAAGCTGAGGAACTTTTCTGCTTGTATTAGCATTTTTGTATCTCTGTGCTCTCTCAGTGCTTCTGTCCTACCCATCTTCTCCATTTCCACTATAGGGGTTGATCTCATCTCTCCTGTGGTGATTAAGTGCTTGATTTTGCACCTTGTCCAGCTCTTTTAGTGTGGTTTTTTTATGCACCACGCAGTTGATCCGTATTCCAGGTGTAGTCATATGCTCCGTTGATAAACTTTGCTAAGTATTCTCCCACTGGCACCCCATGTGGTTCCACTTAGTTTTCTCAGGATGGCTATTTTCCTTCTGCTTTTGCAACTGCTTTGTTGATGTGCTTTCTCCATGTCAGACTCATCAAATATTACTCCAAGGTATGTTGGTTCTTTATCTTCTCTTAGGGGTGATTCATTTATCTGCATGATCCCTGCCTTTTGTTTTGGAGAGAGGGTAAATAGGGTGGTGCTGCACTTGTCAGTGTTTATGCTGACACACCATCTATTTGCCCATGTAACAACTGTATCTACAGCTCTTTGTAGCGATCTGGTGGCCACTGATGCATGTTCATTTTTGCTCCATAGAACCAGGTCATCCGCGTACATTGCCGCTTTAACTCCATGCGATAGATTAGCAACAAGATCATTGATGAAGATTAGGAAAAGTGTGGGGGACAAGACTCCGCCCTGACGCAGTAGTACTTTCTTGCTCTTGAGTCCGTCTATCTGTACTCCGGCTCTTCTGTTGTGCAAGTATGCTTTCACCCATTTGTACATTCTTCCATTGACTTTACAGTTTCTCAGTTTCTTCATCAGACCTTCTTTCCAAACTTTGTCAAAGGCTTTCTTCAGATCTAGCCATGCGCAAATACCGGCTACTTCTCTTGGAATGCATTCTGAATTTCTTGAGAGAGGTAGGTTTTATCTTCCGTAGAATAGCACTGCCTATAGCCGGCCTGCTGTGGCACAAGGATGTTTTCACTTTCAATGTACCACTGCAGTCTGTGATTGATTATGTGCTCCATTGGTTTGCAGAGACAGCTGGTGAGTCTAATAGGTCTGTAGCTGGAGGCAATGAAACTATCCTTCCCTGATTTTAGGAGGGGTATCATGATTGCTTCTCTACAGGCTTGTGGAACACTGCATAAGGTCCAGCAGTTATTGAAGATCTGCAACAGCTTTGCTATGGCCCCTGTTCCTAGGTTCCTGATCATTTCATTGGAGATACCATCAGCTCCTGGTGAATTTCTCGTTTTCAGTTTTGATATGGCTAGCTCCAGTTCGCTGATTGTGATAGGTGCCCCCAGAACCTCAGTAGTATTTCATTCTATCCTGTATGTTGCCATTTCTCTCAAATCTCTTGTTGTTTCTCTGGACTAATTTCGATATTGTTATCTTGTGCGAATAAGTCCGCAAAATGTCAGCTGCTTGCTTTCCTGTTAAGATTTTCCCATCTTTATTTAGTGCAATTTGTGAGTTTCTCCCAGTGCCCTCATCGTTAAGTTGTTTTATTAGCTTCTACAACTTCCTTGTGTCTCTTTCAAAGTTCAGTGGCTCTGTTTTCTCCTGCCAGCTTTTCCATCTAGACTGCAGCTTGGCCCTTTGAAATTTGGCTTTTACGTGCTGGTATCTATTGTGGTGCTCGTGGCTGGGTTTGGCCTCTGCTCGCTTTCTACACACTTCCACATCATTATGCAACTGTTCCAGCTCACTACTCCAGTAGGGTTTATAATGTTTACAGGCTCCTCTTGGTACTGATTGTCATGCTGCCTGTAGTATGCAGTTCCCAAACATTTCAACTATTTATGTCTTTCTGTGTTCAGGTTTCTAATCAGTATGCTGGTGTGATGCCTGTACATTTCCCAGCCTGCTATCTTGTAGTTCCACCTCGAGATGGTGCTGCTTTTATTTACAAGCTCATATTCTACAGTTAAAAAGACTGGCCGATGATCACTGCTACCAAGTTGTTTCCCAACAATTCGCTTAATGTTCCAATCCAGGTCTGGTGAATGAAAAGCCAGGTCAAGTGTAGTTGTAGTGTGCCATGATCTTGAGTAGAAAGTATGTGGGTCATACGTCTAGTTAATCAAGATGAATCTATTATCATCCTGCCAGTCTTCCAGTCTGTCTCCTCTCTGGTCCAAGTGATCATAGCCCCAGCTCTGCGAGTGGCTGTTGAAAACACCACATACAATCATTTATTCTTTTAATGGTAGTGTGTCCAGTGCCTGTGGGCAGTCACTTGGACAGTAGTAATTGATCAGATGTAGGTCTGTATTGCCTGTCTTAAGTTGAAGTGTCTGATACTCAATCTCTTCCTTGTAAACTTCAATTTGGGAAGCAGTGTTGTTAATTTTTACAAGGGTCAGTATCCCACCCTTTCGCCTGTCCTTTCGGTCAGATTGGTAACACTTGTAGCCTCTGCTTTTGAAGGCTATATTGTCATTGAGGTGAGTTTCTTGCAAGCAACATATGCTTACTTTTTCTTGGTCCAAGATGTTTTCTAGTTCTATCTTTTTTTGTTGTTGCTGACTCCGTCAGCATTCCAGTGCATTATGTTTTACCTTTGTTTGGTATGGCCAGACGCTCTATTCTCAGGTCCCCAGGCTCCTCAGGACATCTGAGAAGGACCTCCAGTAGTTGTGGTTGGACCCTTTCGAGGCATAGGGCCCGGCACTGCACCTGTCTGGGGGTCCAAAGCAGGGTGAGCACCATAACATTTAGCAGTAGTTAACATATTTCATGGCATAATTTCGTGGCATCCTGATTTCTGTGGTGTGCCTCCCAGCTGGTTGCCTCCGTCTTCAGCATCTTTCCTTTGCAAGAGCAGACTGTGGTCTTACCCGAGTTTAGATGTGTAGGCGCACACACACGTGTCTGTGCATGCATGTACGCGCATACACATCTAGAGCATACTGGTTATTTTTTGGTGCCAGACTCGCCGCCGCCCCTTCTCCTCTTAGTTAAAAAATTTCCGCCAGGAGTTGGACTTTTACTGCAGAGGTGATGAATGCACGAGCCACTGGGGTATTTATGCAAGGTTGAGCGCTCACCCCAACTCTGCACCCCAGCTACACACAGCAACATGTGGAACCATTTGTCTTCCTATCTCAGTGTTGTGAGAAAGTGTAAGACTGGGGGATCTTATACTTCCTAGGCATAGTGAAGCAGGATAAATAGGTCTGCGATCTTTATTCATATATTGCTGTTCGCCTTACTTTCCTTCGCCTGGTCACTGTTGAGAAGTCTGTACCATACCTGGGACCTGTACATTCATACAGCGTAGACCTACGAGCCATTTTGGTCTTTTCTTCGGCAGTGAATAATTTTTCATTCAGAAACTCTACTTGTCGCTACTTTTGTGTGGGAATCCTATCAATAGTTAGTGGCCATGCTACATAGTCCCATTGCCAGATACCTCCACTGGGGTGTGTTTGGTTGACTGGTGATAATATGTTAGGTTGTATTAATGGTTTCACATACATACAACACTGAATTGCTCTTGAAAAATAAATGGGTGAATGTAGACATAAAGACTCAAGGGAAAGTTACAGCGGCAGCTGTCTTAAAGATTGTTGTAACTGGATACACAGCCTTTCACACTCAAAACAGCAGGTGGAGGCTCATATCATAGAGTTTATTGTCACTGTAAACACAGCCTTGTACACTCAAACAGCAGGCAGAGGCTCATATCATATAGTTTATTGTCACTGGATACACAGTTTTGTACACTCAATTAGCAGGCAGACGCTCATGTCATAGAGTTTATTGTTACTGTATACACAGCCATGTAAACTCAAACAGCAGGCAGAGGCTCATATCACATGACATTCATATTGAGACATCTTTCACCTTTACTGCAAGTTGAATAAAAGATAGACCTCACAACAACAATCAATCCGTCTGTAAATGCACCTCTTACCTTCTTAACACCTTATCATGATAGAGCTCTGACTGATATTGTGGATGTTTACAACTGTAAGTCGCACAGCCTGACAACACAGAGCTGATAACTTGAACGGACGTACCGTGATCACTTTATTCACTCACTCGCTCATTGATAACTGTATTCACTCGTGCATCAACATGATTCTCACTCCTTGCTCTTGACAATGTCCCCAAGATGTTAACAATATGTCAGATGATGTTTATACTGGATGTAGGAGACGCTAACTGATGAACTATGTTTACTTGTGTAACGTTGATTAGTCGTGGTTCCAACTTCAGGGCAAAGGGTCACCCCGTAATGCTCCATTCCTGTGTCAGTCAAAAGCACACAGAATGATCCTGTCTGTCTCATGTGAAAAGTGGAACAGTGAGCTGTCCCTACAAACCAACAGCACACACAGACAAAGATGCATGTTGTTTTTCTAGGCCAGAAGGTTTTCCTAGATATGTCGTATTTTGGCAAGTCTTCGAATATGTGATCTGCATTCTGCGGCACCAATCCACGTGTGCACAGGGCTGATTGGCCAATTCAGGCACCTGATCTGGAGCATACACCTTCAATCCTCTCTGTCATTTGATATTTGATGTGGTCGTTGTTGCTTATATTATTATTTGTTAGTCATTAAGCTATCCATTACACATAATTATTACTTAATTTTAACATGTCATAATTCTAACATGAAGCAATATAGCAGAGACAGGAAATTTAAAAAAAATTATCACTGCATGTTGTTATATTTTATATGCCAAATATACAATGCTAAAGCTGTCATACAATCTCTCTCATACGTCAACATATCACAGATTGATTGTGAAGTTACAGCTGGATAAATTGTAGGGATGCTGATTTCCTGCAGTGACCAGTGTATGATGAAATTAATATGGATACAATGGCAGGAAACCTACATTTATAACTCTTTCTTACCAAATAATTCACTATACATTTTTGGAAACTCAAAAAAAAAATCACATTATTTTAACAAAATAAATGAAATTAATATTAACAAGACACTCATAATGTACTTAATGTTGCAATGCCAAGTTTAGATGCCAGGTCATTCTGTGGAGGAAATGAAGAAGAAAAAAACTAATGTGAATAATTTCAGTAGTTATAATGTGATACAATTTCATACATAAACATTTCCAGCTATGCTGGCTGTGAATCCCGGACAATTAGTCAACAAGCAAAAGAATCCCTAGAACCCTCTGAGAGATATTTTTACAGTAAAATGCTGAACATTCCTTGGAAAGCCAAAATAAGTAATCTAAACATTGTGAAAGAGGCTAAAATACAAAGACATCTTATTAAAAAAAAATAAGAGAAGTAAAGCCATTTGTTACCACTTTATGAGCAGACAATAATTATAATATGTTGTGATAACAGGAAAGATGTATGGAAAGAGGTATAGAAAAGGGACATCTTATAAAAAAAAAAGTTGCTTAAAAGACGACAGGGTCGACTTCATTGCACCGGGTTTTATCCCATATGGCTCGGTCTCTTTCCGCAGCACGGAAAGCGTCGCACAAAGCACGAACTCCGTAGCTCTAGCGACGACCCACAGGAGTCTCTGAAAAATTTAACTCGTGAACCAAAGGACGCGGCCCGGAATCGAACCGACAACCTTTGGAGCCCGAGTTAAACGGCTTGACCACTTCGCCATGAAGACTCCAGACATCTTATAAAAAACATGATAAACCGAAGCCATTTTTACCACTTTATGAGCAGGCAAAAATGAGAATATGTTGTGACTCCTGGAAAGATGTATGGAAAGAGGGATAGAAGAAGGTAGCAAGAGAAGATTCTTGACAGTCTTGTGTCATGAGACTGAAGGGTATCAGCATACAAACTGATATATACTGTTGGAGATCACTAGATGTGGAGAAGCATGACCTTCTATGCCAGTTGGCAAGGCACTTGATGATGATGATGATGAAAGTTATGGTATTATGGATGATTAATTTATAAAGTTTGATAATACTAGTACAGATCAAAGAAGGAAATAGAACAACAACCTTTATACAAACATACGCCCCATGTAATGACACTTACAGCGACGAAGACAAAGACGAATATTTTGATAAACTTGCAGACACGTTAAATAATGTCAAGGAGACAGATGAACGAGTTGTGATGGGTGATTTTAACGGACGAATAGGCACACGAAGAACACCATGGGAGGATTGCATGGGGCCATTCAGCGACACAGAGACTGATTGTAACAGCAATGGTCAACATCTACTCAACATATGCTCGGAACATGGACTAATAATCGCAAATAGTTTTTTTCAACATCGTCGTAGCCACACCAAAACCTGGTATAAATGGAATGACATAGACCAAGCATCTCAAATGTACTTTATTCTAATTAGGAAATCAGACAGAAGGCTACTATTAGATTCAAGAGCACTTCCAAATACAGATGTTGATACTGATCACAAACCAGTCATAATAAAAAAGATTTCACCTCAGAAAAATAAGAAACAAAAAGATAACAACACATGTTATCAATTATAGGAGGCTGCAGGAAAATACGGTTAAGGCAATGCTAACCTTAAAAAATTTAATTCCATAATACTTAATTTCTATGTTCTTTTATGGGATAGGGTTTGATATTAAAGACTGCTGATCGATAAAATATTGTCAAATTGACTTTGCACTTAACGATTGCTATGGAAACCAAGATAAACAGCGGCCATCTTGAATTTCTTAATGTACCTCTAAAACATTTATTTTTTAATGTACAGGCTAAATTCTTTGTTTTATGTGTAAATAAATAGACCCTTTACAAGTTGAGTAGAAAATGTTAATGATATCTCTTTGCAGTTTTTTTTTTTCAAAATGTGAAAATGGTAATGACATTTTTCATGACATTTTTTTTTTTTTAGTATAGCACAAAAACTAAAATGTAATTTTCAAGATTAATCTACTCACAATGTAAGTGATATAATAAAGAATATCTCTGCAAAGTTTGAGTGAAATCTAACGAATAGTTTTTAAAACAATTGTACTTATGTATAAAAAACTGGCGAAATGAGAAAACGGGGAAAAACTAATTATGTTTTTGTTTTTTATTACTAATGCACTCTTTTACGGAGAGTCCCATGATTGGGAGAAAAAAAGTGTTAAACTGAACCTTGAGTGTTAAAATTGTCCTGCTGAATATGCAGGACCTCCCTCCAGAGCATGCAGCTCACCTTGTCTCTTCAGTTTGGCCGCTCGTACATTGTCGCGTCTTTTAGTTTGTTTGTCCTTCTTGTACTTCAGACTATTTCTTACTTGCTTCTGCATCCTAAATGTTCCTAGTCTCTGCATATGCAGGCCTGTAGAAAGTCCATAAAACTGGGCAGTGTCTTGGGCAGCAGCAGCTCCAAAGTTGAACTCTCTTGCTGCAGTTACAACTGCAAACTGAATGCGCTTGCGAGAGGCAAAGTTGTCTTTAGTGCATCGAGCCCATATCAAGCTGTGTAAACACTCATTTCAATTCTGAGTTTGTCCTGACACACATCTACTAAGTAGTTTAGTTTAGTTTGCGCAGTGCTGTTCCAAGGCGTTTACTGACATGGTTGATACACTCCTCTTTGTCTATCTGAATGTCATCCCCATATGGTTTGATCTTGGTAAGTTCCGCAAATGTTTTTATGTCACCATCAGAAAGTATTGACGTGTAGCGAAGTTTATGACGGGCCACAGACCGTCGCCACAGCACCCTTCACCTCCATCATTCCAGCAGATTCTTTGAAATTGTTGTCACAGTTTAGAAGATGTTCTGCCTTCCATGCTGCAAATTCATCTGGTTTGTCCCTGGAAAGTGTCTTACCAGTGGTTTCACACACCTGGCAATATGTGGACATAACATGGGCATCTATGCAAACTCCTGTAAGAACATCCACTGCACAGCCAACTCCAATGTGGGATGTGTGGCCTCTAGTCAGCCAAGTGCCATCAAAGCTGACACTAATATCTAGCACATCATTGTCATGTAGAGTTATGCCTGACTGTTGTGCATGAGCCTGTCGAACATACTTTACGGTTTGAGAAAAAACAGTGTCCTCCAGATCTTCTATCTTTGAATATAGTTTATTCGCTTTGCTGTGAAATGTTTTGTGATGAATACCTTGCAGGTTCATATTTTCACAAAAATTATTAAATGATTGATTGATTGATTGATTTAGGAACCGACATCACAAAATTATTAAATGTTGTTGCACCCATCCCACAAACTAATGCTGAATATATTGACTGGCTGTTGACAGCAAAAGATCCATTACTTTTTTCAGATAGGTATCTTCCACACACTAATTCTTCACAACAAGAGCAGTAAACCTCTGCATACACAGCTAATCCCTTGGCTTTCTTGCTGTCAGTTTTCAAAATAAGACTATCATTTTTACAAAATGGACAACATAACAATTTGATTATTGCCTCAATTTCTGAACAATCAACTCTGATTACTCTGTGTTCCCGTTTTTTATATCCATTGTCGTCACCAGAATCATACTTGCTGCTAGTGGATGTTGTGTATTTATACGTATCTCTTTTAAATTGGCTTCGGGTAATAAAAGAATCACTTCCACAACTTTGAGAAGAACACGATAGCACTGATTCATTCAGATTCACTGTCAAAACACTTGGATTTGGAAGAAGTGGCATGGGTCGCTTACTTTCAGAATTATCTGTATCGTTTACGACGTTCTGATAGGCTTTTCGCTGCTTACGAGCATTTGCGAGGTGTAGTCTGAGAGATTACTTACATTGACTAGATGACTGGATGTTAAATTTCTTAGAACGAGGCATATTTCAATGCGTGTCAGTCTGTCGTCAACAATGAACTTTCAGCACGTCGCCAGGTGTAAACAACACAAAGCCGCCATTTTGGAAACCCACGTGATCAATTTCAGCCATCGGCGAACGCGGATTGCTTACGATGTTCCATATATGGAAGTTTCCGGAAGATGATAGACACGAATAAACCCGATGTACACAGAAGAGCTTCCGATTAGACGAACACGGAGTATCACGAACAGTTACGGAAGTTCACGACCTTTCCAGGGATACCTTACACGCGCGAGTCGTGTTTACCTGAGATATCGTTGCTAGGATTTGAAAACCGTCAATTTTGCAACAATTGTCAATAATTAGACAATTTGACACAGAGGGTGGGTTCAGTAAATTATGAATATTGCATAAAAATAAGTTTTTAAACAAAAACAAGTACAGAATCTGATAGAAGACATGATAAGGTGTCTAAAAATGAACTATTCCAAAAATAGCTAAGTTGACCAAAAATCGATGTTTTTACTGCCGCACATCGCCTTAAAGATGAATTCGACCAAGAAATCCAAGACCTACATAAGAACATCCCTGATGACCACTCAAGCGTAGATAAGGAATGGACATGTTTCAAAGCTGCCATGCTCGACACACTGGAAAATAAATGTGGAACAAGGAAAGTAGGGCAGGACAAAAGATTAAGAACAGCCTGGTGGAACAACGAAGTTAAAGATAGTATATTCAAAAAGAAGGCAGCATTCAAAAAGTGGATCATAACTATATCTGAACAGGACTATATTACTTATAGAATAGCACGACGTAATGCCAAACGAACAATTAGAGCATCTAAAGATGAATCCTGGAGAATATACGGTGAACAGATGGCGACCCTTAGCAAAGACTGCCCAAGAGAATTTATAAACGTGTCACCACAATGAGAAACAGAGATGCATGTTACAACCCAACCATTATCATAAACAGCAAAAGAGGTATACCGATATTTAATCCACAACAAAGACTAGCACGGTGGGCAGAATACTTTCAAGAACTACTTAACCCCACACATAACATAGAAAACCTCACTTTTGTGCCTAAATGCCAGGGACAGCAAGAACCAAATTTCATACCTGCAGAAGTCAAAGCAGTTATACAGAAAAGTCCTAATAACAAATCACCAGGTGCAGATGGAATAACCACAGAAGCTATTCAGGCCTGTGGGGAAACCAGAGTTAAATGGCTAACAAGACTTTTTAATATAGCATGGGAAGAAAGAAAAGTCCCAGATTGCCAACAGGCAATAATAGTACCAATATGGAAAAAAAAGGCAATATGAGAGAGAGTGAAACATACAGAGGTATATCACTCCTGAGCCATATAGGGAAAATGTATGCAAAACTTTTGGAACAAAGAGCTAGACCAATAGTTGAACAACAGTTAAGCAAAGCACAATTTGGTTTTCGGAAAGTTAAAAGTTGTACTGATGCATTATTTACACTTAGACAAATTTGTGAAAAACCTATCAAATATAGTGACCAGCAGAATATTGTGTTTGTAGATCAGGAAAAGGCTTTCAATAGAGTAGACAGATACAAATTATGGACCATCCTTGAAGACTATGGGATACAAGGGCAACTGCTAGAAAACATCATAGCCATGTACCACTCAAGCCAAAGTGCAGTAAGAACACAAGAAGGTATATCAGATATGTTCACAGTCAATACAGGAGTGAGGCAGGTATGTGTGCTCTCTCCCCTGCTATTCAATATCTACATGGACAGAATTTCTAAAGAAGCAAGTCTCGACAGAACAGATTCAGAAAATTTAGAACTCTTTACTCCAGATGAAACAACTAACCCACAGGGAATAAATGAACTTCTATTTGCAGATGATCAGTGCCTGTTTTACAGCGATGAGGGCAGACTACAAAATCATATTACTAATCTGAGTTCAACCTGCAGCAGATACAATATGAGTATAAACACAGCCAAAACCGAAGTAATGCAAGTTAGCAGATCGCCAGGCCCACTAAGTATACAGATAAATAACACAACTCTGAAACAAGTTAAAGAATTCAAATACCTTGGAAGTATGATCACAGAAGATGGCAGATTGGACAGAGAAATTGAAATCAGATGCCAAAAAGCTAGTGCACTTACATATCAACTATCACCCTTACTGAAACATCCAAACATACCCATGTCCGCAAAACGACAGATAATAAACAGCATATTCACACCAACCCTATGCTACCAATCTCAAACCTGGACTTTATCCAAATTACACCTTCGCAAAATCAACACCTGCAAAATGAGATGCCTGAGGAGAGCTGCCAACTTAACAATCCGAGACTGAGTAAGAAATGTTACTATCAGACAGACTGTGGGATCAACACCTTGTGCCACATTTATTGAAAGACGGAAGATCAAGTGGTTTGACCATGTCGTTAGAATGCAACATCAGCAACTACCATTACTGGCCTTACATCAAAGATCATCTGCGACGAGACCACGAGGACGTCCAAGAAGAAAATGGATTGACGACATCGAAGACATTGTACAACCATACGGAATGACACTATCCAGTGCCGCCCACCGGGCGCTGGAACGCAAATTATTCCTCCCCATGACGCTTGACGGCAGAAGTGGAAGATGATGATGATAATAATGAATTTATAAAGTTTCAAGATTTTCTTTCAATGAGAGAGGACTAGAAAGCCACCAGTGTGTGCCTGCCTCGAGTAAAACGGGGCTTCTTAGCACTACTTGCATCAAGTTTTCTGTAGTAATTTATTTCACAAAATAAGGTTTCCAGCTGACGTACGATTTCTCACAAGACCTTAATGGAAGGAGGAGGAAAACGTGTTCCTCGATCATTTAATGAGAAAAGAAGCATTGGAAGACACTGTGGCAATTATAAAGATCAATGGTAAAAGAGGCACTGCAGAAAAAACGGAATGATGCTGGATGGATTGAGGCATTCACATAGAGTAATATCACCAATAGAATTGATCCAGGACACAAAGATCTGTGGAGGTGTCATCACACGCATCATTCATATGTCTAAAATGCACATCTAAGTCAATTATATACTTTGGCACTCAACAGAAATATCAGCCTCAATTTCTGGTTTCCAGTCTTTAAGAGTGAGTTTTCATTTGTCAAACAATATATCTCCTCCGATGTGTCTCCACCTTGCCGTGGTGGGGGAGCTTGAGTGTCCCACTGACTCCAAGTGCTATGCCGATGGATATTAACTACATATTGGACAGCTCTTGGGATAGGGACCAGACTAAGAGAGACACAACCTGCTGCTCTGCAGGTAGACTGAGGATAGCAGTCAAAAGTTTAAATCAGGCGCACGAAGGCAGAAGTTCTTGGTCCGGACACAAGCACTAAGGCTCTCGCTGAGGGATAAGGCTGAACACCTCTAAGCCATTAATTCTTGGCCCTGAGAGCCGGACCGATATAAACCTACCGAAAAATGAAGGTGAGAGGCTAAGCACGCTACATGCTTAGTTCAGATACTTATTTCGAAGGTTCTCAGCTAGGGGTTCCAAGGGATCCCCGGATGAGAGGGCCTGGCCGTTTATAGCTCACCGATGCATGGAGGTAAGGTGCTGAGCCAGCAGCACATGTAGCCTACCTCGTGAGCACTAAAGGAAGAAAAGCGCCCCAGTCGCACGAAATGGTTATGAAAAATATGGAACGCTTGGCTAGCGAATTCATTGCGTGGTCCGAAGTCCGAAGTGAAAGCTTACTGAGTGGATGTTGTCCGCAGACTGTCTGTTCCTGGTTTGTGCTTGAGCGAACAGTGGCAAGCGAAAGGCCCAATACATGGAAGTGAGGAATCAAAGCAGCCATGAGCAGTATGTGACAATTCCTCGGGTGAGCCCTATCTCAGAGCAGTATGTGCCGGCTCTGCAATGATGGAAGCCGCCTTGGATAGCAGGGAATGCCCATGGCCTGCCCTGACCTTCCCTTGCGGGCTGACCGTGATGTCTCTGACCGTTCTATCTTGACCAGCTGAGATGTGGGCAACATCACAACAATAAGTCTAACGTGTCTCGAAACATGAGAAAGGCTAACCTCATTAAAAATGCCCACAGAAGCCGGAAGTGCCGTCCTACGGGTGGCAAAATAAAAATTGGCACTACGCATTTACGTCCGAGTGAAATGTCTCTTCCGAATGTCTCTCGTGCTAGGAACAGATCTAACTACCTAGTTTCCGAATGCCGCTCTTGTTTGGAACAGCTCTGACTAGGCAGTTTTCAGAATGTCCGTCATGCCTGGAACAGCTCTGACGGGCACAACGATAAGCACATGTCCGAACCGAAAACTCGCTGAGTGGTTACCGTCTGCAGACCTGCCTTGTTTGTGCGGGAACGGTCCGGCACGAATGAAATGCCCAATATATTGAAGTGAGGAATTAAAGCAGCCATGAGCAGGACATGACGATTCCCTTGGTGAGCCCAGCACCAGGGCGCTATGTGTCAGCTCTGCAATTATGGAAGCCACCCAGGATGGCGGAAAATGCCATGGACTGTCCCTGCTTCCTTTGAGGGATATGACCGTTAAGTCTTCGACCGTTCCAACTTGACCAGCTGGGAGGTGGACGGTACCACAAAAGTGAGAGTCTCCCAGGAATGCTAACCTGGTCAAAATTGCAAGCTAAAAGTCGGATGTGTTGGCCTAAGGGTTTCGACCCAAGGGTGCATAACGAGACACACCGCAATCGCATCTGAAAAAACACTCCGGATGAATGCAAAGAAGAAGAAGAAGAAACAATATATCTAAGTTCTCATTTATCCTCTAACAATCTATCTGGGTTCTCATTTATCACCTAACAATCTGTCTGTGTTTTCACTTATTGTCTAACAATATATCTGAGTTTTCACTTATCGTCTAACAATCTATCTCTCTACATAGATCACAATTCTCAGAAAGAGTGTTTATTATCTTACAGCATATTTAATCTGGTTAGCATGGTAGGGAATGCCTCCAAGTTTATCACATTTGGACATGTGCTTCTTCTCAGGATCACCTGGGACCAGAACTTCTGTCTCACCTTCAGCCTGCAACAACAGAAAAATTTACATTATAAAGCTGAACTTTTCTTGTTTTAACTCTTAAAGAACATGAATTTCTTCCATGCTTGATGAAGTAGTTTCCCGTCTCTTTCTTAAGTTAAGTTAGTTGCATAACCTTTACAGGATGCCACTGTCAACTTCAGCATTTTTTTGGGGTGATTTATTGGCAAGTTTACGTTCAGTAGCTTTTTCTTAAAGGTAATTTATTTTCATAGTTCTGTTTCTTCATATTTACATTCATGTTATCATGGTTATAGAAGAAATATATAAAAATTATAACCAGGACACAAGGAACAAAATATGTTAGCTGTAAATAAACAACATGAAAGGACAGAGGGAAAAGTACATACACACAGTGATCACAATATAACAAGACAATAACATCAGCAAATGAGGGGAGCCATCTCTATGAGGGTACACAGGTATTGGGTGAAGATACAGGGTTTGATCAATGCATAGGCTTTGAATTTTTTCAAGAACTATTGGCATCTAATAATATAGAACATCCTGATTTATTGAGTAGCGAGATAAAATTCCAAGCCTTCGCAGATAAGGGTGAAAAATAGTAGGCCCTGATTGCATGTTAAAAATACCACAACGCTGCCCTGGCAAAATTTTTTTTATTTTTTATTCTTTGCACATCTCTAACAGGATGTTGCAGTCAACATCAACATTTTTCAGCTGATGTTGATGTACTAGGCAAGATTACGCTCAGTAGTTTGCCACTGCTTTCTGAGTAACTGGCTCACATACCCGTAAGTTACAAACGATTCTCACGCAGGTACGTTAATCACGAGAATATACAGGATTACGGAGAAAGACGTTAACCACTAGGCCAGGGAGACTGGCTGCAAAATTGTTAGGAAAGGTAAACCTACCTACAGGTAGACAGAGCCCGTTGCCTTGGATAGAATCTGACTAGAAGAAGTAAACCTTCCACAAATGCATGCATAGTCAGACACACTGAATTATGAGGTGCATAAGCAGATATGACTCACACCCCTTGAAAATGGGGTGTGAGTCCAGACAAGGAAGACATCAGCAAGTGCATCCTTTTGCGACAGTTCATTACATGCTGAAGACTTACTACAGAAAGATAAAACTACTTTTACATTTTATACATGTAACATTCATGCATCTGAAACTCCATGCTGGTCTATCTGCCAAAATGTAATAAGAAGAAGATTGGAATTTGTACAAGATGTACATTGTTCATCTAGAAAACAAACTAACATTACTCGCTGGTTTCACATGTCAAATTTAGCCACATCATTCAACTATAAATCAAACATTTTCTGGCTCCAGTTGTTAAATTGAGCTACACTGTTCATCTTCAAAACAAAGAGAACTTGCTACATGCATCAGAAGAAGAAAGTCCATATTCTATTTGCATGCCATGAGAAAGGAATAACTGGAGTATGTTGTCACAACAGGAAAGTTGGAGGGGAAGTGGGGCATGTGTATACCTAGTGAGAAGACGCTGGGCAGTTTAACATCATGGTATGGAAGACAATCAATATCAGAAATGATCAGCCACAAACCAAACAGAGGGCTGTGGCCACACATCATAGACTATAAGAAGAACAATACTTACTAGATTCAGCTGTAAAAATTGAGGCAAATTTCTCATCTGCAAAACAAAGATTACTCACTGGTTCTAGGTTCCTTAAAGTATTGTTGAGCTCAGTCAGTCTGTCAGAAAATCCTGGTGCAAATGCAGATGGATCTATTGCTATATAGCACTGGCCCTGCAAAAAGCAAACTATACTTAAATGCTACATTTTTACACACTGCTTGTATAATAAATGGGTATACATTATAATACATATTATAACAATCATTGGGAGCCATGTCAGACATACGAGGGTTTAAAAAAAAAAAAATGAAAACTGTAAAAGTGTGATAGAAATTACAATAACCAAGCCATTGCCTTGTAACAATGTCAATATTGTTGTTAAGGATGTCAAGAGTGTTAAGCATGTGACATCACAGTGTCAACACGGTGACTTCATAAAGACAGTTTACAGATGGCTGCCCCACTTTCGACATGCACCTAAGATGAGCAGCGTTCTGTTATCTGTTTTTTGATAAATGAAGGGGTGAAACCTATAGAAATTCATCAAACCTATAGAAATTCATCAAACCTATAGAAATTCATCGGTGAATGAAGGTCCAGCATGGTGATGCATGCCTGTCAGTCCAGCAAGTGTATGAGTGGAGTAGGAAGTTTCAACCTGCATTCAAATCCAAATGGTGTGGACTTCTTGAGTAAAGATATCCTTTTGCAACATGACAATGCTCGACCCCTTACTACCCATGCAATGGCTGAAACCATCAAAGACCACCACTTTCAGTGTCTACCACATCCCTAGTATTCACCAGACGTAGCCCCAGGTGATTTCAGCCTGTTTGGACAACTCAAAAAGTCATTGGGAGGATTAAGGTTTTAATTTGAAGCCCCCTCATAGTAGTCAGCTTGTTTGCCTGTCAAGACAGTGGCCTGGGTTCAATCCCCAGCTGGATGATTGTTTCTTCTGAACATATGGTTCTAGTCAAGTCAGTCTCATAAAAACCATACCAGACAATTTTCCACATTCTCTAGGAATTGTCTGAGAAGGAAGGGTGATGAAGAATGGAATTAGCCACCTAACCTCATATGTAATGGCCAAAAATATGTGAAGGTCTAATTCTTCATATCCCAAAGGTAAGCAGACCTACCACTATGCCACCGCAGGTATATTGTACTATCCTCATATATTTACAGAACCATACGCACTCGAAGAGTGATTTGATCCTTTCAAGTTGTTCATCTGAACTTCTGAGAACTTTTCCTGATATCCATTTTAGGCTGTGTTGTCTTGGGAGGTGTCCAGCAGAGGCAGCATTATGTTTCTTTCCAGACAGAATGGCCCTAAGGTAGACCCAACCTCATAAAAATGTCAATGTTCAAATTTTTTTTCTGGGAACTGTATGAATAAAAATATAGATGATGAGGAAGGGAACTGGCCACACAACCTCATATGTTGTCTAGAATATGTGAAGGTCTAACATGTTACACCCCAATGGCAGTATTTGCTGCGGGACTATCTGTAGCTTTACACATTGAACACATTAAGTATATTCTAGTGTTGGGGATGCATTGAGAGCCAACCTTCATTGTTATATGGCATTCGACTGATTTACTGAAAGTATATTACACACTACTGGCTGGCACCTTGCCGTCTTGATAGATGATAGTTTTTAAAATGGAGTTATACCTCTCCATAGCACAAAGCCTGAGCTGAAATTAGAGACCATGTGTTGTCCATGCAGCATGATCCCTCTCTCGGCCTGCCTAGTTTATACAAGAGGTAAGAACACCAATATGTCTGGAACAAGACAAGCTGCAAAAGCTGCTGGACCAGCAAAGCAATGCTCTAATGTCCGCCTGTCAGAGCTTAGACCATTTGCTGACCAAACCTTAGGGCTTGGTCTGCCCTGCCATGACATTTAGTCTTTAGTTTGCATGTCCTTGCCCTAGGGTAAGGCACGTACCCTCCCAGTTGTGCTCTTCTGCCAGAAGAGACATTACTATTATGCATATTAATAGCTGCACAAACCACATTAGCAACCCTGTCAGTTGTTTTCCATCTTCTGATGTTGCTGCCAAAGTCAGCTCCTGCCAAAATACCACAGAACAGTTCTACCATCATCGCAAGACCATATCCCTTGTAGCCACCTGTGGACAGAAGAAACTGATAGACAAGAAGATGGCAAGAATCCTTTCACAATGTTAACATAAGAGTGACTTTCCTGCGTTTGTGTGTGTAATGAGTAATCTAATTGTTTTGGAAGAGGCTACAACTTAAAAGGAGGGCACGTTAGTCAAGCTGATAGGACATGGTGTTGACAGTTGATAGGAAGCTGTGCTAATAATGTCATGAGCCTGGTCAGATAAGGTTTGACAGCTCTCTTCATCATCTCACTTTGTGAGGAAAAGACTGGCCACCTATTCATGCATTCAGGCCTACAAAATGTGGTGATCACATCACATATAAATATTAGTAAATCAAAACAATGTATTCCTTTAGTGAATTTGAATAACAAAGACACAAACAATAGATTGCACAATTTATTGCCTGACATATATCGGTAGAGACAATACATTTCATGTTTGTTGTTTAACACAAAATAGTCGCTTGCTAAATATTGCAGAAACCATCATGATTAATCTGCATAGGCCAGTTGTGCGCAAACAGAAAGACATGATAGTCAGTTTAAAATTACAGTGGTAGACAATTGAAATTACTTTGCGAATATGTCTATATTTCAGCTTGAAAGATTTATCTAGTTATTTTACTTTATGTTGTGTGACTTCTCCAGTAAGCACCTGACGAGATACAGCAAAATATGCCAGGCAATAAATTATGCAATCTATTGTTCGTGTTTTCATTATTCAAATATCAGTAAACTGCTTTGGGACATACGCTTTTAAAACATAAAGATGGAACTAGAAAGATTTCTGGGAATTATAAGTGGCGTTCATTTGAAATCCGTTTGTGCCGCACCACGCGTAATTGCTTACATGAACATGATCATGTCATAGTCATGTGATAAGTATTGACCAATGAATAAAAGAACACGTGCTTATCGTCCCATGATGCATAGGTTCTGTTTTTGACCGTTGAGAAAATGGCCGGGTTGATACAAAATCTGTCCAAAGAAGCTCAAAGAGCGGTGATAAAGTTTCTTTCATTTGAAGGATATTGACCAGTGGATGGATATTCATCGAAGATTGCAGGCAGCGTCGGTAACAAATGTGTGTCGAAGACAACAGTGACAGACTGGGCACGAATGTTTCGGAAAGGACATCAGTTCATGACAGATCTTTGACGGCTGGGTCAAGCACACATTGTTGCAACAGAAAAAAACATCGCCAAAATTGATGCAGCAGTATAGATGAACCGTTGTCGAAGCACATGTTCGCTAGCGAAAGAATTCGATGTGTCAATTGGGACAATTCAAAAGGTCGTTCATAAGAAACTGCAATATCGAAAGGTGTGTTCACGGTGGGTACCACTGATGTTGGCAAACCACCAAAAAGAGGAACGCATGGGATGGTGTTTGAACCACTTGCTGCATTAAGAGTGGAGGGTGATGCATTTCTCTTCCACATAGTGTCAGGCGATGAATCATGGTGTAACCACTTTGAGCCAAGCAGCAAAAGAGAGAGCATGCAATGGAGCATGCTGGATCACTAAAAGCCAAAAAATTCAAGTTACAGGTTTCCGCTGGTAAGGTTATGCTGAGTGCATTTTTATACCATGAAGGGCTATTGTTGGCTAACTTTAAAGAACCTGGTGTCAACATCAACTCGACCCACTACTTGCAAACACTAGACAAGCTGCAAAAAGCCATCAAGAATAATCGACCTGGCATGCTTTCTCACGGTGTGATTTTGTTGCACGATAATGCTCGTCCGTATGTCGCAAAGATTGTGCAGGAAGCATTAGCAAGGAAGACGTGGGAAATTCGGCAACATCCAGTCTATAGTCCTGATTTGTCACCAAGTGATTTTCATTTTTTTGGACCTCTAAAAAAAAGCTCTCATGGGGCAACAATTTCACACAGATGCAGACGTAATGAACACAGTAAACACTTGGTTCAGTGAACAACCACAATCCTTTTGTGCGGACTGCATTCGCTGCCTACCTAAGCAATGGGATGCTTGCCTGAATGCCTACAGTGACTTCTTCTGAGCAACCCTTGGTGCATAATTCATTCAAAATGAATGCTTTGTTTAATTATACCACACCTGTTAATGTTTCTTTCATGCTTTTGTAATAAAACCATTGGAATGGGTTTCAAATGAACGTCCCTAATATGTGAGGAATACCATGGACAGACAGAAAAACCAATGACCAAGTATTACAGGAGACAAATGAACATCGTAAATTGATTAGAGAAATTAGACGTAGACAGTCAAAATTTTTTGGACATGTTATGAGAAGAAATGAATTGGAGAACTTAGTGACAACTGGCAAGATCGAGGGGAACAGACCAAGAGGAAGACCGAGAGGAAAATACCTGGATGGCTTGGCCACATGGCATGGACGAGACAGGAACACTGAGCTGATCCACGACACTGGTGATCAAGTGAATTGGCGAGTCATGACCGCCCACGCTTTCCGGCATGGCACATGATTGATTGATTGATTGAATATGTGAGGAAAAGGTGGTATTGGATGAGACATACATTGTACAACCTGAGAATATTATTACTAGAAAGTCCTACGTATGGAACCCCCAGGGCAAATGAGATAGAGAAAGACCTACAAAAACACAGAGAAGAGAATTAGAGACAGAAGTGAATATAAGGGTACAGCATGGACGGGGCTGTATGAGATAACAAATGAAACGGAGAAAGACCTACAAAAACATACAGAAGAGAATAAGAGACAGAAGTGAATATAAGGGTACGGCATGGACGGGGCTGTATGAGATAACAAATGAAACGGAGAAAGACCTACAAAAACATACAGAAGAGAATAAGAGACAGAAGTGAATATAAGGGTACGGCATGGACGGGGCTGTATGAGATAACAAATGAAACGGAGAAAGACCTACAAAAACATACAGAAGAGAATAAGAGACAGAAGTGAATATAAGGGTACGGCATGGACGGGGCTGTATGAGATAACAAATGAAACAGAGAAAGACCTACAAAACAATAAAGAAGAGAATAAGAGACAGAAGTGAATAAAAAGGGACGGGCACAGATGGGGCTGTATGGGATAGTAAATGATAGGACGGCTTGGAGTGAGTTGGTTGAAGATTGATGCCCCAACCGAGAATAACGAGTGGAAGAAGAAGACACAATGACAACTTATAACAAACATCAGAAAGAGGCAATCAACATATTTGGTCACATTATGAGAAGAGAAAATCTGGATGTATTGCAACAACAGGAAAGGTTTATAAAAAGAGAAAGAGGAAGACAGCAAGTGACAATTCTTGACAGTCTTACATCATAATATGTAAACATCTCTGTACACTGTCCAAAAAAAAAAACCCTGCCATCTACTGCCTATAGTATCTTGTGATGTAGGACGGGGTTTTGAGCCTGAGGAATTAAGGTCGTCTGGCTAGTGCAGTCGCTGGAAACTTTGCGAGTTAGGGCTTTGTTTTTGCCACAATCTCTGTACACATTGTTAGTATATTTGGTTCGAGATAATTAGATGTGGAGAAACATGATCACCATGCCAGTTGACAAGGCACCTGATGATGTCTATATGTCATCATCCAGTGCCTTGCCGGCTGGTGTGGGGCAACATGCCTTTCCACAAATTGTCATCTCTGACGTCATGGATCAATTCGTGTGTGGACTCCCTTCCGTGCCATGACACAAGACTGTCAAGAATCTTTTCACACTGACTTCCTCTATCCCCCTTTCCACAAATATGTTCCAGTTTTTGTTTTCTCATAACATGACCAGAAAACGATGACTGCCTCTTTCTGATGTTTGTGATAAGTTGTCTTTGTGATTCAGCTTCCCTTAAAATGTCCTGATTGCTCTTTTTGGCTGTCCAATTAATTTTCAGCATTCTTCTATAAAAGCACATCTCCGAGGCTTCCAGGGATTTTTTTGCCGGCAGGGGATCTTCAAACTGCTCATAGAAAAACTAAGAAGTATAATCAGACTGACCTAAATGGATATAGACCCGGTAATGTCCCTCGACACCGCAAGGTACAAGAGGAACAAGATGAGAGGAGATAAATAACAGAGATAGTACATCTGGCTTAAGACAGAGAGATTTCAAAAGATTGTTATGGGGGTAAAGTTCTGCAGTGATGATGATGATGATGATGATGATGATGATGATGATGATGATGATGTGAAGACAGCCGATTAATAAAGCAGCTGTTTAAGAATGAATAGTTAATGTTATCTGTCCATTGACAACTTTGATATATGCACATGGCTGCACACAAAGATTCATACAACCTACTGCATTCTTCAGTTCCTCCAAGAGGCATCAGACCTGTAGCTTCTGAAGGATTGATTGTAGCCTGGGGAAACAAAGTTTTATATATATATATATTGTGGATATTTGTGTCAGGTCTTAGTCAGATATGACTGAGCTACCGTATAACAGACTGCTTTCTGTTAGCGCCAAACTTTGGGCGGCGCTTACCAAACCCGACACCCCACATTGTGCCAATGGCTTCGGGCGGAAGAGCGCAATTGGGAGGGTACAAGCCTTACCCTGGTGCGAAGAAATGCAACCTAAAGACAAAGTGTCATGGCAGGGCAGACCAGGCTCTAAGCCTTGGTTGGCGGCTGGTCTAGGGTCGAAGCTCCGACAGGTGGACAATTAGAGCATTGCTTTGCTGATCCGGCAGCTTCTGCAGCTTGTCTTGTTCCAGATGTAGAGGTGTTCCCTTTCCTCTGGAGTAAACTAGGCAGGCCGAGAGAGGGATCATGCCACATGGGCAACACATGATCTCTATATTTTAGCTCAGGCTTTGTGCTATGGAGAGGCAATAACTCCATCCCTTACAAACTATCGTCTGTCAAGTATATAGATATCCCAAACAAAATTCAAACCAACCTGTAACTAAGCTGCCACAGCTTCCTTAAGGTACCATATAATTATCGTGTGCCTTGCCAGCTGGCATATCGTTCATATCTTTCCACAGATCTCAGTCCTTGGTGCTCTGGATAAACTCTGCTGATGATATCCCTTCATATCGTTTCAGTCCATCCAGAATCTCTGCCTCTTCTACCACTGCTCTTTCTATCCACAACAATGTCTTACAGTGCCTCTCTTCTCATTATGTGACCAAAGAACACTATTTGTCTTATTCTTCTCAGAAACCACATCTCAAAAACCAGATCTCTGTTGCTTCTAAGCCCTTCCTAATTTGTTTGTTCATGTTCAGTGATTCAATGCCATACAGAAAAACAGGGTTCTATATCACCTTTCAGTACTCCCTTTCTGTCCTTCACTGACAGTGACTTTTCATTTTTGGAAATGCAGTTTCTACTTGACCTATTCTGCTCTTAAGCTCTGTTATGCATCTTCTGTCTGATGTTGTGAATGCCCTTAGGTATTTAAATGTATCAACTTGGTGAAGAGTTTTCCCTTGTATTGTTATATCATATGTTGGTGTTACCATTTTCTCATCATTGTTTTTGTTTACTTAATATTCAATGAAAGTCCTGTTATTTTGCACTCTACAATATGGCTTCGACAGAACAGTGATGGAAGGCTTTGTTCCTGGAAGAATAGGCTGGGGTCGATCAGCACGAGATGGACACAGAATATTCACTCTGGGCATGAGGATGTATGAGGCGAGAGAAATAGCAAGAGATCGCGAGACTTTTCAGGGGACCATGATGAGAGCGATTTTCTGCAAAGACCTGGCACATGATGGTGATGGTTACTACAATGTCCACACTTTGTTGTAGATATTTTGAGGTTTTAATATATCACAGCACCACAGGAGACACAACAATATAGATGTTGAAAAAAAAAGAACGTTTTCTTATTATTAATTATAATTTAAAATAATGGCAAGTGCAGACCAAAACTGCCACAGTTGTATGACATTAACATGTTATATACAGTACTGGCACCTGGCCATCTTGACAGATGATTGTTTGTTACATATTGCTCCAAAAGAGGCATAATAACTACAACCCATGACGAGGAGTTATGATTGGCTGAATTGCAGAGACCATGTGTTGCCCATGCAGCATGATCCCTCTCTTGGGCTGCCTAGTTTACTCCAAAGGAAATGTAACACCAATATATCTGGAACAACACAAGCTGCAGAAGCTGCTGGATCAGCAAATCAATGCTCTAACTGTCCGCCTGTCAGAGCTTTGATCCTAGACTTCGTTGACCAAAGCTTAGGGCCTGGTCTGCCCAGCCAAGACATTTAGTCTTTAGGTTGCATTTCCTTGCACTGGGATAATTGACTTTAACTATCTCTTTCTTTATTATCATTATTTCTGTTTTCTTGCTGTTCAAGATAAGGCTTATGTTTCTACCTTTTGTAACAAACAATGTGGTTCATCCACAAGCATCATTAGCATACAGTTGTAAACTATCAAATGAAAGAAGAATAGTCAACCAACACATAATTTGTGTCATCGGTCGATACCTGCTGAGGGAGATGCTGTGGAGGGGATCTGAGCACATATGGACTAGTAGCCTGATGTGCAATGAGGATGATCTGTTGACTGACTAATTAACTAAATATTTAACTAACCAACCAACTAAATAACTAACAAAATAAATAAATAACCTTCTAGGTAAATAACTAACTAAATAACTAAATAATTAACTAACTAAATAACTAAGTAAGCAATTAACTAACTAGCTAACTAATAACTGTCGAAAAACTGTCATTTTCTGCCTATAGTACCTTGCAGTGTAGGGCAGGGGGTTTTGAGCCTGAGGAATTAAGGCCACCTGGCTAGTTCAGTCACCATGAACTGTACAGGTTAGGATTTTCTTTTTGTCCTCGAAGAAAAAAATCCACACCTTACCAAGGATTCGAACCCGGGTCTCCCAAAGGAGAAATCAGTGTTATTAGCCACTCAACCAGCCGCTCCTCAACTAATAACTAACTAACTAATACTAATTTAGTAACTAACTCACTAACTAACTCACTAACTAACTAATTAAAATGTTAAAACTTCACTGGGTTTCTGTTAACTTTACCTTGCCGGAACTGTCACACCCCCACCCAAGTGGGATATTTAACCCTTTCCTCTCATTCAGTTCCAGCTGAAAGATAAAGATAAGAAATATGACAGTAGAATAATGAGGAATGTTTTCACAGCATAATTAAAGAAACCTAAAAAAGAACTTCCAATATTTAGCCAGTTCCTCTCATTGAGTTCCAGCTGAAAGATAATGATAATGAATGAGACAGCTAAGCAATGATAAAATATACTGCAGGAGGATTAAAGAAACCTAATAAAGAACTGGAGGTTGGCAAGGCTGAGAGGTTTAACATGATTCAGCTTTCTCTTAACATGCTAATTTGTATTGTTTGTGTTCAAAGCATTCATCTGACAATGTTGTTTTGCCTATGTGATTTATAACATGCACAATAGTTAATTGATGTATGAAAGATGAGTGATCGGAAGGGCCGAATGTAAGAGAAGCCTGTGTCCAATTTGTGATCCTGTGAAAATAAAGTAAGCTCATTCTTAACATGGTAACATGGTAAACTACATTCATTTGACAATGTTATTTTCTATGTGAATGTAACATGCAAAATAGATAACTGATATATGAAAGATGAGTGGTTGGAAGGGCTGAATGCAAGATGATGATGCCCAGTTTGTGACCCTTTGAAAATAAAGTTTGCTTGTTCGTTTGTTCTTCTGACGATGATGTAGTGAGTTTGTTCCACATGTCGGTCATGTATGCTGAAATGTTGATTTTCCATTCAGTATGCAATGGCAAACTGCTGAAGGTAAAATTGCCTGGAAAATCAAACTGGATTGATCACAATGTCCGGCAAAGGACATACAATAAAAAAACTATGAATGCAAGCTTTATAACTCATTATGGGCAATTGACCAAACCATGTAATTCTTTATCACGTGACATCATATCACATGGCTTCATATCACATGACATTACATCACAGTGGCTAAGTGGTTATGTCATTTGCCTCATGCTCAGAAAGTCATAGGTTCATGTTTGGATTAATTCGGTTATCAATTGGTTTATTTGGAGACCCTTGGGTGTCGCCCCTGGAGCTAAGAAGTTCATTCTCTGCACGGTGCTTTCAGCAGGCTATCGAGTGCTTTGTGGAGACAGAGTGAGCTATATTATATATGTTACAATTATTATATATTATATAGTAAAAAGGGTTAAAAAATGGGTCAGTGAAGTCAATCCTCTTGTCTTGTAACCCTTTCATGACATCATAAACTTTATATAAAAACTACACCTAGTATTTAAGGCCTTGGGCTAGTCAGGAAAATTCCAGATCATTCCATTCCATATTTGTCTGTCTTGTGTCGTTCTCTTTAATTCCATGTACATCTGTACAGAGCTGTACAGACAGATCTATGCATACCCATTTTGTCTATAATTTCCTCTACCTCTTGTCCCCAGTTGTGTGCCATCTAGTACTCTCTTTGCTATGTGTTCATGTCTTATTGTTTAATCAAGCTATGACAGTCTTCACTGTTTGATTACATCAGAAAGTCTTCATTGTTCTGTTATATATTCCAGAACTTGTTCATTTGTCATTTCTTTAATCCAGTGATAAAAACTACAAATTTGGTATGTAACCAGAAGTAGCACGGATTTGTGGCGAAGGAGTCACAGACACAATTTGTAATCCCACATTGCATTTGTTTTCATACAATGGTATGAGTGCTGGTGATTCAGAAAGCAATGGCAAACTACGGAATGTAAACTTGCCAATAAATCACAAACAGCCAACAAATTCTGGGGTTGACTGTGACGTCATGTAAAAGATATATAACTAACTTAAAACCAGAAGAAAAGCAAGCAAAATGTTATGATCAACACACTTGGTGTTTTTAAAGTCTCACTACACTTTGTGTGTAGAACAAGTTTGAAAAATAAAGTACATGATGTCATAAAAAAAAGTGTGCTACAAAATTAATTAAATTAATTACAATAGTCACTGCTATGGTCTAATGCTGTTCTGGGGAAGCTGGAAAGTACCAATGAAGTATTAATTTCCCATTGCAAAAAATCTGTTCAAAAAATTTCTAATTGTAATGTAATGATGAGGTTGTTTATCAGGAAATCTTGCAATAAATATTTGAACAACCATCTGTGTGTATTGACCGATATTTCAAACCATTTGTTCAGCCAAAACAATTCTTTCTTCCATTGATGCCATTCTGTTTGGAGTGCAAAGAATTAGTCCAGCAGACAATATTCATTCGCTGCATATTGCTTCCTGATGGACTGTGGAGCACATTTTTTATGACATAACATACTTTATTTTTCAAATTTTTTCTAAACACAGTGTATTGAGACGCTACAAACACTCAGTAGTATTGAAAAAAAAAAAACATTTTTAAAAGTGATGTAATAAACATGTATACTATGTATTTGAAGCAATAGATAAGTGGTTTTACAGAAGAATACTGAAAATACCTAGCATAGACAAAATGAGTAATCTAACTGTATTGACAGAGTTTAAAACACAATAACAACTTACAACAAACATAAAACACAATAACAACTTACAACAAACATCAGAATGAGGCAGTCAACATTTTTGGCCACATTAAAAGAAGAGAAACACTGGAAATATTGTGATAAATGGAAATATTTATGAAAGAGAAACAGGGGAATCAGCAAGTGCATGCTTCTAGATAGCATTTCATGATGGAATGAAAGAAATCTCAGCTAACAAATTGAAACATTAGGCGGAAGATTGTGTGATGTACAGAAGATTGTGTGATGTGTAGAAGATTGTGCGATGTGCAGATGATTGTGTGATGTGCAGATAATTGTGTGATGTGCAGAGGATTGTATAATGTGCAGAGGATTGAGTGATGTTCAGAAGATTGTGTGATGTGCAGAAGATTGTGTGATGTGCAGATAATTGTGTGATGTGCAGAAGATTGTGTGATGTGCAGATTATGTAATATGCAGATGATTGAGTGATGTGCAGAGGATTGAGTGATGTTCAGATGATTGTGTAATATGCAGATGATTAAGTGATGATTAAGTGATGTGCAGAAAACATCAGAATGAGACGTCGTCCGCGTCGGCTGACATTCAACAGCCAACTCAGAACTGGTACGGACCAGGGGAATCCGACTGTCTAATTAAAACAAAGCATTGCGACGGCCGTCACCCGGTGTTGACGCAATGTGATTTCTGCCCAGTGCTCTGAATGTCAAAGTGAAGAAATTCAACCAAGCGCGGGTAAACGGCGGGAGTAACTATGACTCTCTTAAGGTAGCCAAATGCCTCGTCATCTAATTAGTGACGCGCATGAATGGATTAACGAGATTCCCACTGTCCCTATCTACTATCTAGCGAAACCACAGCCAAGGGAACGGGCTTGGTAGAATCAGCGGGGAAAGAAGACCCTGTTGAGCTTGACTCTAGTCTGACTTTGTGAAGACACATGAAGGGTGTAGCATAGGTGGGAGCGCAAGCGCAATTGAAATACCACTACTTTTATCGTTTCTTTACTTATTCAGTCTCTCGGTAGAGATTTGTTCGCAGCAGACGAGCAAATCTCCGGCGGGCCTATTCTCGCTGGTCGCGAGATCCGCACAGTGGAAGTATGGGAGATTTGCGTGCAAATAGACAGGCAATATCTCCTGCGGTAGCTATGGCGGACCTATTCCCGCTGGTCGCGGGGACCGCTATAAGTCAGGTGGGGAGTCTGACGATAGTGCACGCTTTACACAGGTCCGGACACTTGTGATTGACAGATGTGCGCGCCCTCATGGTCCGGGCTCGTACAAGGCCCTCACCTGTGGGACATGGCTGAACGTCTCTAAGCCGGGTCCCTTGGGTGTCAGGGTCTGGCCATAACTCGCCACCGGCTCGTGGTGGTGAGGTCTCGGTGGATTGACGCTGAGCCGCCAGCGTCTGCAGCCTACCTTGTGCCAGACGTATTGGTTACCCATTCCTCTGGAATACACAAGACTAGGCCGAGGGAGGGGTCATGTCGTTTGGGCATCACATGATCTCTGAAGCTCTGCCCAGACATTGTGATGGAATATTGGCCACATTCCACTCACATACTTTAGTCTGTCAAGACTGCAAGGTGTCTACTTAAGTGATGTGCAGAAGATTGAGTGATGTGCAGAAGATTGTGTGATGTGCAGAAGAATGATCACCCACACCAGACGGGAAGGAACTTGAAGCTGATTATGGTGATAATGTATATATGTGAAAGGAACTTAAAAGTGTGCAAAAATAATAATAATTAAATTTACTGTGTGTCAAAGCAGGAGATGGAACAATTTTCACCTTGCTTTAACCAGTATTTGCTTTGGAAAAGACAGTTCAGAATATAAATCAGCATACAGCAACTGTACAACAAGCAAATAAGAAGTGTAATAGCCTATCAGCCACAATAAGTAATCTTTACGCTTGAAAACAAAAAGGCTAATAGACAAAGGCAAACATTAAAAAATGGCCTCAACATTGTTTGGCCACATGAAGAGAAAAACTGGAACATGGTGTGACAGATTAATGGAAAAAGAAAAAGAGGAAAACAGTGAGAGTTTTGTGTCAAAGCAAGGAAAGATGTCAGCACACAAATTTACACATGCTGATGGAGATGGTAAGATGTGGAGAAGCATGAACGCCCATGATAATGATAAATAATTAGGTTCCACTAATACATTTGTGTTTACCTTGCCTAATGCTACAGCTGTGGTAGCCATGTCGAGGACAAAGCTGTCTCCATTATTTGCAGCCGCAGCACATGCTATAGGATTAGTTCCCAAAGTTGCCTGTTAATAACACGTGCAACATAAAATTAATGCTTCTTCTATACTTACTTTTCATCCTTCCTCTACTCCTGTTCTCTGGCTCAGGGGTTACGGGTGAAATTTGTAATCCTGCATACCGCATTAAAAACACAGATTTGGCAGCAGATTGCCTTGCTTGGTTTTCATACAATTGTATGAGCGCTGGCAATTCAAAAAGCAATGGCAAACTACTGAACTTGCCAAGAAATCACAAACACCCAAAAAATGCTGGGGTTGGTTGCAACATCCAGTAAAGGATATGCAACAAACTAATCTGACACACAAAGCCCACGTAAGAGGGTTCTCTTGAAAGTCTCTAAGCAGAAATCTGTGCAACTTGAAAGTCTCTAAGCATAAATCTGTGCAACTTGAAAGTCTCTAAGCAGCATGCTTGCAGCTTGTCTAAGCCTTAACCATTGGTATTTCAGTTGTGAGGCTCCATGGTGAAGTGGTTAAGCTGCCAGCTTTGTTCTCTGAAGGTCATGGGTTCATTATTAGGACTCTATCATTTAGTTCACAAGTGTAGTGTTTTTGGTGACCCCTGGGGGTCATCACATCACTGAAGCTACAGAGTTCATGCCCTGTGAGAAGCCTTCAGCAGGCCTCTCCAGAAAGAGACCAAGCTACACGAGATCAAATCGGGTGCTCTGATCTTCTTGCCTTTAAATTCCTTTTACTTCAGTGACTGCTTGATACTGTCACTCCATCTGGCCTAGAGAAACAACAATGGAGGATACACTCTATGGGACACTGAGTGAACTAAAAAAGACAGTGAAATTCACACAAGAGACAACATTGCAGATATAGACAAATTTCAAGTGAACGAAAAAAAGAAAAATGTCACTCCATGAAAACTACGGTGACACAATGAAAGACGTTAAACGACGAATATCTATTGCTCTTCAAAGACTAAAACAACTAAATAATTTGTGGAGAGGGACTGACAGAACTACACAAATTAGATTTTTAAGAGCATGCCTCTTTCACATTGCAACATACGCCTGTGAGACCTCGACACTTACTAAACAAGCTGAACAGCGCAATAATGCCTTTGAATATAAATATTATAGATGAGTTCTAAGAATACATCGGATAAAGAAAAAAATAAATACATCCATACTTCGAGAGCTGAATATTGAAGAAAGCTGGCTATTAAAGCAATAAAACAAAGATAACTGAAATATTTTGATCACTTGAAACACCACAAAAATTTGGAGAGAACAATAACGGAGGGGTATATGCCTGGGAAGAGGGGAAGAGGAAGGCCAAAGAGAAGATGGGTGCAGGATGTGGCAGATGATGTCGAGATGGGTGTATTGGATGCAAGACATCTTGCTTATGATCAAGAGGTTCTCCGGAAGGTTTATATGGGAGCGAGGTTCTGCAATGAACATGCTACTGAATGAATGAATGAAAACTATGACATCCAGAAGGTTTTGATAATTGGCTTTTGGTCTCCCATCTCCGCTGCTAGTCTACTATATCCTTGGTTAAAGCATGTCCTCAGAGGCTGCTCCACTCGAGTTCTCTTTGGTTTAATGTCTAAACAGAATCATCATCATCCTGGACTTTGTTCTGTGCAGGACCACCATAACAGTTTTTCTCTGTACCTTCTTTGACTACAACAAATTTCTAGGCATCTGTAAAGAATGTAAACTGTTACAGCTTTCCTTCTTGGCAGTGACCATACTGGCCAGTGACTTTGGCCATTTTCTATAATGAGAACCACTATCTACCTTTGTGAACTTGAAAGCTTAACCAACAACTACCTGTTGGTTGCTTGCAGCTCTATCCACTACCTACTCATGTGGTTTCAAGTCACCTTGTTCGGGGAGGGAGAAGAGATAATGTATACAGATACTCCACCTTGTCAAAGGGTGTCTGGTATTCTAGTCAAGGGAAGGAGATACCTTACTTGACTTCTCCTTTGATACGGGATACCTTATATTCTGCCATCTCATGGAGCATATTATCTGGATTTGATCCTTTTGCTTTCTTGTCAAGTGTTTCATGTTCATCAGTTTTTTTTTTTTTTTTTTTTCATTTTTTATTTCTGTAGGTGATTTATTTTTTGGGCTGTGGTAAATTACCATTATTCACATTCATATTTCAAGACATACCCGTGCATAGTCAAAACATACCATCATGTAATGTAAACAACTGAAAAACACAAAGTGTAGGGCAGCTTTTCTATGACAGAAAACAGAGATGATGCAACAAGTCTTAATCAGAAACAACAGCCAGAAAATGCAATAACTCACAAACAATGGACTTGCCACTACATTGATTACATTAAGACATAAAACTACAGAATTGTGTGAAACAAAAATAAGAAGAATGAAATAAAATAAAATATGTGGTACTTAATTCAGGGGCTCTACATATGCAACAGGGTGAATTATGATGGAAGTGACTTATATAGCAGGCAGTCAGGGAGAGGGAGGGGGAGGGCAAATCAGTGAATACACAGAAAGTGAGCAGGGAGGGGAGAGAAGTAGTAAATGAGGGGTGGTGTGGGGCAGGACAGGGCAGAAAGAGGCAGGAGAAGTGAAACAAACAGGACAATTAGTTGACAGAGTGAATCTAGGTGTTTCTAACAGTGTAGGTAGGTCATGGTGTGGTCAAATAGATGAATCTGAATGTGCATGTATAAGCTTGTAAGTGTGAGAGAAAGAGAGAGACAAAGAGAGAGAGAGAGAGAGAGAGAGAGAGAGAGAGAGAGAGAGAGAGAGAGAGAGAGAGAGAGAGAGAGAGAGAGAGAGAGAGAGAGAGAATCATTTTTCAGTGCATCCATAAGTAAAATTCTCCCTATGCAATAGCACGTTTTACTGCAACCACAGATGAACTAACCTTTTTAGCTCTGGTTGGTACCATTAGTGGTGATGTGTTTGTGAAAGCCAAAGCCTGTGTAGAAAACAAGCAATTCAGTTACAAAGTTAAGGAAATGATAAAAGCAATCTTAAGACATACCTGCTGTAGGAGTGTAAAGTATCAGACCTTCAACAATACAAGATCATGTCATAATAAGATGGGGGAACAGTGCCTTTCTTTCTCAGACATGGGAAAAAAATAGAAGTGTCCTGTGCACACATTAAAAGCCCTTCAGTATTTGGAAACCATAAATAATAGGACATGAGGTCACTTTTCTGGCAAAATATGAAAAAATCAAACATTTATCTACAGCAGAATGTCTAGAATATCTGTATTCTGATACACTCTCTGAGATCCTTGCTAATGCTACAGTGTTTGTATTAGGAAGTTACTGAAGATCAAATGGCAAGACAAGATCCCAGACACTGAAGTCTTAGAAAGAGTGTCCATGCCCAGTATCCACACTATACTAATGAAGAATCAGATTTGCTGGGCTGGTCACTTGACTCGCATGCCAGATCACAGGCTCCCTGAACAACTTTTTTACGGCAAGTTGCATTGTGGTAAACTCTCCTAAGGCAGCCAGAGGAAATGCTTTAAAGATACTTTGAAGATATTGCTCAAAGCTTTTGCAAAGCAAACAGGACTACAAGAGCAGTGGCAAAAAGACTCAACACAAAAAACCACCACAGGAGATCCTCCTCCTGGAACGTCAAGCATTCTTTGCCCACATTGTCAAAGAACATTTCGAGTCAAAATATGCCTTACCAGCCATCTTAGAACTCACGGCTCCAAACTTTCAACCTGACTGGATGAAATGAATAGCCATCATCATTCTTGATGGACAAACATCATAGTTTGCACACAGAGCTGGGTCCCTGGTAATGTGATCTAAAGAAGGACATCACAGCACATACGAATTGTGGCATAGTGTGATGATGAGGTGTCCTTAAATTTAATAAATTGGTTAATCAATCTCCGAAACTAAAACTGATGAGAAAGATATTTCTAGCATTCCTCCATTCTGTCTCCTAATTTCTATAGTCTGGCATAATCTCATTGTATAAAAATACGCCTGTGAGACCTGGACACTTACTAAACAAGCTGAACAGCGCAATAATGCTTTGAATATAAATATTATAGATGAGTTCTCTATGAGTTCATGATGAGTGATGAAGATCACGGAACCACATATGGCATGTGGAGAATCTTATCTCTTCCTTGTCTTACGTATTCCATTATTTCTATGTTCTGGATAAAGAATTGATGTCCCTTGGATGCCCTGCTTTGTACTCCACAGGTTGTATTTTCCAGTGTTATCCATTGTGGCAACAATTGATGCAGATATTCTTGATATACAACAGATGATCACTGGAAGAAACCTGATTATTTCACAGACTAACAGCAGCATCAGCCATGGGGGACATTACCTTTTACATTTGTACCTATGCATAAACACTGCCTGTGTTTTCTCATGGCCCATTATGGAAGCAAAGAACAGTAACTATGTACTCCATCATGCACATTGTAAGAAGTGCCTAAGAAGGGTTGATGTGAGGCTTATGACCTCATCCTATTGACACATTTAGCTTGAATAGGTGGCCAATTATGAACAAGTCTACAAAGTACTTGGCATAAGTTGGTTGAGGGCCTATGATGCTACATTGGGAGATAAAAGACAGAAGAAGGAGAAGAAGACACACTAAGACAGGTCCACTGTTACTGCTTGAGAACAAACTGTCAACGTATTTTATATAAACCTCAATGTACGAGGGGGTTTCAAATGAAAACCTTAAGTGTATAAAATTACAATAACCATGCCATTGTCTTGTAATATTGTTGTTAAGGATGTCAAGAGTGTTGCATGTGTGATATCACTGTGCAGATGAACATGGTGATGTAATAAGGATAGTTTAAAGATGACCACCCTACTTTTGACATGCACCACAGAGGGGCAGCATTCTGTTATCCATTTTTTGATCAGTGAAAGGGCGAAACCTATAGAAATTCATTGGCGAATGAAAATCCAGTTAGTTAGTTAATTAGTTAGTCGTGGTTGCAAGTTCACAGCAATGGGTCGTCCCCATTATACTCCATACCTGTGCCAGTGAATATCACACAAAATGCTCCTCACTGCCCAATGTGAAAGTGGAACAGACGGGAGTCTCGACAAACCAACAGCCCGCACAGTATACTGTGCATAATGCCGCCACCAGAATGTCAACAAAAAAGTCCTCCACGAAAAATACAGTTCATCGTCGATGGAAGCGACAGTCACTAGAAAACCAGCAGCCACACATTACTGCATAAGGCAAACCCAGTTAGTTCAGCGACCGGCCAGCCTCCATTTTTCTTAACATGCAGTTCATCTACAAACAACTGCAAACACATGTAAAAGCATTCCACATGAAATTCACAGACAGCTCACAGCACTCAACTCAGTAGCAGGGCGACGGAACCATGCACTACCAGTTCAACATAAGGAAAATGCGTAGAAAAATTATAGCCACAAGCATAAACACTCCAGAGGCCTTAACAGCTTAACCGCTTATTCCCCATGTACTTAATACACATAAATAAACCTCAATGTACTTCACTTCTTCTTTCACCTTTTATCATGAATGAAATGTACAGACACGAACATGGTCAAAACACTTACAATAAGACCCTGGTCCATTCCTCTCATAGCATACCAGCCAGCAATGCCAAAATGGTTGGAGCCTGGAATGAAAGAATAAACATGACCCTTTTCCACAACTTGCTTACTGGGTATGTTGTGTTGGCCTCATATTTGTATAGACCAACCGGCACTCAACAGGTGATGTGGTCACTAAGGCCGCCTTTGCTTCCCACAATATTTCTTGGTACCCCTGTCAGGCTGGGTTCCCAGGTCAACTTTTTTTTAAAAATGCTTCAAGGGGGAATAGAAAACACACATTGGATCGGCAGGAAAGTATGATAGCTAATGCACTACCACAGTTCACTTGAACCAGGAAATGTTAACATTTAAAACATGTTTATGTTGAAAATATAATGTGACAATTTTCATTCTGAAGTTGTACGCCATGTATAATATAATATAATATAATATAATATAATATAATATAATATAATATAATATAATATAATATAATATAATATAATATAATATAATATAACATAATAATATAACTTCATAGATTAAATCACACACGACTGAAGTTCTTAAAAGAAAATATCACTGCAAATTTACCAAACTTCACTTAGAATGACATTAGTTATTGACACTTAACAATTTCAGATGAAGTAAAATATACAGACAGTATTCCACTCCAGTATCTCTAAAACTGACTTATGTTAACATGGTTTACATGTGGTGAAATTTTCAGTTATATGTTCATTTGAACCAATACACTTTAAGTTACTATTACCATTCAAGATGCAAAATTTACTCCTAAAATGATCTTTTAAAATGAGTTTTCAGAGTGCATGCTCTCATCATCATCATCATCATCATCATCATCATCATCATCATCATCATCATCATCATCAAGTGCCATGCCAGCTGGCGTAAGCATTCATGACTCTCCACAGATCTCGGGCTTTGGTTTTCTGGATCAACTCTGCTGATGATATTCTTCCATGTCACCACCTCAATCCATCCAGCATAATTTCTCTTTCCAGTTGTCACGAATTTCTCAAATGCCTCTCCTCTCATCACATGCTCTAAGAGTTAAAAAAAAAACATACACACAGACATAGACGCACAATTATCGAAAAGTAGTAAAGTAAAAGTATAGGACCTTTGCCGATGCCTTAGGGCATATGATTTTTTATAGGCTATTGACACTTGAGTGATATGGTTAATATATACTGACTTGTTTCACTTCCCAAAAAATTTTCCAAAACAGATGATCACCAGGCTGACAGACCAGCTTGCTAGCCAGTGAGTCAAGGGTAAAAAGAATGAGACGAAATTTAATTCATTTATCGATGTTTGATAAGAGAAAATGCACAGCCGTTACTTCTCACATGCAAGTAGGAATACTATCAACATGGCCAGCATATTGCTGTACAACATGAACTGATCATAAATTAGTCATCAATCATCTTAAATTAATACCATTCTACTAGTTTCTGAGCTTGGAGAGGGGATGAAGGGCTCTGTAACACAGCCAGTAAAAGTACAATTGTGATACATACTTTTCAGAGCTCCGACATCATGAAAACAATGCACTGGTCTTAAGAGTGTTTAAAAAACCCACTCTTTCAGAGTATTCAAAAAAGCTGGCTGACAATTCAGTAAAAGGAAATTTGTTTACAAAATATACAGGTGAAACATTTTATAATGAACTCAATATCTGTGACACAAATAATGTTAAGCTTACCGAATGCAGAAACCCATCCTATCCCTACTGTCTTTGCCTTTTGTATTGCTGTGTCAATGCAAAATCTGCCAACCACAGGTCCTGCAATAAGACATTTCAAGCAGGATTTATTGGCAAACATGTTCACTGAAAATTAATTAACTCTTAAAGGACACAAGGATTTGCTGCAGCAATTGTGTCTCCGGGTTTTAACTAGGTACTGGGACGCAGAGGTGTTTCCAAGGCACCAGGGCCGGGTTATATACTGGCCAAGGCCTATTGACACGTCCTCGTTGAGCGTCCTGGGCAACAGGTCCCTTTGGGGTCCTGGCTAAAGTCAGTAGGATCGCCGATTCCTCCAAAGTTGGAGAGTGTCTGCCTGTAAGGCGAGGAACCACCAGTCTGCACACCAATAAGCCAGACATGGGACAACGGATACTCACACAAACCTCAGGTCCTGTATGACATCACACTGATGTTGGACAACAGGATGCCTTCATCCGACATACAGGACTTCGCGTTGGAGCTCAAGCCAACGAACACAAGCAAGCAAGCAAGCAACAAGGCACTACCATGAATTACTACCATGAATTTCAAAATATTGGTATTAAAAACTAAGAATAGAAGGGATATTTAAAATGTATATCCAGGGTAAATGAAACAAAGTTTAGTAAAAGTTAGCCTATCAGAACGCTTGGAAATATCTGCCCAATATTGACTGATTAAGAACTGTTTCGAGGCTTTGAAATATCTGCCTAACAATGACTGATTACGAACTGCTTGGAGGCAAAGGAGATGTGAATTCTGAGATGTAAGTTCCAAATACACTGGACTACCATAGTAACTAATAATGAGTACCTGGGGGAAAAAAAACTAATAAAAGTAGAACATTATTTACAAATATAAGAAGGAGACAAACAGTGTTCTTTGGTCATGTCATGAGAAGAGAGGCAGTGGAAAATATGACAACTGGAAAGATTAGCGGTAGAAAAGGCAGGGGCAGGCAGAGACAAATAACTGCTAGTGACATGGAGGAATAAATATCAACAGAAGTCAGAATACAGGAACCAGATCTGTGAAGATGCATAAACTCCTATTCCAGTTGGCCTCTCTTCTCACTTTATAACCGAATAACACTGTCTATCTCTTTCTTGCCGGTCTCCCTGGCCTAGGAGTTAGCGACTTTCTCTGTAATCCCCTATATCCACGTGAGAAACGTAACTTGCGTGAGAATTGGTAGCGGTTCTCGCCACTTTGGTGACTTGCGGGGTATGTGAGCCGGCCACTCAGAAAGCAATGGCAAACTACTGAGCATAATCTTGCCAAGAAATCAACAATAAGCTGAAAGATGCTGACGTTGACAGCAATGTCCTGTAAAGGATATGCGAAAAAAAATCTCTTTCTTAAAGTTGTGTATAATGTTCTACTTCTATTAACCTCTTCCAGGCAATCGTTGTTTGTTTCTCTGGACCTCCGAGATATTTACATTTGTCTCAGAAAACATCTCCGTTGCCTGCAAAAATATTTGACCCAAAGCAGTTTCCTACTATGGACATCACATTTTGTAGGTCAGAATGCACAGAGGAATAGGTGGCCAGTCTTTGCCTCACTTAGTAAGACAACAAATGGAGACATCAAATCCTCATCAGACTTCACTCATGACATTGTCAGCACAAAAATAATTGTCACATAGCAGTTTCCTGCCATGGACCATCACATCATGGTGGAATCCACTAAGGAATAGGTCTTCTCCTCACTGTATGGCGCTGAAGCTTGGACACAGAACAAGCAACTAGAAAGTCGCATAGAGGCCCTGGAGATGTGGATATACAGACGAATATGTCGTATTTCGTAGAAACAAAAACAATCAAATGCAGAGGTTCTAGAAAAACTGGGAATGAAGAGAGAGTTGATGAAAGAAATAAAGAGGAGGCAAGTGAAATATTTCGGCCATGTTAAAAGACATGATACTCTTATAAACACCATACTGGAAGGGGGGGGGGGGGGAAGGTTTAGGGCAAGCCAACAAGAGGTAGAAAGCAAGATCGAAGGGAACTGAGCTGATCCACGACGCTGGTGATCAAGGAAAATGGCGAGTCATGACTGCCCAAGCTTTCACTCACTCACTCAAGCGCACGCGCGCACGCATGCACACACGCACGCACACACCCACCCACCCACACATACACACACACACATATATATATATATATATATATATATATATATATATATATATATATATATATATATATATATATATATATATATATATATATATATGGAATTTGGAATACCAAGGAAGTTAATCAACATGACCAGACTATGCATGGAAGATACTTATAATATAGTAACATATAAAGGCAGGAAATCAGACCCCTTCCAAATATCATCTGGCTTGAAACAGGGTGATGCACTATCGCCGCTCCTTTTCAATCTGGCTCTAGAGAAAGTTGTAAGGAAGGTAAAGAAGGAATGTGCTATTGGAGGAACATCCAAACTGCTTGGTTATGCAGATGATATAGATATTATAGGGGAAAATGAACAAAAGACATTGGAAATATTGACTAACTTAAAGGAAAAAGCTCAACAAATGGGGCTGGTTATCAACCAAGATAAGACAGAATATATGGTAATTTCAAGAGAAGGAATGGCTAAAAACTCTGGCCACATACAAATAGGTAATATGATCATTAAAAGAACGGAAACATACAAATACCTGGGTACAATCTTCAACTACTCCAACATCATAAGGGAAGAAATACAAACTAGAATCAATTCTGGAAATAAGATATACTATGCACTACATCCATCCATCCATCACTATGCACTACAACATCTACTAAAATCAAATGCGCTATCTCGTAACACCAAGATCACAATATACAAAACACTTATCATACCAGTTGTGCTGTATGGCTCTGAAACCTGGAGTACAACTAAAGGAGACAAAGCCTTGTTACAAACTTTTGAAAACAAAGTCTTAAGACACATCTTTGGGCCCATTAGGGATACACAAAGTGGAGAGTGGAAAAGAAGAAGCAACAAAGACATTTATTATCTGTTTAAGTCCCCGCTAATCACTGGTATCATGAAGGCTAATAGACTGCAATGGCTGGGGCATATAGAAAGAATGGAAGATAATAGGGAAACAAAACTCGCTTACACTCAAGAAATAAACGTCCGTAGACCTCGAGGTAGACCAAGAAGATGGTGGAGAGATAATATACATACAGACCTATAAGCACTTGGAATCAGTGACTGGCAAGAGAAGGTTAACCAGAGAGACGAATGGAGACGGCTTGTATCTGCAGCAAAGAACCTCAATGGCTCGGAATGCTGAAGAAGAAGAGAGGATATATATATATATATATATATATATATATATATATATATATATATATATATATATATATATATATATATATATATATATATATATATATATCCATCCATTGGCACCTTGCCATCTTGACAGACGATAGTTTGTGCTTTAAAAAGGCATAATAACTTTTAACTATGGCGGTAGCGAGTGTGACTGATAAGGCCAATTTGCGCTGTAAATGTCCGTTCACAGTGGGTGCATCTGAACACATGGTCATTTCCACCATCATGCACCATCTTACGTCTCAAACGCTTGGTGTGTGACTTTTCTGCAATAATTTTCTCCTTTGACTATTCCATTTCTGATATTTGCCCTCCATGCAACACGTTCAGCGGCGACTTGCTCCCAATGTGCATTATCAATGCCTGTATCAATCATGTCCCGCTTACACACATCTTTGTATCGTAGTAGAGGCCGACCCTGAGATCTCTTACCCATCTGTAATTCATCAAATAAGATATCCTTTGGTATTCTACCGTCATCCATCCTCCTAAGATGTCCTATCCATCTAAGTCTACGAAGACTGAGCATGGAATAAACTGTCACACAACCTGATCTTTCCAATACTTCAGTATTTGTGATTTTGTCTTGCCACTTAATACCAAGAATTCTTCGCAAACACTGCATATGAAATATATATATATATATATGTGGCATTCAGGGGTAGAAATATCCAGGTGCATAGTCACCATGGTACCTGAAAATGTTTACCTGGTGCCTGAATTGTCAATAATGTTCTTAGCCTGTTATACTCACAAAAATACATGCTGGCTCCTGAGAAAAAAAATATAGCTGGATCCTGAATTATATTTAGTATTTTTCTACTTCTAATGGCGTTTAAACAAGAATAAACTCTTCTGGAGGAGGTCAGCATGGCTGAATGGATAAGAACGCTCACTTTAAACGTCCGGTGTGCTGACGCTGAGGCAGCCAGTTCAACCCTTACACCAATCTAGTTGGACTAAAATGTTGACTTGTTGACTTGGGGATATAAATAAATTACAAGTATCTCAAAAGTCAGGGTGGGTTCAACTGCTGGCAAAGGACACTAGTAACAGGGAAAGCTAATCCACACGCAAAAATCCGTCCAGTGGTCTAGAAGAAGTAGCTTGTGTGTGGACTATGCTTGAGTTTAAAGTGGGCAAAGGCACAAAAATAAAACAACCTCTCTTTGAATAGGATCCAGCAAATAAAGTTAAAGTGAAGCAGAAGCAAGCCTACAACAAGAACATATATAAGGTAAATATAAAAATATACTCGAGAAACAGTGAGATCAAACCTAGCAAATTGTTTCCGTTGACTAATGCTGTTGCCGTAGTCTCTTTGACTATTTCTGGTTCCTTGTCACTCACACACATGCCACTTTCAATATCACGAACGTACATATCTGTAGAATACAAATACAAGAAAAATCAAATATAACTGTCTGAAAAAGGCTAATGAAACTAGAACATTATATTCAACAATACAAATGAGACAAACAGTTTTCTTTGGTCATGTGATGAGAAGAGAGGCAGGTGCCGACCAAGAGAAATCATGCTGGATGGACTGAAATGGTGGCATGGAGGAATATCATCAGCAGAGTTGAACCAGAACAGTAAAGACAGAAATCTGTGGAGAGACATGAACGTCTATGCCAGCTGGCAAGGCACTCGATGATGATGATATGTTTACAGCCTAAATGATTTGTTTAAAACAGTAAATCTCGATGTAAAGTAACAAAGACTGTTGTCCATGCCTTCTACATATTTACACACTTATTGGCCCTCAATGGGTAATCTGGGCAATATCATACACCCCTCTCTTACGTCATGTGACATTTCTTTGAACCCATTTTAGCCCTGAGAGCCCACGTCAATGAAAACAATTCCTACCTTAATGGAGATTTGAACACATAACCACCAGAGCTTTACAGCCTGGGATTCAGAGATAAGTACACGTTTTTCATTTTCTTTTAATTAATCTAATTGTTTTCCATCTTCTCATCATTTTCTTTTAATTAATCTAATTGTTTTCCATCTTCTCATCACTTTCTTTTAATTAATCTAATTGTTATCCATCTTCTCATCATTTTCTTTTAATTAATCTAATTGTTTTCCATCTTCTCATCATTTTCTTTTAATTAATCTAATTGTCTTCCATCTTCTCATCATTTTCTTTTAATTAATCTAATTGTTTTCCATCTTCTCATCATTTTCTTTTAATTAATCTAATTGTTTTCAATCTTCTCATCATTTTCTTTTAATTAATCTAATTGTTTTCCATCTTGTCATCATTTTCTTTTAATTAATCTAAATGTTTTCCATCTTCTCATCATTTTCTTTAAATTAATCTAATTGTTTTCCATCTTCTCATCATTTTCTTTTAATTAATCTAATTGTTTTCCATCTTCTCATCATTTTCTTTTAATTAATCTAATTGTTTTCAATCTTCTCATCATTTTCTTTTAATTAATCTAATTGTCTTCCATCTTCTCATCATTTTCTTTTAATTAATCTAATTGTTTTCCATCTTCTCATCATTTTCTTTTAATTAATCTAATTGTTTTCCATCTTCTCATCATTTTCTTTTAATTAATCTAATTGTTTTCCATCTTCTCATTCGGTTATTATGCCTTAATGTAGTCACTGTAGTGTCTACCCCATGTTTATATGTGGTGTCTGGTGTATCTGTTCGCTATGAAGGCTACATGTTTATATGTGGTGCCTGGTGTATCTGTTTGCTATGAAGGCTACATGTTTATATGTGGTGTCTGGTGTATCTGTTCGCTATGAAGGCTACATGTTTATATGTGGTGCCTGGTGCATCTGTTCACTATGAAGACTACATGTTTATATGTGGTGTCTGGTGTATCTGTTCGCTATGAAGACTACATGTTTATGTGTGGTGCCTGGTGTATCTGTTCGCTATGAAGGCTACATGTTTATATGTGGTGCCTGGTGTATCTGTTCGCTATGAAGGCTACATGTTTATATGTGGTGTATGGTGTATCTGTTCGCTATGAAGGCTACATGTTTATATGTGGTGTATGGTGTATCTGTTCGCTATGAAGGCTACATGTTTATATGTGGTGCCTGGTGTATCTGTTTGCTATGAAGGCTACATGTTTATGTGTGGTGTCTGGTGTATCTGTTCGCTATGAAGGCTACATGTTTATGTGTGGTGCCTGGTGTATCTGTTCGCTATGAAGGCTACATGTTTATATGTGGTGCCTGGTGTATCTGTTCGCTATGAAGGCTACATGTTTATATGTGGTGTGGTGCCTGGTGTATCTGTTCGCTATGAAGGCTACATGTTTATATGTGGTGTCTGGTGTATCTGTTCGCTATGAAGGCTACATGTTTATATGTGGTGTCTGGTGTATCTGATCGCTATGAAGGCTACATGTTTATATGTGGTGCCTGGTGTATCTGTTCGCTATGAAGGCTACATGTTTATATGTGGTGCCTGGTGCATCTGTTCGCTATGAAGGCTACATGTTTATATGTGGTGTCTGGTGTATCTGTTCGCTATGAAGGCTACATGTTTATATGTGGTGCCTGGTGTATCTGTTTGCTATGAAGGCTACATGTTTATATGTGGTACCTGGTGTATCTGTTCGCTATGAAGACTACATGTTTATATGTGGTGCCTGGTGTATCTGTTCGCTATGAAGACTACATGTTTATATGTGGTGCCTGGTGTATCTGTTCGCTATGAAGGCTACATGTTTATATGTGGTGTCTGGTGTATCTGTTTGCTATGAAGGCTACATGTTTATATGTGGTGTCTGGTGTATCTGTTCGCTATGAAGGCTACATGTTTATATGTGGTGCCTGGTGTATCTGTTCGCTATGAAGGCTACATGTTTATATGTCGTGTCTGGTGTATCTGTTCGCTATGAAGGCTACATGTTTATATGTGGTGTCTTGTGTATCTGTTCGCTATGAAGGCTACATGTTTATATGTGGTGCCTGGTGTATTTGTTCGCTATGAAGGCTACATGTTTATATGTGGTGTCTTGTGTATATGTTTGCTATGAAGGCTACATGTTTATATGTGGTGCCTGGTGTATATGTTCGCTATGAAGGCTACATGTTTATATGTCGTGTCTGGTGTATCTGTTCGCTATGAAGGCTACATGTTTATATGTCGTGTCTGGTGTATCTGTTCGCTATGAAGGCTACATGTTTATATGTCGTGTCTGGTGTATCTGTTCGCTATGAAGGCTACATGTTTATATGTTGTGTCTGGTGTATCTGTTCGCTATGAAGGCTACATGTTTATATGTGGTGTCTGGTGTATCTGTTCGCTATGAAGGCTAAATGTTTATATGTGGTGCCTGGTGTATCTGTTCGCTATGAAGCCTACATGTTTATATGTGGTGCCTGGTGTATCTGTTCGCTATGAAGCCTACATGTTTATATGTGGTGTCTGGTGTATCTGTTCGCTATGAAGCCTACATGTTTATATGTGGTGCCTGGTGTATCTGTTCGCTATGAAGGCTACATGTTTATATGTGGTGTCTGGTGTATCTGTTCGCTATGAAGGCTACATGTTTATATGTGGTGTCTGGTGTATCTGTTCGCTATGAAGGCTACATGTTTATATGTGGTGCCTGTTGTATCTGTTCGCTATGAAGGCTACATGTTTATATGTGGTGTCTGGTGTATCTGTTCGCTATGAAGGCTACATGTTTATATGTGGTGTCTGGTGTATCTGTTCGCTATGAAGGCTACATGTTTATATGTGGTGTCTGGTGTATCTGTTCGCTATGAAGGCTACATGTTTATATGTGGTGTCTGGTGTATCTGTTCGCTATGAAGGCTACATGTTTATATGTGGTGTCTGGTGTATCTGTTCGCTATGAAGGCTACATGTTTATATGTGGTGTCTGGTGTATCTGTTCGCTATGAAGGCTACATGTTTATATGTGGTGCCTGGTGTATCTGTTTGCTATCAAGGCTACATGTTTATATGTGGTGTCTGGTGTATCTGTTCGCTATGAAGGCTACATGTTTATACGTGGTGTCTGGTGTATCTGTTCGCTATGAAGGCTAGATGTTTATATGTGGTGTCTGGTGTATCTGTTCGCTATGAAGGCTAGATGTTTATATGTGGTGTCTGGTGTATCTGTTCGCTATGAAGGCTACATGTTTATATGTGGTGTCTGGTGTATCTGTTCGCTATGAAGGCTACATGTTTATATGTGGTGTCTGGTGTATCTGTTCGCTATGAAGGCTACATGTTTATGTGTGGTGCCTGGTGTATCTGTTCGATATGAAGGCTACATGTTTATATGTGGTGTCTGGTGTATCTGTTCGCTATGAAGGCTACATGTTTATGTGTGGTGCCTGGTGTATCTGTTCGCTATGAAGGCTACATGTTTATATGTGGTGCCTGGTGTATCTGTTCGCTATGAAGGCTACATGTTTATATGTGGTGCCTGGTGTATCTGTTCGCTATGAAGGCTACATGTTTATATGTGGTGCCTGGTGTATCTGTTCGTTATGAAGGCTACATGTTTATATGTGGTGTCTTGTGTATCTGTTCGCTATGAAGGCTACATGTTTATATGTGGTGCCTGGTGTATCTGTTCGCTATGAAGGCTACATTTCTATATGTGGTGTCTTGCGTATCTGTTCGATACGAAGGCAACATGTTTATATGTGGTGCCTGGTGTATCTGTTCTCTATGAAGGCTACATGTTTATATGTCGTGTCTGGTGTATCTGTTCACTATGAAGGCTACATGTTTATGTTTTGTCTGGTGTATCTGTTCGCTATGAAGGCTACATGTTTATATGTGGTGTCTGGTGTATCTGTTCGCTATGAAGGCTACATGTTTATATGTGGTGCCTGGTGTATCTGTTCGCTATGAAGGCTACATGTTTATATGTGGTGCCTGGTGTATCTGTTTGCTATGAAGCTTACATGTTTATATGTGGTGCCTGGTGTATCTGTTCGCTATGAAGCCTACATGTTTATGTGTGGTGTCTGGTGTATCTGTTCGCTATGAAGGCTACATGTTTATATATGATGCCTGGTGTATCTGTTCGCTATGAAGGCTACATGTTTATATGTGGTGTCTGGTGTATCTGTTCGCTATGAAGGCTACATGTTTATATGTGGTGTCTGGTGTATCTGTTCGCTATGAAGGCTACATGTTTATATGTGGTGCCTGGTGTATCTGTTCGCTATGAAGGCTACATGTTTATATGTGGTGCCTGGTGTATCTGTTCGCTATGAAGCCTACATGTTTATATGTGGTGTCTGGTGTATCTGTTCGCTATGAAGCATACATGTTTATATGTGGTGTCTGGTGTATCTGTTCGCTATGAAGGCTACATGTTTATATGTGGTGCCTGGTGTATCTGTTCCCTATGAAGGCTACATGTTTATATGTGGTGTCTGGTGTATCTGTTCGCTATGAAGGCTACATGTTTATATGTGGTGTCTGGTGTATCTGTTCGCTATGAAGGCTACATGTTTATATGTGGTGTCTGGTGTATCTGTTTGCTATGAAGGCTACATGTTTATATGTGGTGTCTGGTGTATCTGTTCGCTATGAAGCCTACATGTTTATATGTGGTGTCTGGTGTATCTGTTTTCTATGAAGGCTACATGTTTATATGTGGTGTCTGGTGTATCTGTTCGCTATGAAGGCTACATGTTTATGTGTGGTGCCTGGTGTATCTGTTTGCTATGAAGGCTACATGTTTATATGTTGTGTCTGGTGTATCTGTTCGCTATGAAGGCTACATGTTTATATGTGGTGTCTGGTGTATCTGTTCGCTATGAAGGCTACATGTTTATATGTGGTGTCTGGTGTATCTGTTCGCTATGAAGGCTACATGTTTATATGTGGTGTCTGGTGTATCTGTTTGCTATGAAGGCTACATGTTTATATGTGGTGCCTGGTGTATCTGTTCCCTATGAAGGCTACATGTTTATGTGTGGTGTCTGCTGTATCTGTTCGCTATGAAGCCTACATGTTTATTTGTGGTGCCTGGTGTATCTGTTCGCTATGAAGCCTACATGTTTATATGTGGTGTCTGGTGTATCTGTTCGCTATGAAGCCTACATGTTTATATGTGGTGCCTGGTGTATCTGTTCGCTATGAAGGCTACATGTTTATATGTGGTGCCTGGTGCATCTGTTCACTATGAAGACTACATGTTTATATGTGGTGTCTGGTGTATCTGTTCGCTATGAAGACTACATGTTTATGTGTGGTGCCTGGTGTATCTGTTCGCTATGAAGGCTACATGTTTATATGTGGTGCCTGGTGTATCTGTTCGCTATGAAGGCTACATGTTTATATGTGGTGTATGGTGTATCTGTTCGCTATGAAGGCTACATGTTTATATGTGGTGTATGGTGTATCTGTTCGCTATGAAGGCTACATGTTTATATGTGGTGCCTGGTGTATCTGTTTGCTATGAAGGCTACATGTTTATGTGTGGTGTCTGGTGTATCTGTTCGCTATGAAGGCTACATGTTTATGTGTGGTGCCTGGTGTATCTGTTCGCTATGAAGGCTACATGTTTATATGTGGTGCCTGGTGTATCTGTTCGCTATAAAGGCTACATGTTTATATGTGGTGTGGTGCCTGGTGTATCTGTTCGCTATGAAGGCTACATGTTTATATGTGGTGTCTGGTGTATCTGTTCGCTATGAAGGCTACATGTTTATATGTGGTGTCTGGTGTATCTGATCGCTATGAAGGCTACATGTTTATATGTGGTGCCTGGTGTATCTGTTCGCTATGAAGGCTACATGTTTATATGTGGTGTCTGGTGTATCTGTTCGCTATGAAGGCTACATGTTTATATGTGGTGCCTGGTGTATCTGTTTGCTATGAAGGCTACATGTTTATATGTGGTACCTGGTGTATCTGTTCGCTATGAAGACTACATGTTTATATGTGGTGCCTGGTGTATCTGTTCGCTATGAAGACTACATGTTTATATGTGGTGCCTGGTGTATCTGTTCGCTATGAAGGCTACATGTTTATATGTGGTGTCTGGTGTATCTGTTTGCTATGAAGGCTACATGTTTATATGTGGTGTCTGGTGTATCTGTTCGCTATGAAGGCTACATGTTTATATGTGGTGCCTGGTGTATCTGTTCGCTATGAAGGCTACATGTTTATATGTCGTGTCTGGTGTATCTGTTCGCTATGAAGGCTACATGTTTATATGTGGTGTCTTGTGTATCTGTTCGCTATGAAGGCTACATGTTTATATGTGGTGCCTGGTGTATTTGTTCGCTATGAAGGCTACATGTTTATATGTGGTGTCTTGTGTATATGTTTGCTATGAAGGCTACATGTTTATATGTGGTGCCTGGTGTATATGTTCGCTATGAAGGCTACATGTTTATATGTCGTGTCTGGTGTATCTGTTCGCTATGAAGGCTACATGTTTATATGTCGTGTCTGGTGTATCTGTTCGCTATGAAGGCTACATGTTTATATGTCGTGTCTGGTGTATCTGTTCGCTATGAAGGCTACATGTTTATATGTTGTGTCTGGTGTATCTGTTCGCTATGAAGGCTACATGTTTATATGTGGTGTCTGGTGTATCTGTTCGCTATGAAGGCTAAATGTTTATATGTGGTGCCTGGTGTATCTGTTCGCTATGAAGCCTACATGTTTATATGTGGTGCCTGGTGTATCTGTTCGCTATGAAGCCTACATGTTTATATGTGGTGTCTGGTGTATCTGTTCGCTATGAAGCCTACATGTTTATATGTGGTGCCTGGTGTATCTGTTCGCTATGAAGGCTACATGTTTATATGTGGTGTCTGGTGTATCTGTTCGCTATGAAGGCTACATGTTTATATGTGGTGTCTGGTGTATCTGTTCGCTATGAAGGCTACATGTTTATATGTGGTGCCTGTTGTATCTGTTCGCTATGAAGGCTACATGTTTATATGTGGTGTCTGGTGTATCTGTTCGCTATGAAGGCTACATGTTTATATGTGGTGTCTGGTGTATCTGTTCGCTATGAAGGCTACATGTTTATATGTGGTGTCTGGTGTATCTGTTCGCTATGAAGGCTACATGTTTATATGTGGTGTCTGGTGTATCTGTTCGCTATGAAGGCTACATGTTTATATGTGGTGTCTGGTGTATCTGTTCGCTATGAAGGCTACATGTTTATATGTGGTGTCTGGTGTATCTGTTCGCTATGAAGGCTACATGTTTATATGTGGTGCCTGGTGTATCTGTTTGCTATCAAGGCTACATGTTTATATGTGGTGTCTGGTGTATCTGTTCGCTATGAAGGCTACATGTTTATACGTGGTGTCTGGTGTATCTGTTCGCTATGAAGGCTAGATGTTTATATGTGGTGTCTGGTGTATCTGTTCGCTATGAAGGCTAGATGTTTATATGTGGTGTCTGGTGTATCTGTTCGCTATGAAGGCTACATGTTTATATGTGGTGTCTGGTGTATCTGTTCACTATGAAGGCTACATGTTTATATGTGGTGCCTGGTGTATCTGTTCGATATGAAGGCTACATGTTTATATGTGGTGTCTGGTGTATCTGTTCGCTATGAAGGCTACATGTTTATATGTGGTGCCTGGTGTATCTGTTCGCTATGAAGGCTACATGTTTATATGTGGTGCCTGGTGTATCTGTTCGCTATGAAGGCTACATGTTTATATGTGGTGCCTGGTGTATCTGTTCGCTATGAAGGCTACATGTTTATATGTGGTGCCTGGTGTATCTGTTCGTTATGAAGGCTACATGTTTATATGTGGTGTCTTGTGTATCTGTTCGCTATGAAGGCTACATGTTTATATGTGGTGCCTGGTGTATCTGTTCGCTATGAAGGCTACATTTCTATATGTGGTGTCTTGCGTATCTGTTCGATATGAAGGCAACATGTTTATATGTGGTTTCTGGTGTATCTGTTCTCTATGAAGGCTACATGTTTATATGTCGTGTCTGGTGTATCTGTTCACTATGAAGGCTACATGTTTATGTTTTGTCTGGTGTATCTGTTCGCTATGAAGGCTACATGTTTATATGTGGTGTCTGGTGTATCTGTTCGCTATGAAGGCTACATGTTTATATGTGGTGCCTGGTGTATCTGTTCGCTATGAAGGCTACATGTTTATATGTGGTGCCTGGTGTATCTGTTTGCTATGAAGCTTACATGTTTATATGTGGTGCCTGGTGTATCTGTTCGCTATGAAGCCTACATGTTTATGTGTGGTGTCTGGTGTATCTGTTCGCTATGAAGGCTACATGTTTATATATGATGCCTGGTGTATCTGTTCGCTATGAAGGCTACATGTTTATATGTGGTGTCTGGTGTATCTGTTCGCTATGAAGGCTACATGTTTATATGTGGTGTCTGGTGTATCTGTTCGCTATGAAGGCTACATGTTTATATGTGGTGCCTGGTGTATCTGTTCGCTATGAAGGCTACATGTTTATATGTGGTGCCTGGTGTATCTGTTCGCTATGAAGCCTACATGTTTATATGTGGTGTCTGGTGTATCTGTTCGCTATGAAGCATACATGTTTATATGTGGTGTCTGGTGTATCTGTTCGCTATGAAGGCTACATGTTTATATGTGGTGCCTGGTGTATCTGTTCCCTATGAAGGCTACATGTTTATATGTGGTGTCTGGTGTATCTGTTCGCTATGAAGGCTACATGTTTATATGTGGTGTCTGGTGTATCTGTTCGCTATGAAGGCTACATGTTTATATGTGGTGTCTGGTGTATCTGTTTGCTATGAAGGCTACATGTTTATATGTGGTGTCTGGTGTATCTGTTTTCTATGAAGGCTACATGTTTATATGTGGTGTCTGGTGTATCTGTTCGCTATGAAGGCTACATGTTTATGTGTGGTGCCTGGTGTATCTGTTTGCTATGAAGGCTACATGTTTATATGTTGTGTCTGGTGTATCTGTTCGCTATGAAGGCTACATGTTTATATGTGGTGTCTGGTGTATCTGTTCGCTATGAAGGCTACATGTTTATATGTGGTGTCTGGTGTATCTGTTCGCTATGAAGGCTACATGTTTATATGTGGTGTCTGGTGTATCTGTTTGCTATGAAGGCTACATGTTTATATGTGGTGCCTGGTGTATCTGTTCCCTATGAAGGCTACATGTTTATGTGTGGTGTCTGCTGTATCTGTTCGCTATGAAGCCTACATGTTTATATGTGGTGCCTGGTGTATCTGTTCGCTATGAAGCCTACATGTTTATATGTGGTGTCTGGTGTATCTGTTCGCTATGAAGCCTACATGTTTATATGTGGTGCCTGGTGTATCTGTTCGCTACGAAGGCTACATGTTTATATGTGGTGCCTGGTGTATCTGTTCGCTATGAAGGCTACATGTTTATATGTGGTGTCTGGTGTATCTGTTCGCTATGAAGGCTACATGTTTATATGTGGTGCCTGGTGTATCTGTTCGCTATGAAGGCTACATGTTTATATGTGGTGCCTGGTGTATCTGTTCGCTATGAAGGCTACATGTTTATATGTGGTGTCTGGTGTATCTGTTCGCTATGAAGGCTACATGTTTATGTGTGGTGCCTGGTGTATCTGTTCGCTATGAAGGCTACATGTTTATATGTGGTTGCTGGTGTATCTGTTCGCTATGAAGGCTACATGTTTATATGTGGTTTCTGGTGTATCTGTTTGCTATGAAGGCTACATGTTTATATGTGGTGCCTGGTGTCTGTTTGCTATGAAGGCTACATGTTTATATGTGGTGTCTGGTGTATCTGTTCGTTATGAAGGCTACATGTTTATATGTGGTGTCTGGTGTATCTGTTCGCTATGAAGGCTACATGTTTATATGTGGTGCCTGGTGTATCTGTTCCCTATGAAGGCTACATGTTTATGTGTGGTGTCTGGTGTATCTGTTCGCTATGAAGGCTAGTCGCTGCATGCAAATATAAATAAATACTTGGATGGCTTGGCCATATACATTATTGAAGCAGAAACACAGACCTGACACAAGACGGGTGATCATGTGAGATTGTGCAGCATGACATCCTCCTCCTCCCCCCAACGCTTATTAGGACATGATGGTTATGAACAATAATAGGAGAAACTTAGATGATGATCTACCTTAATTTGGACAGGTGGATGTAATAATCTTGAAAACAACTTCGTACCTAGTCTGTTCAGACCATGGCTAAAATGGCCCCTGTAATCTGCAGCAACCAAGAGATCGGCCAAAACAGAAGCATGGTCTTGTTTGGTGCCCACTTTTTCCATACAACGAATCACAAATGCATGAAGTTGATCTCTTGCGACCACAGTGTCAGTGTGTTGAGCTGTTCCTTTGGAATTGAAAATGTACAATAAAATTAAATGACAGTGTGCTCAGAATGACAGTGACATAAAAGAATGAAACTATAATACAAAATATATAAATAAGAACAGACGAATCCAAAGGTGATTATTAAGCTATGGAGGCATTTGAGTAGCTTTAGGTTTAAGTGAGACAATAAATTTACATCATAAAGATAACAAGGAATTTGTAACATTACTTAGTTACAAAGACATGTAGATCATTACAAAGATATGAGGACATACATTCAACATATTAAATATGAAAGCAAGGTGAAATAATTTCATAAGAAAAGAGACTGGGGGTACAACATAAAGAATAAAATACAACCAACACAATGAGACATTGGAGAGAGAGAGAGAGAGAGAGAGAGAGAGAGAGAGAGAGAGAGAGAGAGAGAGAGAGAGAGAGAGAGAGAGAGAGAGACAGACAGACAGACAGAGAGAGACAGACAGACAGACAGACAGAGAGAGAGAAAGAGAGAGAGAAAAGAGAAAGAGAGAGAAGGGATGGGTCATGTCATGTATCTTAGTAGTAATAGTTAGTAGCATGGAAACTCTTAGACTACCGTTGTGCGTGCTATATTATTATCAAACTAATATAGGGTGTATTTTTAATGACTGTGGGAATTTTGAAAATATTGCTGTTTCAAGTTTTGTATTTATCTTGTATGTTGCATGAGTTCACAGAGGGTAAATACAAAACATGGAACGGCAATATTTAAAAAAAACCCACAGTCATTAAAATTTCAACATATCTTATATATAAATTAGGATCTCCGTCTGTCTGTCTGTCTGTCCGTATGTCTGTATGTCCGTCTGTCCTTTGTGCGCTCGCGAACGGCCCATCCGATTGAGATGAAATTTTCTACACGCCTTTCTTTCATTCCAGAGCTGCCCACTGTCATATTTTGTTAGTGTGAAATCGCCTGCTTACTCAGTATTATTTCATTTTTCATTTTTCATCATAATTTCATATATTTCAGGGGACCTAACTCTGTAAAAGTTATTTCAAGGGGCATAACTTTTCTGTATAACTTATAGTCATATTGTGGCATCGTTTTCAAAGATTTATAAACTCTTTGTCCATAGTTATGTACCGGCATATGAGTTATAATAAATAATGATACAATCTGTAAGGCATTTTCAAAGTTTTCATAAAAATAATGCACAATGCATAACATTGTAACTCATCTTTTTTTGCTTAAGAAGTTACTGTAGTCATGCAGGTGATTAGAAAGAGTTTTCATTAAAAATAATGGATGGTGTGTGGAAGAACGTTCTTTATGAATTTAATGAAGCCGGACAGGGTCAGGCAGACAGATAGACAGACAGACAGACAGATAGACAGTCGGGAACAGGAACTTATATGACTACTTATATAAATTAAATGAGATGCTTCACACCAGGAGCTGTGCGATGCCGGGCCAGGTCAGACAGACAGACAGACAGATAATCGGTAACGGGAACGGGAACTTATATGACTACTTATATGAATTAAATGAGATGCTTCCCACCAGGGACTGGGCGAAGCCGGGCCGTGTCAGCTAGTACTATATAATTTCTTTGTATTTATCTAACTGAAATTTTACTTCGTTAGCCGTTAAGAGGTAAAGAAGACTTATGTCCTAATAGTAATAGTAGCAATTTCAGAATTATCGCCCTTTTCGGCGCTCTCCTCTTTTTTATTTTGTACTTTCCCGAACTTTTTCCTGCGTCTTCGCACGATGACTTCCGGTTTGACATGGACTGCTATAAGACCCAAAAAAACGAAAGCAGTGTGGTACGATCAAAGGGGAAGTTATTCTCATATATTTAGAATTGGTTCTGCTAGCTAGCTGCCAAGTTATTAAACCAAAAAAAACGATTTATCTGGATTATATTTGGATCTTTTCACGATTAGTAAGGTAATCTGTCTTATAACTCATGTATTTGAAAATTCCTTTCATTTTTTCTTCCATATTTGAATTCCCCGTTCAATTTTACATAAATATGAAGAGTTTCAACATTCCAGGTGTTTGCAGACGTTCAGGACAAATAAACAAGCCACGGTAATAGAAGGCAAATAATAAACAATTGGCGGCCATTTTAAATTGTTAATTAGGTCACGGCGCATCCTATAAAAAAATTTAAAAATACGTCAAGGTAGGCCTCGCCGCCCCGGACGCAATGATATATGGCACAACATTGTCCGTTTAAAAATAAACAAGCCACGGTAATAGAAGGCAGAATTTCTCAGCTTCCAATCTTAGGGCCGCGATAAATCCTGACTTATCAGTTAATTTATCATTGCACTTCCTGGTATTAAATTACGTCACCAGAAAATTCATAACTCCACTTGGAATTAACGCACACTCTTCGTTGAGATACCGTTGGATTCGTCTTGTCAAGCTCTATCTAACTGGTATGATTTCATAAGTAAAAACCCAATTTTTAAATATTGACCAAAATTGCTAGTAATAGGATTATTTGGCCGCCCATGTATCAACATGGGGCTCAGCCCTTTGACTGGGTCATAGGAGGAGCGCAGATCTCAGAGATCTGACCTTTGAGATGCACCATAGCGCCCCAATTAACTGGGTCTTTAGGTGAACAATAAATAATTGTAAATAAATTAAATAGGTTGACAGTGTCACTGCATAGCTGGAGTAAACCAGATCTACACATAGAGTCTACTAACTAATACTATTAGCCACATTAACATACATCTCAAATACAGCCATCTATTTTCAATCCTTTACGTTTTGAAGTAATTCATAACTGTGCATTCATAACCGTCTGTTTATGAAACAATGAAAGCTGAACTTACCTGAAATACCTGAGTGTGTAGACAGAGAACGATTTGTTCTGCAGTGCAGAAGAAACGCACGCTTCAGCATTCTCCTGTATATAGTAATAGTATATAGTTTCCCGTGTAGTTGTATCTCCCTGGGGCTTAGTGAGTAGACTGCATACACCGCTGGCTGCTACACAGACAGAGTACATGTGTTGTTCCAAGCCACACGCATGGTAAGAGAACGAAAGTCTGCGGACTGTTGTGTGTGAAACAACCCGGTGATAAATAGGTCAGCGGCACATGTACATGAAATCGTACTACAAGGAAAACACCATGCTATAACTAAAGCTGTAACTATACTATACTATAGTTGTAAAGCTGTAAATAAAAGTAAAAGTGGGGGGAGTTCAGAGAGCAAAACTTTGTATTGAAGATAATACTTCGTTTCACGAATGCTACAAGAGAGGCTGTTGTAAATCTTATATATAAATTAGGATGTGCGTCTGTATGTATGTCTGTATGTATGTATGTCCTTTATGCGTTCGCGAACGGCCCATCCGATTGAGATGAAATTTTCTACACGCCTTCCTCTCATTCCAGAGCTGCCAACTGTCATAGTTTTTTTTTTTCTTCTTCCTCCTCCTCCCTCCTCCCTCCCCCCTCCCAAAATACGTACGTCCAGGAAATGGTCTTCTACATAGACACTTCTCTCTGAGGTCCGCGATAACATATTAACCTAGTGGGATGGCAATCAATCATCCTACTACCTCCTCCCTCCTCCTCCCTTCTCCCTCTTCCTCCTCCCTCTTCCTCCCTCCGCCTCCTCCCTCCTCCCACTCTCTACTCCTCCTTCCTCCTCCCTCCTCCTTCTCCTCCCTCCTTCTCCCTCTTCCTCCTCCCTCTTCCTCCCTCTTCCTGCTCCCTCCGCCTCCTCCCTCCGCCTACTCTCTCCTCCTCCTTCCTCCTCCTACTCCCTTCTCCTCCTCCTCCTCCTCTCTCCTTCTCCCTCCTTCTCCCTCTTCCTCCTCCCTCCTCCTCCCCCTCCTCCTCCACCCTACTCCTCCCTCCTCTTCCTAATCCCTCCTCCTCCCTCCTATTCCTCCTGTCTCCTCCTCCCTCCTTCTCCCTCCTCCTTCTACCTCTTCCTCCCTCCTCCTTCTCCCTCCACCTCCTCCCTCCTCCTCTCTCCTCCTCCTCCCTCCTCCTCCCTCTCCCTCCTCCCTTCTCATCCTCCCCCACCTACGTTCTCCTCCTCCCTCCTCCTCCTTCTCCCTCCTCCTCCCCCTCCTCCTTCACCCTCCTCCCTCCTCCTCCTCCTCCTTCACCATCCTCCCTCCTCCTCCCCCCTCCTCCTCATCCTCCCTCCTCCCTCCTCCTCCCTCCTCATCCCTCTTCCTCCTCCTCCTCCCTCCTCCCTCCTCCTTCTCCCCTTTCCCCCCTCTTTCTCTTAATCCCTCCTCCTCCCTTCTCCTCCCTCCTATTCATCCCTACTCCTCCTCCTCCCTCCTCCTCCTCTCTCCGCCTATCTCTTCCTCCCTCCTCCTCCCTCCTCTCTCTTCCTCCTCCCTCCTCCTCCCTTCTCCTCTCTTCTCCTCCTCCCCCTCCTACCCCTCCCTCCTCCCCCTCATCCGTCTTCCTCCCTCCTCCTTCTTCCTCCCTCCTCCTCCCTCTCCTCCTCATCCCTCCTACTCCATTCTCCTCCTCCCTCCTCCTCCTCTCTCTACCTCCTCCCTCCTCCTCCCTTCACATTCCTCCTCCTCCCTCTTCCTCCTCATCCCTCCTCCTCCTCTATCCTCCTCCCTCCTCCTCCTCCTCCCTCTACCTCCTCCCTCCTCCTCCCTTCACATTCCTCCTCCTCCCTCTTCCTCCTCCTCCCTCTCATCCTCTTCCCTCCTTCTCCTCCCTCTTCCTCCTCCCTCTTCCTCCCTCCGCCTCCTCCCTCCTCCCACTCTCTACTCCTCCCTCCTCCTTCTCCTCCCTCCTCCTCCTCCCTCTTCCTCCCTCTTCCTGCTCCCTCCGCCTCCTCCCTCCGCCTACTCTCTCCTCCTCCTCCCTCCTCCTCCCTCTCCCTCCTCCTCCTCCCTCTCCTCCTCCTCCTCCTCCTGCGATCTCCTCCTCCCTCCTTCTCCCTCTTCCTCCTCCCTCCTCCTCCCCCTCCTCCTCCACCCTACTCCTCCCTCCTCTTCCTAATCCCTCCTCCTCCCTCCTATTCCTCCTGTCTCCTCCTCCCTCCTCTTCCCTCCTCCACCTCCCTCTTCCTCCTCCCTCCTCCATTTACCCAAGACAGACAGACATACAGATAGTCGGGAACGGGATCTTATATGACTACTTATATGATTTAAATGAGATGCTCTCCACCATGGGCTGGGCCGGGTCAGACAGACAGACAGACAGACAGACAGACAGATAGATAGACAGACAGACAGACAGTCGGGAACGGGAGCTTATATGACTACTTATATGAATTAAATGAGATGCTCCCCACCAGAGTCTGGGCGAAGCCGGGCCGGGTCAGCTAGTAAGTAATAAATTTCTTCTTAGACAACACATTTTCATACTACACACATGAAACGGGGTTAACTGGGGTGAACATAAAAGATGACTTTGTGACAATTTTTCAACGGCAAAGCACTAAAACAATATTAAAGCTAAGATAACTCGCGAGACTGGTGGGAATGGATTATTATTAATATTGTCAGAGTATAAATAATAAAATATTTACAAAAATAAATACATATACAATCGACTTGGTGTAATTGTTTAGTAAGACAATGTCGACTTGAGGTAATTCTTCATTAAGACAACGTCTACTTGGAATAATTTTTAGTAAGACAATGCCGACTTTTAAGACATTTATGATCTGTGTCCCCGCTAATCACTGGTATCATGAAGGCTAATAGACTACAATAGCTGGGGCATATAGAAAGAATGGAAGATAATAGGGAAACAAAACTCGCTTACACTCAGGAAATAGATGACCGTAGACCCCGAGGTAGACCAAGAAGACTGTAATATATATACAGACCTACAAGCACATGGAATTAACGACTGGCAAGAGAAGGTCCACCAGAGAGACGAATGGAGACGGATTGTATCTGCAGCAAAGAACCTCAATGGCTCGGAACGCTGAAGAAGAAGAAGAAGAAGGAGGAGGAGGAGGAGAAGAAGAAGAAGAAGAAGAAGAAGAAGAAGAAGAAGAAGAAGAAGAAGAAGAAGAAGAAGAAGAAGAAGAAGAAGAAGAAGAAGAAGAAGAAGAAGAAGAAGAAGAAGAAGAAGAATGTCGCCTTTTAGGTAATTTTTCAGTAAGACAATGTTGACTTTGAAGTAATTCTTCAATAATACAATGTCAGCCTGAGGTAATTATTCAGTAAGGCAGTATCTGTTTGAGGTAATTCTTCAGTAAGACAATATCGGCTTGAAATAATTCTTCAGTAAGACAATGTCGGCTTGAGGTAATTCTTCAGCAAGACAGTGTCGGCTTGAGGTAATTCTTCATTAAGCCAACGACGGCTTGAGGTAATTCTTCAGTAAGATAGTGTCGGCTTGAGGTAATTCTTCAGTAAGACAATGTTGGCTTGAGATAATTCTTCAGCAAGACAGTGTCGGCTTGAGATAATTCTTCAATAAGACAATGTCGGCTTGGGGTAATTCTTAATTAAGACAATGCCGACTTGGGGTAATTCTTCAATAAGACAATGTCGGCTAGAGGCAGGTTTTCAGTAAGATAATGTCGGCTAAAGGCAATTCTTCAGTAAGATAATGTCGGCTAAAGGCAATTCTTCAGTAAGATAATGTCGGCTAAAGGCAATTCTTCAGTTAGATAATGTCGGCTAGAGGCAGGTTTTCAGTTAGATAATGTCGGCTAAAGGCAATTCTTCAGTAAGATAATGTCGGCTAAAGGCAATTCTCCAGTAAGATAATGTCGGCTAAAGGCAATTCTTCAGTAAGATAATGTCGGCTAAAGGCAATTCTTCAATAAGATAATGTCGTAGGAAATTTCCAGTATGTAGGTGTTGCCAGGTTACCAGTCTGTATTTATTATTCTTTCCTTCTTTTTTATTTTTCATTATACATTTCCTGGTTTCTTGGGGATTGCAATACACATTCACTAACATAAGCCAGAAGGTATGTCTCCGCATGAAACATGGAACAATATAATAATCAACATTACTGACTCTATTTCATTTGGTACAGTATAATTAAAGCCTAGCAATTTTAGACGCCCTCATTCCGCATATCCTAGGTGGCATATCACAGGGACAATACCCCCCTCCCCCCTCTCTCTCTCTCTCTCCACACACACACACACACACACACACACACACACACACACATACACACACTCACACACACACAGACATGAATCGGCGTCTATTAGTCCACCCAGACTTCGGTAAAACCTTAGTACATACATACAGGAGCACCGAGAATATGTTTCTACCACAGTCATACATAAGTGCACACTTCATTGATCTTTGACATACGCCAAATATGTCCAACACATTACAACACACTCATGCATTATATGGACATCCACTGGGCACTCATTCGTATTTTTCACTCTTGACCTATCATCAAATTTCCATTGCTTCCACTTTTCCCCGCCTTACCTTCCTCACCGTTTTCCTGTACCACTTCCGCGCATTTATGTTTCATTCAGATGGTACGCAGGCATAAATTCATCATCTAACACTTTCCTTTCTGCTAGTACCAAACGGAATCTTTAATGTCATCAGTCATAGATGTATGTGACCATCGATTTATTTTCTTGTGCAATATTGATTGACAGTATCACACCTTCGTTGCTTTTCACTAGTTGCTTGCTTGTGTTCGTTGGCTTGAGCTCCAACGCGAAGTCCTGTATGTCGGATGAAGGCATCCTGTTGTCCAACATCAGTGTGATGTCATACAGGACCTGAGGTTTGCGTGAGTATCCGTTGTCCCCTGTCTGGCTTATTTGTGTGCAGACTGGTGGTTTCTCGCCGTACAGGCAGACACTCTCCGACTTCGGAGGAATCGGCGATCCTACTGACTTTAGCCAGGACCCCGAAAGGACCTGTTGCCCAGGACGCTCGGCGAGGACGCGTCAATAGGTCTTGGCCAGTATATAAAGCGGCCCTGGTGCCTTGGAAACACCTCTGCGTCCACTTTTCACTAGTGATTCCCCCTTTCTTGTTTTCCTTGGAGATACTTCGGAGGATAGCCAATCGGCCCTTTAATTTCTATGTATATGGTATGGGCCTTTACAGTAGGCCCATGTAGGTCTTGTGGATGTGATAACTCATGTGTGTCTTCTTAGCGGTCAGACCGTTAGCCACACTGAAAGAACATAGAACAGAGTCAAAAGGGGTGGAGCCGGACAAGAATGTTATGGAGGAGTTCAATTAAGAATAGTCACCAACACAGAACTTGTGTCGTTAGCCGCCCCACGCTGATGGAGATAATGAGGAGGGAATCAGAGCACCCATGTTCTGTCGACTAACTAAGACCAATGCTCGTGTTACACAAGCTAATTTAAACAATGAGGATTATCTGTCGACTAACTAAGACCAATGCTCGTGTTACACAAGCTAATATAAACGGGCTCCCTGGCGAAGACTAAGGAAGCTGTTCGTAATCCCGTATACCCACGTACGAAACACAGCTGCGCGAGATTCGGCAGCGGATCGCTTCGCGTTGATTTCTTACGAAAAGGTATGTGAGCCAGTCGTTCCGAAAGCAATGGTACTGAACGTAAAACTTGTCAAGACATTAACAGCAACTGAAAAATGCTGATGTTGACTGCAATGTCCTGTAAATAGGATATGAAAAAAAAAAAAAAGTAACACCAGTAATCGTGTTACAAAAGCTAATATAAACAATGTAGATTTTCTGTCGACTAACTAAGACCATTGATCATGTTACAAAAGCTAATATAAACGATGATTTTCTGTCGACTAACTAAGACCATTGATCATGTTACAAAAGCTAATATAAACGATGATTTTCTGTCGACTAACTAAGACCATTGATCGTGTTACAAAAGCTAATATAAACGATGATTTTCTGTCGACTAACTAAGACCATTGATCGTGTTACAAAAGCTAATATAAACGATAATTTTCTGTCGACTAACTAAGACCATTGATCGTGTTACAAAAGCTAATATAAACGATGATTTTCTGTCGACTAACTAAGACCATTGATCGTGTTACAAAAGCTAATATAAACGATGATTTTCTGTCGACTAACTAAGATCATTGATCATGTTACAAAAGCTAATATAAACGATGATTTTCTGTCGACTAACTAAGACCATTGATCATGTAACAAAAGCTAATATAAACGATGATTTTCTGTCGACTAACTAAGACCATTGATCGTGTTACAAAAGCTAATATAAACGATGATTTTCTGTCGACTAACTAAGACCATTGATCGTGTTACAAAAGCTAATATAAACAATGTAGATTAACTGTCGACTAAGACCATTGATCGTGTTACAAATTCTCATTTAAACAACTGTGTCGATCTTCAGACACCTTGAAACTGCGATAAAAAGAACTTTGGCCTGCTGGTATGTTAGCAAACGCAAGTTGCAGCAAGCAGAGACAAGACAGACGAACATTTGCAAGCAGCCTTGATAAAGATAGGGAAGTAGCGCAGTGGCTGGCATAATTACCTTCCAGACGGTGGTCTCAAGTTCGAATCCCCTTCCAGGAGTCGGTTCTTTTTTCCATTGACCTGGGCTCTTCCAGGTCCATCATCATTAAGTGCCATGCCGACTGGAGTAGGCGTTCATGACTCACCACATATCTCGGTCTTTGGTTTTCTGGATCATCTCCATCGTTGATATTCCCCCATGCCACCGCCGCAATCCACCCAACATCATTTCTCTTGGTCTGCCTCTGCCTCTCTTCCCCTCGATCTTACCAGTTGTCACGATGTTCTCCAATGCCTCTCTTCTCATCACATAACTAAAAAAGTTTTTGCCTCTTTCTTATTGTTGTATATAATGTTCTAGTTTCATTAACCTCTTTCAGGCATTCGTTGTTAGTTACTTTGGCAGTCCAAGGAATTCGCAACATTCGTCTAAGGAACCACATCTCCGTTGCTTCTAAGTTCTTCCTAATTTGTTCATTTACATTCCATATACACAACCATACAGCAAAACAGGTTCTGTATAGCACTTCAACAGTCTCTTTCTTACATTCAATGATAGTGACTTATTGCACAAGATATTCTTCATTTTCTGAAATGCAGCCTTTGCTTGCCCTATTCTGGGCTTAATCTCTGTAGCGCATCTTCCATCTAATGTTATAAATGTCCCTAGATATTTACAACAATCCACTTCCAGGTCCACCTAGCCTAAAATAGTTACCAGAATATTTCATGGGAAGTAAAAGCGAGCACCGTGATATTACCTACAATATCCATTGCTTGCCGACTGGTCCATTAATATAGTGCTAGCACAATATACCCAAATACACCCCAAGGCACGAGCAGGATACATTACTTACCTTTCCTCTTGTAGATTTTTAATGTTGACCATCTTTTTATAGTCCATGCCCTGTCGCCTTAGGGATCACGTCTCATGTACTGCCAATCATTTCTGATACTGATGTCCTTCCATACTATAATATCAAATTGTCCAGCATCTTCTCTCTTGGTCTTTATCTGCCTCTCTTCCCCTTCAACTTATTAGTTGTAGCGACATGCTCCAGTGTTCACCTTCTGATAACATGTTCAAAGATTGTGTTGTGTCCTCTTCTGACTTGAGTAACTAGTTTACTTTGTGAGTTAACTTTTTAAACTATATCTTCATTGTGTCTTCTTCTGACATGAGTAACTAGTTTACTTTGTGAGTTAACTTTTTAAACTATATCTTCATTGCTCTTTCTATCCGTCCACTGTGTTTTCATCATTCTTGTATAAAACCACATCTCGGCACGTTCCATATAACTCCTCACTTGTCTGTTAATTATCAGTGATTTGCTTCCGTATATTATGATTGGCTCAAAATAGCGCTTAAGAACTCTTTTCGTCATTTCGTTTTACAAAGAAACAGAGTAGAGTATTTCCACAATTTAGTATAAGGTGCTAATCCCACATGGCGATTTATGGAATCTAAAATTGCTTAGGAAAGGAAAACCGCAAACAGCCAACAAAAAAAAAAAAAAAACGCCCCGTAGCTTCCATATAATTCCCCACTTCATGTTGACGATAATAATAGATATTACATGTCCTATGCAGGGCATTTCTGTCAAACCTAGATTGATTTTCTAGGCAAGTGTACGTTCATCAGTTTGCCATGGCTTTCTGAAGGAGACGTCAACGTTTATGTCAGCTTGAACTGCCTATCTCACCATCAGTGCACTGGAAGTTTAAGTGTCGAGCGCTCTTACCCTTTGGACGAGGTCGAAGTCTAATGTTGATTATATCCAGCAAAATGTTGACTGTATCCATCAAAATATTGGCTATATCCAGCAAAATGTACACTTGTGAGTTCTCTGTGTGATTGGCATATCTGAGATCGTTGATGTGCTTTCCACCAATGTTTAACCGTGGTATAGATAGAACATTTCAACTGTTTGACTACATAAGTTAAACAGGAGGAATACAAGCAACAAAGTACAACCAGAACAACCAATCAGCCACTAGAAATAGAAGTTGTCATACAATACCGACGTTACAGCACTCGCAACATGCCCATGCGTGCTCCATCTCTGTCAGAAGATGTCGAGGAGTATGAATACTTTTAGTTCCACTGATTGATTGATTGATTGGTTGATTTAGGAACCGACATCACAGAATTCGGGGCATTTCCATAAGCGCTCCGTCCCCATCCTCAGCAGCCAGCGAAGAGCTCCAACACCAATAGTTACAGTAGCAATCTGATGATATGTCCGTCTCGCCTTTCCTCTGAGCGTCGAGCATCGAGCGTCGGCCAGATCCCTTCGTCACTCCTCGCTGCCTCATTCTTGCCAGACTATGGTGATCCATTTGCTCCTCCGAGGCGTACACGTGCTCCCACAAGGCCGCAACCACGTCTGCCTTGTCATGCATCAATACTTCACCAAGTTGTGCCGAGCCAGCAAATCTGTCCGCCTGGTCATTCCCCAGCACATGGGCATGCCCCGGAGAAAAGATCCAGGTGATGCTTGCCACCCGTGACCTCCGAAGCGAAACAAGCCACTCTGCACGAAGCCTGCCTGTCCTCACCCTCGTCAGCATGCTTTCAGAGTCAGTTACAATCACGATGTGTGTATGTATATCGTGTTCTCCATCCATTGAACCGCTGCCTAAGCACGCCTCTGTTCCGCCCTCCACAACGGTCATTTCTGCTAGTTTTTTTTTTTTCCCCCGCGTTTCCATCCTGTTTCAGGTTATTGCGGTCAACATCATCATCTTTCAGCTGCATGTTGATTCCTAGGCTAGATTACGCTTATCAGCACGCCACGACTTTCTGAGCGACCGGCTCCATACTCTCATAAGTCACTAGCGCGACTCTAACCACTTGTAATTCTCGTGCGCTCACGCCAACCACGTGAGTATTCGGGGTTAACGGAGGAAGTTGCTAACGCCTCGGCCAGGGAGCCGTCCATTCCTGCTAGTAGCGAATTAAATTCCTAATTCCACTGAACGAACACACACTGATAGATGTGAAAATACTGGCAGCACGGAAAGATGAATAATGAGAAGAGGAGAGAATGATGGATAGACAGAAAATAAGGAAATGGTGTGGAGAGACAGAATGTTACTGTAGACACGATACACAATCACCAAATAAAGCGAATTATCAAGTGAATATAATGTGTATTGTAATTTAATATGGCACAACACATTTTATTGAAATTTAAATAGAACATTTGAATTACAAATTTACTACCGAACTATAGAACACTGTAATGTTACGAGCACATGACCGTTTCAATAAATAGTCCCAGGGAAACTTGTAGGTGGCCCGAACTCATCATTTGGAGAGTTGTGTTCATCGATAATGTTGATATTAACATCTTGGATACTGTATTTTCTTTTCCATTAGCAGCATAATAAGAATTGTACATTCATCATCATCAAGTGCCTTGCCGACTGGAGTGGACAATCTTGATTCTCAATATATTGCTATCTCCAGCGGCATTTATCAGTGTTTGTACTACACACCTCCGCGATTTGACAAAAAGCTGTTATTAATTTTCTCTCCTTGTCTTCCACTATCTTTAAATTTTCACAAATCTTTCCTTTAGTCACAATCTGTTCTAGTTTTTATCTTCTCAAACTATGGCTAAAATCATGACTCCTATTTTCTGATGTTTGTGTTAAGTTGTTTTTGTGTCTTAGCTCTTTTCAAATTGTTTAGATTACTCATTTTGGCTATCCAATGAATTGTCAGCGTTTTTCTGTAAAACCACATCTCTAAATCTTCTAGAGAGCTTTTTCTTGTTTACTAATTACCAGAATTCACAGCTACCATAGCATATGCTAAAACTAGTTCTATGTATCATGCAAGAACTCTTTTTCTAACTTCATTTGACTAGGAATTATTTCATAAGATGTTATTTATTTAATAAAATGCAGTGTTCGCTTGTCCTATTCTGTTCTTTATCTATAAGTTGCATCTTTCATATGATATTATCAACGTGCGTATACATTGTAATTTCTGTACTTGCCCCTAAATAGCACCTTTACTTTAACTGTCTATTTAGGCACAATCTGTTTTTGAATATTACCATTACTTCTGTCTTCCTATTATTAAAACTGAGGCGCATTTTAGGGTCCATGGTAGTCAATGATCAAGTTAACAGCATAATAATAATAACCTCATCCCATCAAGGTTCCTCTTGTACCTTGTGGTGTCGAGGTGAAGCATAAACAGCGGAAGAGTGCCCTTTTATGGGCCATAATAATAATCAAGCTCTTGAAAAGCTGATCTTTAAAACAAACATTAAATCAAAACAAGGCACAACTGAGATGATCGTATAAAACAACGTGTCTCAGAAACAATCACGGAAGGATCACTTTAGCTAGTCTGGCACTGGATTTCTGAAAAGCAACCAACAACGCTCTGGGCTCCACGCTCCCAGGCGGATCTTAGGAGGTAATGGCAAATATATAAAACCTCGTTAGATCAATTAGGTGGCGGTTTTATAATCCCACAATGGATGTTCATGAGAAATAGCATATGCGACAAAAACAAGCAAATAAAAAATCACACGCCCAATATAATTCTCTAATAATCGACTAATTATTGTATCTGCTTATGCTGCATGTTACACATGGAATCAATGTTCGATAGCATATTTATACAACTCTTGGCACCAGGTTAAAAAATAAGTTAAATATAAAGTATAAAAGACACATCTCATTTCGTTATTATCTATAGCATAAAAGACATTAAAAGATGCTCAGTTCTGTTTGTTGTCTTTTCAAATGTCTCAATTATTTTTATACATTCACCAGCATATTCAAGTATCGTAGATTGTCCTTCCAGAGTGGGGGAATTTGCATCGTGTTATTCCTTTCGAGTTTTACTCTCAGCAGCCTCAGTTTAGCTTAAAAAGATTTCACGTTTGAAAGATGGAGCTGAGAAATTGGTGGGTCCCTTAAAATTTATGTTATTGTTGTTATTCACTTAATATAAATTTGTGTTGCTAAGAGAAAAGCTTGTACATTTATTGAATTTCGAGTCCTGCTGTGGTTACCTTGACAGAGCCAGATAAAATGATTTCCCTAGCCTTATACGGCCCTCCAGTTAGCGTGGTAGGGGTATCCCCTATCAAAGGAGATGTAAGACGCCTCCTTTCCTCCGTTAGTCTACGGGACACCCTTGGGCAAGGTGGAGTACCCGGTTAGCCCCCCGATCAGGGTTACGTGAAGCCATGGAAGCAGGTGATGGATGGAGTGTGAGAGCAGCCGACAGATTGTTGTTGGTTATGGTCTTGCACTCTGCGGCGATAGGCAGATAGATGATCTCATCAGTAGAGACAATGGCTATGGCCACCGACTAGTACAGTCACTGCCCAGAAGGAAAGCAATGGCAAACTACCTTCTGCAAAACTTGCCAAGAAACCATAACAACCATGAAAGAAAACATAATAAGATAGAGATCTGGTGGCGAGACCCCCAGGCCAGGCAGATCAGATAACACTGGGGAAGAGTGTGACGCAGGGACCAGTACTATTAATCGTGATGACGGAGTTAATCCTGACTGTGTTACCAAGGAAATCCCCTGTGTCAGACTAAGAAACAGAGTGAGAATGGCAACGTGGAATGTGAGAAGTTTGTATGAGGGAAAGCTTAAAGTAGTGTGTGATGAGATTGAGAGGTTAAACATTCAAATTTTAGGAATTAGTGAACATCGCTGGAGCGGCAAGGGACATTTTACAACTGAAAATGGAAGTATTTTCATTTATTCTGGTAGAGACGTCGGAGGCCAGAGTGGAGTGGCATTTTGTTTAGATAAGACAACTGCAAAAGCTTTACTGGGATATAACCCAGTTAGTGATAGAATCCTCACCATTAGACTTAAAGGCCGTCCAAAAAAAACAACACAACTCTCATACAGATATATGCACCTACTTCAACAGCAGAGGAGGACGAAATTGAAGATTTTTATAACACACTACAAGACACATTAGATAAGATTGGTCATAATGATATAGCAATAATAATGGCAGATTTTAATGCAAAAGTAGGTGCAGGAAGAGCTGAAAATGAGAGACACTTTTTAGGAAAATTTGGATTAGGAAATAGAAATGATGCAGGTGACAAATTAATTGAATTTTGCACAGAAAGAGTTAACGATAGCCAACACACTTTTTAAACAACATCCAAGAAGACTCTTCACATGGAAGTCTCCAGACAGTTTTACCAAAAATCAGATAGATTATATTTTAATACATAGAAGATGGAGATCAAGCATAACATCTGCAAAAACCCTACGAAGTGCAAACTGTGATACAGATCATCAGTTATTAGAAGCAGATCTGAAATTAAAACTCATAAAGCTTACCCGAGGACCAAGGCCACTTCGTTTTGATCTCACAAAAATACCAGATGCATACAACATAGAAGTTAGGAATCGCTTTGGGGTCTTGATGTCTGTACAAGAAGAAATGACACCTGATGAACTGGCAGTACAAGCTAGAGATATCTTGATAACTGCAGCCAAAGATCTAATTCCGACCAAGAAAAAGCAACTTAAGCCATGGATTACATCAGACACGTTAGAATTAATAAAACAACGAAGGGAGCTGAAACAGAAAGGAGATGAATCCGACAACAGCAGGATGAAGTATAAATCTTTAACTCGAGAAATAAGAAAGAACACAAGAAATGACAAAAATCAATATATACAAGATTGCTGTACCAGAATAGAGCAATATCATAAGGCTGGAAGAGATTATGAAATGTTCAAAGAAATGAAGTTATTGACAAGAAATGTTCAACCTCAATTGAATGTTATCTGTGACAAGATGGGAAATACCTTAACAGAATCTAGACAAATTCTAGAAAGATAGCAGGAGTACTGAAGTGGAATGTATGATATGCGTGACAGTGAGGATATGAATGAGATACATGAGCCAATGACAGTAGAGATAGAACCTGAACCCTCATTAGATGAAATTGCTTGGGCTATAAAGAACCTGAAGAATGGTAAATCACCTGGATGTGATGAGATACCAGCTGAACTAATTAAAGCGGGAGGATAAGAAAGCATACACATATATCATGCATTATGTACAAAGATTTGGAAATATGGTATATGGCCAAAAGATTGGAAGAGAACTATCTTCATTCCAATACCAAAAAAGGGCAAACTGAAATTATGCACCAACTATAGAACTGTTGCCCTGATCAGTCATGCAAGTAAAATTCTACTAAAAGTCATAATGGGAAGACTTCGTAAGAAAATGGAAGAAGAGATTAACGTGGTTCAAGCTGGATTTAGACAAGGAAGAGGAACAAGAGATCACATATTCAACATGCGTTTAATAATAGAGAAGTGCAGAGAATTTAATGTAAACCTATTCTCATGTTTTGTGGATTATTCAAAGGCACTTGACTGTGTACAACATCAGAAACTTTGGGAAATCATGAGGAATATGGGCTTTCCATCACATGTAGTACATCTTATAAAAATGCTCTATCTAGACCAACAAGCAGCAGTTAGAATAGATGGCGAGACATCAGATTGGTTTGACATCAAGCAAGGAGTCCGTCAGGGCTGCGTGCTGTCACCCTATTTGTTTAACCTGTACACCGAAAATATAATGAGAAATGTAAGAGATGATATAAACAGGGAGCTATATGATGCCCTAAATATCGGCGGTCATGACATACCAGAGATTCGATATGCTGATGATACAGTATTACTATCCACAACATAGAATGGCATTGAAAACCTAATAGCCTCAACCTAATTGAATAGTGACAATCACAACTTATATCTGAACATAGCAAAAACAAAGATAATGCATACAGATAAAACTACTATGGAAAAAGAAATATACATTAATGGGGGGAAATTGGAGGTGGTGGAAAATTTTAAATATCTTGGGTCATTGATTACCAATAACGGTGACACAATGAAAGAAATTAAACGGCGACTATCCATTGCTCTTCAAAGACTAAAACAGATGAATAAATTATGGAGTGGGACAGGCAGAGCTACAAAAATTAGATTTTTAAGAGCATGCATCTTTCCCATTGCAACATACGCCTGTGAGACATGGACACTTACTAAACAAGCTGAACAGCGCATAAACGCCTTTGAATATAAATGTTATAGACGAGTTCTAAGAATATCTTGGGTAAAGAAAAGAACAAATGCATCCATACTTCAAGAGTTGAATATTGAGGAGGGATGGCTATTAAAGACGATAAAACAAAGAAAATTGAAGTATTTTGGTCACTTGAAACGTCACAACAGTTTGGAGAGAACAATAATGGAAGGGTATATGCCTGGGAAGAGAGGAAGAGGAAGGCCAAAGAGAAGATGGGTGCAGGATGTGGCGGATGATCTCCACATGGGTGTATCAGACGCGGGACATCTTGCTTGTGATCGAGAAGTTTTCCGGAAGGTTGTTATGGGAGCGAGGTTCTGCAAAGGACATGCTACTGAATTAATGAATATTCGGCCCTCAGACCGAATGTTCCCTGCCCCCCCCCCCCCCCCCCCAATTTAAGGCACAGCAGACTCATCTCACTTCACTATTACCGAAACCATAAAAGACACATCTGACTTCATTATCATCTAAAACATAAAAGACACACCTCACTCCACTATTATCTAAAACATAAAAGACACACCTCACTTCACAATTATGTAAAACATAAAAGACACATCTCACTTCACAATTATGTAAAACATAAAAGACACATCTCACTTCATTTTTATGTAAAACATAAAAGACACATCTCACTTCATGATTATGTAAAACATAAAAGACACATCTCACTTTATTATTATCGAAAACATAAAAGACACACCTCACTTCATGATTATGTAAAACATAAAAGACACATCTCACTTCATGATTATGTAAAACATAAAAGACACATCTCACTTCATGATTATGTAAAACATAAAAGACACATATCACTTCATGATTATTTAAAACATAAAAGACACATCTCACTTCATGATTATGTAAAACATAAAAGTCACATCTCACTTCATGATTATTTAAAACATAAAAGACACATCTCACTTTATTATTATCGAAAGCATAAAAGACACACCTCACTTCATGATTATGTAAAACATAAAAGACACATCTCACTTCATGATTATGTAAAACATAAACACACCACCTCTTTATTATGTAAAACATACAAGACACGTCTCATTTCACAACATGAATGATTAAATATCTGTAAAACGTATAATGATTGTCACCATGAAATGGATTAAAAATTACATAAAACTTAATGCATGTAACATATGAATTACCAGAGTACAGGGTAGTTTTAACACTTATTACAATGTGGAAATCAACAAAAGCGTAAAGTGAAATTAGTCAGCTTTGCAAGAACACAATCACAAGTGACAGCTGGACGTTAGTTAGTTAGTTAGTTAGTTAGTTAGTTAGTTAGTTAGTCGCGGTTCCAACTTCACAGCTGGACGTTGAGACAACGAAGCCTTCGTCAACACACACAACGAAAATAAATAACACATATACTACGACAAAAATAAACTGCTCAACAGAAATCTAGAAATCGTTGTGATCTAGAATTCAGTAATCTAGCTTCATTGATATACTTGATGACTTGTTTGAAAGGTTTTAATGTAGTTCTATCAATGTTCCTTTTAATGTGCTGGCGAAATATTTCTAGCCACAATGTCCATTCTGTCACTTGTAATAATGTTCTTGTAAATCTGATCTATACCATTTTCTCCCCGATAATTTACTCATTGTATGTTTACAGCTTTACTACATTTCAGCCCATTTTATTTCGCGCTATCACTTTTCACAAGGTGCTGCGATGTTGGTACAACAGTATCAAATACTATAAGTAGCAGTAAGGATATCTTCAACACACGTTAAGCGCATTGGACATATGGTGCTAGAACCATATTTATAAATACCAATCGGCATTAGTTGCATAATATGGTCAGTATCTCGCCGGCCGACTTGACTTCCCAAGACATTTCTGGTTCTCATTTTAGACTGGGTCGAAGTGGGAGACCAGGCCAATTTTAAATATCCGCACAGATGGTGATTTGAACACACGACCACCGGTTCGGCAGACAAGCATCTAGCCACTTCACAACAGTGGCTGCCGTCAAATACTCTACTGACCAAGAACTCCCTTCGCCTTACTGAAATGAATTTCTGATAACAGACACTATAGTGCTTTCACAAATGTTTGCCCTCATTTACGTTCAATTTTGTTGAAAAATATCAGTTGCATCGTTATGAAATTGTTCCTGCCGTCTTACATTTACTCCCACCCAAGGAATATGTCTTTAATAAGTCCAAAAGCAACTGAAATCATGGAACGTGGTGCAATTTCTTTGATGTTTTGGCGAAAATGCATTGAATTCAGGCTTACAAACTTGTTTTACAGTAATGTAATTCAATTCTGGTAGCGACCTCTAAACACTTCCGTTCCACTATGTAACGTGCTTCTCATAAGGAAATTCCCTTGTACCGCAGAGAATATTCATGATTGAACACTGATGTTTCCGTGTGAAGATTAATACATGTCATAATATGCACTTCATCTGTGACCCGTAAATTATATACTGCATATAAATAAACATTGAGATCTGTTGTAAAATCTCCAGAACAAAAATGTTTTTGTTTGGTGTACATAATGATAAGGTTATATGTTAAATCTCATCATTCTCCCTCAGTTGGTTACTGAGTTATGGATTCTTATACGAGGGAAAACATTTGTTAACGCACTGTAGTCTGGATAAGAAAGGATCAACCATGGTCTCTTCCGTGTTAACATTTGTGGAGAACTACAATATTTGATTGGTGTGAAACTGCAAGATAGCGATAGCAATTCACCTTGGTAATCAGTACCCATGTATTGCACACCCCATGTGGAGATCTCATGAGTATGCTTTAGATGAGTGTGAAGATTTTCTACTGCGATAGGACCAAGTCATCACAACTCTTGACGTGGAAGGCTCGTACAAGAATAAATAACTGGATACAATTCTGTTCACGAGCACAATAGCACAAATAACTAAAATGGTATCTTATCAATATCATCCAACGATTTTATATTTTAAAAATACTTAAAGTCATCAACACATAAAGCTTCAGAATATGGAGGGTTCAAACAGTGATGACAAGCTAACAACAGTAGTGAAATTCTATTGAGCCACGAACCACATTAACTTTCAGATTAGAAAATGCCGCTGATAGAAATGCTGGAAACTGACGGTGTATTTCAAGTTGATTTTAAATGAACTTGGTTAAGGAAATGGAAAATGAAAAATAAAGAAGGAATTATAATAATGTATCAGCTTTATTGTACATACAAGATGCCAATTTTCACAGGTAACAATTATTTCATATATTCCGGTCTTTTTAGAATATGTAAAAATACCAGAATAAAAAAGTAAGAAAAATGAAACGCTGGTAAATCTTTCTTTCACAAATAATAACACTTCGTTGATAATCTACATATAAACATTGGTAAGTAAGTTAAAAATTTGAAGTAATTACACAATGTGCAATAATAACTAATGTCTATACCACACGAAATTCACACAAGTAATAAATATACTATTATATATTTTGTGCTTTAGAATGTACTTTATGAAATAGCACATGTACATGTGTCAAAGACTCGACCGCATCCCCTCCGCCAGGGAGAGCGGTCAACCCTGAAGAGACCAGGAGGAGATACGGTGCCCGAGGCAAGGGCAGGGGAGATGAGGTAATAGGAGAGGGTTAGCCACTCCCTCATGAGACACGCAGGCGGTGTTCAGAGAGTTAGCACTCTAATCACGATAGTACCACACCTCGTGAAGCCATAGCACAGTTGAGTAGACACTCAACAGGCCACGTTTTCCAGCAGAGTGCGATGTGAGGTAACACGCACGAAGGTGAAGGTCACCCCGCGTGGTGGGTAACCACGGGAGAGAGGTTAGGCAGACGGGAGACTGGACTTGAGGCGTTCACATCGTTTAGAATAGCGTTAGGAGTTTTGTGTTCACTAGTAGATAGAACTAGCATAGGGTTAGCAGTTTGTGTTAGATAATTCTGTGGCTGTATATTGTGTATTGCATTAGCGACTGTTTACCGCTTGTAAGCGAGCCAACGGCAATAAAATGGACCATGCATTTTGCCTCCCACACGACTTGAAATGAAACACTCTCACACCAGATATAGTTTCCATATAACAAGGAGAAGAAAAGAATAAGTGACTCTAAGAAAGAATAGACAAAAAAGTGAAGATTCTAGACATCGAAACAACTACGAATTAAACATTCGTAGTTGTTTCGATGTCTAGAATCTTCACTTTTCCTGGTTCCTGTGCAGGAAGTCATGTAATACATGTCTGCTGAGTCATATTGAGATGTGGCATCATTGCAAAAGAGTGAGGCGGACAGAAAAGAGATGGGGTTAATTCTTAACTCTTTCTTTCTTAAACAAGCCACCATGAGTGATAGGTTATTCTTCATGTGCACCAGTCACTTAAGCTTGTGTGATAGTACAGAAAACAATTTGTTCTGCTTATATAATTGTGGTTTACTCGAGTGAACAACGTACGCCTCCGCATATCTTAGTAACTTCTGATTATCTGCAGTGAAAAGCATACTAAAATTATTTTCTTCTGCAACATGTCCAGGTTCTATCAAAAGGTGTATTACCGAAGATAGCGACTCATTACAGCTGTTGCGAAGGGCAGAAAGACATAATAGCTTCTTTAAAACTACCGCGGTGACATTTAAATATTTGCAAATGCGCTTTGTTAATTTCTGTTGAAAGGATTCATTGAGTTACTTCTTTATACGTTGAACTTTTCTTCTGTAGTATGCGATAGACCAGATACATCGAATATGCCAGGCAATATAGTGCGCAATATATTGTTTGTGTCTTCATAATTCAAATTAACAACGGGAAAACATTGTTTTGAGTACGAGTGATAGGTTGTTATCCCTTGTACCAATCAACCAACAGTGTGTGATTGCATTTTCTACATTTAGATAGAGCCTAATGAAAACAGAAAACTGGCAAAAATGTGTTTCATACTACACACACGCGCGCGCACACGCGCGCGCGCGCGCACACACACACACACACACATATATATATATCAAGAATACCGTCCTTTGTCTATCGTTCCAATAAATATATGCCAGTTTTTTTTACAGCATGCTCCAATTTTCTCTTTTCATGGTGCGGCCAAAAATGACTAGTGCCACTTCTTAATGTTTAGGATAAGTTATCTTTATGTGTTAGCCTCTTTCAAAACATTTAGATTTTTCTGTCCAACAAATCTTCAGGACATTCTGTAAAATCACATATCTGATATCTCAATGGACTGCCTTGCTTCTTTACTAATTGTTCAGGATTCAAAGCCTTATGTCAAAACGTGTTATATGTAACATGCAAGAATTATGTTTCTAACACTCAATTACAAAGATATAGTGCATAGGATGTTCTTCATTTTATAACGTGACATTTTTGCATGCTGTATTCTATTCTTTATCTCTGTGATACAACGTTCATCTGATCTCATTCAATGTACCTAGATACTTAACATTGGTACTTGTCCCAGATTAATACCATAGAATTTACTCGTGCATGTAGATATTAGAGTAATTCTATTTTATGATTTCGTTGCTTATCATCTGAGACCTTCTGGAACTTAAAGAGTAAAATATACAGAAAGAGTTAAAGATACAGCAGAAAATAGACACCTATTGATACATGTACAAAAACGCAGAGTTGATTAACTTTTTCACACCATGAGACAACCAGAGGATATTACAACCAGACTCCCACTTGTCTAGAACCCTCTGGGCGAACGAACCCGTTATCTCAACGGGGTTTCTATCACATGAGACATCATCATCATCATCATCAAGTGCCATGCCGGCTGGAGTTCATGACTTTCAACAGATCTCGGGCTTTGGGTTACATGAGACAATGAATTTATCTATTATGTTGCATGAATTTTACAGAGGGTAAATACAAAACTTGGATCGGCAATATTTTAAAACACTGCACAGTCATTAAAAATACACCATATGGTACCAACACTGTATCTAAAATTTGGCACCAAATAATTGCATAATTTTCTGGTAATTGTCCGGGAAAGAAAGGCGAGTGGAAAAGGGGCTGATCACCTTAACTTAAACATCGTAAGCTACAATATGAAGACCTACAACTAACAACCCTATTTCAGTATCTGCCATTGGGTTGCCTTTACTCTTTCTTTTTATTCTCCAACTTCCTGTGGGACTATCTTAAGCTTGCAAATATTATGTGAATAAATGTATAGGAGGTATGCCAGTGTGTTGTGTCTTAATGAAGTAAGCTTAATGTAGCAGAAAGATGTGGTTTTATAGAAGAATGATGAGAGTACCATGTACGGATAGAAAGAATAATGAAGATATCTTGTAAAAAGGTAACACGCAGAGAGAACTGGTTACTCGTATCAGAAGAAGAAAATCCCTATTTTTTGGGCATGTCATAAAAACTGGAAAGTTGTAGTAGTCGTCACATCGGGTAAGTTGGTGGGAAGGAGAAGCAGGGACAGGCAAGAGAGAACATGCTTGAAAGTTTGACATCATGGCAAGGAGGAACATCGGTATCAGAAATAGCTGACAACACAAGAGACAGAAGGCTATGTGTGATCACCAACACCACACGGCATGGACTAACAGAAGAAGAAGAAGAAATTCTTATTCTCTTAATCAGGCTAACAACAGAAATAAATAAAAATAAACCACTATTTATGTTAATCAAATAGAATTCGCAACTAATTTCGTTCGTGAATAAACAGGTAGTATTTTCAACGCATCCACAAACAACTTAAGCAGCTAATATTTCAATATAATAGTTAAATAATTAGGAGTTATGATTTCTGTTTCTGATCAAAAGACTCGTAATGACATTAGTTGTGTAACAAAACTGAGATCAGCACACAAGGGGGGGGGGGAAATTATTGGAAATAAGCAACATAATATTGGCAGTTAGAAAGAAAAATATGAGTATATACATTTGGCATAGCATGGGATTTGAAAATATGCATGACATGTGAACATCTTCGCTTACAAAATGATTTTCAGCTGCCAATCTGTACATTGAGTTTATACAATTATTGTTCATCTCATTTCAACGTATTCCCTGTTGTCTTGTTTTAATTATTCAAAGTTATTGAAATTAAATTACTTGCCTGCTAGCCCATAGTCTTGTGTTCGAATCTCATCAATTAACTGGTGAATTATAATAATGCATCAACTATATTGTACATTCAAAATACCCATTTTCACAGGGAACAATTATTTAATATATTCGGGACTTTGTAGAATATGTATAAGATAACAAAACAAAAAAGTAAGGAAAATGAAATGCTGGTAAATCTTTCTTTCACAAATAATAACATCCCTTTGATAACCTACAAATGGAAAATTGGCAAATAAGAATGTACTTTTAATTAACTTCTGCTCGCAGCTTAACGCAGCCTCACATCGGTACCAGGAAATGCTATAGGGAACAAATGCTGCTGGGGTAACATTGACCGCGTAACCCATTGAATGCCGATTTATGTATAAAAAAACGAAGCTAGCATCATAAATAAACAATGTACGTCTCAATGTGTGGAAGTGAGCACTTTACTTTACCTACGTAAAATTAAATCTATCTCACGATAACAAACATGACCAAATGGTTATCGCTGCGCTTTACCTACGTAAAATGTATTAAATCTATCTCACTATAATAAAAATGACCAAATGGGTATCGCTGCAACGTTTGTATCATTGCTGCTGCTGTCAGAAAGATTCTAGAAGGATCAAGGAATAAAGACAGATTGTCCTTGTTGTTGTTGTTATTGTTGTTGTTGTTGTTGTTGTTCTTTCTTCTTCTTCTTCTTCTTCTTCTTCTTCTTCTTCTTCTTCTTCTTCTTCTTCTTCTTCTTCTTCTTCTTCTTCTTCTTCTTCTTCTTCTTCTTCTTCTTCTTCTTCTTCTTCTTCTTCTTCTTCTTCATTTGCACATTATCTCATTGGGAGATAGGCCTTCACTCCAAGACATTATATCTGTTGTTATGTCCCACCTCTCCATCCACGTTCTGCCATATTATTCATCTCTGTTTGTTATTCATTCTCTTTTCCGTGTGTTTGTAGGTCTCCCGCTATTTCGTTGCCTTTGTGGGTTCTAGACAAGTGAGCGTCTGGTTATACCATCTTCTGGTTTTCTCAACGAGTTTCCTATCCAACACCTATATCTTGGGATTATTGGCTTTCTCATGGTCAGTTATGTTGCAGTAATTACGCTGGTAGATTCACCGGGTGCCTAATGTTCGCCCTTCGAGGGTGGGATGGCTTTTGGGCAGACACACTTAGCGACGTCGATATGGGATAAGTACGATGTACAATAACTGCTCGAAGGTGAGTACTCACGACAGAAGAGGAAAAAAAAAACACACGGGATTCATGATCCCGATGGTCTCGTCTCAAAGAAATATAAAACCATATCGAAGCAAGATATAAAATAAAGTGTTGTTTAAACATGGTGAGTTATCATACTAAAATGGAGCTATCGTATACCTTGTGAAAAATTTAAAATTTTACGTGCCAAAGGTTAAAAAGTCAGCCTGAAACGCATCCATATTTTTAAGTTCTGAGAGACATACACCTCTATGACATGTACTTAAAAAAATGATTGTATACAATATACTTTTAAACACTTGGCATAAAGTTTTACAGTTGCAGAATATTTGAGTATTCTGTTAGGTACACATTTTCAGTCCTGCATCTCCTGTATTTCCTGTAGCCAAGAGACCAATCAACGCCGCAGCAAAACCAGCCACAATGAGGCAGTGAACAATAAGAATGACACGTTTTATCATGATTGTCTGAAATGTTCAAGTAATATATGTTTATAATTAAATCAGTGTAATTTTATACAAACAGATTTAAATTTAGTGGTGCTAGGAAATTCAGCCTAAGATTAAATGTCATGTCAGGGCAGATCAGGTCCTAAGCCTTGGTCAGCAAATTGTCTAGGATGGAAGCTCCGACAAGCGGACAGTTAAAGCAGCACTTTGCTGATCCGGTAGCTTCTGCAGCTTGTCTTGTTCCAGGTGTATTGGTGTTACCTTTCCTCTGGAGTAAACTAGAGAGGCCGAGAAAGGGTTCATGCTGCATGGGCAACCCATGGCCTCTACAATTCTGCCCAAGTTTTGTGCTATGGAGAAGTTTAACTCCATCCCTGGTGTAACCGCTATGGGTTGTAGTTATTATGCCTTTTATGACGCACAATGTAACAAACTATCATCTTTCAAGACTGCAAGGTGCCACTCAGAGTCAGTAATTATTATAAACGCTTAAACTGAATGCCTGTAGCATTTTTATTTTCACTTGAGCAATATTTCCAGATTAATTTTTTACTTTTTGTATCCATTCTTTTTCATATAGTCCATGCCTTTTAGCGTTGGTGATTTTGTCTGTCCACTGCCCTCTGCCTCGTGTGCAATCAGTCATATTTTTCATGCGTATGTTTCTCCATGACATGATGTCTAACTGTCTGGTCTCTTCTCTCTTGGTCTCATCTTGCTTCTCGTCCCCTTCAACTTTCCTGATATCTCCATAGCTATTTCTACCCGCCCACGGTGGTATCATTATTCTTCTATAAAACCACGTCTCCGCTACCGCCACATAATTCCTCACATGTCTGCTAATTGTCCATGATAGGCTTCTATGCAACAAGATTGTCTCAATATAGCTTTAAAGAACAAATTTCCTACCTCGATTGACACAGATACATTGCAGAGAATATTCTTCGTCTTATGAAATGATGTCTTTACTTGGGCTATTCTATATGTAATTTCTTTAATACGGCTTCCGCCTGCTATTATTAAAGTACCAAAATAATTAAATACGTTGAATTGTTTCTGTGTTATTTCATTCTCTTTGATATTGCACGTAGATATAAAACGTCTCTTTGTAATAACCATTACATTTTTTTTCTTTTTTAATTGCGACTGTTATTCAGTCTTTTCTTTTGACATTCTGTTGCAATTATAAATATAATTTCTTGTAAATGCGGTTTATTTTCAGCGACCAAAACCATGTCATCAGCATAACACAGGTTGTTTACACTATGCCTACCAACCGGTATTCCTGGCATGTCTTGTGTGGATCTCACTATTATTTCACTGTGCTTATTGAACAGATCGGGTGACAGTACACAACCTTATCTCATCATCATCATCATCTTCCACTTCTGCTGTCAAGCGGCGTGGGGAGGAATAATTTGCGTTCCAGCGCCCGGTGGGCGGCACTGGATAGTGTCATTCCGTGTGGTTGTACAATGTCTCTGATGTCGTCAATCCATTTTCTTCTTGGACGTCCTCGTGGTCTCGTCGAAGATGATCTTTGATGTAAGGCCAGTGATGGTAGTTGCTGATATTGCATTCTAACGACATGGCCAAACCACTTGATCTTCTGTCTTTCAATAAATGTGGCACAAGGTGTTGATCCCACAGCCTGTCTGATAATAGCATTTCTTACCCAGTCTCGGATTGTTGAGTTGGCAGCTCTCCTCAGGCATTTCATTTCGCAGGTGTTGATTTTGCGAAAATGTAATTTGGATAAAGTCTAGGTTTGAGATGGGTAGCATAGGGTTGGTGTGAATATGCTGTTTATTATCTGTCGTTTTGCGGACATGGTATATTTGGATGTTTCAGTAAGTTGATATGTAAGTGCACCACAACCTTATCTAAAGACCCACAATATATTCTTCGTTCATCGAATATTCTTCTTCTTTCGTTCGCTTGAAACATGTCTACAACTGCAATGTCGTCTCTTGTATGAATCTAATAGTCTTTTTTAGTTCATTCAGCGGTCCATAGAGTTTATCTTCCACTGTTGTCTCTCTAGGCCAGAAGGTTCGCCTGAATATGTTGTAGTTTGGGCAATCCTGGAGTATGTGCTCTGCTGTCTGCGACGCCAAACCACATGTGCACATGGCTGAGTCACCAATCTTGAATTTTGTATACAAGTGGTTGCGTAATCTATTGTGTCCTGTTCTGAGGCGCAGAAGAATGACCTGTTCTGATCTGTCCATAACGTGGTAGTCGTCTTGAGTAAGGTTTGGAGGCTTTCTGACTGATCTGATCATTCTTTTCTTTTGGTGGTATGTAATAGGCACATCAGGTTGTTCTTCTTTTGCTCCTTCCTTAGCCAATCGATCAGCTCTGTCGTTTCCGGGGACTCCACAGTGGGATGGTATCCACTGTATGGTGATCTTACGCTGACTGCTAAGTTCAGAAAGTAGTGTCCTCAGAACTGGCAATTTCCCAGACAGGAGCGCCTCTATTACGGATTTTGCATCTGTCAATATCACTGCAGGTTGTGTACCATGGCTGGTATTTTGTAATTTCTCTGTGGCTATCTTGATTGCCTCAATTTCAGCATCATAGTTATGGCAGTACTTTCCTGTTGGAATTCTGGCCGTGTCTCTAGTATTATTTGGGTATTCTATGTACACTCCCGCTCCTCCATTTCGAACAGCATTTTGTGCTGACCCATCTGTGTAGACTCGGATCCAGAGGTCCTGTGGGTATTCATCATCAAGGAAGCTGAGAGTGGCTGTTCTGCGCTGTACACTGTTCTGTTCTTCCTTGTCCAATATTCCTATCACTTTTGACTGGATTTGTAGCGATATTCTATGCTCATCTTTCCACGGGGTTCGCTCTGGAATAGTTGTCAGGGGGATACCAACTGTGGGAAGATCGATGGATTCTCTGCAGAGTTGTTTGGCCTGGTGGATGAAACTACTTCTTTTCAACCGCCCCATAGCTAAGTTTTCAAATCGGTTCTTCATAGGGTGGCCTGGCAAGCTGAGAAACTTTTCTGCTTGTATTAGTGTTTTTGTATCTCTGCGTTCTCTTAAAGCTTGTGTCCTCCCCATTTTCTCCATTGCTACTATAGGGGTTGATCTCATCCCTCCTGTGATGACTCTAAGAGCTTGATTTTGCACCTTGTCCAGCTCCTGCAATGTAGTTTTTGATGCTGAACACCACGCAGTTGACCCGTATTCCAAGTGTGGTCGTATGCTCTGTTGGTAAACTTTGCTAAGTATTTTCCCACTGGCTTCCCACGTGGTTCCAGTTAGCTTTCTCAGGATGGCAATTTTCCTTCTGGCTTTTGCTACTGCTTTTTTGATGTGTTTTCTCCATGTCAGCCTGTCGTCGAATGTTACACCAAGGTATGTTGGTTCTTTATCTTCTCTTAGGGGTGTTCCATTTATCTGAATGCTCCCTGCCTTTTGTTTCGGAGAAAGGGTAAATAGAGTGGTGCTGCACTTATCAGTGTTTATGCTGATACACCATCTATCCGCCCATGCAACAAATGTATCTACAGCTCTCTGTAGCAATATGATGGCCACTGATGCATGTTCATTTGCGCTCCACAAAACCAGGTCATCAGCGTACATTGCCGCTTTAATTCCGTCGGGTAGATTAGCAACAAGATCATTGATGAAGATTAGAAAAAGTGTTGGGGACAGGACTCCGCCCTGGGGAACACCGTGACGCAATAGAACTTTCTTGCTCTTGAGACCGTCTATCTGTACTCGGGCTCTTCTGTTGTGCAAGTATGCTTTTACCCATTTGTACATTCTTCCATTGACTTTACAGTTTCTCAGTTTCTTCATCAGACCCTCTTTCCAGACTTTGTCAAAGGCTTTCTTCAGATCTATCCAAGCCGCAAGTACCAGCTTCTTCTCTTGGAATGCATCCTCACCTTCTTGAGAGAGGTAGGTTGTCTGATCTTCCGTAGAGTAGCACTGTCTAAAGGCAGCCTGTTGTGGCACAAGGATGTTTTCACTTTCAATGTACCACTGTAGTCTGTGATTGATGACGCGTTCCATTGTTTTGCAGAGACAACTGGTGAGGCTAATGGGTCTGTAGCTGGAGGCAATGGAACTGTCTTTCCCAGATTTTAGGAGGGGTATCATGATTGCTTCTCTCCAGACTTGTGGAACACTGCCTAAGGTCCATGTATTATTAAAGATCTGTAGCAACTTTGCTTTGGCCTCTGTTCCTAGGTTCCTGATCATTTCATTGGAGATACCATCAGCTCCTGGTGATTTTCTCATTTTCAGTTTTGATATGGCTAGCTCCAGTTCACTGAATGTGATAGGTGTCTCCATAACCTCATGTACAATTTCCTTCTGTCCTGTATTTTGCCATTTCTCTCGAATCTCCTGTTGTTTCTCTGGACTAATTTCAATATTGTTATCTTGTGCGAATGAGTCCGCAAAATGGTCAGCTGCTTGCTTTCCTGTTAAAATGTTTCCGTCTTTATGTAGCGCAGTTTTTGAGTTTCTTCCTGTGCCCTCATCGTTAAGCTGTTTTATTAGCCTCCATAACTTCCTTGTGTCTCTTTCAAAGTTCAGTGACTCTGTTTTCTCCTGCCAGCTTTTCCGTCTAGCCTGCAGTTGGGCCCTTTGAAATTTGGCTTTTGCGTGCTGATATTTATTGTGGTGCTCTTGGCTGGTTCATCGAATGTTTTTGAGTCTGTTTGTTTCGGGGGTAGTCACTTTGAGCCTGTTTGCAGCAAAGTTATGATATTTGAGCCTCTTGAACGACACATATTGGCATTTGTTGACCGGGTTATCCTTCTTGACTATTTTCATTAGGCGCTATTTAGTCTGGATGTGGTGACGCCATCCCTGCCTTTAATCTACAGGGGATTCCCGCAACAGTCCCTTCCAGAACAGTCATGGGCATGCGTATCGGCCATCCCGTGAAGGCAAATAGGCAGAATATGGGCTTTCCCGACCACTGAAGGATGCGTTCATAAATGCAGAGTTGATACACGATGCTCTGGTAGTGGGCTCACCCTAGTAACTGTCACGTCCTGCATATGGCTGCTAAACACCTCTTTCGTATAATGCACCAATCAAAAATAAAGAGCATCTGTTGGATTTCTTTTTCCCCAGGACACGCTAGTGTTGTGGGAAACGAATAGGCGGACAGATAGGCTGGATCTGCACCAATCGACGGAGTATTGGTGCATGATAAGGCAGACATGTTTGGGGATCTTTGAGATCGTGTGTATAGTACTGAAGAACAGATAGATAACCACGGCCCTTGAGAGAATGGTGCTGCAGGGAGTGACTAGAGGAGCTGGCTGACAATCAGGATTTCGAGGAAAGGCCAAACGGACACATAATCAGATTGCTACTGGTACCATTAGTATTAGGACGCTTCGCTGGTTGTTGAAGATGAGGACAGAGCAAGCCAGGGAATGTCCCAAGTGCTGTGATGTCGGTTCATCATATAATGAACCTCTCTTAAAAGTCACCTGTTGTTACATTATGTCATGTCACTGTCAACTGTTGTTAATGTTGTTACATTATGTCATTCTACTGTCACCCGTTGTTAATAATGTTCCATTATGTCATCTCACTGTCACCCATTGTTAATGTTGTTACATTATGTCATATCACTGTCACCCGTTGTTAATGTTGTAACATTATACCATGTCACTGTCACCCGTTGTTAATGTTGTTACATTATGTCATGTCACTGTCAGCTGTTGTTAATGTTGTTACATTATGTCATGTCACTGTCACCCGTTGTTAATATTGTTACAATATGTCATTTCACTGTCGCCCGTTGTTAATGTTGTTACATTACGTCATTCCACTATCACCCGTTGTTAATGTTGTTACATTATGTCATGTCACTGTCAACTGTTGTTAATGTTGTTACATTATGTCATGTCACTGTCAGCCGTTGTTAATGTTGTTACATTATGTCATGTCACTGTCAACTGTTGTTAATTTTGTTACATTATGTCATGTCACTGTCAGCCGTTGTTAATGTTGTTACATTATGTCATTCCACTGTCACCTGTTGTTAATGTTGTTACATTACGTCATTCCACTATCACCCTTTGTTAATGTTGTTACATTATGTCATGTCACTGTCAACTGTTGTTAATGTTGTTACATTATGTCATTCCACTGTCACCCGTTGTTAATGTTGTTACATTATGTCATTCCACTGTCACCTGTTGTTAATTTTGTTACATTATGTCATGTCACTGTCAACTGTTGTTACTGTTGTTACATTATGTCATTTCACTGTCACCTGTTGTTAATTTTGTTACAATATGTCATGTCACTGTCAACTGTTGTTACTGTTGTTACATTATGTCATGTCACTGTCAACTGTTGTTAATGTTGTTACATTATGTCATGTCACTGTCAACTGTTCGTGATGTTGTTACATTATGTCATGTCACTGTCAACTGTTGTTAATGTTGTTACATTATGTCATGTCACTGTCAACTGTTGTTAATGTTGTTACATTATGTCATTCCACTGTCATCTGTTGTTAATGTTTTTACATCATGTCATTCCATTGTCACCTGTGTTAATGTTGTTACATTATGTCATTCCACTGTCATCTGTTGTTAATGTTGTTACATTATGTAATTCCACTGTCACCTGTTGTTAATGTTGTTACATTATGTCATTTCACTGTCACCTATTGTTAATGTTGTTACATTATGTCATTTCACTGTCACCTGGTGTTAATGTTGTTACATTATGTCATGTCACTGTCAACTGTTGATAATGTTGTTACATTATGTCAATCCAATGTCAACTGTTGTTAATGTTGTTACATTATGTCAATCCACTGTCAACTGTTAATGTTGTTACATTATGCCATTCCACTATCAACAATTAAATTTGTTACATTATGTCATTCCACTGTCACCTGTTGTTATTGTTGTTACATTATGTCATTCCACTGTCGGGTGTTGTTAAGGTTGTTAGGGGGCTGCGTGGTCTCGAGATGTGGTGCCCTCCTCGAGAGCTGGAGGTCCCGGGTTCATGTCCCGGTGAGGACCGGGATTTTTCACGTGGACTTCTAGTAATAAAATTTCCCCATATCTCTGGGTAGTGAGATCGGACGCCCGTGTGTATTGTTGTGCACGTAAAAAATCCCTTGGCAGTTGGAAATCGAAAAAGAGTAGCCTAACGGCGCTGCCCGGGCTAAATTTCGAGTTAAAAATCTACCCAAGTATTTCAGGATCCTCGCCGATGCTACGGAGTTCGTGCACTGAGCTGAGTTTCTCCAGACTCAGGTTTGAGTTAGGAGGAGAACGGAGCACTTATGGGTTACACCCGTGTGCCGTGATGTTGATCCATCGACTAAATTAAACTAACTAACTAATGCTGTTACATTATGTCATTCTATTGTCGCCGGTACTCGGAAATTATCTTTAAATTTCTTGAAACCATTTTCTAAATTACACAGTTTATTTCATTTATAAAATGTAATTTACTTACAAATTTACTTTCTACAGCAGCGGAATGTTTGGCACCACCGTCAACATTCATTTCATACGCTTCACTTCTCTCTGTATATGAGACAAAATATTCTGTTACAGAAACAATTGAATTCTTATGTTCAGAATCATAGAAGCACAGAGATCAATACATCTGCTTACTGATGTAGTAGTCTTACTAATGCATTGTTATAACCATGTATTCACTCACTCACTCACTCACTCACTCACTCACTCACTCACTAACTCACTCACTCACCCACCCACCCACCCATCCACCCACTCACTCACTCACTCACTCACTCATTCATTCAGTAGCATTTGCTTCGCAGAACCTCACTCCCATAACAACCTTCATGAAAATGTCACAGTCATAAGCAAGATGTCCCGCGTCCGATACACCCATCTAAAGATCATCCGCCACATCCTGCACCCATCTTCTCTTTGGCCTTCCTCTTTCTCTCTTCCCAGGCATATACCCCTCCATTACTGTTCTCTCCAATCTTTCGTGATGTTTCAAGTGACCAAAATATTTCCATTTTCTTTCTTTTATCGTATTTAGTAGCCATCTTTCAATATGCAACTCTTTTCGCATGGATGCATTTGTTCTTTTCTCTATCCAAGATATTCTTAGAACCAGTCTATAACATTTATGTTCAAATGAATTTATCGCTGTTCAGCTTGTTTAGTAAGTGTCCAGGTCTCACAGGCGTATGCTGCAAAGGAAAAGATAAAACTGGCACCTTGCCGTCGTGATAGACGATAGTTTGTTACATTGTGCTTCTAAAAGGCATAATAACTACAACCCACTGCGGTTAAAACCAGGGATGGAGTTATACAAGCAAAAAGCCTGGACTGCATTGTAGATGCCTTATGTTGCCCATTCATCTCGGCCTGCCTAGTTTTACTCCAGAGGAAAAATACCAATACATCTGGAACAAGACAGCTTCAGAAGCTGCCGGATCAGCAAATCAGTGCTCTGTCCACCTGTCGGAGCTTCAATTCTAGACAATCAAAGCTTGGGACATGATCTGATCTGCCATGACATTTAGTTGTTAGGTTGCGTTTCCTTGCACCAGGGTAAGACTTCTACCTCCCAACTGCGCTCCACTGCCCGAAGCCCGAAGCACAATATAGGGTGTTGGGTTTGGTGAACGCCGCCCAAAACTCGGCGCTAACAGAAAGCATGTAGTACCGTCTGCTGTAGTGTAACTAGAAAAACATTTATTTGTAAACTACAGGGGGAAAAATATAAATGAAAACCTAAAATCACACGGAGAGGAGAAGTAGATGCATACATAAGTTATATGACGAGGACAAGGGCGAAGCTGCCTGGGGCAAGATAAGATAGGGGGGACTGGCAGTGAACTGGTTGAGGGCATACGCCCCAATGGGGGATACAAGGGTGAAGAAGAGATTGTAGTCATAGTTAATCATCGTAATTTGAAGCTCACTGCTTCAGATCTACCTATAGCAGAAAGTTCTACCATCACAATCATCATCATCATCATCATCATCATCATCATCATCATCATCATCATCATCATCATCATCATCATCATCATCATCATCATCACTATCACCATCATCATCATCATCATCATCATCATCATCATCATCATCATCATCATCATCATCATCATCATCATCATCATCATCATCATCATCACCATCATCATCATCATTATCATCATCATCATTATCATCATCATCATCATCATCCACTTTTGCCATCAAGCGTCGCGGGGAGGAATAATTGGCGTTCCAGCGTCCAATGGGTGGCACTGGACAGTGTCATTCCGTGTGATTGTACAATGTCTTTGATGTCGTCAATCCGTTTTCGTCTCGTGTGTCCTCATGCTCTCGTCGCAGATGATCTTTGATGTAGGGTCAGTGCTGGTAGTTGACAGTGTTGCATTCTAACGAGATGGCCAAACCATTAGATCTTCTGTATTTTGATAAATTTGGCACAAGATGTTGATTCCACTGTCTGTCTGATAACAACATTCCTTATTCAGTCTCGGATTGTTAAGTTGGCAGCTCTCCTCAGGCATCTCATATCACAGGTGTTGATTTTGCGTAAGTGGAATGTGGATAATGTCCAATTTTGAGTTTGGTATCATAAGGTGGGTGTGAATATGCGGTTATTATCTGTCATTTTGCGGACATAGGTATGTTTGGATGTTTCGGTATTGCTGATAGTTGATATGTAAGTGCACTTGCTTTTGTCATCTGATTTCGATTTCTCCATCCAATGTGCCATCTTCTGTGATCATACTTCCAGGTTACTTTTAGAAATTTAAGAAAATCAAATCAACTTTATTAGGGTCACAAATTGGGCGCGCAGGCCCGTCTTACATTCGGCCCTTCCAATCACTCGTCTTTCGTTCATCAAGAGCATTATACATTTACATAGGAAGAAAAATAAACATTGTGAAATAAATGTTATAAACATAAATAAGGCTAATTACCATGTTATGAGGCCCATCTCCCACTTATCCATACATCACCCCACCCACACACACACCCCCACCTACCCACACACACGCACACCAAGGGACACATACATACCCGACCAACCGACCCATCCCCCTCCCGCAAGAATGAATCACGAGCCAAAGATTTTACATAATCTCGACTTGCAGGAGTCTCAACTAACGCAGCCCTGTTTCCTGTCTGAGTTTCAAGCCTTGTCGAAATGACAACCTCTGAATGGATGAGGATTTCTTTGTGTTATCTGTGGACAACTCTGCAGCTGAGCAGAGTAGGGCACTCACTTGTTCTGACAGCCAGAAATGGTTGTAAAGGGCTGAGGTTAACGACCCCATGTGGACGTGGAAGTTTATCATTGAATGTAAGAAAGAGAGTGCTGAAGTACTATATAGAACCTGTTTTGCTGTATGGCAGTGAATCTTGGAATGTAAATGAACAAATTAGGAATAACTTGGGAGCTACAAAAATGTGGTTCTTAAGACGAATGTTGCGAATTCCTTTGACTGCCAGAGTAACCAACGACGATTACATAAAAGAGGCTAATGAAACTAGAACATTATATACAACAATAAGAAAGAGACAAACATCTTTCTTTGGTTCATGTGATGAGAAGAGAGCCTTTCTAGAACATCATGACGAATGGAAAGATCGAGGGGAAGAGAGGCAGAGGCCGACCAAGAGAAATGATGCTGGATGGAATGAGACGGTGGCCTACAGGAATATCAGCAGCAGAGTTGTTCTAGGGCACCAAGGTCAGAGATATGTGGAGAGACATGGTCACCGACGCCAGCTGACATGATACTTGATGATGATGATATGTGTTATTGTTTTGTTGTTGCTGTCCCCTTGATAAAGACGTCTGTTGAAATGTTATCCTCTGTCTGTGTGTGTTTGTCCATTCGTCGAGCTTATTAAATATATCTTTTATTTTTATTTAAATTCCACTTCAAGTAGAGCATGGTACTGAAAACAAAGAGAAGCTCCGTATCAGGAAACTGCAATGGGTATGGGGAGTATTAAGGGGGAATAACAGAGTGAATGGGTATGGGGAGTATTAAGGGGGAATAACAGAGTGAATGGGTATGGGGAGTATTAAGGGGGAATAACAGAGTGAATGGGTATGGGGAGTATTAAGGGGGAATAACAGAGTGAATGGGTATGGGGAGTATTAAGGGGGAATAACAGAGTGAATGGGTATGGGGAGTATTAAGGGGGAATAACAGAGGGGATGGGTATGGGGAGTATTAAGGGGGAATAACAGAGTGAATGGGTATGGGGAGTATTAAGGGGGAATAACAGAGGTGATGGGTATGGGGAGTATTAAGGGGGAATAACAGAGGGTATGGGTATGGGGAGTATTAAGGGGGAATAACAGAGTGAATGGGTATGGGGAGTATTAAGGGGGAATAACAGAGTGAATGGGTATGGGGAGTATTAAGGGGGAATAACAGAGTGAATGGGTATGGGGAGTATTAAGGGGGAATAACAGAGTGAATGGGTATGGGGAGTATTAAGGGGGAATAACATAGTCAATGGGTATGTGGAGTATTAAGGGGGAATAACAGAGGGGATGGGTATAAGTAGTATTAAGGGGGAATAACAAAGGGGATGGGTATGCGGAGTACTAAGGGGGAATAACAGAGGGGATGGGTATGTGGAGTATTAAGGGGGAATAACAGAGGTGATTGGTATATGTAGTATTAAGGAGGAATAACAGAGGGGATGGGTATGTGGGGTATTCAGAAGGAATAACATAGTCAATGGGTATGTGGAATAGTAAGGGGGAATAACAGAGGGGATGGGTATGTGGAGTATTAAGGGGGAATAACAGAGGTGATTGGTATATGTAGTATTAAGGAGGAATAACAGAGGGGATGGGTATGTGGGGTATTAAGAAGGAATAACATAGTCAATGGGTATGTGGAATAGTAAGGGGGAATAACATAGTCAATGGGTATGTGGAGTATTAAGGGGGAATAACAGAGGGGATGGGTATAAGTAGTATTAAGGGGGAATAACAGAGGGGATGGGTATGTGGAGTATTAAGGGGGAATAACAGAGGGGATGGGTATAAGTAGTATTAAGGGGGAATAACAGAGGGGATGGGTATAAGTAGTATTAAGGGGGAATAACAGAGGGGATGGGTATGCGGAGTATTAAGGGGGAATAACAGAGGGGATGGCTATGTGGAGTATTAAGGGGGAGCTTTCAGTGCAGCTTTCCGTTGGATGGAGAATACGATACACACACACATGTCGTGATTGTAACTGACTGAGAAAGCATGATGAGAAAGGTGAGGACAGGCAAGCTTCGAGCAGAGTGGCTTGCTTCGCTTCGGAGGTCAAGGGCAGCAAGCATCGCCTGGATCTTTTCTCCGGGGCATGCCGGTGTGCTGGAGAATGAACAGGCGGACAGATTGATTGGCTCTGCAAAAAAAAGCAGATGTGGTTGCAGCCTTGTGGGAGAACGTGTACACCTCTGAGGAGCAAATGGATCACCATGGTCTGGCAAGAATGAGACAGCGAAGAGTGACGAGGGGATCTGGCCGACGCTCGACGCTCAGAGGAAAGGCGAGACGGACATATAATCAGATTGCTACTGATACTATTGGTGTTGGAACTCTTCGCTGGCTGCTGAGGATGGGGACGAAGCGCTTATGGGAATGCCCCGAATGCTGTGATATCGGTTCCTAAATCAATCAATCAATCAATCAATACTCTCCATACGGTGGAGTATTAAGGGGGAATAAGAGAGTCAGTGGGTATGTGGAGTATTAAGGGAGAATAACATACTGGGTATGTGAAGTATTAAGGTAGGAATAACAGAGTCAGTGGGTATGTGGAGTATTAAGGGGGAATAACATAGTCAGTGGGTATGTGGAGTATTAAGGGGGAATAACAGAGTCAGTGGGTATGTGGAGTATTAAGGGGGAATAAAATAATCAATGGGTATGTGGAGTATTAAGGGGGAATAACATAGTCAATGGGTATGTGGAGTATTAAGGGGGAATAACAGAGTTAATGGGTAAGTGGAGTATTAAGTGGGAATAACATAGTCAATGGATATGTGGAGTATTAAGGGTGAATAACAGAGTCAGTGGGTATGTGGAGTATTAAGGGGGAATAACATAGTCAATGGGTATGTGGAGTATTAAGAGGGAATAACATAGTCCATGCCGGCTTCGTGGCGATGGGATTACGGACGTAGTTTGTAATCCCGCATACAGCGTGTGAAACACACCAACGGTCGATATGGCAGCAGATCGCCTTGCGTTGGTTTGTTATGAAATGGTATGGGTGCCGGTCGTTTAGAAAGCAATGGCAAACTACTGAACGTATACTTTCCAAGAGATGACAAACAGAAAAAACAAAAAAACATTGCTGCACATGACTGCGACGTCCTGTAAAAGGATATGCAACTTACATTTTTAACTAACAGAGTCAATGGGTATGTGGAGTATTAAGGGGGAATAACAATGTCGATGGGTATGTGGAGCATAACGGGGAATAACATAGTCAAGGAGTATGTAGGGTATTAAGGGGGAATAACAGAATTAATGGGTATGTGGAGTATTAAGGAGGAAAACAAAGTCGATGGGTAGATGGAGTATTAAGGTGGAATAACAGAGTCGGTGGGTTATATGGAGTATTAAGGGGAAATATCAGAGTCTGTGGGTATGTGGAGTATTAAGGGGGAATAACAGAGTGCCATTGTCAACATAGCATCCTAACCGTTACAACACTAGGCCCGCTAAAGTATATGGCATGCCGATAGTTAGCCTGACACGACAATGTTGGGTCTTCTCCTGACCAGTCTGCTTGTGATGTATAGGCAAAGTAAAGGGCCCTTGTGTACGGCTTGCAGTGTGTTGAGTATATGTGGCTGCCGTGGAGGTCAGCGTGGCCGAATGGGTAAGAGCTCTAGGACATTACACTTCTGGTGTACTGGTGCTGAGGTAGCGAGTGCAACCCTTATACCGGTCAATCGGACTTAAATATTGACCTCTCGTCCTTGACTTGGGGACGTGAATTACAAGTACCTCAGACATCGGAGTGGGTTCGCCTGATGGTGATGGGCACTGGTAATCCACTCGCAAAAATCAGTCCAGTGCACTATAAGTACATGGTGTATTTTTAATGACTGTGCAGTGTTTGAAAATATTGCCGGTCCAAGTTTTGTATTTACCTATTATGTTGCATGCACTTTACAGAGGGTGAATACAAACTTGGACCGGCAATATTTTCAAACACTGCACAGTCAGTAAAAATAGACCATATATTAGCACGTGTATGGACTACGTTTGAGGTCAAAGCGAGCGAACGCAAAAAACAAAACAAAATGCTGCTAGCGCAATAGTTTTAGACCAGTTAAAACTCAGCGTGTTATTTGGTCTTATCACACTGACCGTATTCATTTACCATGTCATATCCTGACACCAATTTCAGGTTGGGTCGACCTGAAAGCCCACGTCAATTAAAAACAATTCCCGCCTAGAGGGGTTTCAAACACGTGACCAGGCTCAGACTCCTCTGCGACAATTTTTTTTTTTTAGCATATCCTTTTTACAGGACTTAGCTGTCAACACCAGCATCTTTCAGCTGTATGTTGATCTCTTGGCAAGATTACGCTCAGTAGTTTACCATTGCTTTCTGAGCGGCCGGCTCACATACCCCGTAAGTTACCGATGCGATTCGAACCACTGCTGATTTGAACCGTCATCACGTTACCTGACGAGAGTATACGAGATTACGGAGAAAAGTCATAACCTCTAAGCCACGAAGCCGGCATTCTGCGACAATACAATTCATAAAAATACAGTTTCCTGAAACGGTATGGAGGAACTCTGTTAATAGAATTGATAAAGAACACCAATAATAGAATTTATTGAGAACACCACCAGTAGGATTGATCGAGATCACCGCCAAAAGAATTGATCGTGAACACCACCAATAGAATTGGTCGAGAACATCACCAATAGAATTGATCGAGAACATCACCAATAGAATTGATCGAGAGCATCAAACTTAGAATTGATCGAGAATATCAAACTTAGAATTGATCGAGAATATCAAACTTAGAATTGATAGAGAATATCAACAATAGAATTGATCGAGAACATCACCAATAGAATTGATCGAGAACACCACAAATAGAATTAATAGAGAACACCACAAATAGAGTTGATCGAGAACAGCACCAATAGAATTGATCGAGAATATTACCACGAGAATTGATCGAGAACACCACCAATAGAATTGATCGAGAACACCACCAATAGAATTGATCGAGAACACCACCAATAGAATTGATAGAGAACACCACAAATAGAATTGATCGAGAACATCACCAAAATAATTGATCAACAATATCACCAATAGAATTGATCGAGAATATCACCAATAGAATTGATTGAGAACACCACCAATAGAACTGATGGAGAACACCAAGGACCCAGATCTGTGGAGAGACGTTAACGCTTACCCCATTTGACATTGCACGCGATGATGCCGATAACGATGACGATAATGTTGTATATATGTTGACTTTATTCTTCTGATGCGTATAGTATTTTGTGTTTGTGACTTGGTCGCTGTCAAAACATTAATCTAACCACAGTGGCTGTCCATAGTTTTCATTTCACATTCGCGCGTAAAACCACATTTCTGTGGGATTACTACTTGGCTAAGATTCATAGCTATATGTTAAAATGGCTCTAAGAAATACACAATAATTTGTTTTTAACTTAGTTAGTTAGTCGCGGTTCCAACGTCACGGCAAAGTGTCGCCCCATTATGCTCGATTCTTGTGCCAGTGAATATCACAAAAAATGCTACTCATTTCCCCGACTGGAAAGTGGAACAGACAGGAATCTCGACAAACCAACAGCCGGCACAGGTATATTATGCATAGTGCCGCTGCTACTGTTCATCGCCGATGGAAGCGGCATTCACTAGAAAACCAACAGCCACACATTACTGCATACGGCAGCCCAGTTAGTTCAGCGACCAACCGCCGCCATTTTTTCTGAACATGCAGTTCACGCTACAAACAATCGCGGACAGATGTAAAAGCACCCCACGCGAAATTCAAAGCTCACAGTGTCGCTCCACACACTCAACTCAGTAGCAGAGTGAGGGGGCCATGCACTACCAGTCCAACAAGAGGACAATGCGTAAGCAAACCGTAACCACAATCATAAACACTACAGCTCAACCGCCTATCCTCCATGTTCAACTTCCAATAACAAGGTCTTATTGCAACATGCGCTTGCAAATTCATGTACACACACACTTACACACACCTACACACACCTACACACACACTATTACTACAATGTGCCATTAAAATGTTTGCTCTTTATTGTCCATATACCTTGGGGTGCTCTTGATTACACACAAAGTGAGATTCCCTGGATTTCCCTTATACAATCAGATGCTCTCAATAATTTCTATGAAATGAGTTATTAGATTGCCCTTATAAAGTTCGGTATTATATATTGCATGTAAAAAAACAGGGATCTTTAAATCACTCTTACATAATAAGGTGTCCTAGATTGTCCTTATCAAGTGAGATGATCTGGATTTCTCTAATAAATTGATGTGGTCTGGATTTCGCTAATAAATTGAAATGATCTGGATTTCGGTAATAAACTTAAATTATCTGGATTTCTCTAATAAACTGAAATGATCTAGATTTCGCCAATAAACGAAATGATCTGCATTTCTCTAATAAACTGAAATGATCGGTATTTTGCTAATAAATTAAAATAATCTGGATTTTGCTTATAAACTGAAATGATCAGGATTTCTCTTATAAACTGAATGGATCTGGATTTCTCTAATAAACTGGATCCATCTGGATTTAAATAATAAACTGAAATGATCTGTATCTCCCTCATAAATTAAAATTATCTGGATTTCTCTCATAAACTGAAATGATCTGGATTTTTCTCATAAACTGAAATTAACTGGATTTCTCTAATAAACTGAATGGATCAGGATTTCTCTAATAAATTGAAATTATCTGGATTTCTCACATAAACTGAAATGATCTGGAAGTCTCCAATAAACTTAAATAATCTGGATTTCTCCAACAAACCGAGGTATCTGGATATCCTTATACGCCAGAGTGCTCACATAAACCATGACAAACATCAAGAATAAATGCGCTTACCAATTTTACGTCCAAAGAAAGACAACAACTCCAACAGCAATTGGACGAAGAGCTGCCATGCAACATAGGCCCCAAGGATGTAGACCAAACAGTACGGGACATCTGAACTGCTTAAAAGCACTCCAAAGAAGATATTGACCACTGTCCAGAGTGAAAACACATTAGTTAAAAGCGACAACATAGTCTAATATATTTTTGGTAATCAAGTGTCCTGCCGAGAGACACGGGAAGTTGTAGTTCTAGACGCCGAGCTAGCTCAAACACAACGTGTCAGTTGGGGTGGTGATACATTTCCAGACCATGATGAAATGCTGTTAATATTTTTGTCTTCTTGTTGTCCGCACCTCTTTAAAAAATCAAATTGGTAAGTTGTCATTCTGTTCCAGTTGTCTCTTATTATAGTTTGGCCAGCACAATAATAGAATAGAATAGAATAGAATAGAATAGAATAGAATAGAATACATCACAAAATAATACAATATAGTACAATACAACACAACACAACACAATACAGCAAAACACAGTACAGTACTATACAATACAGCACGACACAATACAATACAATACGATACAATACAATACAATTCAACACAACACAACACAACACAACACAATACAACACAACACAACACAATACAGCAAAACACAGTACAGTACTATACAATACAGCACGACACAATACAATACAATACAATACAATTCAACACAACACAACACAACACAACACAATACAACACAATACAAACCAATACAAACCAATACAATACAATACAATACAATACAATTCAACACAACACAACACAATACAATATGATACAATACAATACAATACAATACAACACAATACAACACAACACAACACAGCACAACACAACACAACAAAACACAATACAATACAAAACTAAACAATACAATACAATACAATATAATACAATACAATACAATACAAATCAACACAACACAACACAACACAATACAATACAATACAATACAATACAATACAACACAATACAAACCAATACAATACAATACAATGCATCACAACACAACACAACACAATACAATACAATACAATTCAACACAACACAACACAATATAATATGATACAATACAATACAATACAATACAATACAATACAAAACAATACAATACAATAGAATACATCACAACACAACACAACACAATACAATACAATACAATACATCACAACACAACACAACACAATACAATACAATACAACACAATACAACAAAACATAATACAACAAGCAAATGACCCACTTCCCCAACTTAGATGCATTGAGCATATATGTCTAGACCAGTCGGGGATCGGTGGATGGTGTGGTCAGTATTATTCCAACCGTGTTTACATCCCAAATAACATAATATACTATAATATAACACAGCACAACACAATATAAAATAATATAATGTGATGTGGTGTGTTGTGAGATATGATATGATATGGTATAATATGGTATGATATGATATGATATGGTATGGTATGATATATGATACGATATGATATGATATGATATACGATATGATATGATATGATATGATACAAATCTACTTTTTCTCATCCATCTCTCTTTAACATATTTATTTATGTTTATCAGTCTGGTTAGATTAACTTATGTATTTTCTTTTTAAAATTCGCATATCCCCTTACAGGACATCGCTGTAAACAGCAGCATCTTTCAGCTGTATGTTGATCTCTTGGCAAGATTACGCTCAGTAGTTTTCCATTGCTTTCTGAGCGGCCGGCTCAGTTATCCCGCAAGTCACCAGCGGGGGTCGAACTTATGTATAGGGGTATAAAAATCACCTTGATTTTAGTCTTTACATTTTCCCCTAACTTGTCTTATTTTTCAACAACTACACGTGTTGTTTGTCCATCAAGAATGTTGATGACCATTCATTTCATCCAGTGGGGTTGAAAGTATGGAGCCGTGAGTTCTAAGATGGCTGGTAAGGCCTATTTTGACTCGAAATGTTCATTGACAATATGGGCAAAGAATGCTTGACGTTCCAGGAAGAGGATCTCCTGCAGTGGTTTTTCTGCCCAGCCTTTTCTTTACAGCTCTTGCAGTCCTGTTTGCTTCACAAGTGACTGCACCCTTGCGTAATGATGTACGCCACGAATTTCGGTCTTTGGCAGCAGTCTCCCAAGTGTCATGATGAATTTCAAAAGCTATTAGTGAGATCTTCAGAATGTCCTTAAAGCGTTTCCTCTGGCCACCTTGTGAGCGTTTACCACAACGCAGCTCTCCGTAAAAAAAAAATTCGTTTAGGGAGCATGTGGTCTGGCATGCGAGTCAAGTGACCAGCCCAGCGAATCAGATTCTTCATTAGTAGAGTGTGGATACTGGGCATGGACGCTCTTTCTAGAACTTCAGTGTCTGGGATCTTGTCTTGCCATGTAATCTTCAATAGCTTCATAAGGCAGACAGTGTGGAAGTGGTTTAATTTCCAAGCGTGTCGCTGATAAACAGTCCAGGTTTCACAAGGATATAGCAGTGTGGATAATACAACTGCTTTGTAGACTTTCACCTTTGTTTGCAGGCTTATTCCATTTCTGTCCCATACATTCTTATACAGTCTGCCAAAGGCCGCACTGGCCTTGGAGATTCTTGCATTCACTTCATCATCAATTGTGGCAGCTTGTGACACAATGCTGCCAAGATAGGTGAATTTGTCCACAAAACGTAGCCTATGACCTTTCACTTTGATATTCGGCAAGGTGTGATTAATCCCTTGAGCTGGCTGGTACATAACTAGAGTCTTCTCCAAGTTGATATTGAGCCCAAAGTTGGCACAGGCATGTGAGAAAGCTGTAACATTATGTTGCATGTCCGTCTCTGAGTTGGCATATAGAGCGCAATCATCAGCAAACAGGAGCTCTCTGACGGTGTCGCTGTTAATTTTGGTTTTAGCTTTCAGCCTTCTGAGATTGAACAACTTTCCTTCCATGCGGTAGTTGATGTCTATTCCAATGTCGTTGTTCTCGAAGGCATTTGTCAGCATAGCTGAAAACATGAGGCTAAACAGTGTTGGTGCCAGGACACATCCCTGCTTCACTCCATTGGTGACAGGAAAGGGTTCAGACAGCTCACCATCTTCCTATACTCCTTCCCGCATACCATCATGAAATAGCCGCACTATTTGAACACACTTTTGTGGACAGCCATATTTCGCCATAATCTTCCACAGTCTTTCTTTGCTGGGTGTATCAAAAGCTTTTGTAAGATCAGTGAAAGTGGTGAACATTTCGAAGTTCTGTTCCTGACATTTCTCTTGCATTGCAGCAAAAATTATGTCAACAGTTCCTCGTTCTTTCCTGAAGCTACATTGACTCTCAGGAAGAAGACCTTGGTCGAGATGGACTGTGAGGCGACTGAGAAGAATTCTGGCGAGTATCTTCCCTGCAATTGAGAGCAAGGAGATGCCTCGGTGGTTGTCGCAGGATTGGCGGTTTCCTTTACGTTTGTAAAGGTGGACTATTGACGCGTCCTTGAAATCTTGTGGCATGGTCTCGTTAACCCATATGTTTGTAAAGACTTGGTGAAGCTGCTCTGTTAGGACCGGCCCACCTGCCTTGTATATCTCTGCTGGGATGGAGTCAGGACCAGGTGCAATACAGCTGGAAAGTTGCTGGATGGCTTTGTTTACTTCCACTATGGTGGGCAGGTCGTCAAGAGTATCATTTGTGGGGAATTGAGGAAGGGAGTTGATGGTTTCATCATCGAAGGTGGAGATTGCATTTAAGATGTTGCTGAAATGTTCTGCCCAAAGTTGAAGGATGTCTTTCATATCTGTGACCGATGTTTCACCATCTGCACTGAGGAGGGAAACTATTCTTGGTGGTGTAGGACCGTAGATCGCTCTCAGTGAGTCGTAGAAGTTTTTCATATCATGTCTGTCAGCAAAGCCCTGAATATCATCAGCTTTGTTGCTCAGCCAGGAGTCCCGCATGACCGAAGTTTCTGCTGCACTACTTTTCGGATTTTATAGACGGCATATTTTTTTATGTTGACTTCTTGTCATTCAAATATGCCTTGAGGCGGCCAGCAATTGTTTGATGTATTCGGAATTTTCATCAAACCAGTCTTTATGCTTTCTTGGACCCAGGATTTCCAAAGCAGTGTTGTAAATTATGTCCTTTAATAATCTCCACTCCGTGTCCGCATCCTGTTCAGCTGCAGCTTTGGGCTTCAGGCGGTCTTCCTGCATATTTTCAAACGACAGCTGCATTTTTGTTTCTGTTTAGGCGGGTGACATTTAGTTTATATTTTTGCACTTTTACCCCTTGAGGACGCCGTGGTGGTTTGATGTGTATGTTTATTTTTGAGACAATGAGACGGTGGTCTGTCCAACATTCGGCACCACACATGGATTTTATTTCCCGAACGTCTTGTCTGTCACTCCTCCTAACGATAACATAGTCACTGAGGTGCCAGTGTTTCGAGCGAGGGGGCATCCACGATTTTCTATTTCTCATGGGAAGACGGAAAATTGTGTTGGTAATCAGGAGATCGACTTTCTCCGTAATCCCATTTATTCACGCGGGGTAACGCAGCGCATGAGAATTGGAAGTGGTTCTCGCCGCGTTGGTAACTTACGGGATAAGTGAGCCAGCCGCTCAGAAAGCTATTGGCAAACTACTGAGCGTAATCGTGCCAAGAAATAAATGACAGCGGTAAAATGTTGGTGTTGACAGCGATGTCCTGTAAAGGAAATGCGAAAAAAAAATCAGGAGATCGTGTTCGGCACATGTCTGAAGGATGAGGAGTCCATTGCTGTTGCAATTTTCGACTCCGTGCTTTCCAATAATGCCACTCCAAGAGATGGTGTCCGTGCCTACTCTGGCATTGAAGTCTCCAAGGAGTATAAGTTTGTCTCCTTTGGAAACAGATATTAATGCATTGTGCAGGTCCTCATAGAACTCTTTCTTGACGTCATCTTTATTGGTCATTGTTGATTGATTGATTGATTGATCTAGGAACCGACATCACAACATTCGGGGCATTGACATAGGCGCTCCGTCCCCATCCTCAGCAGCCAGCGAAGAGTTCCAACACCAATAGTACAAGTAGCAATCTGATTATATGTCCGTCTCGCCTTTCCTCTGAGCGTCGAGCGTCGTCCAGATCCCCTCGTCACTCCTCGCTGCCTCATTCTTGTCAGACCATTGTGACCAATTTGCTCCTCCGAGGTGTACACGTGCTCCCACAAGGCCGCAACATCGCCTGCCTTGTCATGCATCAATATTCCACAAAGTTTTGCAGAGCCAGCCAATCTGTCCGCCTGTTCATTCCCCAGCACACCAGCATGCCCCGGAGAAAAAATACAGGCGATGCTTGCCACCCGTGACCTCCGAAGAGTAGCAAGCCACTCCGCACGAAGCCTGCCCGTCCTCACCCTCGTCAGCATGCTTTCTGAGTCAGTTACAATCACGATGTGTGTGTGTGTGTGTGTATCGTATTCTCCATCCAGCGGAAAGCAGCAGTGACCGCCTCCACCTCTATTCTTAAGCTAGATGTTGTGGTATCATATGCCAGGCTCTACTGCACCAAACGTAGGCCATTAGCGTTTATTATGAACCCCCAGGCACTTCTCCTACCTCTAGACACCGAACCATCTGTGTAGATAATCACATCACCAATGCGAGCATTATCATGAATTAGTTGCTGGATTTCCACTTCCGTGGCCCCTGCTGGCCACTCCCTGCACTCCCGGCTCAATTTGATTATAACTCTACACAAGTCTGACTGCTCCGCTGGCACTCTGACCCACTCCTCTCCTCGCCTAATGTTCTCCAAGATGCACACATGTCTGATCGTATCCTCCGCCTGAGCCATCCATGATTTCCATCTTATCAGTTGCTGACACTTAACTGCGTCCAGCGCCTCATGCAAAGGGTGATCTGTGTCTGCAGCCACTCTGAGGTATGCCTTCACCTGCATCACCTTGAGCCTACCTGCAACAGTCGGCACAGCAAGGATGTAACGCATACACACTACTGGGGTGTCTCTGGTGCATACCAGAATGACTCGCATAGCTTCGTTCTGTATGCGATCTAGCTTCACCAGCTGACTCTTTGAGACAGTGAGCAGTCTTAGTCCATAGTCAATCACTGAGAGGTCCAATGATGGTATAATGTGAACAGCATTCTCTGCTCTGTGTCCATTGCAGCCATAGTTTTAAGTGCATTGAGTCCCTTTTGAGATCTTGTCACAACCGTCTCCACATGGTCCTTGAAGGACAGGCTCCTGTCAAATGTGATTCCCAGATACTTCAGTTTGTTCTCTCTGTTGACGTTTCTACAATCTATCGTGAGGCTTGGGACATCAGCACTCACAATCCATTTGTCCAGAGAGCACCACAAAACAGCCGCCTTTTCCGGGTGGATGACAGCACTCATTTCTGTGCACCAGTCAATCACTTTGTCTACTGTCGCCTGTAGCTTCTGGGCTGTTTGTACCCTATCTCTCCCCTGCCTATATGCAAGAATATCATCTGCAAATGTTAGAATCCTTCCAACCCCTGGTGCTTCTAGGTTTGCAATCTTGCTCGTATACACATTAAAGAGCACCGGTGAGATTGCAGGTCCCTGTGGCAGTCCCGGGGTTAACATATGTGGCTCTGAGGTCCATGCGCCCAGACGGAGAGCAACCCGACGAGAGTACAGGACGGCTGCTATCCAGTTCACCAACCAGGGATTGACCCCCTTCTCCATCAGTGCGGTCATCAAAATATCATATCTAACTCTATTGTACGCATCCTCGAGATCAAGCGCCGCCTCCATCGTTTCCTGTCTACTCTGAACCCCTAATAAAAGTCAAAGGCAAAAGTGGCTGCATTTGACCAGGTATCTTTTCCTGGCCTGTAGCTCCCCAGACAACTTGGAAGAAGCTTCCCCCTTTCCAAAAACTCTTGCAGCCTGACAGAGACTATCTTCTCTAAAACCTTGAAGGGTGATGATCCTAAAGCCGCTAAGCTTTGACTGATCCTTGAATGGTTTTGGGAGAGGGATGAGAAAGCTGTGCACCCAGTCCTGCGGTACAGATGCTGTCCTAACGCTTTGGTTAAAGCAGTCGGTCATCTCCTTCAGGTCTACATCGCTCAAAGCCTTCATGTGGCCATACCTAACCCAATCAGGCACTGGTGCCGTGTCTTTGGCCTTTTTTCAAAATATGTTTAACATCTTCAACCCGTATGATGTCTTCATAATGCATATTCTTTATGGTGCAAGATAACTCCTCTCTAACTGCATCCCTGGTCTCCGCATCATTATGATTGGTCTGCTCTAGAAATCTCTCGAGAAACGCCTCCCCTTTGTCTTTGTCTGTTGTCACGCGCACACCATCATCTCCATAAATTGTTCCCACTGTCATAGGCCGATCTTTTCTTTGTATTTGTCTGTGCAGCTTCCATAATTTTCGCAGTGTTTTACCACCTCCAACCTCCTTCACGAAACATTCCCATTTTGCGTTTTTGGCTTGGTTGGTGCGTAGATACGATGGTTGCATGCTTCCTTCCGTCCAGCAAGGGTAACTTAATTGTCATAATCCTGTCGTTTATAGCCTTCGGAAATCCAGCTAGTTAGTCAACCTGGGCCGACTTAACGACAAATCCCACACCGGACTGACGTCTTTGCTCACTTTTCTTTCCACCCGAGAAGAATGTGTAGCCGGCACCTGCTTCACAGATTTGGCCTTCTTCTGCAAGTCTTGTCTCGCTCAAGGCCGCAATATCGATGTTGTACCTGTCAAGCTCTCTCCCAATTAGTGCTGTTCGTCTCTCTGAGCCCAACGCTCCGTTTCTATCAAGCAGGGTGCGTACATTCCAAGTTCCGATTGTCAAGGGAATATGGTTTGATTTTTAGGTTTACCTGTTTTTATTTTGTTGTATGTTGACCGCAATATAGGGTACCCACCAACAGAGGCTAGCTGGTTAGGTAATGATGGAACAGACAATGTTAAGGGCACCTTTTAGAATCCATTCCTCATGCTATGGAGGTGAGCAGTGCTTTACTAAAGAGGGCTGCTCAATCGAATCCCACTACTGCTCCGGTCAGTAGAAGACCACCATATGGCCTTAGCCGCCTGTGTGCAGGTCTGCGATTACGACCGCCAGTGTACCCACGCCTGCCGCATCGCCGCTCGCCCATCGCCACAGAGCTTGAATGTGATATATGAAGTTGGATGAAGAATGACTTGCGCGATGAATTTAATTAAAGTGAGGAAGAGTTGCGCAATTCGTCGTCCTCACTCTCTCGCCTGCGTCCATCTGAGTCCAGTGGCAAGACAAGTCAAGACGATTGGAGACGAATACAGGTGAGGTGAGTGGATGACCAGGGCGCTCTACGTGTCTTGTCGTGCTCATTGCGTTCCACAACGCTTTGCGGGTAAACGCCGTCTTGCCCGTTGAATCATCAATGATTTCTTCCGTGCAGTCTGCCGAATAAGCTACAACAGGATTTATGTAGCAACTAAACTCTTGAGCATGAATACTTTAGTACACAAATGTAAGCAGGAGAATAACCAACAGTGTTTGAGACATAGTCGTGTGTGTACTTATCGACCGACATTGTTCAATTCCTGGTAGTTGTATATATGTTGATTAGAACAAGAATTGCTATTGCGAAGGTAGCCTTTTGCAAGATGAAAAACATACTGACCAGTAAAAAGATATCAATTGAAACGAGAAAAAGAGTGTTGAGGTGCTACATAGAACCTATACTTTTGTATGGATGTGAAGCATGGACAATAAGCAGTCAAGCTTAAAAACAGCTGATGGTTGTGGAATTGTGGTTTCTGAGGAAAATGCAAAGAAAACCATTGACAGATAGAAAAACCAATGAGCAAGTCCTTCAAGAAACAAATGAAGATCGTAGACTGATTAGAGTCATTAGACGTAGACAGTCAACATGTTTTGGGCATGTTATAAGAAGAAATGACTTGGAGAACTTCGTGACAACTGGCAAGAATGAAGGGAAGAGACCAAGGGGAAGACCGAGAAGTAAAAACTCGGATGGCTTGGCCACATGGCATGGTCGAGACAGGAACACGGAGCTGATCCACGACTCTGGTGATCGAGTGAGACGGCAGAACATGACCGCCCACGTTTACCAGCATGGCACATGATGGATGGATGGTATATATGTTCTCAACAAGTGTGACTGTGTAAGAAAATACTAGTCAAGAGAAGCACAGGAAGACAGAAACATATGTATGTGGAAATCTGTAACAGATGGGAAGATATACGTAACACCATCTTTAGTAAATTATCACACGATAGAGAGGAGTGGAGAATCATGGAGAGTCTCTTTAAATGCTCCAGGCCTGAAATCCCAAGAAGAATGATTTAAGACGAACACTCAGCCCTCGCCTTGTCGGTTCAAGGCAAGAGAGTGTCTAGTTATATTGTCCTCTGGTTTGCCCAGTGTGTGTCATATCCAGGGTCCATGTCTTTTCATAACCTCTGGATTCACTAGAATTAAGGTAAGTTTTTTTTTTTCACGAACTCTACATTTGTGATTCTGTTATACCATATTAGTACCACTGTTCTGCAGAGACACCAATTTGTGAAATATGTGTAGTTTATTAGTAATTCTTTTCGGGGGCTAAGTGGTCTCGAGGTATGGTGTCGCATCAAGTGCTGGAGGTCCCGGTGAGGGCCGGGATTTTTTCACGTGGACTTCCAGGAGCAAAATTTCCCCTGGTCTCTGGGTAGTGAGATCGGATACCCGTGTGTATTGCTGCGCACGTAAAAAATCCCTTGGCAGTTGGAAATCGAAAAAAAGTAGCCTAACGGCGCTGCCCGGGCAAAATTTCGAGTTTAAAATCTACCCAAAGTATTTCAGGATCCTCACTGGTGCTACGGAGTTTGTGCGCCGAGCTGAGATTCTCTGGACTCAGGCTTGAGTTAGGAGTAGAACGGAGCACTTATGGGTTACACCAGTGTGCCGTGATCTGTCGACTAAACTAAACTAAAACTAGTAATTCTTTTGGTTCTTCTCCATATTTCTAACCCACACAGTAGTACCAAGTCAACATTGGAGTTAACCAGTTCTGTGTTTGGTGCTAAGTTTAACTTCATTTGACTTCCAAGAAAGTCCCAGTGCTTTCTGTGAAAACTCCTCCGCATTATATTGCACTGTCCGTAAAATATGCGGTAGCTAACTGGGCTGTCAGCAATTCTCTTGTTTGGGATACTTACCCCCTAAGATGTGTGCTGCAGTTCCCACAAACCAATGTGCCCAGTTGAAGATCGGCCGTGTTGGTGTTCCTGGATGTGGTCGAAATATTGCCATCACCGGCTGAGGATGAAACATTTAAAATTGTACAGTCTTGACATAAGAACTTTCAGTTGAGAGACTCTTTTAGTCTTCGACTATAATCATGGGAGAGAACTTGACAGAGTCCGGCGAATCAGGAGGTGGTGAAAAAACGCCGACGCTCATTGGGGCACACATTGAGACAACATAATAATACAAATAGAAACTCTTCTTTCTGTAACCAACGCGGGAAGATAAACAGGCGAATACCTAAAACAAATCGTTTTTTTTTTAAAAATAAGATACTCGGGACTAAGAATGGTTGGGACCAGACACGAGAGGCACATTGTGGGAGAACGAGGGACCTTGTCAACCAACACAGAACAGGCACAGGTATATGTTCATTGGGATGGGTGGGGGTGGGAGTGGGGGTGGGGGTGGGGTGGGATCTTAGCAGCTACGGACTTATTCGGAGAGCAAGAGTGATATGCCACCAAATGAAAGATAACCTAAGACACACATACAGGGTGTTTGTAAAGTCTCACTACACTTTGCTTGTAGAACAATTTTGAAATATGAAGTACATGACGTCATTGAAAATGTGCTAACAAATTCATTAAAGAAGTTACAATAATCACTGCTATGGTCTAACGCTGTTTTGGGGAAGCTGGAAAGCACCAACTTCCGGTAAAAATGGCGACGACCTAACGAGTTCATTCTTCGGGAGACGCTGTTTTTAGTGTTTTACTGTTGATTTTTTGGTGTTATTTCGTGTTAGTTTATTGGAAGTGTTCAAAAGAAGCCACGCAAGGCAGGAGGTGGATGAAATTTTGAGGGCAGCCGATAGTTGTTGTTAGTTATGGTCTCAAGTTTCGCGACGGTAGGCAGAGATCTCTTTCACGAGACAATGGCTGGCGTCACCGACCAGTATGGTCACTGCCAAGGAAGGAAAGCAACGGCATACTATAGTCTGTCCAGAAATGAATGCCGTCATTCACGATCAATTATTTTGAAAAATGTCTGTTGCATCGTTATGAAATTTTTCCTGCCGTCTTATATTTACCCCAACGCAAGGAATATGTCTTTGATAGGTCGAAAAGCAACTTACATCATGGAAAGCGGGGACATTTCTTTGATGTTTTGGTGAAAAACTAGTGATTTCTCGCTAATAAACTTGTTTTACAGTAACGAATGCCCCGCCAATTCAGATGACGACACAAGGTGCATCCGGATTCGTATGGGAGTGGGTGCATTGTCTGCTCTGCTGAGTCGGAACATGATTACCTGTTTTGCACGACGAATATAGCTTTGAATGTCTCTGCAGTGGGCTTTCTTCATAACGGTCAAGATGTTGGTCCTCTTTTCATTAAAGTTTATAGAATTATTCTCATGTTCGTGTATTGTCCCCTCATTTGACAACGTGTTTCTTCTCACGTTTCTTGTTATGCCACAATATGTCAGTTCCCACCACAATATTACTGTTCGGTTGGTATTCAATGTGTCTAGAGCTTTTTTTTTCAATGCCAGTTGTTTGTCACCGTTGAGGGCTTGAGGAATTGAAAATTCATCACTGTGGAACATAAACTGTTGCTGATTGATTGATTGATTTAGGAACCGACATCACAGCATTCGGGGCATTCCCATAAACGCCCCGTCCCCATCCTCAGCAGCCAGCGAAGAGTTCCAACACCAATAGTACCAGTAGCAATCTGATTATATGTCCGTCTCGCCTTTCCTCTGAGCGTCGATCGTCAGCCAGATCCCCTTGTCACCCCTCGCTGTCGCATTTTTGCCAGACCATAGTGATCCATTTGCTCCTCCGAGGTGTACACGTGCTCCCACAAGGCCGCAACCACGTCTGCCTTATCATGCATCAATACTCCACCAAGTTTTTCAGAGCCAGCCAATCTGTCCGCCTGTTCATTCCCCAGCACACCAGCATGCCCCGGAGAAAAGATCCAGACGATGCTTGTAACGCGTGACTTCCGAAGCGAAGCTAGCCACTCTGCACGAAGCTTGCCTGTCCTCACCCTACTCAGCATGCTTTCTGAGTCAGTTACAATCACGATGTGTGTGTGTGTGTATCGCATTCTCCATCCAGCGGAAAGCTGCACTGACCACCTCCACCTCCATTCTTAAGCTAGATGTTGTGGTATCATATGCCAGGCTCTGCTGCACCTAACGTCGACCATTAGCTTTTGCTAAGAACGCCCAGGCACTTCTCCTGCCTCTCAACACCGAACCATCTGTGTATATAATCACATTACCCGAGCGAGCATTATCCTGAATTATTTGCTGGATTTCCACTTCCGTGGCCCCTGCCGGCCACTCACGGCTCAATATGATTATAACTCTGCATAAGTCCTACTGTTCCGCTGGTACTTTGACCCACTCCTCTCCTCGCCTAATGTTCTCCAAGATGCACACCTGTCTGATCGTATCCTCCGCCTGAGCCATTCATGATTTCCCTCTTATAAGTCGCTGACCCTTAACTGCGTCCAGCGCCTCATGCAACGGGTGATCTGTGTCAGCATCTACTCTGAGGTATGCCTTCGCCAGCATCACCTTGAGCTTACCAGCAACAGTTGGCAGACCAAGGATGTAACGCATACACACTACTGGGGTGTCTCTGGTGCATCCCATAATGACCCGCACAGCTTCGTTCTATATGCGCTCTAATTTCACCAACTGACTCTTTGAGTCTCTGTTGCTATTGACTAGTTGTATTGTTTGTGCCTTTGCTGTCATGTTTAGGGCTTGCAATTCTTATTCTGAATAGTTGGAGCAAAAATATCCAAGTAGGTGTGCATGTGGATTAATGTCTGAGATCTGCCCAAACCTTAATCTGTGTCGCACGATTCCAGTAGGTTGATGACTGCTCTCGGTTGCATAAAATTCAATCCATCCTTTCTTTAATAGTCATCTTCCTCTTTCAACACATGGTCCTCACATTTTTTCCAGTAACTTTTATCAATATTTAATAGCGCGGACTTGGTTAGTATCTCGGCGTCAGACAATTTGAATATAATATTGTCAGCTGCTACCGGTCCTTTAATTTTAGCCAACACAAGTTCTATAGGGTTAAAATGAGAATGGTACGGCGGAAGTCTCAAGCACCCATTACGATGCTCTTCTATCAGCTTGTCGATTTGATATTTCTTGCTTTTTGGCGTGTGTTTTATAAGGGACAACAATACTAGCTAGAAATACGTTTCTAGAAATGGTATGTTTTCCATTTGGAGCCATATCTTTATTGCTCCCTTTGTGCTCGATGCTGTAGGTATTTTGACTTCTTGGGCAACAACATTGATATCATGCATTGTCCATCATTAGACACGACGGTCTATCTAGGGATGGAAGCACTGTATTCTCGAACCAATCTCTAAACACATTACCATTCATCTTATTATGATAATCCCTATTGTCTGTATGCTTTGATACGAACACGGGTCCAGCATTCTGTAGTAAGCCATTATGCGTATTACCAGCATGGGCCATGACCAAATGCTGTCCTATACTACTGGGCACATATCGCTTTATCTTTCCATCCACTGATTGCCATTCCTTATCACTTGTGTGGTGCTCATTGATCCACGTTTTATCCACATACACTATGCCATAATTATTTTCTTTTCGTATTTCCCTTATTTCACGTAGGTATCTGCTTCTCATGGCTCCTAAATGCGGTTGCTCGCAAAGGATATTTCTACCTCCCTTGTACTTTCTAAAAGTGAAACCTAATGTCCTTATAATTTTCCACAAAGTTGTTTTGGATAGCTCTATGTTATTGTTCTTTCTCAACCAAACCCTAAGTTTTCTTACAGTCACTGTTTCTGTGGCATCCAGCATTTTTATAATAGCTCGCCTTATGACATCCTTGTCAAAGCTGTCTACAATAGCCTTTCTACCTACCGTTTGGTTATTGCGTGGTGGTTTAATTCCAGATTATTGCACCCATCGACGAAATGACCGTTTACTCAAACCCAATGCATGCACTGTTCTTTTTTTTCGGAATTTGTAATAGTATGAAAGAGTTTCCTGCGATCAGCTTCTTGACAAAAATATGTGTACAACTTCATAGCGATGCTTTGAAGTGTACACAATTTCACATTCAATCCCATTGAACACTATTCATACATTCCAATATTAGCGATAAGTGGTAAGATTAAAAAAAAAAAAAAACACCAGGTTTCATGACAGAAGCCACATATTGACGACACCTCTGAACACTCCCAGTTTAAACAGCGCGGGGTTCTTGCCATAAGGCCAGTGCCGTGAACCACGGAGAATATTCAACATTGAACGCTGATTTTGTTGGCTGAAGGCGTAATACATTTAAAATTATGGACTCTGACCCGTAAATTATATACCGCATATAAACAAACATTGAAATATGCTGTACAATCTCCAGAAAATTTTTTTTTGTTGGGTGGACATAATGATAAGGTTATATGCTAAATCTCATCATTTTCCCTCAGTTGGTGGTCAACATTTTTTGGAAATGTTTATGAGAAGAAATGAATTGGAGATCTTGGTGACAACGGGCAAGATTGAAGGGAACAGACGAAGGGGAAGACCGAGAAGTAAATACCTAGATGGCTTGGCTACAAGGCATGGTCGAGACAGGAACACTGAGCTGATCCACAACTCTGGTGATCGAGTGAAATGGCGAGTCATGACCGCCCACGCTTTCCAGCATGGCACACGATTGATTGATTGATTGGAAAGCACTAATGAAGCATTTATTATAACAGGTATTGGAAATGTCCACCACGGAGTTCAAGACATGACTGTACACGTCTCTTCATATTGTCAAATATCTTCTTCAACGTGTCTGTTGTTATTTCTGTGTGTATCGACTTGGAGAACTTGGTGACAACTGGCAAGATCGAAGGGAACAGACAAAAGGGAAGACCGAGAAGTAAATACCTGGATGGCTTGGCCACGTGGCATGTTCGAGACAGGGATACGGAGCTGATCCACGACTCTGGTGATCGAGTGAGATGACGAATCATGACCGCCCAAGCTTATCGGCATGACACATAATGGATGGATGGGTGGATGGATGGATGGATCACATTTTGTAGGCTTGAGAGCAAAGGGAATAGGTGGTCAACCTTTCCCTCTGTTGGCGGACGACGAACGCAGACGTCGAATCCTCGTCCGACCGCGCTCAGGACATTATCTGCGCAGTTCCCTATCAACTACAATAACGCGCCCGTCCATATGTTATTTTGTTCATATCATATTCTGGAAACCGATGTTAACACCATTTTACTGCTGTTGTTGATGTCTTGGCAAGTTTACGTTCAGTAGTTTGCCATTTCTTTCTGATCGACCGGCTCACATACCAACACGTTAAAGTCCAGCGCAAAAAGGTCTGCTGCCAAATCGGTCGCAGCTGAGTTTCGAACGCAGGTTAGTGGAATTACGAACAATGTCCGTAACATGTTCGCCACGGAGACCAGCTATATGTTATTTACTGATAATAATTATATTTCACTGTTGTGTGACTTCGAAATTCAAACACTGTCTGGCTGTATTCCCGATTCTAAAACCAAGGCCCATCTGTTTCCAAACAAATAAACTATCTGAAAAAGATTGTCGTCTACTACCTATAATATCTTGCGGTGTAGGACAGGGGGTTCTTGAGCCTGATGAGTTAGTGCAGTTGCCGTCCCCGCGAACTATGCAGGTTATGGCTTTTCTTTTTGCCTCCGACAGGAAAATATCCACACCTTACCGAGAATTCGAACCCGGGACTCCCGGAGGAGAACCCGGTATTCTTGGCCCCTCGGCCAGCCGCTGCTCACACAAATAAACAAATAGTAAATATACAGGTACAGAGATTCCAAATGTCGCTGTTAAGTAGCCTGGGGCGGGGTTGGGGTGAGCGCCCAACCTTGCATAAATACCCCAATGGCTCGTGCATCATCACCTCTGCAGCATTCATTCTGCAGCAAAAGTCCAACTCCTGTCCTTCTCGTGTCGAACTGTTTTAACTAACAGGAGAAAGGGAGGTGGCGAGTCACTGGCGCCGAGAAATAACCAGAACGCTCTAGATGTGTATGCACATACATGCAAGCGCAGACACGTGTGTGCGTGCCTACAGACCTAAACTCGAGTAAGACCAGTCTGCTCTAGTAAAGGAAAGGTGCTGAAGGCGGAGGAAAAAAGCAAGGAGGCGCAGCACAGAAATCAGGATGCCACTCAATCACGCCATGAAATATGTCGATTACTGCTAAATGTTATGGTGCTCGCCCTGCTTTGGACCCCAGGCAGGTGGAGTGCCGGGCCCCATGCCTCGAAAGAGTCCAACCACAACTACTGGAGGTCCTACTAAGATGTCCTATGGAGCCAGGGGACCTGAGAATAGAGCGTCTGGCCATACCAAACAAAGACTAAAAATAATGCACTGAAATGCGGATCGAGTCAGCAATCCCCCCCCCCCCCCCCCCAAAAAAAAATACCAAAAAAAAAAAAAAAAAAAAGTAGAACTAGAAAACATCTTTGACCAAGAAACAGTAAGCGTATGTTCTGTAGCGAAACCCCAGTGGCCCATGTCCTCATACCTATCCGCTCAATTCCTCCGGAGTGGGATTCTCTGGGTTACTTTCATAACCCGAGCATTTGACACGAATACTTTGAAATCTATCTGTTCTTCGGGAAAACCCAATGGCGCGCCTTGCACCGAATATGACCTAGGGTAATGGTTTGGGCGTGAAAAGTCCGTTGTCAACCTTGTCGGTTGTGGACGGCACAATGTATTAAAGTTTTAAAGAATTTTACAGATGTGCCGCATCCTACGGCTGGGGTATAAAAGGTAATTTTAGATTGATTGGTCCTGCCAGTCTTGAGCATATTAAGCTTGGTCGTCTCAAATAATGAGACGAATTGGTGAAACGGCAGTCTTGCCAATATGGCTAAGCGTCTAGATCTGGGCATGGCGGGGAAACAAATCGGGGCTATCTTTCTTCCTATGGCTTTACCTCTGTTTAGTGTCATCTTTCATTTGAATATAAACATTCTATAGCTATGGCATGTCGAGGGGAAGGGCTCCGTGGGGACCGGTTCCACCCATCTGAGTTATATCTTCTTGAGCCAGAAGAGGCGATCCACTGTGCTATCTCTTTCGTCTTTCGGCTGATGGGGGGGGGGGGGGGGGGCAGGTGGACCTGGTGGTTCCTTGTCGATAGGAGGATGTTGGGAGTATAAATGGACTTCCCTGTCTCCCTGAGAGAACCTGAACTCATCTGAATGTATGGGTTATGTGAGACACGGCCGATACATTGCGGTGACAGCTCAGACAAGAGCGGCGGCCGGACAGGGTAGTTTCCTCTTTCCTGTTCTTGCTAGGGATGGGGGAGGGAGATTCACTGCGGTCCATACAGACCCACTATTATTATATTAGTTAAGAGTAGGAAACATACATAATTACGCACACTACTCCACAATAGCTTTGTCGTGAGAAAGGCAAGGTTTGCAAGTGAGAGGGAAGCTTGAGAAGGTATGTGCCCAATATTAATAAAGGCATGGTATGAGTGTGGAGAGGAGTGTGGTATGAAGATAATTGAATACTAGGTAATTGTATGGATTTTATGTATGGCAACCGACATGCTGAGACCATTGGAATCTCCATGCCGGCTGTATCTGAAGTTTACACCAGAGGCTCTCAAAATTGTTTTAACTTTACAGGATCCTTCTTTTGACGGCGAATATGGCCGGAAGTTTCGACAGAGCATCGACATAGAACATTATGTTTACTATGAAGTCCCTGCTGCTGTTGGGCTATACCAGATAGAACCACGGCGGGCCCGAACGAATACTTTCAGACACCTCGGCAGGCGTTTCGTTGAGCTGGGATCGAGTATGTTTTCATTTTGGGCTAGATCCCGCCTAAGTCACTGACACACCCGTACATATATCCTATTTATTCTCCTTGAGTATTTCCCCACCAAAATTGTGCCACGTGATCCCAGGGCACTTTCCCTAACCATTGGACACACTACATTCGTGTAGGACACGGAAACTTGGAATCCTGGATTTATGGAACCCTGTTGTTCGAACAACCTACGCGGGAAATAAAGACCAGTGAACTTGCCATGAGGTGGTTGTGAATTCATGGGACAATATGGAAAACGATGAGCTAGGAGATTTATATTTGTGTTGATATTGTATGGACTAGTTTTCTCTCTAGATTGTGTGTAGATGTTTATGAGTTAATTGTCAGATATTGTTTTTTCTCTGTGCTGTTATGTATTGAGTTATTAAATTTACAATTACAAATATGTTGAAGAACGTCATGTTGTATGCGTGTCAGCCAGAACGACCCTGCAGGAAATAGGTCCTTAGGTCGAATAGAGGGTGACAGTGAGTCCGGGGGAAACGGAGGAGGGTTGGCAGGGAAAGACCTATTTAAAGCCAGGGCTATGAAATATACATGAGAAAATTGAGACATAGTTATTTGGGACCCTCCACTTAGCTTGTTACAATTTCTGGGGGCACGTCGCGGGATATTTTAAATCCTGGTGGAGCTCTGGCTGATATAGGGATAGGGGACAGATATTCTGGTCTAATATCAATAGGTTCTGCTTACCGTACCTGGCTATTGTCTATACTCTTCCTGACACAGACTGACGACATACGAAGTGTTGTGGTCGTGTATTATATCCATTTGTCCATTACCTATTCACTTACCCTCTGAGTTAAGATGGCATCCGCGAAATTTAATGTGGCTGAAGTGCAGGCTACAGGGCGTGAGATAGGCTATGAAGGGGCTGAGTTACAGAAATATGTTCAAGAAGTGGAGAGAGATTTTCGACAAGCTGAGCGCGAAGCTAAGAAAATTGAGGCAGAGCGCGAAGCTAAGAAAATCGAGGCAGAGCGCGAGGCTAAGAAAATCGAGGCAGAGCGCGAAGCAAAGAAAATTGAGGCTGAGGCTAGGAAGATGGAGGCCGAGCAGGCAGCCAGAAACCATGAGTTCCGTATGAGGGAGTTGGAGCTGAAAGCTCAAACTGCCAAGGAAAGCGAGGGTGCAGTTGGAGGCGCAGTTCTCCCTGACTCAACAACTTCTAGTGGCGGTCCATACCAGGCAATGAAGTTCCCATTACTCCCGTTCGATGAACACAAAGATAAGATCGACCAGTATCTTCACAGATTTCAGTCGATGGCTTTGGCTATGGGATTGGAACGTGGGAAATGGAACTTGAAACTCTCACAGGGCCTGAGGGGGACCGCGTATGAGGTCTATTCAAGGTTGCCACCTGGTATGGAGAATGACTATGAGGCCCTGGAAAAGGCATTATTGAAAAGGTTCCAGATGACAGCCCATACTTACCGACAACAGTTCAGAAAGTCGAGGAGAGAGCCAGGAGAGTTGTTCTCAGCATACAGTGTTAGACTTAAGTCTTACCTTTTGAAATGGATGTCATTAGCAGGATTTGCCAACGACTATGAAAGTTTAGAAGAATTAGTGGTCGTGGACCAAATGAAGAGGATGATGCCTAAGCCATTGCAAACCTTCTTGGTTGAAAATGGGACAGAAAGGTTAGACGTAGTCAACAGATTGGCGGAAAGGTATGTGCTAGCTCATGGGGATAATGGGGAACTGGCACAACCCAATCTCCGATCACCAGACACTGGGTCTGGAAAGAAGGAGAACCCCAAACCCACTCACACCAAAAAGGAGGATCCTTTCGAAAAAGTTCCCATTAAGAAACCCTCTGGTAAGAGTCCACCTGGATCTCCCAAAAGAAAGTGGAGTGAAAAGTGGTGCGCCTTCTGCAAATCTCCCACACACAATACGGCCGATTGCAGGCGCAAACAGAAAGACTCTCACTATGCTGCCTGTCTTGTAGAAACCGGGGAGGGGTCTAACAAGGAGGTAGAAGGGAGGGATCCTGGGAACAAAGATTCAGAAAAACCACCAGTAGTAGAGACGGTTCTTGTGAACGGACAACCAGTCGAGTGTCTCTATGACACAGGTCTTCAGTTTGAGGCCGTAATTTCATCACACTTAGTGAGCCCAGAGCAGCTAACCGGGGAATCCATTGAGATTCAAACGGCGACAAAGAGTGCGGTAGCGATGTCTCTTCCAATTGCGAAGGTGGACATCAAATCAAAATATGTTACCGGCACTATTCAGGCAGCCGTTCTGATCGATCCTATCTTCCCGATGATCTTGGGTTGCCGCTACGTCTTCCTAGGGATCCCAAACGAACCCATGTACGTAGGGGCGATGCAAACCAGATCTCAATCGGAGGAGGAGCAGACGCCGGCCTTGATCGTGAATCCCTTGCCTGGGGAGTTACGAGCTGCTCAAAGCCAGGATGCTACGTTGCAACCTTGCTTCAACCAGTTGCCAAAAAGTGCTGACCCACCAAGACGGGGTCAGTATTATATGAAGAATCGGTTACTGTACCGGAGAGCCGGAGTGGAGGAACGCCAGCATGGACAGCTGGTAGTTCCTAAGGCTTATCGGGAACAGCTTCTTCATATGGGACACACCATTTCTTTCAGTGGACATATGGGTGTCGGGGCAACACTTCAGCGCATTTCCTGCCATTACTACTGGCCAGGGATGACTGGAGATGTGCGTAGGTACGTCAAGTCGTGCCCAGAGTGCCAGCGTGTGGCACCAAAACACTGGACGGCTCCGGTAGTCTTGGGTGATATGCCCATTATGAACTCTCCTTTCGAGAGAGTTGCCATCGATCTGGTTGGTCCTCTTCCTCGGACTAGGAAGAGGAATATGTATATTCTGACGATGGTGGATTGCTGTTCCATGTGGGGCGAGGCGATACCGTTGGCCACCATCGACTCTAAGCGAGTGGCTGATGCACTGATGGAGACTTTTACTCGGTTGGGATTTCCAAACCAGATCCTAACGGACAATGGGTCTCAGTTTTGTGGTAAGCTGATGGAGGAAGTCTTTCGTATCTTCCAGACTAACCACATTCACACAAGCCCATACCACCCTCAGTCTAATGGGCAAGTAGAGAGGTTTAATGGTACCTTGATGACCATGCTTAGGAAGCTGGCTCAAGAGAAACCAGACAGATGGGATGAATATATCCCAGCCGCCTTGTTCGCCTATCGGGAGGTTCCCCATGGGTCAACCGGGTTGCCACCAGCCACTCTATTATTCGGGAGGCCAATCAAGGGTCCCTTAGAAGCCTTATTGAGATGTTGGACAGAGGAGGAGACTTCCGAAGAGGTGGTATCTTCCTACAAATACGTCGAGGAGTTAAAGAAGAAACTCCAGACAGGTTGGGCTTTGGCGGCTCAGAATCTGAGAGCGGCCAGAAAGAGACACGCGGCCTACTACAATAGAAGGACGAAAGATAGGTCTCTGAAGGTGGGGGATCGGGTTCTGTTGTTACTTCCAGTAGGTTCCAATAAACTCGAGATTGGTTGGCAGGGGCCTTTCCCGGTGGAAAGGGTTGTGTCCCGTACCAATTATGCTATCCGGATCAGGGGGAAATCTAAAATCTTCCACATTAACCTCCTCAAAAAATATGAGGAACGATCCGATGGTACTTCTCTCCCACTCATGACTATGGCGGTCGCGATGGAAACTGAATCGGGCGCAGACGCGGATAGGGAGTATCCTTTACACCCTGGGGAAACCTATAAGGATGTACATATAAATCCTGATCTGTCGGCTGAAGAAACAGAACTAGTCATCCATTTGTTGGAGTCCCATCAACAGATTCTTACCGATCGTCCAGGGCGGACAGGGTTGGTTGAGTTTGATATGACTCTGACTACCCAAGACCCCATTCGCCAAAAAATATATCCAGTGCCCTTTGCGAAAGAGAAGGCCCTGGAAGCCGAAATCCAGAAGCTTCTGGATGATGACATCATAACTCCTTCGACTTCTCCTTATAATGCCGGGGTTGTCTTGTTGAGAAAGCCAAGCGGGGAGCACCGCTTGTGTATTGATTACAGGCATTTAAACAGTTGTACGACATTCCAAGTTGAGCCGTTACCAAACACAAATCAACTGTTTGCCAGATTAAATAGGGCAAAGTACTTTTCAAAAATCGATTTAAGCCGGGGATATTATCAGATCCCTGTGAAGCCTGAGGTTCGGCCCTTGCTCGCTTTCAGTACTCCGAGCGGCCATTACGAATTTAAGGTGATGCCTTTTGGGCTGAGCAATGCGCCCAGTGTGTTCACACGCATGATGAGAAAGTTATTAGACCCTTTAAGGGATCCCTCTGTCGTCTCGTTTATGGATGATATTCTCATCGCTTCTGGCAATCTGAAAGATCACCTGAAATCCTTGGAACAGATCTTCATAAGATTGAAAGAGGAGGGGTTAACTGCCCGTCCAGCCAAATGCATGATTTGCTATCACTCCTTAGAATTTCTGGGACATACTATTACCCCGGGGGGTTTGGTACCGGAAGAAAAGAATGTAGAGAAGGTCAGACTCGCACCCCGTCCTAAATCCAAAAAGGATGTTAGGTCTTTCTTGTCTCTGTGTGGGTTTTACCAGAAATTTATTCCGAAGTTCAACGAAATTGGGGCACCGTTAACCGAAACCCTGAAGAAAGGATCGCCAGATCCTATAGTCTGGACCCCGAGCTGTGAAGAGGCTTATGGGAAGCTGAAACAGGCTTTGGTGGATAGGCCAGTCCTGCAACTCCCAAATTTGGAGAAAACGTTTGTTCTAAGAACCGACGCGAGTAACATAGGGATTGGAGCAACTCTGTTGCAGGAAGGGCGAGATGATCCTACTGTGCTATGTCCGGTGGCATATGCCAGTAGAAAACTGTTACCCGCGGAACGGAATTACTCCACCGTCGAACGGGAATGTCTGACTCTAGTGTGGGCGGTACAGAAATTTCAACCTTATCTGTATGGAGTACCGTTCAAAGTGCAGTCCGACCATCAACCTCTGAAGTTTTTGGCAACTTCTAAGAAACTGAACGCAAGGTTAATGAGATGGTCATTGCTCTTACAACCGTATCAGTTCACGGTCGAATACATCCCCGGAAGGGATAATGTGGGAGCGGATTTTATGTCACGGCATCCTATGGTCGAAGGTGAGGGGGAGGTAATTCGAACAGAACCTCTGGCAGTTGAAAGTTCGTAGGGTTCGACTTTCTTAAGAGGGGGCCTATGTAGCGAAACCCCAGTGGCCCATGTCCTCATACCTATCCGCTCAATTCCTCCGGAGTGGGATTCTCTGGGTTACTTTCATAACCCGAGTATTTGACACGAATACTTTGAAATCTATCTGTTCTTCGGGAAAACCCAATGGCGCGCCTTGCACCGAATATGACCTAGGGTAATGGTTTGGGCGTGAAAAGTCCGTTGTCAACCTTGTCGGTTGTGGACGGCACAATGTATTAAAGTTTTAAAGAATTTTACAGATAAAGTGCCGCATCCTACGGCTGGGGTATAAAAGGTAATTTTAGATTGAATGGTCCTGCCAGTCTTGAGCATATTAAGCTTGGTCGTCTCAAATAATGAGACGAATTGGTGAAACGGCAGTCTTGCCAATATGGCTAAGCGTCTAGATCTGGGCATGGCGGGGAAACAAATCGGGGCTATCTTTCTTCCTATGGCTTTACCTCTGTTTAGTGTCATCTTTCATTTGAATATAAACATTCTATAGCTATGGCATGTCGAGGGGAAGGGCTCCGTGGGGACCGGTTCCACCCATCTGAGTTATATCTTCTTGAGCCAGAAGAGGCGATCCACTGTGCTATCTCTTTCGTCTTTCGGCTGATGGGGGGGGGGGGGGGCAGGTGGACCGGGTGGTTCCTTGTCGATAGGAGGATGTTGGGAGTATAAATGGACTTCCCTGTCTCCCTGAGAGAACCTGAACTCATCTGAATGTATGGGTTATGTGAGACACGGCCGATACATTGCGGTGACAGCTCAGACAAGAGCGGCGGCCGGACAGGGTAGTTTCCTCTTTCCTGTTCTTGCTAGGGATGGGGGAGGGAGATTCACTGCGGTCCATACAGACCCACTATTATTATATTAGTTAAGAGTAGGAAACATACATAATTACGCACACTACTCCACAATAGCTTTGTCGTGAGAAAGGCAAGGTTTGCAAGTGAGAGGGAAGCTTGAGAAGGTATGTGCCCAATATTAATAAAGGCATGGTATGAGTGTGGAGAGGAGTGTGGTATGAAGATAATTGAATACTAGGTAACCGACATGCTGAGACCATTGGAATCTCCATGCCGGCTGTATCTGAAGTTTACACCAGAGGCTCTCAAAATTGTTTTAACTTTACAGGATCCTTCTTTTGACGGCGAATATGGCCGGAAGTTTCGACAGAGCATCGACATAGAACATTATGTTTACTATGAAGTCCCTGCTGCCGTTGGGCTATACCAGATAGAACCACGGCGGGCCCGAACGAATACTTTCAGACACCTCGGCAGGCGTTTCGTTGAGCTGGGATCGAGTATGTTTTCATTTTGGGCTAGATCCCGCCTAAGTCACTGACACACCCGTACATATATCCTATTTATTCTCCTTGAGTATTTCCCCACCAAAATTGTGCCACGTGATCCCAGGGCACTTTCCCTAACCATTGGACACACTACATTCGTGTAGGACACGGAAACTTGGAATCCTGGATTTATGGAACCCTGTTGTTCGAACAACCTACGCGGGAAATAAAGACCAGTGAACTTGCCATGAGGTGGTTGTGAATTCATGGGACAATATGGAAAACGATGAGCTAGGAGATTTATATTTGTGTTGATATTGTATGGACTAGTTTTCTCTCTAGATTGTGTGTAGATGTTTATGAGTTAATTGTCAGATATTGTTTTTTCTCTGTGCTGTTATGTATTGAGTTATTAAATTTACAATTACAAATATGTTGAAGAACGTCATGTTGTATGCGTGTCAGCCAGAACGACCCTGCAGGAAATAGGTCCTTAGGTCGAATAGAGGGTGACAGTGAGTCCGGGGGAAACGGAGGAGGGTTGGCAGGGAAAGACCTATTTAAAGCCAGGGCTATGAAATATACATGAGAAAATTGAGACATAGTTATTTGGGACCCTCCACTTAGCTTGTTACATGTTCCTTGCAAGAAACTCACCTCAACGAAAATATAGCCTTCAAAATCAGGCAACCAGTGTTACCGATCTGACCGAAAAGACAGGCGAAAGGGTGGGATACTGACCCATGTAAAAAATAGCATCACTGCTTCCCAAATTGAAGTTTACATGGAAGGGGCTGAGTATCAGACACTTAAACTTAAGACAGGCAATACAGATCTTCATCTGATCAATTACTACTGTCCAAATGCCCGCCCACAGGCACTTGGACACTACCATTAACATACAAAAATGATTGTGTATGGCGACTTCAACAGCCACTCGCAGAGCTGGGGCTATGATCACATGGACCAGAGAGGAGAGAGACTGGAAGACTGGCAGGATGAGAATAGATGCATCTTGATTAACAAGCCGTCCGACCCACATACTTTCTACTCGAGATCATGGCACACTACAACTACACCTGACCTGGCTTTTCATTCACCAGACCTGGAGTGGAACATTACACGAATTGTTGGGAAACAATATTGTTGCAGTAACAATCGGCCAGTCTTTCTAACTGTAGAAAATGAGATTGTAAGTGAAAGCAGCACCCTCTCGAGGTGAAACTACAAGAAAGCAGACTGGGAAATGTACAAGGATCGCACCAGCATACTGGTTAGAAACCTGAACACTGAGAAAGACATAAATAAAGTAGTTGAAGAGTTTGGGAAATGCATACTACAGTCAGCACGAGAAACAGTACCAAGAGGAGCTCGTGAACATTATAAACTCTGCTGGAGTAGTGAACTGGAACAGTTGCATAATGATGTGGAAGTGTGTAGAAAGCAAGCAGAGGCTAAACACAGCCAAGAGCACCACAATAAATACCAGCACGCTAAAGTCAAATTTCAAATGGCCAAGCTGCAGGCTAGACGGAAAAGCTGGCAGAGAAAACAGAGTCACTGAACTTTGAAAGAGACACAAGGAAGTTGTGGAAGCTAATAAAACAACTTTATGATGAGGGCACAGGGAGAAACTCAAACATTGCACTATATAAAGACGGAAACATCTTAACAGGAAAGCAAGCAACTGACCATTTTGCGGACTCATTCGCACAAGATAACAATATCAAAATTAGTTAAGATTGATTGATTGATTGATTTAGGAATCGACATCACAGCATTCGAGGCATTCCTATAAGTGCTCCGTTCCCATCCTCAGCAGCCAACGAAGAGTTCCAACACTAATAGTACCAGTAGCAATCTGATTATAAGTCCGTCTCGCCTTTCATCTGAGCGCTGAGCGTCGGCCAGATCCCTTCGTCACTCCTCGTTGTCTCATTCTTGCCAGACCATGGTAATCCATTTGCTCCTCCGAGGTGTGCAGGTGCTCCCACAAGGCCGCAACCACGTCTGCCTTGTCATGTATCAATACTCCACCAAGTTCTGCAGAGCCAGCCAATCTGTCCGCCCGTTCATTTCCCAGCACACCGGCATGCCCCGGAGAAAAGTTCCAGGCGATGCTTGTCACCCGTGACCTCCGAAGCGAAGCAAGTCACTCCGCACGAAGTCTGCCCGTCCTCACCCTTGTCAGCATGCTTTCTGAGTCAGTTACAATCACGATGTGTGTGTGAGTCGTATTCTCCATCCAGCGGAGAGCCGCAGTGACTGCCTCCACTTCCATTCTTAAGCTGGATGTTGTGGTATCATATGCCAGGCTCTCCTGCCCCAAACATCGACCATTAGCTTTGGCTATGAACCCCCAGCCACTTCTCTCACCTATTGACACCGAACCATCTGTGTAGATAATCACATCACTCGAGTGAGCATTGTCCTGAATTAGTTGCTGGATTTCCACTTCCGTGGCCCCTACTGGCCATTCCCTGCTCTCCCGGCTTAATGTGATTAATTAAAAAAAAAATTATTAATTGATTAATAAAATTATTATTGATTAAAAATTAGTTAAGAGAAACAACAAGATTCGAGAAGAAGAAGAAGAAGAAGAAGAAGAAGAAGAAGAAGAAGAAGAAGAAGAAGAAGAAGAAGAAGAAGAAGAAGAAGAATGAAACAGTACATGAGGTTCTGGAGGCACCTATCACAATCAACGAACTTTAGCTAGCCATATCAAAACTGAAAATGAGAAAGTCACCAGGAGCTGATGGTATCTCCAATGAAATGATCAGGATCCTAGGAACAGAGGCCAAAGCAAAGCTGTTGCAGATCTTCAATAACAGTTGGACCTTAGGCAGTATTCCACAAGCCTGGAGAGAAGCAATCATGATACCCCTCCTAAAATCAGGGAAAGATAGTTCCATTGCCTCCAGCTACAGACCAATTAGCCTCGCCAGCTGTCTCTGCAAAACAATGGATCGCATCAACAATCACAGATTGCAGTGGTACCTTGAAAGTGAAAACATCCTTGTGCCACAGCAGGCTGTCTTTAGGCAGTGGAACTCTACGGAAGATCAGACAACCTACCCCTCACAAGAAATTGAGGATGCATTCAAAGAGACGAAGCTGGTGGTTGCTGGATGGATAGATCTGAAGAAAGCCTTTGAGAAAGTCTGGAAAGAAGGTCTGATGAAGAAACTGAGAAACTGTAAAGTCAATTGAAGAATGTACAAATGGGTGAAAGCATACTTGCACAACAGAAAAGTCCGAGAACATATAGACGGACTCAAGAGCAAGAAAGTACTACTGCGTCACGGTGTTCCCCAGGGCGCAGTCTTGTCCCTCACACTTTTTCTAAACTTGATCAATGATCTTATTGCAAATCTACAGCATGGAATTAAAGCGGCAATGTACGCCGATGACCTGGTTCTATGGAGCACAAATGAACATGCATCAGTGGCCACCAGATCGCTACAAAGAGCTGTAGATGCATTTGTTGCATGGGCAAATAGATGGTGAGTCAGCATAACACTGACAAGTGCAGCACCATTCTATTTACTCTCTCTCCAAAACAAAAGGCAGGGATCATCCAGATAAATGGAATATCCCTTAGAGAATATAAACAGCCAACATACCTTGGAGTAACATTTGATGGCAGGCTGACATGGAGAAAGCACATCAACAAAGCAATAGCAAAAGCCAGAAGGAAAATAGCGATCCTGAGAAAACTAACTGAAACCACATGGGGAGCCAGTGGGAAAATACTTAGCAAAGTTTATCAACAGAGCATTAAACAACACCTGTAATACGGGTCAACTGCGTGGTGTTCAGCATCAAAACCACACTACAAGAGTTGGACAAGGTGCAAAATCAAGCACTTAGAGTCACCACAGGAGGGATGAGATCAACCCCTATAGTGGAGATGGAGAAGATGTGGAGAACACAAGCACTGAGAGAGATACGAAAACGCTAATACAAGCAGAATAGTTCCCCAGCTTGCCAGGAAACCCTATGAAGAAAAGATTTGAAAACTTAGGTATGCGACAGTTGAAAAGAGGCAGTTTTATCCACCAGGCCAAACGACTCTGCATAGAAACCACCGATCTTCTCACAGTTGGTATCGCCCTGAAAATTATCCCAGAGCGAGCTCTGTCACGAATTGGCAGCCTTTACTTCCCAGAACAATTTTCGGTTCACTTTTGATGGGCCATGTAGAGGATCAACAGACGAACAAAACTGTTTTCTCTATATTCAAGGCTATACTGTCTTGACGTAAGCTTGCAAAACCTGCAAGTAAACAACCACCAGGAATGGCTTTCTATTGGGGAAGTTAATTTGACACCAGTACCGGTCACCCCCAGATAAGTTTCAGTCTTATCAATCCAGCCAGACGGAGGGCAGACTCAGGGGACTGAATAGTAATTAAAACCAACCAGGTATGACGCAAGCAAACCTGGTTTACCAACAGAGTTGTAAACTGGCTGTTGACCATGAGAACCTAATTGTTCCCTTGACATGACACCTGATAAGAATAGCTAGGAAATCGCCCAACCGCGATGGATGACCCCATCTGGTAGAGACTAGAGGCGCAAGGTGTGAAATCACTGATAAGACTCAGTGGGCTAATAATTGTCAGACCCACAGGTGTGATGGCCAATTGCAGGGATAAGTGCAATTACCGTCCGGTGGAGATAAGAAGAATTTATGATGGGAATGCCAAGGATATAATACTGTCTGCTTGACTCAGCTTAAATAAGGGTCCCTTGCCTGTTTTATGTTAGATTAAGTCTGACTTCAGAACAGGTAGGCAGCCAGCTCAATGTTTGGTAGTCATATGTATGATTCTTATGTTGCTAGATTTAACTAGGAGAATAATTTCTTAGTAGCTAGTCAGTCTATATCGGACATAGGTTATTTCAATAAATATCATTGTCTAAGTATACTTTTAGGTGTCTTGGTAGATGCTTGTCATTTCTTTGTACACTACCCTAGTTGCCTTTTGGTGTGTGCATTTGTTGTACAGAATACAGTCAACTGACTATTTATTTAATTCTTACAACAGCAGTAACTAAGTGTGATTAAACCGGGCAGCTCAGCAAATATGGCTGGTCTGTGTGGTAACTTCAATTAGACTTGTATATCCCATTTTGTAGCTATACAATATTAGTACTCATTAATAAGGCCTGATGCTATTATGTTGAGTATCATTAGATGTCCATCTTGAAGTAATATGTTTTCGGATATGTTGGATGTATGTATGTGTAATTTCATAAACTAACTAGTGCATTATGCTATGATGTTAAAGTATCATAATATGTCTAGTTTAATTAATGTTTTATGGGTAATTCATGTTTGGTATATTGATTTGTCATATGCAAGCCTATCAATATGAAGTGTTATATTATGGTGTGCGCATTGGCACACTAACCATCGATTGTCTGTGCATTGGCACATTGGCCAATGATTGTGTTGGAAGCAGAGGTGTAATGGTACAGACATTACCCACAATTGGTAGTATAGGGTATATGGTGCTAAACTTTCTCAGTGTATTGTGGGCGTGCGTCCACGGTAATGCATGGAAACCTGGCACAGCTACTGGTCACGGCTTGTAAGCCCGGATGATCAGGCATTATTATAATACCATTACCGACCCTGTGAGCTGCTAAACTAACTTTGGACGGAGCGGCTGTACGACACAGAATTTCTGTATTAGTGACATGGACATGGGGCGGCAGGAATGTAATCATTACAGCCGTGTGAGACAATTGAAAAGCCCGTCCCAGACTAAAGACAGTAGGGAGAAGGAGGATGGTGAACACAGTAGAGCTGGAAGATAAACTTGGCCAGACTGGTCATTGTATATGTTTGTGTTATGATATGTTTTAATTAGGATTGCGCTGATGTAGAACTGATATAACACATTCTTGACTTTCTTTCAAGCTCTCACACGGAGCACCTATGTTATAGATCTCAAGACTAGAGACTACTGACTAGGTAGAGCCAGGACTGGCAGACGTCAGAATACCGGCAAGCTGTTTTCTTTTTGTGTCTACTGGAGAGTGGGGATCTGGACCACAGATCCAGATAGAGCAAGTAACAAGTAAAGTTACGTAATATTTGTCATCAATATCAATATGTATATGATTTCATCATCCTCATATTGAACCATCAGATGTCTATGATTATGATTAATAAATAAATGTTGTAGTATTGTAACTCATAGTTCGGTCGTTATATTTTAATTCCAATTGTACATACGTGTTGTGTGTGTACATTGGTGGGGGTTCACTTACACACCAAGGAAGGGAGCAGTCAGGGAGAAAAACCTGTACTGAGATAGTCGTCTATATTCATATATTTAGACTTAAACATCTATCTTAGCTAAACTTCTCTTTCCTATTCCTTGGCGAATATTCAGTACAGTTCATTTCATTTTGTAACGAGCCACTTGGAGCTGTACGTTGGATATTCATTGCTTAATCTATAGTTCAGCCATATAGATTTTGTCCCTAGTCAGTTTCTGACTATTAGGGGTTGCTCGCCAGTGAACAATACTTTCATCTAGCCGGTGGGGCACCCCGACTTCTGACAAGCTCCATGGAAAGATGAAAATAGAATATCACTACAAATCAGACAAAAGTGAGAGGAATATTTGACAAGGAAGAACAGAACAGTACACAGCGCAGAACAGTCACCCTCAGCTTCCTTAATGAAGAATACCCACAGTACCTCTGGATCCGCGTCTACACAGATGGGTTAACACAAAATGCTGCACGAAATGGAGGAGCGGGAGTGTACATAGAATACCCAAATAATACAAGGGACACGGCCAGAGTACCAACAGGAAAGTACTGCCATAACTATGATGCTGAAATTGAGGCAATAAAGATAGCAACAGACAAATTACTAAATACCAGCCATGGTACACAACCTGTGGTGTTATTGACAAATGCAAAATCAGTACTCGAGCCGCTCCTGTCTGGGAAATTGCCAGTAATAAGACACTACTTTCTGAACTTACCAGTCAGCATAAGGTCACCATACAGTGGATACCATCCCACTGTGCAAAATCCGAAAACGACAGAGCTGATTGATTGGCTAAGGAAGTAGCAAAAGAAGAACAGACTGATGTGCCCGTTGCATACCACCAAAAGAAAAGAATGATCAAATCAGTCAGAAAGCCACGAAAACCTGCTCAAGACGACTACCACATTATGGACAGACCAGAACAGTTCATTATTCTGCGCCTCAGAACAGGACACAATAGATTACGCAACCACATGTACACAAAATTCAAGATTGGTGAAACAGCCATGTGCACATGTGGATTGGCGTCGCAGACAGCAGAGCGCATACTCCAAGATTGCCCAAAATATAACATATCTAGGCAAACCTTCTGGCCTAGAGAGACGACAGTGGAAGATAAACTCTATGGACCGCTGAGTGAACTAAAAAAGACAGTTCAATTCATACAAGAGACAACAATGCAGTTATAGACATATTTCAACGTAAGAAGAAGAAAAATACACATACAGACAAATAGTACAAAGATCCAAACACTCAATAAACACACAGATACAAACACACAATAAACACAGATACAAACAACAGTAAATATATAAATATAAACAATACACACAAAGACACAAACAGTGAATACAAGTTGTCTTTGGGACAGTACTTACATTTATAACGGTCAGTATCATCACTATAATCCCAATAATGGGATGGCCTTCGAGAAAAACCTTAGTCTCCTGAATCTGAAAACAAACGTACAAACAATTTGAAGTTGCTTAATTTCACAAGTTCAATGTAACATATTTGTTACATTTCATTGCTGAGCACTTCTCAAACATAACATAAGGTGGGCTTATATTTCCGACGGACTATTAAGCACTGATTGTGAACGTATATGTAAAGTATATGTAAACAAAATGACGCTATTTTCGGACAAGTGCGGACATTCAAATATCTAGACACGTGGATAAGATCAGATGGCAGATGCATCACGGACATTAAGAACAGAATAGGACAAGCAAAACTGCATTCTGTCAAATGAAGTACATTGTATGCAATATATCCTTGTCATTTGAGGTTATAAAAGTTATTCTTGAATATTACATATAACCAGTTCTAATATATGGCTGAGAATCCTGGACAATTAATAAACAAGCAACAGCAGCAGCAACAACAACAACAAGTAAACAAACAAAAAGTAATAAGTACAATAATATTTACAAATTACCCTGGATAAGTAAAATAATATTTACAAACAAGACAATTACCCTGGATAAATAAAATATTATTTACAAACAAGACAATTACCATTGAGAAGAAAAATAATATTTACAAAAAAGACACTTACCCTAGATAAGCAAAATAATATTTACAAACAAGACAATTACCTTGCTGTAGCCTTTCACGTAGGTAAAGATAATGATGAAGCCAATAGCAGTAGCACAAAACACCAAAACCATACACAGTCTGTGCATCTGTAAACATAATCATGATAAATAAAAATCACTGTTAACGTCAGTTGTAATTGTAATGATGTTCATGACAACAGTTTTATTTTTAGATTAAATGACACTGCCACTGGGAAAATGGAAAGAACACCCATGGCGTCGTCGTCGTCGTCGTCGTCGTCTTCGTCGTCGTCGTCATCATCATCATCATCATCATCATCATCATCATCATCATCATCATCATCATCATCGTCATCATCATCATCATCGTCATCATCATCATCATCGTCATCATCATTATCATCATCACATGTGCCTTGTCAGCTGTAGTAGACGTGCATGCATCTCCAGAGATCTCAATCTCTCTGGTGTTCTGATCAGGTCTGTTGATGATATTCCTCCATGCCACCGTCTGAGTTCCTCCAGCATCATTTCTGTCGGTCAACCCCTGTCTTTTCTACCGCTGGTCTTTCCTTGATCCACGATGTTATACAATGCCTCTCTTCTCTTGACGTCGTCAGGAACACATACTGTTTCCTTCCTTATTTGTATACATCTCGTTACATCGACAAGGAACACCTTCTCCTTCCTTGTCTGCATACATCTCGTTACGTCGACAAGCAACACTTTCTCCTTCCTTATTTCTATACATCTCGTTTCGTCGACAAGGAGCACTTTCTCCTTCCTTATTTGTATACATCTCGTTACAAGGAACACATTATACTTCCTTATTTGTATACACAGAACGGCAAGCAGTCGAGGATAGAAAGCAATTTATTATTATCTATAGGGTGTATTTTTAATGACTGTGCAGTGTTTGAAAATATTGCCGGTCTAAGTTTTGTATTCACCCTCTGTAAAGTTCATGTAACATAATAGGTAAATACAAAACTTGGACCGGCAATATTTTCAAACACTGCACAGTCATTAAAAATACACCCTACATTATAAAATGCCTAAAGTATTTCATTTTAAGAAACGTAATTTTGTTAATGAGCCACTTTTCTTGGATTGCCGGCTATGTGGCTGATGGGTTACGGACGCAATTCTCACTCCCGCATACCGGGTATCAAACACAGCTGGGGAAGATTTGGCAGCAGACCGCATTGCGTTGATTTTTATACAACGGTATGTGTGCTGGTTATTCAGAAAGCAATTGCAAACTTCTGAAGGTAAACTTACTAAGAAATTACAAACAGCCAAAATATACTGCCGTTGACTGTGACGTCCTGTAAAGGATATACAGGATATGGTCTTTTCTTGGGATCACTTGGATATGATAATACATTTTATATTTAAAAAAAAAACCCATATGTTTTACATTCTTTTTGTCCTATAATGCCAGGTTCATTATCTATAGTAGTTTTTGCTTTTATGAATGTAACATACTTACTTGAAACCACACCTTTTCTGAACACATCAGATTTGACCATACAGGCTTGTAGTACCTGGCTAGCACAATACCAATACTGGCCAAAAATATCCAAGCAACGATCATAAGACTGCCTGTTAGGAGCGTAAGAAATGGTTAATGGTCAAAACAGAATTTTTGAACAAGGCAAATGAAATATTTCGGCCACGTTAAAAGACATGATACTCTTATAAAAACCATACTGGAGGACAAGGTTGAGAGCAAGCGAGCAAGAGGTAGACAACAATACAAGTGGGAAGATAACATCAAAAGATGGACTAATATCAGCCTGACAGAATGTACAGTCAAGGCGAGAAACAGACAGTGTTGGAGATCCATTGCAGTCAACCTTCATTGTGAAGACGGCACCATATTGATTGATTGATTGATTGATTGATTGATTGACTCTGAACCAGCCCATCGACTCTTAATCTCTCTCAGCAGATGTCGCAAAATGTAGATGTTGATTGTTCCAGTTAGAAAGACTTTGAAACACGTATGAAATACACATTAATCATTTCTGGACAAAACTTTGAATTTCCAATCAGTATTTTTATCATTTAACTCTTGATGTCCCAGACAACCATGTCTTTAATTCGACTTTAATTCCGAGGTAAGAATTTAAAGCAAAACTAGTCTGGTGCAAGTAATAGCCGTTTAATTATAACTGAATGACAGTAAAAGTTGTTTGATTATAACTGAGTGAAAGTAGTAGCCGTTTAATTAAAACCTAGTGAGAGTTTTTGATGTTTGTTTATAACCGAGGTAAAGTAATGCTGGTTTGATTATACTAGAGTGATCGGGGCAGCGGTGTGATTATAATCGAGTCAAATAATAGTGTGTGATTATAACTGAGTGAAATGATCGTCCATGTCGTGTGGCATTGATGATCATTACTGTCCACGGCATTATGTCTCGTGTGCTGCCAATCATTTATGATACTGATGTTCTTCCATACCACAATGTCAGACTATCCAGCATCTTCTCTCATGGTCTCCCCCTGCCTCTCTTCCCCTCCAACTTTCCCGTTGTGACGACATGCTCCAGCTTTACCCTTCTCATGAAATGCCCCTCAGAATGTGGACTGTCTATTTTAGAAATGATATAATGTCTGTTTCATTACAACAGAAATGTGCTGTTAACAATGTACCTTTCGTGGAAGTTCGAGCCTCTGATGATTACATTGCTAGGCAAATAAACTCACGACTAGACCATGTTATCTCTGAATAAATGCAGTCTAGTTAATTTAGTCAATTCAAACGCACCAACCGTAACACCTCTACAGGTGTGAATGAATGGCGTGTAATTTCTTTAACCAAATTGTGGTGTTTTTCCACATCTTGGATGACCTGTGTTCTCTTTGTTGTGCTTTGTTTCGATAAACCACATTTCTGCCGCAAACAGGTGTTTCCGTGTTTGACTGCTTACTGCCCAGACCTCACCTACAATAGTATAGGCTCTGTATGACACTGTAGCATTCCTCTTCTAATTGTGATGGGCGGTATTTTAGTGGTTATATTTGTGATATGACAAAACGCTGCTTTTGCTAAATAGATTATGTAGCGAGTGGCAGGAGCTGACTTCCAGCGTGTGGCTGTACCCATTATCATCTACACTTTATGACACTTCCTGTGGGATACTGTCGTGTCTTCCTTTAAAGTGTCGTCCCTGGAGTGAGGGGAGTCAACACCCACATTATAATTTCTCTTCCCTATCAATATCCTGGAGAATCCACCAGCTTCCGTCCAACACACTCCATCAGCCCGTGGACACCTTTTCCTCTCACTCTCTCACTGTCGTACTATGCCCCCTCTCATTCTCTCCCCCAACGCAACATATTCAACAACTCTTACTTCTAAAAATAATAACGATTAATTTATTAAAAGAAAAGTGTAACGTATATGAAACGTATATGCGAAGAAAATGTGTGTCATGTATTCTAATGTAAATGTATAGGCCAGACCACAGAGTTCATGTTCAGAGTCCACTCATCATGGCAAGGATTACACGACATCACAAGAATCAGCACAATGGACCTCACCAAAGTCGTGTCCCTCTATCCAGACATGTCCTCCTCCAGGAGCTCTGATGACCATGAGATCTGAATCCCATTCACATATATAATCCGTGAAAAATACTGTTATTGTTCCTAACACAACTGTTCCTAATAGTTTATAGAAATTCAGACTTCATAATTCCTGTGCAGTGAAAAAAACATGGAACACTGTCCTATGACCATGACGTTTAGTCTTCTTGCGAAATGTTCTATAGTTCTCACTATTAAACAGTTATTGTCTATACTCCAATAGAGTCCTTTATTTTTGTTCTAGTCATAAGTGAACTGAATATCCATCACTACTGGTGTGTTAAAACTGGTATGACCTAAAACTCATTCGGTATTTATCCTGTAGGATACTTCTACCATTCAGCTCCACTGAGCAATGTTTATCAGTTTCTTCTAGCATAGACCCATTTAGAAGGTTGCTGGTCAATCTTTCTGTATCATAATTTATCCGGGATCGGATTTTTCACTGATTCTGTGTTCTTCCTTCCAACCAGAGGGAACCTGTAAAATAGATCATACAACTGGTGATAGCCTCCCCGTCACTGATCTCTATTAGATGATCGTGGCCATTGGCCCTTGCTCAGCAAAATACAATGAACCTAACTCTGTCAGGGACAGATGAACTGAACACATAGGTTTACATCAGGCCAAGACAAGAAAAAAAAAAAACAACCAACAGCGTGCGGAACCCCCCCCCCCCCCCCCACCAGGGAGCACCCACTGGAAGATCCCAATTATCCCCCATTACTAAATTCTCAACTAGTAGAGCTTATCAACACTTCACTAATCTATTTTCAACTAACAGAGCCAAGTATCACTTCCCTACTCTAACTAGTTTTCCACTAACAGTGCTAATCATCACACTCTAGTTTTAACACGGCTACAGCCTATATTAATTAGAACTAATTATAAGAGTTCTACCTTATACGGCACTGCAGTTTTTACTCAGTCACATCTAAGTTTGCCATGACAGGCACGTGTAAAATAATTATAATATATCCCGCACACGTTAGATGTTATTAACTCCCTAACCGCAGTGCCAAAGCACGTCTTCCTAGATCGACGTTTCGAGTTACACTCCTTATCCCCAAATCTGGTTTTTGGCAAACCTAAAATTGGTCACGTGACGTATTCTTTATGTGCACACAGGTGTTATTCTGGGCCGATCATCCCTTGCCAGGAATCCATCTCCCCTGGCTTAGTCACTGTCAGAGTTGTCCTCCCATGTTTTACATCCCCAATAAGCTAGCGAGTTACTGTATGATCCCAACAACAGTTTTCAATAACAAGCTGCCAATCCGCGTGATGTCCGGAAACTCTAAATGACAGACGGGACTGTTTCATGTCCTGAGCTGAGCAATTCTATGTGAATCTAACTGTTTATGAACTGTCAAAGTGGTGTATTGATTCACCTCACTCACTTCCCCTACACATCTGCAGCTGTTAACTTTGCCCGACCTGTGATGGTTGACATCTGATTGTAACCAGGATCTGACGGGTTCTATCTGTATTCGAATGTTGATAAACTGTCAAAGCGATGCAGGGATTTATCTCGCTCACCACCGAATGTTCCTAATCTGTCGACCAGATGTAAACACGTGCAGCTGCAACCCAGACTATTTTCTGGATTTGTTGAAACAACCTGTGGCCTCGAACATGCCGCTAATCAGAACGCCTTTTACTCTCATCATTGGTTAAATCACGTTGGTCTATTATGTGACAGATACTAAGCATCAATGGATTTATCTGGAAGTTCAAATAAGGCGATTTATCAGCCCATGGCATTTAATCAGTTAATTGCAAAGATTATATTGTTGATGAAATATCACGTGACTGACAACGCCCTCATTCGATGTAAGTTTCTCGAAATATATTCACTTTAATCTTCTTAAGATTCATTATATTCAGAATGTACTTGCATTATATTTTGAGGGAGACTAAGTCTCAAAGACAACTTATCACAAGCGTCAGATAGAGACGGTCATAATATTTTGGCCACACTATGAGGAGGCAAAATCTGGAACATGTGTTAACAGGAAAGAGTTGTGGAAAGAGAGATAGAGGAAGACAACGAGAGACAATTTTTGATAGTCTTGTGTCATGGCACGGAAGTGAGTCAGGACATGAAATTAGAAATGCCCACAGAAATCGTAATTTGTGGAGAAGCATCATCGCCAATGTAAGCCGGAAAGGTACTTGACAATGATATTCAAAATAATCCTTGCACTATTTTAAAAATCACAAATATTATTACGGCGACTCTTGATATCACCCAATTTTGTAAAGGCTCTGAGACTACGACTGATGCTAGTGAAGCAGAATCAAACGTTAGGAACAGTGAGGTGATGTAACTAACTCCTTTCCAGAAAATATTTCCTTACCTCAACTCTGATCAAATCAAGGTACCTATTATAAACTCCACCACATGTAATGAGTCCCCATAAAGGCGGATTTTGTCCCCATAAAGGCGGATTTTGTCCCCATAAAGGCGGATTATGACCCCATAAAGTCGGATTTTTCCGTCATAAAGGCTGATTCAGTGCCAAAGGATAATATATCGTAAAATGTGACCTCTCATTTGGACGGAAGGACTATATAACGCCATATTATAGTCATCATGTTATTTGTTTTGTTTCGTGTATCTTCCCCAATTCCAGTCTTCAGTGAACGGAAATTTACATTGCAACATTTCCTCATTTGATTGTATTCCAGGTTTGGTCCTAACGTACTTTGTGTTTGGCGCTGAATCGGTTAAAATTTACCTGGAGTGCTAGGTCAACCCAGTTTAACATAGCCACCAGGAAATATTCTAGGTCGACCCAGTTTAACATAGCCACCTGGAAATATTCTAGGAATATTTTTTTATTTGCACTCGCTCGCTTTGAACTCAAGCGTAGTCCATACACACAATTTCCATGTACACTACTTCTGCATTTTGCTTGTGGATTAGCTTTACCTATTAGCTGTGTCCCTCGCTATCAACCCTACTTCAGAGGTACTGTAATTTACGTCCCTAAGTCAAGGACGATAAGTCAACAATTTAGTCCAACTGTCCGGTGTAGGGGTTAAACCCCTTACCTCGGCATCAGCATACCGGATGTTTAAGAACACGCGTTCTTATCCATTCGGTCATGCCGACCTTCATTCTAGGAAGTAAAAGCGGCCAAAATAATACTGACCACACCTCCCATCGAGTATCGACTGGTCTGAAAATATGGGGTTAGCACCATATATCTATTTCATCCCCGGAGTGAAAAACGGCTCTTTATTTTATTTTATTTTATTTTATTTTATTTTATTTTATTTTATTTTATTTTATTTTATTTATTTATTTATTGTAATTATGTTCAGCATGGCACATAAATATACGTGTGTCGCTTCTTGTTTATAGAGAGAAAAAGCTTTATATTAAAACTCATTATCAGGTTGTGCACTATAAGTGATAGGTCGTGTGTTTGTGTTTTTGTCGTCAGCTATCTGTGTTGTCATTGACAAAGATTCTTAGAATCGAAACGTCTGTGTGTCGTATTGTATGCGTTCGTGTGTATTTTATCTTATTTTATTATTCATTTTTATATTTATTGAGTGCTTCTGATTTCGGATTTTTCACCTGTATTTCGCGACACGTGGATCTCCTTGTAAGGTATGTGCAACGTTTGTTAATGTTTAGTCCGTTTTTTCTCGCAGGAATTTAAAATACCTATTTGTTTCCATTTCATTCTTGTTTATAGTTATCACTGTAAGGAATTACAAATTTATACAAATGCCATCTTAATCGTCAGTAGTCGTCTCCGCATTAAAGATAAGTTTGAGCGAGTTTGACCTTTCAGTCTTTCTAATGATGTCCCCAGTCCACGTCTTTTCCGTATCTACTTACCTCCACTTTCCCCCTTCAACACATCAGTGAGCAAAGAGCTGTGTTTCTTTATAAGACCAAAGTAGCTTAAATCTCATTGCTCTCTTTCATGACACATTTCTTCAAGCCAGCTTTGTAATATTTCTTTTCGTGTTCTTTTGTAAATGTACATTCATATAAATGTACTACTTAACACTTCAGTTATTTAGTAGTGATATCGGATAACGATTTTGTTTTCGGATACGGGCGAAAAACAGAAGGCTCTGTGTGCAAAATAAGCACTTGGAAACTCTAAGGCAGTTGAACATCGCAGAGAGTAGGCTAAAGTACTGAAGTCGAGAGGGTCCACTTTATTGCGCTGGGTGTTACTATCTATGGCTCGGTCGATTGGTCCACAGAACGGCATAAACGGCACAAGGCATCAACTCCACAGCTCCAACGAAGGCTCCGAGGAGTCTGCGGAAAAAACTGTACTCCGAACCACGCAGTCAGGGGAACTAACCCAAAGACCTTCAGAACGCGAGCCGACTGTTTAACAACGTGGCCGTGGATACTTCCTGGCCAGCACTAACAACCCTGCTGGAGGTCTGGTGGGCATAGAGACATGTCAGCTGACCATGCCCAACGACTGGCGCACTGCCATTGATCAACAGGGCGCACTGGAAATAATATCAACAATAGTAGGCCACGATCTTGACATTTTTGAGGGCAGCCTTACCGTCAAAGCACTGTGGCGAAGGAGTTACACACGTAGTGTTCGAAACACAGCTGAAGGTGACTTGGCAGCAGACCGCATTGCGTTGGTTTTTATGAAATGGCATGAGTGCTGGTCGTTCAGAGAGCAGTGACAAACTACTGAACGTAAACTTTCTGAGGTTGACTAGTTTCATTTCGCTGAATTGTATCAGTGTCCATTTACTGTGTGTGCTGAAGGAAGCTATAGCCGCCATATCCATTTTGTCACCTGTGATTAGCTCTTGTGTACTAATAATTTCTACGAATTATATTTACGGTTTTCGCCGATTTAACCACAGAAGAAGAATAGAAAGAAGATGAAATTGAAACACACTTAGGCCATTATTTACTGAACTGTATCAGCCTTTGTAAAATGTTTGCGTCATGACGAAGGCTCTATCAGCAACGTTCATTTTGTCTCTCGCGTTCTAATTGTGTTCTAATATTGCTTACCACTCCCGTGTGTTGCCGGGGCCCATAAGGGAAGCAAAGAATAGCAACACTGTAGCCTACCACGCATGACGTAAGAGGAGGCGACTAAAGAGGCTTGATGGTTTCGTCGCCCTGCTACTGAGTGAGTGCGTGGTGCGACACTGTGAGCTGTGAGTTTCATGTGAAATACTTTTGAATCTGCCTGAGGTTATTTTGGAACGTGACTGCATATTCGGAGCGATGGCAGGTGGCTATGTCCCAGAGTTGACCGGTTTTTGCCTTATGCAGAAATGCGTGGCTGCTGGGCTTCTGGTTGACTGCCACTGCCATCAGCGATGAACTGTATTTTCGTGGACTGTGTGGGTGAACATCTAGGAAACATTCAGATAGGAAAATGACAGCCGATTCCATCAGAGATGAACTGGGTATTTTGTGGGGGACTATTGTGTTGACATTCTGGCGGCGGTATTATTCACAGTGTACCTGTGCGGGCTGTTGTTTGTCGAGACTCCTGTCTTTTCCACTTTTCACATTGGGCAGTGGGGAGCGTTTTGTGTGATAATCACTAACACAGGAACGGAGCATAATGGGGACAACCCGTTGCCATGAAGTTGGAACTGCGACTAACTAACTAACTAACTAACTAACTAACTAACTAACAAACTAACTAACTAACTAACTAACTAACTAACTAACTAACTAACTAACTAACTAACTAACTAATTAACTAACTAACTAACTAATGCTTACCAATTCTATTTCTCGCTGTCGTTGAATTACCCAAAGAGCTTTTTTTATTTTGCTCGCCCGCTTTGAACTCAAACGTAGTCTATACACGTTCTACTAATTTGTGTGTACTGGACTGATTTTCGCGTGTGGATTAGCTTTCCCTATTACCAATGTCCTTCGCCATCAGCCGAACCGACCCCGACTTCGGAGGTAATTGTAACTGGCGTCCCTAAGTCAGAGACGGGAAGTCAACATTTTAGTTCAACTGAACGGTGTAAGGGTTTACCCCACTACCTCGGCATCAGCGCTCCGGATGCTTAAGAGCAAACGCTCTTATAACTCGTATCCATTCGGCCATGTTAACTTCCATTCTGCAATATGTGCCTGAAAAGATGCAGCGAAACATGCCAGGCAATACATCGTGCAATCTTTTGTTTGGGTCTTCGTTATAAAAAATAAATAAATTAGCCAACCACACCAGCTGTATAAGCTATGCTACTCACCGTGGGCTTTAATCATCGGGTCGGCTCCTAAGCTTACAGCTCCTATATCAACTTTGTCTTCGACTCTCACTTTCTGGCCAACTACAAATCGATTGATTGTATGCTTCTGAATCTGCAACCTTCCCGATGCTGTCCAATCGATGTAATTAATGTTAATACAAAATATGTTCTGTATGTATCGAAAATAGATGCAATAAGGCAAACCAACTCATTGGACAAATGGCACAAATACTAAAGAACAAACATGTATCAATAACTACTATGAAAGCATATTACAACATATCTTCCTACCAACTCTATGTTACCAATGCCAAACCTGGACATTGATAGAAAAAAAAAAAAAAAAAAAAATCACAACAACAGAAATGAGATTTCTGAGAAGAATACTCAATGTATCAAGAAGAGATAAAATCAGAAAAGAAGAAATCAGGACTAAAGTAGGGGTTACAACTGCGCTGGATTTTATTACAATAAGGGGAACTGCAGTAAAGCTTAAAAAGGCAATGAATGAATCACCAAAACGTGAAGTAGATTGTGAGCTTTACTAAAACACGATTACAAGAAACAATTTGACATTGCGGCCAAAGCCTTCGTCAGCACAGACCAAACAAACACAAACCGACACAAAACTACATGAAACACACTACATGACAATATTAAGGGTACTTTTCTGAATCTGTATCCTAGCTTGGAGTGACTGACGACTGACACGCGTTCGACGACTATCAGTCCTGAGGCTCTTTCCCCCAGGCCGAAACCACGAAATAATAGACCTGTCCTCTCACTAACCTACCATCCATACAACATTGATGCCAAGAACATCCTTCTGAGATATCTATCCATTCTCCAGGCGGACCCGACCACTCGCGATGTCTTCTCAGAGCCCCCCCCCCCCCCCGGTGGCGTACAGACGGGATCGTAACCTCAGGGATGTGCTGGTCCATAGCAGTCTACCCCAACATTACAAGTCTCTTCCTGGCACGGTGGATTGTCTTCGGTCGCGTTGCAAGACCTGCCCACATGTACTTCAAACTCAGAGTCTGGCAATCCCTTAGACGACTTTCCACATCCGCGAGGGTTTCTCATGCACGAGTCGCAATGTTATCTATGCGATTATTTGCACACGCTGTAGCGTGAGATATATAGGAGAGACAGGTTTACGTCTTGCTGACAGATTTAGGTAACACCTTTCTGATATTAACAGTGGCACCCAGAAACCAGTATCCATGCACTTCAACAATCCTGACCACTGTGGCGTGGCTGACATACAGGTCACTGCTATCAAATGCATCTCACGAACGGGATCGTAAAACATTGGAAAACCGTCTCATCTTCCAGTTGGGTTCACTCTCCCCTCACGGCCTCAAGGTCCAACACAATTTCATTTAACTTCCAAACCCCACCCGATCCCACCCCCACCCCAGTTGTATAGTCCACTAATAAGGTAGTTGCATGTCCTTTGCAGGACGTCACAGTCAACCCCAGCATCATATTTGCTGTTTGGGGTTTCTTGGCAGGTTGCGTTCGGTGGTTTCCAATCGTCTTGGAACCGAGGACCAACGCAATTAAATCATTCGCAGCTGTATTTCGAGCATGGTATGAGAAATTGTCGATTGTGAACTGCATCCGTGACATCTTCGCCAATCCTAATTTTTAACTTTTGTCCACATGGGCGCCTCTCCACCCCCACCCCTTCCCACGGAGTTGTTTAGCCAATACCTGAGCTTCTGACGGTATTGACCTTTTAACCCGTTGACCATACATCCGGTTCATACAATCCACTGATATTCGTCGAACGCATGTCAATCGTCAGTCACTCCAAGCTAGGATACAGATTCAGATAAGTACCCTTAATATTGTCATGTAGTGTGTTTCATGTAATTTTATGTCGGTTTGTGTTTGTTTGTTGACGAAGGCTTTGGCGCAACGTCCAATTTGTTTCTTGTAATCGTGTTTTGTAAAGCTAACAATCTACTTCACGTTTTTTAGTGATTCGTTCATAGATTTTATTAGAAGCAAGTCAAATGGTTTGGCCATGCAAGTAGGTCACCAACTAACAGTATACCACAACAAGCAATGATGTACAGACCAGATGGAAGTAGAGGAAGAGGCCCACCAGTAAACGATGGACGGAGGGAATGGCAGAGTCCATGGGAATACCGATACATGGGGCCCATTATCGGGCACTCTCCCGCTGTTTATACTTCACCTCGACCCCGCAAGTTACCAGAAGAACATGATGAGATGAGATGAGATGTGATGATATTAGAGTTTGTATGCTCAGAACATGCAATTGTGATCGGTTATTCAGCTAAACAAGAGAGGACAATTCAAGATATGGAGACGCAATGCTTCAAAACATTGAGCTGAAGTGAGTTAAGAACCGACATCACAGCACTCCGAACATTCATATAAGTGCTCCGCCTTCATCTTCAATGGCAGTGAAGAGCCCGAATACTCTTTTTTTTAGTAGTCTGATTGTGGGTCTGTCTGGTCTTTCCTGGAAGTTTTGAGTGCCGGCCAGATCCTCTATTCACACCCAACCACTCCATTCTCTCTAGGTTGTGATGATTTAAATATTCTTTCAGACTATACACATGATGCCTAACCACAAACATTGATTTATTGAGTGCTGATGGACTGTGTGATTGATGGTTTAATTGATTCATCATCATCATCCAGCGGTTGGCGTGGGCGATCATGCCTCTCTACAAATTGCGATCTCCGACGGCTTCGATCAATTCGTGTGCTGACTCCCTTCCGTCTCTCTTTCAGTAAATCTTTCCGGTTGTCACAACGTGTTCCAGTTTTTGTCTTCTCATAACTACATCCTGATAACTCATCTCAACTCTTAGCTCAACTCAACTCAACTCAACTCTATTTTTCTCTATTTCTTGGATGTACTGAACCACAGGTTTGATGAAACAGTGGAACTCTATTTCTCAGCTCAGCTCGTGTCAACTCAACTCAACTCAACTCAGCTCAACACATCTCAATTCCACTCAGTTCATCTCAACTCGACTCAACTCAACTGAGCCCAACTCAACTCAACTCATGCCAACTCAACTAATGTCAGCTCAACTCAACTCATCTCATGTCAACTCAACTAATGTCAACTCATGTCAACTCAACTAATGTCAGCTCAACTCAACTCATCTCATGTCAACTCAACTAATGTCAACTCAACTCAGTTCAAATGAACACAACTCAACTCAGCTCACGTCAACTCAGCTCATGTCAACTCAACTTTCGTCAATTCAACTCATGTTAACTCAACTCATGTCATCTTAACTCAGCTCAACTAATCTCAACTGAATTCAAGTCAGCTCAACTAATCTCAACTCAATTCAGCTCAGCTCAACTCAATTCAGCGCATCAAATTATATGCCTCTCCGCAAATGTGAAGTTTCAGTATCCGTCTTGGACACCCCACACGTTTTTGAACTTGGAGAAGGGAATGAGTGTTCTGCAAAAATGTTCCCAAAGAGAAGGCACTTTGCTATCTGATGGGAAGACAAGTCTCTACAATAACATTACACTGGTAGATGCAAGCCCTATTCAGGATTCAGTGGAACTCTGTTTCTCGGATATACTGAACCACAAGTTTGATGAAACAGTGGAGCTCTGTTTCTCGGTTGTACTGAACCATAGGTTTGACGAAATAGAGGATCTCCAGTTCTCAGAGTGTACTGAACCACAGGCTTCGTGAAACAGTGCAACTCTATTTCTAGGATGTACTGAAACACAGGTTTGACGAAACAGTGGAACTCTATTTCTCGGATGTACTGAGCCACAGGTTTTGCGAAACGGTGGAACTCTCTTTCTCGGATGTACTGAACCACTGGCTTGATGAAACATTGGAACTCTATTTCTTGGATGTACTGAAACACAGCTTGATGAAACTTGCCAAGAAATCACAAACAGCTAAAATGCTGTGGTTGACTGGACGTCCTGTAAAGGATATTCAACTAAAGAGAGAGATGAAGTTGTATGTGCGAAAGAAATGCCAGGAAACTGAGACAATTGTTTGACACGCCATGATGAGGGTGACGCTCGACAAAGGACTTCTTACATGATGATGACTATCAATATATTGTTATTTCGTTTCGCGAGACTCTTGTGCGTCTTGTTTTTATTTCTTTCAGCTGCTCTATTGTTATATTGTGTTGCTTAAGAACATTCTTATTTGTCTACCAAATAATCCATTAAACAGATAATATTCAGAAGCTTGCAAAAAAAAAAACAAAAAAAAAAAACAAACCAAATTATGAATTAGACAGATAATATTCAGAAACGTACCACAAAAGTCCAAATTATGAATTAGACAGTTACAGTTACTAAACTTACAATCGCATCACGACAGGCCAAATTAAGTATTAGGCAATAATATTCAGAAGCTTATCACAAAATACGAAATTATGTATTCGGCAAATAATATTCAGAAACTTGACAAATAATTTTCAAAACTGTACTCCAATAGACCAGATTATGCATTAGAGATACAATTCACAAGCGTACCACAAGAAGACCGAATAATACATTAGACAACTAATAGTCGAACATTTGAGAGATAATATTCAGAAGCTTACCATAGGAAGACAAAATTAAATCTCAGACAGATAATGTTCAGAAGCCTATCACAGGAAGAACAAATAATGCTGTTGATAGATAAAATTAAGAAACTTACCATATGAGGAAACGCCTGTGGCAAACAACAATGTCCATGGTTCGCTGACATTTTTGCGGCCGTTAGGTGATCCACTAATGGGTCTTTCAATTGTACATGACAGCACGCCATCTTTCACTTGTCCACTGGTACGTCGCACAGCCTGGTGCATTGGTTAAAACAAAACAATCTGTATTAATTTATATATATGTATGTGTGTGTGTGTGTGTATATATATATATATATATATATATATATATATATATATATATATATATATATATATATATATATTGGAGAACTTGGTGACAACCGACATGATTGAGTGGGGGGGGGGAAGAACAAGGGGAAGACAGATAAATACATATCTGGATGGAAGAAATGAATGACACTGAAGACATCGTAAAACTCATGGAAATAAAAAGAAATAACAGAAATAACCATAAAAATGTGTAGAGATCTTCACATGAACATTAGGAAACTGCAAAAAAAAGTAAAAGAAGCATGGCTTGGGGGCAATTGCAGAGAAATTGACAACTAACACAACACCCTGAATACCAAATTATTGCACAAAAGAATTAATGACATCACTAATAAAACAACACTCACATCAATGGGTTGCATAAAAACCAAAGATGGCAAAATCATAATAGAAACAGCTCAGAGTTTACATGCATGGTCAGATTATGTGAAAGACCTTTATGATGACTCAAGAGAAGAACAGTATGATATTCGGAATAATAATGAAGGACCATTAATTTTGAAGATTCATTCATTCATTCATTCAGTAGATTTGTCCTTTGCAGAATCTCGCTCCCATAACAACCTTCCGGAAAACCTCTCCATCATAAGCAAGATGTCCCGCGTCCGATACACCCATCTGGAGATCATCCGCCACATCCTGCACCAATCTTCTCTTTGGTCTTCCTCTTCCTCTCTTCCCAGGCATATACCCTTCCATTATTGTTCTCTCCAAACTTTCGTGACGTTTCAAGTGACCAGAATAGTTCAATTTTCTTTGTTTTATCGTCTTTAATAGCCAGCCTTCTTCAGTATTCAGCTCTTGAAGTATGGATGCATTTGTTCTTTTCTTTACCCAAGATATTCTAAGAACTCGTCTATAAAATTTATATGCAAAGCATTTATGCGCTGTTCAGCTTGTTTAGTAAGTGTTCAGGTCTCACAGGTGTATGTTGCAATGGGAAAGATGCATACTCTTAAAAATCAAATTTTTGTAGTTCTATCTGTCCCACTCCATAATTTATTCAGTTGTTTTAGTCTTTGAAGAGCAACTGATAGTCGTCGTTTAATTTCTTTCATTGTGTAACCGTTGTTGGTAATCAATGACCCAAGATAATCAAAATTTTCCACCACCTCAAATTTTTCATCATTAACATAATAGTTTTATATGTATGCATTATCTTTGTTTTTGCTATGTTAAGATATAAGTTGTGATTTTCACTATTCCATTGGGTTGAGGCTATTAGGTTTTCTATACCATTCTGTGTTGTGGATAGCAATACTGTATCATCAGCATACCGAATCTCTGGTATGTCATTACCACCGATATTTAGGGCATCATATAGCTCCCTGTTTATGTTATCTCTTACATTTCTCATTATAAGATTATAATATATATTTTGAAGATGGAAGTTCATAATGCTCATAACCGTATAATGTTACGTAAACTCTCCCTCTCTCTCCTTCTCCTCCCCTCTCTAATATTAACATATTAATGTTACGTAAACTCTCCCTCTCTCTCCTTCTCCTCCCCTCTCTAATATTAACATATTAATGTTACGTAAACTCTCCCTCTCTCACTCCCCCCTCTCTCTCAGCTCTCTCGCCTTCTCTCTCCGTCTCTCTCATCCCCCTCTCTCTGCTCTCTCTCTCTCTCTCTCTCTCTCTCTCTCTCTCTCTCTCTCTCTCTCAAATCAGTCAACACATTAAGATTACTTACAGTATCGTTGTAGAGGGTTGGTGGGTCATATGGATTGTTCAATGCGGTGAAAGCAAAAGTCGAACCACTAGCGTTAGAAGCACACCCGAGTACATCATCGGCACCCTAAAGAACATCAAAATCAAGTAAGTCAAATATGAAAATGAGTATGAAGTTACTAAAATAATTTTACCTAAATATTAATAAATATAAACTAGAGGTCAGCGTGACCGAATTGATAAGAGTGCGAGCTCTAAAACTTCCGATGTGCTGATACCGAAGTAGCGGGTTCAATCTCAACACTGGTAATTTGGAAAAAAATGCTGACTTCTCGTCCTTCACTTGGGAACGTCAATAACAAGTACCGCTAATGTCGGAGTTGATTTGACAGATGGCGAGGGACATTAGTAATAGAGAAAGCTAATCCACACGCAAAATCAGTCAGTGGACTAGAAGTAGTAGCATGTGTATGGAGTACGCTTGAGTTCAAAGCTAGCAAAGACAAACACAGACAATAATTAATAAATAAGTATAAACTATAACTCAGAAGGCAACTGATGGATTATAGAGCATTCACAAACACAGACAATAATAAATAAATAAGTATAAACTATAACTCAGAAGGCAACTGATGGATTATAGAGCATTCACAAACACAGACAATAATTAATAAATAAGTATAAACTATAACTCAGAAGGCAACTGATGGATTATAGAGCACTCACAAACACAAACAATAATTAATAAATAAGTATAAACTATAACTCAGAAGGCAACTGATGGATTATAGAGCATTCACAAACACAGACAATAATTAATAAATAAGTATAAACTATAACTCAGAAGGCAACTGATGGATTATAGAGCACTCACAAACACAAACAATAATTAATAAATAAGTATAAACTATAACTCAGAAAGCAACTGATGGATTATAGAGCATTCACAAACACAGACAATAATTAATAAATAAGTATAAACTATAACTCAGACGGGAACTGATGGATTATAGAGCACTCACAAACACAGACAATAATTAATAAATAAGTATAAACTATAACTCAGAAGGCAACTGATGGATTATAGAGCACTCACAAACACAAACAATAATTAATAAATAAGTATAAACTATAACTCAGAAGGCAACTGGTGGATTCTAGAGCACTCACAAACACAGACAATAATTAATAAATAACTATAAACTATAACTCAGAAGGCAACTGATGGATTATAGCGCACTCACAAACACAAACAATAATTAATAAATAAGTATAAACTATAACTCAGAAGGCAACTGATGGATTATAGAGCGCTCACAAACACAAACAATAATTAATAAATAAGTATAAACTATAACTCAGAAGGCAACTGATGGATTATAGCGCACTCACAAACACAAACAATCTGATATATAAAAAAGGATGTGTGTGTGTGGGTGTGTATGTCCTTTATGCGTTCGCGAACGGTCCATCCGATTGAGATGAAATTTTCTACACTTCTTCCTCTCATTCCCGCGCTGCCAACTGTGATAATTTTTTAGTGTGAAATCGGCTGCTTACTTAATATTATTTAATTTTTCATTTTTCATTGTAATTTCTATATAGCAAGGGGACTTAACTCTAGAAAAGTTATTTCAAGGGGCATAACTTTAATAACTTTTCTGTATATCTTATAGTCATATTATTGCATCGTTTTCAAAGATTTATAAACTCTTTGTCTATAGTTATTTACCGGCATATGAGTTATAATAAATAATGATACAATCTTTAAGGCATTTTCAAAGTTTTCATAAAAATAATGCATAATGCATAACATTGTAACTCATCTTTTTATGCTTAAGAAGTTATCTACAGTCATGTCGGTGATTAGAAACAGTTTTCATTAAAAATAATGGATGGTGTGTGGAAGGACATTCTTTTAAGTTACTTTTTGTTGTTGTATGAATTCAATGAGACGCTACCCGCCAGGAGCTGGGCGAAGCCACGCCGGGTCAGATAGATAGACAGACCCACCTTTTCGCTGCAGTTATCTACAGGCATATGCGTTATAATCCTCCTCCTCCTCCTCCTCCTCCTCCTACCCTCTTCCTCTTCCCCTCCCCCTCCTCCCTCTCCCTCCTCCATCCTCCTCCTCCCTCTTTCTCCTCCTCCTCCCTCTTCCTCCTCCTTCCTCCTCCTCCTTCCTCCTCCTCATTCCTCCTCCTCCTCCCTCTTCCTCCTCCTCCCTCCTCGCCCTCTTCCCTCCTCCTAATCACTCCTCTTCCTTCCTCCTCCCTTCTCCTCCTCTCCTCCTACTCCCTCCTCCTTCCTCCTCCTCCTCCTACGTCCTCCCCCTCATCCCTCCTCATCCTTCTCCTCCCTCTTCCTCCCTCCTCCTCCTACCTCATCCTCCTCCCTCCTCCTCCCTCTCCTCCTCCCTCCTCCTCCCTCCTCCTCCTCCCCCCTCCTCCTCCCTCTACCTCCTCCCTCCTCCTCCTCCCTCCACATCCCTCTCCTCCTCCCTCTTCCTCCTCCTCCCTCCTCTTCCCCCTCCTTCCTCCTTCTCCCTCCTCCTTCTCCCTCTTCCTCCTCCCTCCGCCTCCTCCCTCCTCCTCCTCTCTCCTCCTCCTCCCTCCTCCTCCTTCCCCTCCTCATGCGTTCTTCTCCTCCCTCCTTCTCCCTCCTCCTCCCCCTCCTCCCTCTTCCTCCTCCTCCCTACTCCTCATCCCCCTCCTCCTCCCCTCCTCCTCTTCCTCCCTCCTCTTTCTCCCTCCTCCCTCCTTCTTCTCCCTCATCCTCCTCCCTCCTCCTCCTTCCTCCTCCCTCCTCCTCCCTCCTCCTCCTCTCTCCTCCTCCTAATCCCTCCTCCTCCTCTCTCCTCCTCCTAATCCCTCCTCCTCCCTCCTATTCCTCCCTACTCCTCCTCCTCCTTCCTCCTCTTCCCTCCTCCTCTCTCCGCCTATCTCTTCCTCCCTCCTACTCCCTCCTCCTCCTCCCTCCTCCACCTCCCTCTTCCTCCTCCCAGCTCCTACTCCTCCTTCTTCTTCTTCTGCTGCTGCTGCTGCTGCTGCCGCCGCTCCATTTACCCAAGTTAATTGTTGGGGAAGATGTAAAGATCTTTCAAGTGCTCTTTCTAATGCTTTTTGTAAGTTGGTCTTCGTTTATTTAAGGTTGTTCTAACTGCAACAAATAAATGATTAGACAGGCAGACAGACAGACAGACAGACAGACAGACATACAGACAGACAGAGAGGGAGGGACAGACAGACAGACAGACAGACAGACAGACAGACAGTCGGGAACGGGAACTTATATGACTACTTATATGAATTAAATGAGATGCTCCCCATCAGGGGCTGGGCAAAGCCGGGCCGGATCAGACAGACAGACAGACACTCAGACAGATAGACAGACAGACAGACAGACAGATAGATAGTCGGGAACGGGAACGGGAGCTTATATGACTACTTATATGAATTAAATGAGACGCTCACCACCAGGGACTGGGCGAAGCCGGGCCGGGTCAGATAGATAGACAGACCCACCTTTTCGCTGCAGTTATCTACAGGCATATGCGTTATAATCCTCTTCCTCCTCCTCTCCCCTCCTCCTCTTACCCTCTTCCTCTTCCCCTCCCCCTCCTCCATCCTCCTCCCTCTTTCTCCTCCTCCTCCCTCCTCCTCCCTCTTCCTCCTCCTACCTCCTCGCTCCTCCTCCCTCTTCCTCCTCCTACCTCCTCGCTCCTCCTAATCACTCCTCTTCCTTCCTCCTCCCTTCTCCTCCTCTCTCCTCCTACTCCCTCCTCCTCCCTCTTCCTCCTCCTACGTCCTCCCCCTCATCCATCCTCCTCCCTCCTCCTTCTTCCTCCCTCTCCTCCTCCCTCCTCCTCCCTTCTCCTCCTCCCTCCTCATCCTCTCTCCTCCTCCTCCCTCTACCTCCTCCCTCCTCCTCCCTCCACATCCCTCCTCCTCCTCCCTCTTCCTCCTCCTCCCTCCTCATCCTCCCTCCTCCTTCTCCCTCGTCCTCCTCCCTCCTCCTCCTTCTTCCTTCTCCCTCCTCCTCCTCTCTCCTCCTCCCTCCTCCTCCTCCATCTCCCTCCTCCTCCCTCTCCTCCTCCCTCTCCTCCTCCCTCTCCTCCTCCCTCTCCTCCTCCCTACTCCTCCCTCTCCTCCTCCTGCGTTCTTCTCCTCCCTCCTTCTCCCTCCTCCTCCTTCTCCCTCCTCCTTCACCTTCCTCCTCCCTCCTGCTCCCCCTCCTCCCTCTTCCTCCTCCTCCCCCCTCCTCCTCCTCCCTCCTCCTCCTTCCTCCTCCTCCTCCCTCCTCCTCCTCCCTCCTATTCCTCCCTACTCCTCCTCCTCCCCCCTCTTCCCTCCTCCTCCTCTCTCCGCCTATCTCTTCCTCCCTCCTACTCCTCCCTCCTCCTCCCTCCTCCACCTCCCTCTTCCTCCTCCCAGCTCCTACTCCTACTTTTTCTTCTTCTGCTGCTGCTGCCGCCGCTCCATTTACCCAAGTTAATTGTTGGGGAAGATGTAAAGATCTTTCAAGTGCTCTTTCTAATGCTTTTTGTAAGTTGGTCTTCGTTTATCTAAGGTTGTTCTAACTGCAACCAATAAATGATTAGACAGACAGGCAGACAGACAGACAGACAGACAGACAGAGAGGGAGGGACAGACAGACAGACAGACATATAGACAGACAGACAGACAGACAGACAGACAGACAGACAGACAGACAGACAGACAGACAGTCGGGAACGGGAAATTATATGACTACTTATATGAATTAAATGAGATGCTCCCCATCAGGGGTGGCGAAGCCGGGCCGGATCAGACAGACAGACAGACAGACAGACAGACAGACAGACAGAAAGATAGTCGGGAACGGCAACGGGAGCTTATATGACTACTTATATGAATTAAATGAGATGCCCCACACCAGGAGCTGGGTGATGCCGGGCTGGGTCAGACAGACAGACAGACAGACAGACAGACAGACAGACAGATAGTCGGTAACGGGAACGAGAACGTATATGACTACTTATATGAATTAAATGAGATGCTCCCCACCAGGAACTGGGCGAAGCCGGGCCGGGTCAGCTAGTAATTAATAAATAAGTATAAACTATAACTCAGAAGGCAACTGATGGATTATAGAGCACTCACAAACACAGACAATAATTAATAAATAAGTATAAACTATAACTCAGAAGGCAACTGATGGATTATAGAGCATTCACAAACACAGACAATAATTAATAAGTATAAACTATAACTCAGAAGGCAACTGATGGATTATAGAGCACTCACAAACACAAACAATAATTAATAAATAAGTATAAACTATAACTCAGAAGGCAACTGATGGATTATAGAGCACTCACAAACACAGACAATAATTAATAAATAAGTATAAACTATAAC